>CM040829.1:32525522-33125522 GCA_022828995.1 Vimba vimba | reverse complement strand
GTTCATAAAGAAATCGTAAAACTAATCCATATGAATTGAGCAGTTTATTCTGAATTTACAAATTTTCTGAAGATACACGATCAGTTTATAATGAACAGATTGAATTTAGGCTTTTTAGGAATTTAGGAAAATTTGGAGGGACAGAAATCATTCAGATTTCATCAAAAAATGTGTGTTCTGAAGATGAATGAAAGTCTGAAAGTCTTACAGGTTTTGAACAACATTAGGGCGGGTAATTAATGACAGAATTTTCATTTTTGGATGAACTATCTCTTTATGACTGTTGTAATTCAAACCGATACGACTTCGCCTTGTTTCAGTCTACTTTGGCAACAAAGAAAACATATTTTTCTGTTCCAGAATAATGAAACTGGAACTCTAGTGGGACACAATTTGTTCTAAAACACTTTTAGCCTCAGGAAATCCAACACAGTAGCTTATTTACTGTTAGTCTCTCCATGAAGCCTCTGCATCTCTATACAAGCAAGTGAGACCTTGACTGACAAACTGTACATGAAATTCTATTGCTGCATATTTTTTAAATCTTTTGGGGCCCAGACTGGCCCTTAGCATCACATTTTGGTCTTTTGTATAAAATTGGAAAAAAACTACATACCAGACTCAGAACTCATTTTATTATATTTCTTCATAATTACATTTCTAATTATAAAATGTCTCCTAAAATACTTTATTTTGTGTTTGCCACATTTAAACATAATTAAATTTGTCCAAAAGATGTGCGCTATCCTGCCTTAGTATGTACTCTTATCAAGTATGTGTAATTACTGTTGTGTTCCTAATCCAGTGGTTTGTGTACCGTTTCATAATCATTAAAAGTTAATGACATTCCTTAATGATTATAAATTGTTAATGATTTTCCATTCATTTAAAGAAAAAGCTGGGCATAAAACAAAATTCTACTTTGTCCAAGGACATTGATTTCTATTTCAAAGCCATATTTATCAGAATTGAATCCTTTTGTTGCAGGCAGTCAATAAAAGCAGTGTTTAAGTAATTGCAGATAAGCACCGATGCTCTGAGTTTCTCGACTCACGTTTCAAAGCATCTCTCCTCTCTTCTGTGCAGGTCTGATGGGTGCGTTTGTGCCATGTTGTCTGGACCTGAGTCTGGCTCATCAGTATGGAGAATGTGTGTGTTTGCCTCTTCTGCCTGGCTCCACTTTCGCCATGAGAGTGGGCATTAGAGAGCGGTTTAAAATCAGGGTAAGGATTCAGGAGTAATGTAAATAATATGACATGCTGGGAATGGAGTTTCTGAGTTTTCGATGACTGAAAATTTCACAGTGCTGATTTAATACTGACAAAAATGAACGGGATTCCGAAATCTGTCTGATTACCATTTGAATTCCGTTTAGTATGCAAAATTATTTATAAAATGAAAAATGATATATACAAACTTTATGCAAGAATACTGTATCAGTTTGCGCATTCCCATTACTATAATATTTTAATGGACTATTTTGCTATACAATTCAAAATCCAACATCTAATTCTACAAACGTTTTACTTTTATTGTAATTTAAATACCATGTAGTAAAATGCTTTTTAATGCTATATGCATATAAGAAACTGGCTTTGTCAAAAAATGTGGCTTTGTCCCTGCACTTTCTGTATATGTTTTTTGGTTTTGTTTTTTCAGAAAAAAATATTGTTTGTAAACATGGCCTTGGAAGAATTATATTATTTTAGTATCATTGATATAGGCCTACTATTATAGTGTTTGTTGCTTTCACTTTAATTGTGGTTAAAGTAATTTTTTTATATATATATATATGTCAGTTTTTTTATGGTTTTCGGTTTGGGTAACGATAACGACCCTGTGATATCATGCAATGATGTTTAATAGTTAAAAAAAATTATTTGACATTTTTGCACTAACCTTCAACACCAGAACACATTTTTAAACATTTTTTTTTTACTGAATGATACTAAAAAAAAAAAAAAAAAAAAGAGCACTTGGAAATGAGCAAGCTACACTGAATCCAAGATGGATGTGCATGCCAGATAGTTCGCCTTAAACCCCAATGTATACTACAAAGTATACTTCGGTTTTTACCTGTACACGAGGGTCCACATACAGTGTGCATCAAGAGGCGGACACACTACACTTCTCCTTCCGTTGACTTCCATTCATATGCATGCTTATGACGCTTAATTGTCTGCAATAGTGTAGGGATAAGGTCCGTGGCAGAAACTTTTGACACAAATCAACCCGAGTTCGAATCCGCCTTTTGCCGAACTCGTTCTACTCCCTTTGCCCATCACATATCTGATCGGAAAGGCATTTATTTTCAATAAAAATGGAAGTGTCTAGCATGGGTTTAATAATAAAGTGTTTATTGGTTATTGTTTGGGGTAGGTGTAGGGGGGGCTTTATTGTCCCACTAAGGTGGCATCCATTTAATAATTTTAAGAAATGTAATAATTTACACTCTATTTTATTATTGCATACAGTTTAATGAGGTGTAAATAGTATCTGCCACTATTTATAAATATAATTAGCATCTAACTACTATTTACACTTATTGCAAAGAAAACACTGCTATTTTTACATAATGTAAATAGAATATTTCCCGCCGGAAGTAGTTGGTCATCTGGGTACTTTGAATACTGAGTACTGTGAATTCGGACATACTTCTTCTGTAACATACTGTTTTCGTCTACTATGTAGTAGCTAAGTATGTGATTTCTGATGCAGCCTTAGTTCGTGCATGCTATCAAATGGAGTCGACTTTAAAAGGCAGTTCGACTGTAAAAAACAGACGTATACGTTGGGCTTTAATGTGAGAACCAACAACTCAACTCAGACATCACTGTAGAGTTTCCACTGAACAATGGATTACGGTGACCTGAAAAAAAGTTTTACAGTATTTGCTCTAGGTGTAGATATTTATCTTTGATTTATCTTGTCATGTCCTTCTTGTGCTAGTAAAACACATCCAGTATTTGACAGTTATATGAAGATTCCTTAAATTAAATTTCATAACTAGATTCCTCGACTTGGAGGGGGATGTTAAATCAATATCGGGGAAATGTATCCTTACTTAGAAATCTAAAAACCCTAATGTGCCTGGTTCTATTAAATTAAGAATACATTACAGTGTGCTGTGTGTGTCTCCAGGGCAGCGTGTGTGAGGACTGGACTACGGTTTATTGCTGCTACCCTCTGGCCCTCTGTCAAATGATCAGAGAGATGAAGAAGAGACTGAAGACACAGATCTACACCGTTTCTACACTGCTGGAGAGCTCCTGAGACAAAGTGTGTGTGTGTGTGTGTGTACATGAATCCGATTTTCTTCTCATCCGTGTTTTTGCCGATGCTAAAAGACTGAGGGGCCGTCTTAGCTGTCAGGATGTTTATTACCCGGGGTCCTGAACTTCACGCAGGGTTAGACATATCAGTACTCTCTGCTTGAAGATTGATGCCGCTGACATTTCCAACTGACGGAGAGATGGAGTGACAGATGGGTGGAGAGACGGATGAGTGGAGAAGAGGTTCCTGATGTTTTCTGGCACTGTCTATGGTTTAATTTCAGATTTCTCTCTCACGGTACACATAGAACAAATTCAGGTTTTGTTATATGAATTCAGTTTTGGCACTATTTCTAATCATATTTCAAATTCAGAAAACTGATTTGACATCTAATCTCTTGTTTTATCCAAAATAAAGTGTGTTTAAAAAAACTGCTAAATTTTGTCAGATTTACTTGTAGATTTAATGTTATATATATATTTTTGTATTTTTAAAAAAAATATATTTACATTTGTTTAATTTCTAATCCAACAAATGGCTTATATATGATAAAGCAAGGATAAAAACAATAATGAAAATTAACAAAAATTAAATACGCTGGATACCATTATTTTTACAATTATATTTTAGATTGTAATTTTCAATTAATAATTTTTTACATATCATTTATTTATAATTTAATATTACAACATTATTTAACATTATACATATTTAATAAACCATTATAACATTATTTAAAGTCAGCATGAAATGGAAGCTGCAATAGTATATTCTTCCCTATGCTGTAACTAAGGCTGCATTCAAAATCACATACTTTCCTACTACATAGTAGGCGAAAAACAGTATGTGACAAAAGAAGTTGAATGTCCGAATTCACAGTACTCATAAAAGAGTGGGTAAAAAGGATGACCAACTATTTCCGGCGAGATTCTGAAGTGTGCATACGATGGTCTCTTTACTGCACCGTTTGTGAATGGCAGTGAAGTGATGCAACTGACGGTGGTAGGTCACATGATAATGACATCATGGTGAATGTAGTACGTCCGTATTATATTCATACTGCACACACATTCATGCTATACTGTATTGAATGTACATGAGCAGTCGTGAAGTAATTATTCAAAATAAGTACATACTCAAGAGAGTATTTGATTTCGAATGCCTACGAGTGAAATGGCTTCTTGAACAAGAACAAATGTAGGGCGGGACTTCATTTTGTCCAAGGGGAATTGATTGGATGGTTGTGGTTTGTGAGTGACAGGTTGCACTGCCTTTTTTTACTTAAAGATTAAGGGTAAATGTATGGTGGCCCAGTAGTGTACAACACAACGAAATTTAAAAAGCAAACATAAGTTCACAACACAATGAAATCAAGCCACAACACACTCTCGGAGCGCTGTAAAGTTAGTTTTCCTTGCTACTGTTCTATACACCTTATTTATCAATGTGGAAGTAAGCTATTTTCTGTTAATGTGCGAGCCTTCCGGTTCATTAGATGTGCATTGGGGAAATTCCTATAGGGAAATAACGAGAAGAATAACAAAGTGCTGTAAATTGTAAAACTATTTGTACTACAAGCTAGTGTGTTTACAATCATGACAATACATTAAAATAACAGGGTAATAAATACCAGTTTGCAATATCAAGCGGCATAACAAGCTCTTTTGTTCAGCTAGAAATAACTGGTAGCGGATGACACCGGAAGCCAGACACATTACATTTACAAATGGCCGCGCTCACTATTACGTGAAAAATAATTGTTTCCTTGTTCCAATGGTTGTAGTACAATTCTTGACTGACCAGAATGAATTATTACAGGTGAGATTTTGCATTATTCACCATTATTCTCTTGAAATATACTACAACCATTGAAAAAACTAATAGGTGAATTACAGTAATTTTTTAAGGCAGGTTTTGGAAAAATTTCACCAGTAGTAAGTCAGTCTTACCAATAAAATCAAGCTTTGGAATTTCAACATGTCTGTTTTTAAATGTTATTTATTAAGTCATTTTAATTAATACAAATTATACGTTTTAACCACTTGGAGGAATTGGCAGCTGTTTCCTTAGGGATCATGCGCTGTGGTAGCGCGTCGAAGCATTCTCGAGTATAAACGTGCAGCTGTAATGCACGTAGGTGATTTTGAATTAATATTTCATGTCGATATACAATGGTTACATACAATTAAAACTAATCGTGTTATTGATATCTTTGTAAGACCGACTCTATAGAACAGTGGCAAGGAAAACTAACTTTACCACGCTCTTGGGATGTGACGGTGAGGAAATTTTCCCACCGGTTAATCGATGTATGTGTCATGATTCCTGTCTTGTGTTCCCCTTGTCTTGTGTGAGGACTTTTGTTATTTCCTGTCTTGTGCCATGTGTTGTATTTCTTTGTAGTCTTTCTTGTGGATTAGTTTTCCACAGGTGTTGCCTGTAAGCAACTCCCCCTTGTTATATTGTTAACCTAGATTCCCTTGTGTATATATACCCTTGTGTTTCTCAGGTTAGTTGTCAGTCGTTGTTTTGTGGAAACATGTTCATGTCCTGAGTCTCCTGGCCATCCCATTGTTTGTCTTGTGGATTACTATCATTAAATCATATTGCACTTGGATCCTCTTCTTTGCCTGCTTCTTTGCCTGTCTCAACCATTACAGTATGACAATACCGGTAAATACCGGTATCACCGTAGGGCGGGGACGGGGCGTTGAGTTTTCCCCCTCTTTTTCACCTCGCTTTTATATTCAAAAGCGGAAGTAAAATGCGCACGACCGCATGAGCATTCATAAAGGTGCGGAGCAAAGCGAACGTTTTCAGTGAATTCCTATGGAATTCGAACACACACTCGCTTCGCGCCAGTGGACACACACCATTATGAATGCCCGTGAGCATTTTACTTTGACTTTTGAATTAGCGCCAATTCGGAAGCGGCAGTTGCTTGAATGGTGGGTTCATTATTATTATATAGAAAAACACAACAAAGCAGTACAATGACAAACTCGCTTAAATAGGCACTTTTACTTTTCGCTTTGAAACCAAATCTGAGGTGAAATGGGGAAGTGAGGTGAAATCTGACTCCTGCTGCTGGTATGTGCTGCGACTCTCATTCGGCTCACACTGAATTGAGAAGGCATTCAGTTTTTAATTGTGGTGTCTGTTCTTTGACTGAACTAAATGATTTTTATTACTATAAAAAAAAAAAAAAACGATGGTGGGCAAGTGACTATTGCAGCAAGCCTACTGCGCTCCGAGAGCCACCTAGTGGTCGGGAGCATTTACACTGTGTTGTGAACTTATCTTTGCTTTTTAAATTTCGTTGTGTTGCACTACTGGGCCACCGTACATATGAAATAAAAAAAGTAATGATCTGCACAGATGAAACATTTTCAATTTAAAATAAGAATGACGTTTGATGGAAAATTACATTTTGGAAATAGCAACAAAGGCGTGATATGAGGTGCGTACGAAATTAGTCCTACACACAAGAGCGTTTTAAGGACAAAAACCTGACAAAATACAACAAATCTGAACAATGTCTTGAGGTGTGGTAACCGTAGTAAAAGCGGAATAATTGACTATTAGAAAATAATGCACCATCGAGGTGGTAAGCGCAGTGGCCGTTACACCTTTTTTTGGACAATAGGCCTGATGGTAGAAATGTTCAATAGATTTTTACTTAACCCTGGTATATGTCTACCTTGATAAATTTTCACTGGACTAAAAAATGTCTGGAAACCTCCCCTTTATAAATCATTTAAATCATCATGGTTTTGTCATCTATGTCATCTAAAAGCCCTGGATACTTCCTGTTCACCTGGTCCAAAAGTGTGTGTGTGTGCATTTCTGTAGAGGGCACTGTTGTCACACATACACACACACTGTTCTGGGGTAAAGTAAGGAGAGTGTGTGTCTGTGTATAAGACGACAAGTGTATGGCTGCCGTCAAGGGTTTTCTGTGAGGCCCCTGGGGGACATGAGACCGCTGGAGCCTTAAGCACTGCAGAAACAAAACCGGAAAGGTGAAAAATGAGGACAGGAGCGACTGTGAGGAAAGATCATGGAAAGTTTCGAGAAGCAGTTTCTCAAGCACAAATGGTTGAGAACCAATAAGCCTCTTTTTGAATGGCTTGCATGGAGTTTTAATCAAGATCAGATCACATCCAATTATGAAATCCAAATTTAGTCCTCAATCAAAGAGATTCCGCCTTCAAATCATATCAGAATGATCATGTTTTTCCACCGTGTAGAAATCGGGTCAATGAAATCTATTAATTATTTTAAAATACATAAAAGATTTCATTCAAACATAGGATTTGAACACACATCTATGTGAACATGTTCTTAATTTAAAAAAAAATCCTGATATTAACTGAAAAAACTGCACATATTATAATGCATTTTAACTTTGGTTACAACTATATATGCATGTACATAATAACACATTATTATGTACCTTTACATCAATGGTATGCATTATGCATACTTCTCAATAATGTGATCTTTGTAGTCATGTTGACTTCATATGGATTTCATAATGGTTTTCATTCTCAAGAACAGTTTAATCATCAATAAAAAAAGAAAAAAAAAGAAATCCTTTATTTTTTCAACATAAAAGTTTTTTTTTAAATGATTCATTATTTAATGCTGTTGCTCTAAATATCATTTTACAACCTAAACAAACGTGCCTAATCATAAAAAAAGAAGATGAAGATGTATGTATATATATGACATTTTAGTTTGAAATAATATTTTATTATTGTTATATAACAATAATAAAATATTACTGGACAATAATAAAATATTATTTCAAACTAAAATTTCATATACAAAAAAAAAATCATACAAGGCTTGTATTCCTTGTTACGTCTGAAATTGGTTGTTTGTCATGTATTTTAATGCATTATTGCATTATACTTTCTAAAGGTGTGTTCAATTAAGCATTTTAATGTATAACAATAGTGGTTACAATTATTTTTAGAGACTATACAATGCATAAGGTGCATTGCAAGGCATAATAATGCATTAAAAATACTTTTATAATATTTAAAGGCTTTAAGTAAAGTGTTACCGTATTTTTATTTTTATTTTACTTTATTGTATGTCAAGTAATACATTACAAATAAAGCATCAATTACACAACCAATGTGCTCTTCATTCTATTGTATCAGCGGTTAAAATCCTCCAGTGAAATATAAAAATTGTCGCAATCATGAGTTCCCAGCTTGCAAGTATAGCAACTTCCCAGGAGGATCCAAGAGCATCCGTGGCACTTTTTGGAGCATATGTACCCTAGAGAGAGTCTTGCTGTGACGTGTTTCAGTGTTTGTGTGTGCATCTCCTTAGCAGCCACGTGTCCCTTTGGTAACAGCCCCGTCCAAAGCAACAGCTCGGGCACCTGGGGCAGAAAACATCTCACCCAGTCCAGCACGATGCTGATGATGGACGGCCAGTTAGATGTTTGCGTGCCTGAAGCTTAATTCTATTCAGCCAAAAACAAGAATCTTGTTCAGCAAAGATGTGTGTCAGAGGGAGGTGTTAGAGGATCACCTATTTAAGTCAACAGTTCCTTTGGATCATAACTATATTCTGCATGGTGCAATTTTGTGTTTTATCTCGCTCCTTCGGGGTCTCATCCTAACTCATGTTGTAAGTCTTTGATCTCCCCGCACTCATGTGTGAGCTCTTATCTGGGTGTCTCTTGGAGTGTGGTGACATGCAAGTTAGTGGAACATTTTATCTCCTCATGGTGCCTCGGTTGTGAAGTCTACTGAATAGACCATACATAATGATGAATGGTTTGTTTCTGTAATGTTTTTAATGTTATTTGTAGGTTTTCACAAGATCGAGTTGTCCACACTTAGACTGAAGCTTGAGGAAAAAGCAACCTAAGCTCATTGGGAAAATGTGCCTCTACCTACATTATTTGCAAAACTTCAAAAACGTACCTATACAGTACATCACTGCAATTCAGTGCAGTTTCCAGCTTGAAATGAACACTAGTGGCAGTAAAACACCAACAACTTTTATTCATTTTCACACAAATTCAGATTCAAAGGGCATTATCTATTAGTAAAGACTTATTTTTGCACTGTTTATTGCACAATACTACGCTCTGAGGAAAAACGTTTCAGTGTGGTTCTATATAGAACTGACTCAATTTTAAAGAACACTTTACGCCAAAAAAAGGTTCTATAAGGAGAAATGTCTTAAATGATTGCATAATACTTTTTCAATATTTTCTAGTGATAAAGCAACGCAACGACCACTTTTAAGGCCCAGAAAAGATAGTAAAGACATCATTAAAATAGTGCATGTGACTCCAGTGGTTCAACCTCAATGTTATGAAGCAACGAGAATACATTTTGTGTGCAAAAAACATACATGTTTAACAATGTCTTTACTACCTTTCTGGGCCTTGAAAGTGGTTGTTGCGTTGCTGTCTACGGAGGGACTGAAAGCTCTCGAACTTAATCAAAAATATTTTCATTTGTGTTCCGAAGATGAACGAAGGTCTTACAGGTTTGTAACAACATGAGGGTGAGTAATTAATGACAGAATTTTCATTTTTGGGTGAACTAACCCTTTAACCTTTTAGTGCCACTCATCGGACATTTCTTTCACTGGACTGGCACTGCACAACAATCAAAGTAATAAAATGTTGTCACTTGCCAGATTCACATTCATCTGCTTAGGATTTTATCGCGCCTCCATAGGGATCTATTGTTTAAATTCAAGAGAGTCATCGCAACGTACAATTGACCGTTCGCAAAGACCCGCCCCCCTTAGTTACTGTTGCTATGTCCGACAAGCTACGCCGTTCTCACGCCACACAATGTTCTCACACAGTGAAAAATACATCGCAGAGCAGAGAGACTGACAACACGCTGACAGACAGGACAGACCAGGTTACTTTTCGGTTATGTTTGATATTAAACATATTAAACAAAGTCTCACCTTTCAAATTTGGTCATTTTTTAAACGAAATTTAAACAATAAATACCGTTTTGTGGCTCTTTAATGTGTTGTGACAGATCGCTGTAGAGCATCAGTTAAAGCTGCTCGTGAACCGATCATCTCTTCCTTCTAGTTAATTTATAGCCTCAAATAAACATGAACAAACATAAGAAGGAATGTTGTTTTAACCGCGGAAAGACGTCAGTACACTCCGTTTTTCAAGTTCAAATCCTCCCATGTTAAAGCAACACTATGTAACTTTTCGACCTTCATAATGTATTTCCAAAACCCTTGTGATGGTACATCGACTTACAATAGGTTGAATGACACGTCTGCCATAGCCTGATGGGGTCTGTATCGCTTTTACTGGCACTATGTAACTTCGGGGTTCGGGTAGTTACCCGAGCGCAAAAAGAACTACAAAATTCGACTGCTTTACGGCATACGTCACTTCCCCCATCACTTCCTCAAATTTGGACGCGAGAGGCCAACCAGCGTTTGTTTTCCGGCTTTCGTGCGTATGCTTTTGGGGCTGTTTACACCTGGCCACTTCATGCGTTTTCTCAATTCGGATAGCTATCCGATCGTGAAAAGACCAGGTGTAAATGCCCTCCGAAACGCATTCGAGACGGATTTGAAACCGATCGCTCAAAACCACTTAAGGAGGAGGTCTGGACCGCACTCCAGACGAAACTGGACAAGTGTAAATGCATCTGGTTGTTGAAACCACATATGTAAATTGTACTCCTCCCAAAAATTCTAAAAAAAATAAAAATAAATAAACGTGTTTTAGGCTATATGTAATGTGATAGCCAGATATGACGACGCTGAATCACCGCAGATGAGCAGCTGAGCATCTATTTATCAAGCCAACGTGCAAACTATCGCAAATCAAAGTGAAAGTAAGACGCTTAACACACAATCATCATAATTAAAAGTAAAGAAATGAAATGATCTTACCAGGGCTGTTGCCGCTCTCTCTTATTGCGGTCTTTGATTTTGAAAATGTAGCTGATGATCAATAAAATGCAGCTCGTATCTGTTGCTTTCGGTGACGTGCACTCCAATAAATATGCATATAGCGCGGGAATTGAAGATCGGATTTAAATCCGTTTCGCAAAAACACATTTATGTGACCAGGTGTAAATGGAATCGTTTTGATAAATCAGATAGCTATCCGATCTGAGAAAACGCATGAAGTGGCCTGGTGTAAACAGCCCCATGGCCAAAGCAGCAACGGACAAAAAAAAAAAAGGTCAGAAGTAAGCCTATGTCTAAACGGCGTGTCCAAGTTTGGTAGGGGCTACATTCTTGCAAGTAATGCATGATTAGACGGACAAAATCATATTTTAGGCTAACTAGCCTAATGACTGCAGGCTGATAGTCATGTTTATTTATTTTTTCTGGTGAAAGTGTCTTGCCTCAGGCTATAATGCAAATCGATTTTTCAACTTTGCAGATTCATCTATGGTAGCTTGATATTATAATGTTGACGATATATGGCTATTACCTCCCACACAAACATTGAATTGAATTAGAATTCTGTAAAACCTTAGCTAATAGGCTACTATAATGACGCTGGCTTGTAAACGTGAGCTACGCGATCTTTTGGCGCTTGAAAAAAATAAAACCCATGAAATTATATTCATTTGACATGCTGAAATACTGTACCTGGGTTGAAGACATTTCACACGCAACGCAGGCAGTCTACCCAAGACGTGAGAACTCCTTTTGCAGAGTTTGCGTAACGGCTTGTCAACAAATGCACGTGTTAACCATGTAACCATGACAGATTTTACGACAGTAGTAGAAGACAATACTGTTTCCCAACTGTAGGGGGAGCCCGAGAGCAAAAGTTACTTAGTGTTACTTTAATCTACTAACTCTCCTGACTGCTTTGTCGGACAAAATGGCGGATGGCGAAGTATGATTGGTCAGATCACCTGTCAATCAAGCTCCCTGCGAAGGGTCAATTGCGTCGCTTAATCGTGCTCAGTGTGAAAGGGCCTTAACGTTACAAATGTATTTAATTTTTTTAGAAATAAAAATATGAAAAACTTTACTAGATTTGAGATGTTGATAACTGTGGAAACGTTGGAGCCTCTAGGGGGACATGGTGGTGGAAAAAAATTCAACGATTCAATGAAAAGTCAATGGTTTTGCGTTCTCTTGTAAATGTTTTGCTTTCCCCCGAGAAACTTTGCTTTCATCGCAAAATGTTTGCGTTTCCCTGAGAAACGTTGCGTTCGCTAGCAAAACTTTTGTGTTCTTTGCGAGTGAATGCAAAGTTTCTCAGGGGAACGCAAAACATTTGCGAGATAATGCAAAATCTTCTCATTTTATATAGATTTTTTCTTCACCATGGCCCTTTAGGGGCTCCGTAGAAACGCAGTCCATATAAAAGGGGAAAATCAGGTCATTTTCAATATCAAGTTCCAAAACAACATTGGACCCAGTTGACTTCTAATCTTTTATATTTTGCTTTTGTATTATGATGAAAGAGTTGTGATAATTTTGGGCACAATAAATAGAGCAGTTAGGTTCTTATATCAGTGATAGGATGTTGTCTCCGGAAGCCCTCCCCCATGTCTCTTCACTGCTTATCTTGAAAAGGAATGATTTCCGATAAAACCCAGCGAAGATGCCATGAGAGATTCTCATATCTTAAACATTAAAATATTAACGTTGATGATTTTTTTACATGATCATTTTCTTAACTAGATCAGCTCTAGTATTCCAGGAAAATGATTCCAGATGCAGCTAATGTGCTTGCATGGTGTACTATGGGCATTATTCATCTGTATCACAGTGCCCTAGTGACCTTCCTTTGGACGCTATGCATCAAGCTCGCTGAAAATAGAATGCTGAAAGGAAAAAACCCAGTGGTTAGTGACAGAACAAGACAAACCATGATATCATATAATAGATCATGAGGAAACACACACACACAGGGGGAAACAGAAGACAGCCCATATTTTTTCAGCCACTTAACACCAAGAAATCTGGATTTAACACCAAATAATACATAAAATGTTCACACTGAACTGTGAGAAGTAATGTTTAGTGACTTGACTTTGTATGGTTTTGTACAAACATTGCCACCTGTGTTGTTTAATATGCATAGTATTTTATGTATGCAAAGGTTACCCAGGTAATCTACATTTTCCATTTAGGATATATGTAATATACAGCAGTAGCTCTATATAATTTGCCAATGAGATTTATAATATTTTTTTCCTCAAAAAAAAAAAAAAAAAATCCATAATTTGTGAGAAAACGCTTCCCCGCCATTGACAGAATTTTCCAGCTTTCAGTGTTTTCACTGTTATACGGTAGGGGGCGCTACTACCGATCGTCTGAAAAAGTACTAAATTAAAACACATGTGAATAAGATGCAAAAACAAGCGTTATCATATGTAATCATATGCATATGTAAAATAACGCGATCACCAACATTAAACAGCGTAACAATCAAAACTGCCTAATGTTACTAAATTAAATGTCTACCCAGGACCAGAGGTGGACAAAGTACACAACTTCCTTACTTGAGTGAAAGTACAGATACTACTGGTCAAATATTACTCCGTTACAAGTAAAAGTTGTAAAGACCGATTCTTACTTAAGTAAAAGTACAGTACAGTACGTTTTTAAAAGTACTTAAGTATCAAAAGTAAAAAGTAAATGCCAATGCATTGTTTTATTATTGTTGCACTGTTGAATGTAATACTTACAGTACCTTATGCCTCTGAATCTATGCCTGCCTACCCTCACATCAATATCACATTTATTTCTAGAACACAGTTCCAGTAGTGGGATTGAATATGAGATTGAATAAGTGCACTCAATAACATCTACAATGGTTTCGGACACCCACATGGCTGTTCCCTCAAATAATGCCCTTGGCTTAATTTTTTGGGTTTGACGTCAACCCGACTTTCATTTCCAACCAAAATCCAACGTCTGTCCAACGTCGGGTACTGACGTAAATCTGACGTCGGGGTTTGACGTCAACCCGACTTTCATTTCCAAACCAAAATCATCCCCTGACTGACGTTACTACTTTCTACTCAAGGACCTTAACAGAAATGTAGTGGAGTAAAAAGTATGATATTTGTCTTTCAAATGTAGTGAAGTTAAAGTAAAAAGTTTATAGAAAAGATAATACTCAAGTAAAGTACAGATACTCAAAAATTGTACTTAAGTACAGTACTCAAGTAAATGTACTTTGTTACTGTCCACCTCTGCCCAGGACGAGCTTTAGGACTGTGCAAGCATTAGAAGTGTTGATGGACTCGATCTAATCCATCTATGTTTTGATCATCGTTCTGAATCTGATCTGGATGTAATCATGATTTTCTCAGCTTTTTGCTCAAAATGTTGCTTTTTTATGACTACTAGTGTGACCGTGAGGTATAAAAAGGGCACCTAGAGAACATGTCATCCTCTACTTCGTCTTCAGGGACTGTTTTGTTTGAGTATGTGGTAAGCAATTCATTATGGCTTGTGAACCTAAGCGTTTCAAGGAGTGTGTGGATCCGTGTCCAAGGTTTTTGACACCTGATGACACACACAGCTTGTGCATGATTTGTTTGGGCAAGGAGCACGCACGTTTAGTCCTCGAGGGGGCTGTTTGCATGTATTGTGAGCATTTTTAAACGAAAAAGCTTCACTCTTGTCTGTTCCTCTTGTACAGGCACCTGTACCCCGCGGCTTGGGTCCTGCTCTCACTGAGGCGGGGAGGAGACTGAGATCATGGGAGTCTCAGGTGGAGCTCGCTGAGGAGTTTGAGAGAGCTATAAATCTCTTGCGCTCTTCAGAGGCTGACGAGAGAGAGCTGCTGGAGGAAGATGTATTGTCTCTTACATGTTCTGATCCAGCATCCAGTGCTCTGCTGGCGTCAAGCCAGGGTGAGCAGGTAGTGGCTGATAAAGGCAAAGAGGTTGAAATGACTGAGCCCTCTCAGCCTCCCTGCCCCGTGTATATTGAGCTACTGGAGGTTATGGAGTGCGCTACGACCAGACTTGAGCTGCTGTGGAAGCGTGAGAAGGAGGAAACCGCTTGTGGAAGATGAGATGAGCGGTTTCTATTTGGACATAACTGCCCAGCTCCCCTGAGCCTTCCATTCCTTCCTGATCTCCATGTTGAGATCGGGAAGGAATGGAAGAATCCATATTCGGCCTGCATCCATCAGCATCAGCATGCGAATTACACAAATGTTAATGGATGTCGATGCCCCCTATCAATGAGAGGTCCGCGAGCTATTCCTCGCTAGGGGAATATCGACTTTGAAAGCTCCGTCCCTGCCATCCAAGCCCCTTAAGACAACATCTCATTTGAATGGCAGGGCATACGCGGCAGTGGACCAAGGTTAGGGTCTTTCCCCTGAAGCGGTTGCCAAGCTGCGCTGCACCACAGATCTGACTCTCCGGGCCACTTAACAGACTGCTGCCGCAATTGGTAGATCGATGGCGGAGATGGTGGCCGCGGAGAGGCACCTGTGGGCGAACCTGGCCAGCACCGGGGAGAAAGAGAAGGGCTTTCTTCTCTATGAGCCGGTTTTTCCCGAATTGTTTGGCACATTCGTTGAGGTGGTGGTCGGCATGTTCACGGAGGCAAAGGCGCACTTGGCTGCATTCAAAACCTAGTGCTAGTCCGAGTCTGCGCCCAAACAAACAGGGGGTCCTGACCTGTCTCGTTCTGTGGACCAAAGGCAGTGCAAGAAGGCCAGCGTTGCTGCTAATGCCCCTCCTCCGCCGAGGAGCAGGTCACACAGGAGGCGTGAGTCGAGGAAAAGGAAACAAGATCTAACAGAGACAGATAACATCTTCCCTCTGAGGGTTATTACATATGCCCTCTCTTTTTCCTCCTGACCCATCACCCTTGCCTCCAGTCGGTCAGGAAGAGATCGTATTGTCCAGCTAGGTGAGGGTTTTTACTCAGGCTCGCAACATAAGACCCTGGGGCTGGACCGATTATGTTTTTATTGTTCCTTATCTGAATAGAACAATTTAATGATGGTCCGACTCAGGTCTTGTTAGTGAGTGTCTGTTTTATAGGTTTTAAAGGAGTGTTATAGGGATCCTCTCATTTGAGCATCATTCTTTATGAGGCTTCTGCTCTTCAAGTAACAGGTGTGAGCATTGTTAGGTCCCCTCTCAGTTGTGAGAGTAGAGTAGTTTTACAGGCGCACAGAGTGTAGCTGTGAGTTGTAGGCTCCCTTTTGAGCCTCCTCTATTTAAGCTAGCCTTCAGGGGGCAGCGCTGTTAGGCTGCTGCTCTTTTCACAGTAGCTGAAGGTGCATGCTCCGTTTAGAGCCTCCTCAGCCTAGATTGTCCTTTGCTCCCCAGAGCTCTAGTCATGTATTTTTACTTATAAAAATGACTTAGATCTTCTCTCACTTAGAGAGTCATTCTGCTGAGGTCACTGCTCTTAGAACTTCATTAAGACAGTAGTAATGGTGTGGCGGGCTCTTAAGAGCCTCATTTGTTAACTGTCTTTTTGGGATTGAGTGTTGTCAGGCTTCCTCTTGTTATAGAGAGTCATTCTGTTGAGGCCTCCGCTCTCCAGAGCTCCATGCAACAGTGTTATCAATACTTTGGCTAGAGGGTTGAAGGTCTCCTATGGAGTTAATATTGTGCCATAATTACAGTTTTTCTCAATTGCTAAAACACTAAAACCCATTGGCTGAACAAAGTTCTCAGTTGCCTGAAATCATTTAGCTAATTGCGCCGTCTGTTGTCAATACCTTAAACCATTTCACATGGTAAAACACAATTTGCAGATCTCACTTAGACTTTTCAGCAAAACTTTAAACACATTCTCATTCTCAAAACACATTCTGCACTCTAATGCACGTCATCCATACTGGTAAACACAAGTGGCAACAATCAAATACAAATAGAGAACACATGTCATTGATTGAACACAACCACTCAAAATTGATTTAACCTGTTTCAAATGATGCCCTAAGACAAGAAGAAGCACATTGATCACGTTTACTCCTTTGATTTTTGTCCGTTTTAGTGTTGTATACTGTAGTACAGTGCATTGTAGGCTGTATACTGTACAATGAACAAATTGTATGGCCCTGAACATTGTGCTTTCCATTTGTTAACAGTACGGACTGCTCAATAGATTTTGACTGGTTGCAGGTTCATATCAACAAAGAACAAGAATTACAGTATCACAGAGACAAAGGACAAGTTTGTCAAGTCAAGTCAAGTCATCTTCATTTATATAGCGCTTTTAACAATGTAGATTGTTTCAAAGCAGCTTTACAGAGATAAGCATATAATTTAAGGTAACAGGGATTGTTTGGGCTTTATAGCGGTTCTTTACAGTTTTTCTGAATTGCCAAAACACTAAACCCCATTCTCTGAACCAAATTCTCAATAGTCTAAACCAATTTGTTGAATAAATCACTCTTTCTGTAAAACATGAAACAAATTCAGGTAGTTAAAACACTGTTTGCAAATCTCATGCACTCTTTTTTCAAAACTCTAAACACATTCTCACTCCCTAAAACACATTTTGCACTGTGATGCACTTACGTTTCAAAATGCTAAACACAGGTAGGCGAAAGTTAAACACAACTGCAACACAGTTGTCATCGTTTACACACAACGACTCAAAATTGTTCACACTTATTTCTAATGATGTGACCAAACCAACTGTACATAATACAAGTCAGTTCAGATTCCACAAATTGACTCAAAATGTTGCACTGAATGTTGATACCAACAATGGATGCAAACAATACAAGAAGGAGAGAAGGATGAGGATGAGGAAGAGCAAGGTGTGGAGAATGCTGTCAAGGCTGGATCTGCTTTAGGGTTTTTCCCTTTGCCTGCAGAGATGACATTGTCTGAGATGTGGAGAAACTCCTCCGGCCGGACCAACATGAAGACATGATGCTGAAGCAGAATAAAATCTCTCTCACTGACCTTGATTTTGCAGTCGCACAACTCTTCTGAGTGTACTTTACTGTAACATGCTTTTCATTTAGAGTTTCTTACTGTAACCTTTTTGGCTTTTGCAGTTGGGTCACTGTATTTTCACAGCATGCAAGTGGTGAATATATACAGACATTCGATAGGCCTACAGTAAGGCCTCCAGTAAGTTGTCATTACTATACTTTTTTATGTAATTGCAAAATTTGTTTACTTTTAATTTGTAACTGCATGCTTTGGATTCTGTGTTCTCCATTTTTTGATGTAGTGTCTAATGAATGATCATAGTGTTTATAATTTTGACTCGCTGTGTGTATGATCTGAGAGCATTGTTTGATTTTGAGCACAGATAAAATGGTTTTGAGGCAATTGTTTGATTTTGCCAGAGGAGTCAGAGGTTCTGTGAATGTGGCTTGAAAATGTGGTTTTGTGTTTAAGGTTTTGAGAAAGAGTGATGGTTTCAAGAAACGTGTTTTAGCAATTCAGAAAAACTGTAATAAAGTTATTTTCCAGCTAAAATTAGTTTTGATTGATTCGCTTCCGTCGCAACTATCATTTGTTATTAAATTAGGGGCCGCTAAGACGACACCATTCTCTCTACACAGACTTTAAACGCGAACCTGTGAGAAACGCTGATGGCGTTCACATGCACATTTAGAATTGGTTCTATAGTTATGTGCGTTTGAATATATGTGCGCAGGTTTGGAATTCCCTACAAGCCAAGCCTAAACAAAGTACTTGTCTTTCCTTATAAATTTTGATAAAGAATCTTATTTGTGAGATGCAGAGTACAGTACTGTAAAAATAGGGGTACAAGGAGGAGGAAGAACAAAAAAAAATTGCAAAGAGCAAAGCAGAGTAGTAATTTCTGATCAATTTTGAGCTACTATGATAGAACATGTTTTCGTTCATCAGAAGACAATGACGGAAAAATATGAAATTTGTTTTGAGATTAAAAATGTACTTCTCCCTGAGAACTATATGTTTTGAACAATGTGTTTTCTATTTTTTGGTGTATTGTTTACTGACTGCTTGATAGTGTATATCATTTTGATCACTTTGTTTATGATTTGAGAGCAGTGTTTGATTTTGAACACAGGTAAAACTGTTTTGAGGCGAAAGTTTCATTTTGCAAGAGGAGTCAGAGGTTTTGTAAATAGTGCTTGAAGATGAGGTGTTGTGTTTAATGTTTTCAGAAAATGGAGCAAGGTTTCAGAAATTGTGTTTCAGAAATTGAGAAAAACTGTAAACAAACAAATCCAGCATTTTGCAAACAAACTCGATCTGCTTTGCAAAAGAAAACTCGACTTGCAAACAAACAGAAAGCAATGTGCAAGTACAAAGGTCAGTTTGAGTGAAAATGCAGTGGAGTAACAAATATGTATTGTGTTTTACAAATATAAATAAATGAGCCTAGATAATATTTCACAAATAAATTCAAACCATCCAACAAATTGCATGTAACCTTTGAACAAATACCAAATCTAGTGCATACAAATGCATATCTGTCTCTTATGATTGTGAGACACTTGGCTTTTTATGAGATCTCTCGGCTCGATTTTCTCACAAATGCAGTTGAGCAACTTCCTCTTCTAAAACAGTAGATGGCGCTAAGCTAGGGGATTAATTTAGCGCTAGTCTCCCAGGAGAAGCACTGATTTGAAACTTGCCTTTGCCTACAGCTGAGGAAAATGACCGGTGAACAGGTGTGTTTCTGTCTTACTTGATCTATAATTACCCAGACAGCAACATTGTGTCGGCCCAGATCCGGTCCACATCTGGTACACGTTGAATCCACATGTACCAGGTGTGGCCCGGATCTGGGCCGACACTATATTGCCATCTGGGTAACCTTTTTGAGGTTTTCTTTTGCAAAATGTTTATTACATATCTAGACAGATAAGCACTTAGTAGCAATTCACTCTCTCTAGGATATGGGAATAAGCTGAAAGCGTTTTTTGAATAAGCGTTTTTACGTTTCTTTCGTTCTCCATAAATTAATGAGAACATTTCATTTAATTAAAAGGAGGGTCCCACTTATATATTTATTTAGTTGGAATTCAGTCAGATTAACTATTAATGTAATAAAATAATTAATGAACAAAACAAACAATATACAATTGTTTCTTAACTTGCCTATGACATAAGTGCCCAAATTATTATTTTGGACAGACAAATTACAGTTTTTTACGATTGTTTACACACTAAAATAAAAATTTCCACACAATTTGCAAAATTCTACTCCAATGAGCAAAACACCTCCACAGATTTGCACAACATTACACACAATGTCTGCTTCATCCATTTTGCAAAACATTACACACAGTGATTTGTAAAACTCTACACACATTTTCACACCTTAGACACAGATAAGGATTGTGAGGTTACTTCCTTGTCATTACAAAGCCCCGGATTGCCAATGACCACACTAATGAACGAATTGGATAATTCCACCAGGTGTGGAAGCACACATGTGCTAATTTGAAAACGCAGCACTCAGGTTTGCTATAAAAGGCAGCAGGTGAGTTCACCTGTCTTCAACAAAAATGGAAGGAGCTAGAAGAAGAAGAAGAAGAAGAAGAAGAGTGAGAATGAGAATGAGAGGGGGAGCTCAAAGAGGAGATGAAGGAGGTAGAGGAAGAGGAGAAGGAGGTAGAGGAGGAGGCCCAGGTAGAGGAAGAGGAGAAGGAGGAGGTAGAGGAGGAGGCCCAGGTAGAGGAAGAGGAGAAGAAGGAGATAGAGGAAGAGGCACAGGTAGAGGAAGAGGAGAAGGAGATAGAGGAAGAGGCCTAGGTAGAGGAAGAGGAGAAGGAGGTAGAGGAGGAGGCCCAGGTAGAGGAAGAGGAGAAGAAGGAGATAGAGGAAGAGGCCTAGGTAGAGGAAGAGAAGGACTTGAAGAGTTGATAGAACCTGAACAAAGAAGACGAGGACCAAATTTGACTAAAGAAATCCGTGCAACACTTATTGACCATGTTATCAACCATGGACTGACACTGATGGAAGCTGGACAAAGAGTTCAACCAAATCTCAGCAGAAATACTGTTGCGTCAGTAATTCGGACATTTCATCGAGAAAACAGGTAAGCTAACTACACAGTACATTGAAACTGAAGCTTGCTGTACTTATCATCAATATTGTTTACTGTGACATTTGACCGTAGGCTGCATGTGTATTTTCTTTATATATATATTTTTTTTTTTATATAGGATTGAGGGTCGAGGACACCAAGGTGGAAGGGGCCCTATGTTCACTCGTGCACTCGTAATTGTATCAGGCTGCGAGAAATCCAAGCCAATATCATCAGTGATGGCCATATTTTCAATAACATCCAACGAGTCTCTCTGTCAACATTAGGTCGAATCCTCAAGAAAAATAGAATATAAATGAAACAACTGTATCGGGTACCATTTGACAGAAATTCAGAGAGAGTGAAACATCTGTGCAATGAATATGTTGAGGTATGTATTGTTCATCTTACTATGGTGTGGTATTGTGCACTGCTCATAATGTTCTGGCACAAAAAAATACTGTGCAATAGATATTGAATAGCATCCGATTGTCTTTTACTGTGTTTCAGAGAGTCTTGCAAATGGATGCTGCAGAAATTCAACATGAATTTATATATGTGGATGAGGCTGGATTTAACCTTGCAAAAACAAGAAGAGGGAGAAATGTAATTGGACACAGGGCAATCACCAATGTGCCAGGGCAGCGAGGGGGTAACATTACCCTTTGCGCTGCTATTACACAAAATGGGGTCCTCCACCACCATGCAAATCTGGGACCCTATAATGCAAATCTAATACTTGCATTTCTTGACAGATTGTCACAACATTAAACCAAGTGGACCAGATGCGGTACATTGTCGTTTGGGACAATGTCTCATTCCATCGGGCTGCTCTGGTCCAGAATTGGTTCCATGAGCACCCTGAATTTGAAGTCTTATACCTTCCCCCATACTCCCCCTTCCTGAATCCAATAGAAGAGTTTTTTCAGCATGGCGGTGGAAGGTATACGACCTGCGGCCCTATGACCGTTTGCCCCTCATTCAGGCCATGGAGCAGGCCTGTGATCATATCGAAGCAGCTTCTGTGCAGGGGTGGATTCGTCACATGAGGCGATTCTTCCAGCGGTGCCTTGCCAATGAAGACATAGCCTGTGATGTGGATGAAATCTTATGGCCTGATCCAGCCAGACGGAGAGATGATGTATAGTTACAGTATTCTTGTTGCTTTTACAGTAGTTTTTCTTCAGAGACAAAGTGTACAGTATGTACTTCATGCAGTAATTTTTATTTGTCTACAGATTTTATTTGTTTCATTGTCTTTTTTTTTTTTGGTTGATTACTGTAACTGATCATGGTAAGAAATACTTTAAGTATTGAAATAAATACTTGAAATATTCAGTCTGCAGCATCAGTGTTGTGCAGTGCTTGGTAAGTTTATAGGCCTATTTGTGTACATTCTCCCTATATCTCAAACTAATCATGAAGAATGGTGTGGGTTTGTCACTATTTTTTTTTTTTTTCCATCTAAATTATCCCTTGCATAACAATGTCTGGCCAAAAATCTAGCACATGCTATTTCCTAAAATTAGTTTTTTTTACAAATGTGTTTTTTATTTATCACAGCAGTGTGAAACTGGCTGCAATGGTGTCTGATCATTGAGGACTGTGTTGGTTAAATGAAAACTAATAGCATTTTCACAAATATGTGTATATGTTTTGACTGAAGTGTGTCATTTTGCAAACACTCTAGGAATTATGCAAATTGAGTGTGGTGTTTGGATAATTGTGATTATATTTTGAAAAAAAGAACCCAGATTTCAAAATTGTGTGTAAACAATTGAAAAAAACTGTAAACCCTCCTTTAAATTAAATGAAATTAAATGTTCTCATTAATTTATGGAGAACGAAAGGAATAGATGTGTTTAGTGTAGACATAATCACTAATTTAGTCATTTCCCACATGTCAGATGTAGGAAAAATGTAAAGCAACATATGATGGCAGACCTTTCAGCTTATAGATTCCACTATCCTAGAGACAGTGAATTGCTACTAAGTGCTAATGTGGATTTCTGTCTAGATGTGCAATAAACATTTTAGAAAAGAAAAACTTAAGAAGGTTAATTATAGTTAAATTAAGTCAGAAACACACCTGTTCACCGGTCATTTTCCTCAGCTCTGGCAAAGGCAAGTTTCAAATCAGTGCTTCTCCCGGGAGACTAGCGCTAAATTAATACCCTAGTTTAGTGCCATCTACTGTTTTAGAAGAGGAAGTTGCTGAACTGCATTTGTGAGAAAATCTGCCTGGACACATTTGTGAGAAAATCGAGCAGAGAGATCTCATAAAAAGCCAAGTGTCTCACAATCATAACAGACAGATATGCAATTGTATGCACTAGATTTGGTATTTGTTCAAAGGTTACATGCAATTTGTAGGATGGTTTGTATCTATTTGTGAAATATTATCTAGGCTCATTTATTTATATTTATTTATATTGGCTCCTGATCGATTGCTCCTGTCTGCCTCGCTGCCTGCTGTGAGTGTGTTTGCTTCGGTGCTGTAAGCTCCGTTTAAGCCTCGTATTTCTTTGTTTTGAACCATCATTTACTACAATTTCTAGTTGTTTATACTACTAAAATACATCTTACCCAACATCTCAGATTAACCTGACATCGCTAGCTTCCGTTACTACTAGCACAACACGCTAGTAATTCGCTAGCCTGTTAACGCGCCACCCGTGCGCTCAACTATTTTTATTTATTTATTTTTCTCTCGCGCGCCCGCACCTTTGAGTTCATAAAAAGCTCAGGTGAGTAAGAATCAGTCAACAAACACGGTGAGTAATGTCTTGTCCTGTTATTGTTACCTGCACTTCATGTCACATGTTTAGCATAGCCTTCTCTGTTGGCAATAAAGGATTTATATGTGATAAATGCAGTAGCGTACCGTGGGGTTTCAGTCAGGGCCTTCAGTAACGATCTAAGCCCCCCCCATCGCCATAACAACACACACAGATTCATGCAAAATACAATCATGCACTGTATGCACTATTGCGTAACATCAGCGACGAGACAGCTGATCTTCAACCTCAGCGCACACGCACACCACTGTAGATTATAAAAGCTGCACTGAAACATCTCGCGCACGGATGTACCTAATACAAATAAATAAAACATCTCTGGTTAACTAGCAGGACATTCATTTTCGTTTGTTGAATAAGATGCATTCTAGCGCTGAAATGTGTTGTTCAAGCTGAGTGCTCGTTGCCGCTGTTATCAGTGGCGCGGATACAGTGTTCTCTTGTGGCTCGCGCAAAGTTTTCACTCAGATGCGCGCTTCAATCTATCGCCATTGCGGAGACTTTCTATTCGTTGAAATCTTACAAAACAAAATGCACACAAATGCCCTGCTTGATATACAACCACTGATGAACATATTCTGTAAAAAAATAAATAAAAAATATACGAGTGTGGATTCGATCCCAGAACCTCTGACACGCGTGGCAAAAGTTCTACCACTCAACCATCGCAGTACACATAAGTTGTTTAAGTATCAATGCATTTAGTCACGTGGAAATTCTCGATACTGACAATATTAGTAGATCTAGAATGACAAATGTACCCAAAATGACCCAATGTACTAATGAAATTGATTTCTGGACATCGTAATGTTATTTTTCCTGAAAATTGTTATTGTACACAAAGATGTATTGTATCTGCCCACCCATGTCGATGACATCAGCGCGGGCTAGCCGTTGACACATCGCTGGGCCTCTGGGGCGTTCTGTCATACGCATCACAATTTGATTGGCTGATAAAACACGTCAGTCAAAGTTATGATCAAATGGAAAACGGCAGCTTCAACGGAAGGCTAGCTATACTACTAGTGCTGGTCCACAGAGCTGCGTTTAGATGACATGTAAAATCCAGCTCAGACTCACAAAAATTAACCATATTCTTTCTGGAAATATAATCGTAACGTACTGATAGACAGTAACTGAATTTAGACATGTTCAGACACACATTAATTTAATTATAGAAAAAAAAAATATTTTTTATTTTGACAGGGCCAGCAGAGAAGGCCCTGCTGGCTCTGACGGCACACCACTGGATAAATGTAAGGAGACAGTTAGGTTGACGGAGAAGATTTCAGAATTAGAGACACGCATCCAAACCTTAATTGAGGATAGTAAGAGTGCTAGAGATTTAAATACTGCTTTGGATGCGCCTAGCATAGTGAACTCTTTACATGAGTCGGTTCCGGCTGAAGTAGAGCCTGCGCAGCCGGGCAAATGGGTGACAGTGAGGGATCGCTCTAGTCGCGGATCAAAAAACCACTCTTCCGTTCTGATTACCATACCAAATCGATTTGCCCTGCTCAGTGAAGCACCCACTGAGAATGATTGCGCCCTAGTTATTGGCGATTCTATTACACGGAACGTGAAAATAGAGACACCAACCACCATAGTCACATGTTTGCCGGGAGCCAGAGCGCCTGACATCAAAGCAAATTTAAAAGTGCTGGCTAATGCTAATCGTAAATTCTCTAAGATCATTATTCATGTCGGCACTAATGATGTTCGACTCCGCCAGTCGGAGATCACCAAAATTAATATTAAAGAGGTGTGTGAACTTGCAAGTATGATGTCAAGGACTGTAATTTGCTCTGGCCCCCTTCCTGTTCGCAGGAGTGATGAGATAGTTAGTAGATTGTGTTCGCTTAACGGTTGGCTGTCTAAGTGGTGTCGTCAAAATAATATAGAATTAATAGACAATTGGAAAAGTTTTTGGGGCAAACCTGACCTGTTGAAAAGAGATGGTATTCATCCCTCCTGGGATGGTGCTGCTCTTCTCTCTAGTAATATGGCTCATAGTCTTAGAGCTCAAACATGGCAATCTGGGGCTCAGGTAAGGAAGCAGACAGACTGGCTAAACCGACCGTCTGCTAGCGGCCTCGCCTCACCAAGGTCAGATAAATCCCATCACATAGAGCCTCTTTCACCTAGCTATCATCATATAGAGACTGTGTCTGTTCCCCGAACTTGGAATTCCAAAAAACGTTTAAACCCATCTAAGGTTAAAAATTTAATTGATGTTCAACAAATACAAAACAGCTATAATACAGATGAACAAATGATAAAGCTTGGGTTGCTGAATATTCGATCGCTTACTTCAAAAGCACTCGTTGTTAATGATATGATTTCAGATAATAACCTAGATGTGCTGTGTTTGACAGAAACCTGGCTAAAACCAAACGATTACATTACTTTAAATGAGTCCACCCCGCAAGATTACTGTTATAAACATGAGCCTCGTCTGAAACACAAAGGGGGTGGTGTTGCTGTAATTTATAGTAATATTTTCAAAACTACTAAGAAATCAAGTTTTAAATATAATTCTTTTGAAGCATTGGTGCTTAATGTAAAAATATATAGTGTAAACGATAAATCACATTTGAGATTAATGCTGGCTACTGGCCACCAGGGCACCATACAGACTTTATCAAAGAATTTGCGGACTTTCTATCAGAATTAATATTGACTGCAGATAAAGTACTAATTGTTGGTGATTTTAATATACACATCGATAATGAAAAAATGCATTGGGATTGGCATTTAAAGACATTGTAAACTCAATTGGAGTTAGACAACACGTGTCAGGACCTACTCATCGTCGTAATCATACTCTAGATCTAATATTATCACACGGAATAGATGTTGATGCCGTTGAAATTCTGCAGCAGAGCGATGACATCTCAGATCATTACCTATTCTCGTGTAATTTGCATTTAGCCAAGGCTGCAAAGCCGACTCCGTGTTCCAAATATGTTAGAACTATCACTTCTGCCACTAAAGATTGCTTTATTAATAATCTTCCTGATCAGTTTCATCATCTCAGCATCCCAGATAGCTTAGAAGAACTTGATATTGCAACAGAAACTTTTAACTCTCTCTTTTCCAGCACTTTAGACACAGTTGCTCCGTTGCGCTTAAAGAAGATTAAAGAAAATAGTCCAACGCCGTGGTACAACGATCACACTCGGGCCCTTAAGAGAGCAGACAGAAAAATGGAACGCAACTGGAAGAAAACAAAACTAGAGGTATTTCGCATTTCATGGAAGGAGAGCTCTATTACTTACAGAGAGGCTTTAAAAGCTGCTAGATCTGCTTATTTTTCAACCCTATTAGAAGAAAATAAACATAATCCTAGGTATTTATTTGAAACGGTGGCTAAACTAACGAAAAATAAAGCTTCAAGCACCGAAGTTTCCAAGCAACACAGCAGTAATGATTTTATGAACTTCTTTACTAACAAGATTGATAATATCAGGGAGAAAATTATAACTATGTAACCGTCTACTACAGTATCGCATCAGGCAGTGCATTGTAGTCTCCCTGAGGAAAAATTTGATTCATTCGTTGCTATAGGAGAGGAAGAATTT
The DNA here is from genome assembly GCA_022828995.1 of Vimba vimba. NCBI lineage: Eukaryota > Metazoa > Chordata > Actinopteri > Cypriniformes > Leuciscidae > Vimba > Vimba vimba. Next base: position 33,097,897 of record CM040829.1, on the reverse strand, counting down.
ACTAAACTCATAAAATCATCTAAATCTACAACATGTATGTTTGACCCTATACCGACTAAGCTACTGAAAGAGATGCTTCCAGAGGTCATAGATCCTCTTCTTAATATCATTAATTCGTCTTTGTCTCTAGGATACGTACCAACAAACTTTAAGCTGGCTATGATTAAACCGCTTGTTAAAAAAACGCAACTTGATCCTACAGAATTAGTCAATTACAGGCCAATCTCAAATCTGCCTTTTCTGTCAAAGATATTAGAAAAGGCAGTATCCTCACAACTGTGTTCCTTTCTTGAAAGAAATGACATCTGCTATGATTTCCAGTCCGGATTTAGACCGTACCATAGTACTGAGACAGCTCTCGTTAGAGTCACAAATGATTTGCTCTTATCATCTGATCGAGGTTGTATCTCTCTATTAGTGTTACTCGATCTTAGTGCTGCATTTGACACCATTGACCACAACGTTCTTTTAAATAGACTCGAACATTATGTTGGCATTAGTGGAATTGCACTAGCATGGTTTAAATCATACTTATCTGACCGTTATCAGTTTGTAGCAGTAAATGAAGAGATGTCTTATCTATCACAAGATCAGTATGGCGTCCCTCAAGGCTCAGTACTAGGACCGCTGCTGTTCACTCTGTACATGCTACCCTTAGGAGATATCATTAGGAAACATGGAATTAGCTTCCACTGTTATGCTGACGATACTCAGCTGTATATTTCTTCAAAACCTAACGAAACTTATCAATTCACAAAATTAACGGAATGCATAGCTGATATAAAAAATTGGATGACTCGTAATTTCCTACATCTAAATTCTGAAAAAACAGAGTTTCTAATTATTGGACAAAAAACTTCCTCACGTAATAACCTAGAATACTGTCTAACACTTGATGGCTGCTCTGTTAAGTCTTCGTCGTCGGTTAGGAACCTGGGTGTGCTCTTACCAATCTTTCATTTGAAAGTCACGTGTCAAGTATCTGTAAAACTGCATTTTTCCATCTTAAAAATATATCTAAATTACGTCATATGCTCTCATTGACAAATGCGGAACAATTAGTTCATGCGTTCATGACCTCAAGGCTAGATTATTGTAATGCTCTTATGGGTGGTTGCCCTGCACGCTTAATAAACAAACTACAGCTAGTTCAAAACACAGCAGCTCGAGTTCTTACCAGAACCAGGAAGTATGACCATATTAGCCCGGTTCTGTCAACACTGCATTGGCTCCCTATTAAACATCGCATAAATTTTAAAATATTGCTGATTACTTACAAAGCACTAAATGGTTTAGCTCCGCAGTACTTGAGCGAGCTCTTAACGCATTATAGTCCTTCACGTCTATTGCGATCTCAAAATTCCGGCCAGTTAATACAGTTTTTCTGAATTGCTAAAACACTAAATCCCATTGTAAAAACTAAACTGGCAACTGCCAAAACTCTTTTATCAAATCAATCACACTGTTGTCAAAATCTTAAACACTATTCATCTGTTTAGGACACAATTTGCGAATCTGAATCGCCCATTTACCAAAACTCTAAACACATTCTCAAACACAGAACACAACTTTGCAGTGTCATACACTTGTACCCAGAATGGTGCACACAGGCTACAGAAGTTAAACACAACTAACACACTGTTCTCATCCTTTACACACTACCACTCAAAATTGAAAACACATGTGTCCAATCAGTGCACACAATTAGAAAACAGTATTTAAGCCTAGTCAAATGCAAATGGCATGAGTTGATCCAACAATGGAGCAGAACAGAGGAAGAGGTGGAAGAGGAGGAAGAGGAAGAGGTGGAAGAAGAGGAAGAAGAGGATGAGGAAGAAGAGGAAGAGGAAGAGGAAGAGGAGTCTGTGTCAGAGGTGGTGGGCGAGGACAAAGACCAAGCAGATCAATAATTTCAAATGACATTCGAGCAACTGTCATAGATCATGTTCTGGTGCATGGCATGACTATGAGGGAGGCAGGGCAACGTGTGCAACCAAACCTAAGCAGGTTCTCAGTGGCTTCTATAATCTGGACCTTCAGAGAAGAAAACAGGTAAAGTATACTTGTCTCAGAAAGGGGACAATGAGACATAACTTTTCCATGGTACTGTGTTTTGAAAACATTTACTGAATAAAATGTGTGTGTATGTGTATACTTCTAACTAAATGGGGTTCTTTTTACAGAATTGAAAGACGGCCACCTCATGAGGGTGGAAGGACACGCATGTTCTCACAACACCAGGAGACACTTATTGTGGATATGGTCCGTCAGAACAATGCAATTCGACTGCGTGAAATACAGCAGCGGATTGTAGAAGACAACGTACATTTCGAGGGAATAAATAGTGTGAGTCTGTCAACAATTGATCTTGTCCTGCAACGCAACAAGATAAGGATGAAACAAGTTTATCGGGTACCATTTGAGCGAAACAGTGAGAGAGTGAAAGAGCTACGATGTCAATATGTGCAAGTAAGTAAACTCAGTACTAGAAAGTACTGTGTAGTTTGGGAAACAGCACATGTATACATCTTACTGTGTCATTTATGGAACTAAATGTAGTTTTCACTGTGTACAGAGAATCTTTGAGCTTGACTCAATGGCTATGCCTCATGAATACATTTTCATGGATGAAGCTGGATTCAATCTAGCCAAAAGGAGAAGAAGAGGTCGCAACGTGATAGGTCAACGTGCCATTATTGAACTGCCTGGCCAGCGTGGTGGAAATGTAACCATCTGTGCTGCCATCAACAGCTATGGGGTTCTCAACAGTCATGTTACTGTTGGGTCATACAACACCGAACTGCTACTAACATTCCTGGATGGTCTACGGGGTGCTCTGCTCGAGCAGAGGGAGCGCGAGCAGGCGGAGTGTCCCATGTATGTTGTCATTTGGGACAATGTGAGCTTTCACCGTGGTCCGAGAATACGCGACTGGTTTCAAAATGAGCAGCATTTTATTAATGTCTTTCTTCCACCATACTCTACCTTCTTAAACCCTATCGAGGAGTTTTTCTCGGCATGGAGATGGAAAGTGTATGACCATAACCCTTACACACAGGAGAACCTAATTCAAGCAATGACTGGAGCATGTGGCGACATCAGCGTGGAATCTTGCCAGGGCTGGATTAGGCATGCTAAAGGATTCTTTCCCCGTTGCCTTGCAAGGGAGAACATAGCATGTGACGTGGATGAAGTCCTGTGGCCTCACCCAGCAGAGAGGCGTGATCCTGAGGCAGAATAAATGCTGTAAACATGTCTTATTTATTTTTTTCTTTACATAACTTTTGTTTCTCTTTTTTGCTGCAGTTTTTTTAAAAGCTTTATCTTATTTCTTTTTGTTTAAATCTGAGTACAAGAATAAAATTATTCCCGCTATCCCACAGTGTTTTGCATTTATTTATGTAGTGTGTAATGGTTGCTAAGTTGTGTTTGCACATTAGCTGGTTTTGTGTGGTTTTTGACGGTAGTGAGTGATTTTGATTAAAGTTAAAATGGTTTTGGGTCAAATGTTTGGTTTTGCAAGAGGAGTCAGAGGTTTTGTGAATGTAGCTTGAAAATTGGGTTTTGTGTTCACAGTTTAGAGAAAAGGAGAGCAGGTTTCAAGAAATGTGTCTTAGCAATTCAGAAAAACTGTAATGCCTAGAATATCAAAATCGACTGCTGGCGGTAGATCCTTTTCCTATTTAGCACCAAAACTTTGGAACAGTCTTCCTAACATTGTCCGGAAAGCAGACACACTCTGTCAGTTCAAAGCTAGATTAAAGACACATCTCTTTGACCTAGCATTCACATAATACATTATAGACTTCTATAATTGTGTAGGCTGTTAGGCTGCATAGATTAGGTCAGCCGGAACCGGGAACACTTCCCATAAATCCTGATGTACTCGTTACATCATGAGAAGAATGCATCTACGCTAATTTTAGTGTCTGTGTTTATCCCGAGGTTTTCCCGCAGCCTGCCGGATCCAGGCCGTATCCAGATCTGACGAAGGACCTTCGCCTGGACCCGATGACAACGCAGTGCTGAAGTGCTAACTAGTCTCTCCCTATGGAGGATCCCTTTACCACTCTACAGATAAGACGTTGTCGGGAAAATTCGTTTTGTGTTCCTACCCCGAAGTGACAAAATAAAATAAAATTCTTTATCAAAATATATAAGGAAAGACAAGTACTTTGTTTAGGCTTGGCTTGTAGGGACTTCCAAACCTGCGCACATATATTCAAACGCACATAACTATAGAACCAATTCTAAATGTGCATGTGAACGTTTCTCACAGGTTCGCGTTTAAAGTCTGTGTAGAGAGAATGGTGTCGTCTTAGCGACCCCTAATTTAATAACAAATGATCGTTGCGACTAACTGTAAAGACTATGTGTTGCGACTAACTGTTAGCTGGAAAATAACTTTATTAAAGAACCGCTATAAAGCCAAAACAATCTCTGTTACTTTAAATTATACGCTTATCTCTGTAAAGCTGCTTTGAAACAATCTACATTGTTAAAAGCGCTATATAAATGAAGATGACTTGACTAAAACACAATACATATTTGTTACTCCACTGCATTTTCGCTCAAATTGACCTTTGTACTTGCACATTGCTTTCTGTTTGTTTGCAAGTCGAGTTTTCTTTTGCAAAGCAGATCGAGTTTGTTTGCGAGTCGAGTTTTCCTTTGCAAAGCAGATCGAGTTTGCTTGCAAAATGCTGGATTTGTTTGTTTAATTATGGCACAATATTAACTCCATAGTCTCCTCTTGTTTAGAGAGTTGTTCTGACCAAAACATCTTCTCTCCAAGTCTTGTTAGACAAGTTTTCAGAGTCGTAGGCTCTTTGGAGCTTCCTGACTGTTTTTAAGATAAACACTGATAGACCTCCTTATGTTTTAGAGAGTTGTTCTTTTGAGGCTTCTGCTCGCAGAGCTCTGTGCTGACAGTTGCCTATGGTGTAGGCTCTTTTTTTAAGCTTCCTCGGTTATCTGTCTTTTAGGTCTGAGTGTTGTTAGGCCTCCTTTCATTTTAGAGAGTCATCCTGTTGAGGTCTCCACTCTCCAGAGCTCCGCACAGACAGTGTTGTCAAAAGGCTTTTGGGTAAAGTGAGCCTCTTTGATAGACTGTCTTTGGAGCAAAGAGTATGGTTAGACCTCCTCTCAATCACACTGTTGTCAAAATCTTAAACACTATTCATCTGTTTAGGACACAATTTGCGAATTCGCACAATTTGCGAATTCTAAATGTGCATGTGAACGTTTCTCACAGGTTCGCGTTTAAAGTCTGTGTAGAGAGAATGGTGTCGTCTTAGCGACCCCTAATAAAGAAAATAACTTTATTAAAGAACCGCTATAAAGCCAAAACAATCTCTGTTACTTTAAATTATACGCTTATCTCTGTAAAGCTGCTTTGAAACAATCTACATTGTTAAAAGCGCTATATAAATGAAGATGACTTGACTTGACTAAAACACAATACATATGTGTTACTCCACTGCATTTTCGCTCAAATTGACCTTTGTACTTGCACATTGCTTTCTGTTTGTTTGCAAGTCGAGTTTTCTTTTGCAAAGCAGATCGAGTTTGTTTGCGAGTCGAGTTTTCCTTTGCAAAGCAGATCGAGTTTGCTTGCAAAATGCTGGATTTGTTTGTTTAATTATGGCACAATATTAACTCCATAGTCTCCTCTTGTTTAGAGAGTTGTTCTGACCAAAACATCTTCTCTCCAAGTCTTGTTAGACAAGTTTTCAGAGTCGTAGGCTCTTTGGAGCTTCCTGACTGTTTTTAAGATAAACACTGATAGACCTCCTTATGTTTTAGAGAGTTGTTCTTTTGAGGCTTCTGCTCGCAGAGCTCTGTGCTGACAGTTGCCTATGGTGTAGGCTCTTTTTTGAAGCTTCCTCGGTTATCTGTCTTTTAGGTCTGAGTGTTGTTAGGCCTCCTTTCATTTTAGAGAGTCATCCTGTTGAGGTCTCCACTCTCCAGAGCTCCGCACAGACAGTGTTGTCAAAAGGCTTTTGGGTAAAGTGAGCCTCTTTGATAGACTGTCTTTGGAGCAAAGAGTATGGTTAGACCTCCTCTCAGCCAAGAGAGTTGTTTTGTGTTCAGGCCTCCACTCTTTGAGCTCCGTTTTGTGTGTATGGTCAAGCATAGTAGTACTCTCCTTGTTTTTAAGGCTCATCATAGAGAGTGCTTTGCTTCCTAGAGCTCTGTGTCACAGGTGTCCTGTGAACGCCTGATATGCTCAGGTTGAGTCTCCATAAATACTCCCCTTGCTTAGAGGGTCATTATGTAGAGTACTCTGCTCCCTAGAGTATCGCATGCAAGCCCCATGAGAGACTTTTTATTTCGTAACAAAATTGTGTTTAGAAAATAGCGTTAGAAGAATGACACTGACATATCCTGACATCATCTGACCGAAGATACTGTATCAGGACAACACAGTTTTTCTCAAGCACTCGAGTTAAATTACGTTAAAATCAAGGTTGATACTGCTGTCAGTGGAGTAAAATGATTTAAGCTTTTTTTTTTTTTTCACAACATCCACCAGCAGGTATTAACACAGCAATGCTAAGTAGCCAAAACTTGACCCCTTGATTTGAATACATTTACATGTCAATGGCTATCAATAATTATATAATTTACATTTTTAATTAAATTATTCAAGTAAGGAGGAATGCTAGATGGTATTTTTCCTGAAAAACAGATAAACTAAAAACCTATAGGAAAGTCTGTCAAAACCTTGTACCGTTCCTGCTGCGTGCAGCACCTACACGTTGCATTTTACCATAGTGTGCATCGTTTTGTGAATCTATCACCATATTATTCAGACAATTAATGAACTGAAAAGGGACTATTATTGGAGGATCAATTCTACAGACACAATATTAAAGGCACAGCAGCAAATAAAAATTACTGTTTTTTGCTGCAAAAAAACAACAACTTGTCTAACATTAAAACTCGATAAGCCCTTTAAAGTACACTACATGTCAATGTTATTTAAGGTTTCAGACAATAATGAAGAGGTGAGCTAATAGAGGAATCTCCTTACAGGTCGGTGGTCCGTTTGAAGCTCTCCTCTCCTGTAAAAGCCAGTCTTGCTTTGAAGTTTCCTAAACCTGACCTCAACCAGGTATCTCAATCCACGCACCGTGGGTGATCCAGTGAATATTTCAGCGGATATATCAGTTGCTTCTCTTCACGATATGCTTCAAACATCAAGGTGGAACAGCCCTCTGAAGCAAAATTGGCTTTTAAGATTTTGCAAGTCCTTGTGGAAAGAGGATGAAGTTAACTTGAAAGGTCAAGGAACATTCATATCACCATGGTAGGTTCTCAAGGCTTGAGTTACTTTCCCTGAAAATGACTTTTAATATGCCACGATAAGCACAGCCTATTAAATCCCATGGCCATTGCCTGTGCCTTGCACGCACACACACGCACAGACACACACACACACACACACACACACACACACACACACACACACACACACACACACACACACACACACACACACACAAAAGGTGCATGGTCTAAAAATAGGGCTTTAGGGGTGCATACAAAAGAAATAGATATACTTTATAGATGACATGTGAGTCAGGGTACAATAGAAGGTCCTGAGACATGAGCGAGTGGCCACCAGTCAACTCTCCAGCACTGATGTGAAAACAGAAATGGGTTAGCAAAGAAAACGCAGAGAATGCAAGAGAATGCAGTGAAAACTGACAGTGAAGAGGATAAAAAGAAGTGTGGTTGGAATAATAAAGTGAAAAAAGAAAAAAATAACAGTCAGCAAGAAACGGAGAATCATGGTCGGTATAGTAAACTCAAGAGGGTAGAGAATGAGGTTTGAGATAAAACTTTTGAGCAAACAATGAGTAAGCAAAATAATGCTTTCCTATACAGAACTCACTCCTATGATGCTTTAGTGTGTTGTGGGTGCACGTCTTGATTTAGACGCAGTAAATTAGACGCAGAACATATTTTTTTTGTTCCTGGAACAACAGTCCTGTCCAAAATGTTTGTCCTAACTATATCCCTACCTCTAAACCGAACCCCATAACTTATCCCTAAAATCAGAGAGAAATTATGGGTGAATAACACTGATGTAGAAGCACCCTGTTTATAAGCCTAAATTTGACATAAACTGTAAACTTCTCCCTCAAATCCGGTTGATTGGAAAGTTGTTCCAGGATTAACAAAGATGCTGGTCCAGGAACATGTTGTACTTTGTGAAATCAGGTTATGTGTTGTTGGTGATTGCCAGGGTGTTATTATGCTGTTACACAGCTGTTCTTAGTGTTCTTACTGTGTTGCTCTTTATATATGTTTGAGTGCTTTGGGTGGTTGCTAGTCTGTTGCTAGGATGTCATGAGTGGTTGTTTGGGTGTTGCTATACAGCTGCTAGAATGTTTTGGATGTTTGATTGGCCGTTGATTTGAAGCAGCTGGGTGTTATGGGTTGTCACTAGGGTGTTGCTTTGCAGTTATAGGGTGTTCTGGATGGTTACTAGGGCATTGCTATGCAGTTGCTAGGGTGTTCTTGGTGGTTAATAGAATGTTGCTTTGTAGTTGCTAGCGTATTTTGGGTGATTGCCAGGGTGATGCTATGCAGTTGCTGAGGTGCTCATGATTGTTTCTAGAACATTGTTATGCAGTTTCTTGCTATGCAGTTTTTTTTGTTTTTGGTGGTTGCTTACTGGCCACATAATAAATGACCCATCCTTATTTCTCTATCTGAATTTTATTCATCATAGATTTAAGTAACTCAATACTGTTGCATCAAAATCAGCATCTAATGTCATAGATATGCTGGTGGTGTTACTTTGGATGTTAAAATAAGAACTGAAAACTCTTAACCCTAGGTTCACACCGGACGCCGAAGCGACGCGGAAGCGGCGCGGAATGGAGGCCGCTTCCTTTCGACGCCCATGTTAACCTATGGTGTCGTTCACACCAGACGCGGAGCGCCGCGGCCGGCCCGCGCCGTGAAGCGCCAGTTTCGGCGTCTGGTCTATTTTTTGCGCTGGGGGCAGTGCAAGGGACTGGAAATATAGCACTATCATGTCCTTTTTGATACCTTATATGCAACCCCGAAGGTTAGTATTTGTTTTTCTAAGTGGAGGTATTTTTTTTTTTGATAAATGTATTTGATCTTGTGAACTCTCATACTCATTGTTGCAAATTATAATTTTTAATATTTTGGTTGTAGCCTGTATATCATAACAAAAGGTTTTTCTCTTTTTTTTAAAGCTCGAAAAGTACTCTCCGGCCTAGTGATCGGAGCGAAGGAACATCTGCAGATCTAAGCTGTGATGAGACTGGACCCTCTGGACTGCTTTCAAGGCCTGCAACACCAGGAACTCCGACACTGAGGTCTGCATCTTCCTCTCCACATCGAACCGATGGAGGACATACATCTACCCAGCTTGCAAACCCCCCAACACACCCCAGAGTTCAGGCCTTGTCATCAGGAGCCGCCACTGATACTTCACAAACAAGAAACAAGAAAAGGCAAAGGTCAACTGTAGAAGGACCAACAGAACAACGGCTCCTGCAATTCCTCACAGCCGAACAAGCACCGGTCCCTCCGCATGTCCCCAAAGATGAGGAGGAGATGTATTTTTTCGCCCTCAGCCTTGTCCCCAGACTTAACAGACTGCGCCGTAGCTCACAAACAAATGCTCAAATACATATTTTACAGTACCTCACGGACTTGGAAAAAGAAGAACAACAACTGACCAAAGCTATCCAACCAACCCCATTATCTTGGCAGCAGCCAACCCAGTCACAAACACCAGATTATTCATATACATCAACATCCCATTATCAACGAAGCCACCTTCCACCCCCCACCCCATCATATCAACAACAAACACAACCCCCAATGTCCCACTCACAGCAGAGACAACAATACACCCCATTGCAAACTCCAGCTCGAGAAAGGGGTGTGAAGAGGAGCATGTCTATGCTTGAGGAGCTTGAAGACCTCTCGCCCCCCACAACATTCCACCATTTTGAGTAGAACTGGGAGAACCTGAATAAATCTTTGTTGTTTCAAAGACTTTAATTTTTTATTTATATGTTTACATTTGTTTAAGAAGTTCTAATTTTGTTAAATTATATTGTTTTTTGTATTATAGTTAAGGTTTTAGATTGTAGTTTTGCAGTTGTTAATAAAAAAAAATAAAAAATAAAAAAATCCCCACAAAAAAAATCACACTATACATTGTGCTTAAAATGCTTATTTATTTGTTATCTTACCTCAGTGTAACAGCAAGACTTTGTTTTGGCTGGATAGATTCCCGGTAATTGGTGGTTTGTTTTGTTAGATCAGGCCCAATCAAAGACAGAAGATCATCCATCTTTTCAGCAGACATCCTGAAGTATTTCACGTGGCGATCTCTGTCCAGGGACAATTCCGCCACAAGATGGTGAAACACACCAAATTCTTTTCTTTTTTTGTTAATGGGGTGGACCCACATTCTTCTTCTTCTCCGGCGACAACTGCGAAGCAATAGATATAGGGCAAGGGCTCTCCTCCTGTCTACTCGCACTGGGAAACAGGAACAGGAAAATAGATTTAATAAATTTGAAGAGAGGATGTATATTTCAACGGTATATCTACACTACTACTGTCTACTATATTCTCTCTCTGTCTGCGTGTGTGTCTCGACAACGGATTAATAAAAGAAGTGTACAAACTTCTTGGTTACAGAAACATGGTGTATTCATTTTATGAGGTTATTTACTTACCCATGATGTAAAAAATAGCTCTGAATAAACAACAACTGCGCTTGTCGACCGCCGCGGAGAATACGCGTCTAATGTGAACAGGCAGGCGCCGGACCGCACGTGATTTTCCATTCCGCGTCGCTTCAGCGTCCGGTGTGAACCTAGGGTAAGACTGTTGAACAAAGGCTGTAATATGTCACATTTGTTTGTGGGCAGGTTGTCATAGGCAGTTCCAGCAACATTTGATTCTCAAATCAGTGTGTCAATCCTCAACATTTTTCACAAGTTTTATCATCCTCTACACAAAAAGACTAATTTCCCAGAAAGTAAAACCACACCCCTAAGCATGTCTGCAACACAAATGTTGTGGATTGAGTTATGTAACAAAGCTAAATAAGATTAGAGGTTTGTTTCAAACAGCTTTTTTTGAGCAATAACAAAAAGAGATCCTTGCTTTGGCCAGTGCTATTAAGTATGGCCATAGCTGTTACGAGCTGCTCCGAGACACGAAGGTTGAGATCCAAATGCAGCTTTAATTAAGGGACAATCCAGACACGTAATCCAATATACAGGCAATAGGTCAAAACACAGGTAGGCCGTCCAAACAAACAAACAAACAAACAAACAAACAAACAAACAAACAAACCAGGCAGGGGTCAGAAGCAAAAGAGTAATCCACGGAACAGGCAAAAAATCCAAAAACCAAGAGACATGAAACCAGGGAAAACACTCGGAAATGCAGTGCAACAACATACAAAACTTCGCAGTGAGTGAATGAGTGAACATGGTATAAATAGGCTGAGACTAACAGGGTAATGAGACACAGGTGAATGCAATCAGTGATGATGAGTCCGGGCAGTGAGTTATGGGAAATGTAGTTTGTGAGGGAGTGATAATAGTCTGGTGTGGAGTGCCCTCTGGTGGCTCTCAAGGGCTCTCCAGCTGGTGACCGTTACATAGCCCCCCCTCAAAGGAGCGGCTTCCAGACGCTCTAAAATTGTCCAGGAGGGAGGTGGAGCAGAGGTGGACCCGGGGGGGGCGGGATGGAGGGCCAGGCCTGTGGAGTGGAAGAGGACCTGGAGACTGCGGCAAGACGGGAGGCCAGGGCGAAGCAGGCAGTGCAGGCGGCCAGGGAGGAGACGACCCTTCAGGGGGCCAGGGCAGAGCAGACGGTTCAGGGGGACCTGGCGGTTCAGGGCTACAGGGCGGACCAGACAGTTCAGGAGACCATGGCCGCGCGGCCTCCATGGTCCTATCAAGGGACCTCCTGCCTCCCCAAAAAAATTTCCTTGGGGTTATGGGCAGGAACAGACCCCGGCTGAGGGACAGGAACAGACACCGGCTGAGGGACAGGAACAGACACCGGCTCAGGGACAGGAACAGACACCGGCTCAGGGACAGGAACAGACACCGGCTCAGGGACAGTCGTGGCGGTGGCCATCTCTGCTGAGGGCTTAGGCGACGTGGCGGCGGCCATCTATGCTGAGGGCTCAGGCGACGTGGCGTCGACCATCCTGTCCGGAGACACTGGCTCGGCGGACGTGAACAGTCTCTTGATTGGCAGACGTGATGTGAAGAGGCTCAGGCTCGGCAGGGCTGGCGTTAAGTGACTGAGGCTTAGTGGATACTGCCAGTTTGCGGGGCTCTTCTGCAAAATCCACAGTAAGAGATGAACCGCCAAGCAAAAGAGCATGGATTATATATTGTTGAAGATTCCAGTCAGGGTGATGAAGTGGCATAAGGGAGCTGAACGGCTCAGATAGTCCTCCACGGAAAAATATCATTAGGCATACTTCATCAAAAAATGGCAAATGTGCCAGCTCAGTAAAGTCTCTCACGTATTCCTCTATGGGCCGGTCTCCCTGACGGAGACACATAATCTGTGCTGCTGGATTCATGGTGGTCATTGCTGCTGGATCTTGGTGTGGCGAAGTTTTCTGTTACAAACTGCTCCAAGACACGAAGGTTGAGATCCAAATGCAGCTTTAATTAAGGGGCAATCCAGACACGTAATCCAATATACAGGAAATAGGTCAAAACACAGGTAGGCCATCCAAACAAACAAACAAACAAACAAACAAACGTCAGAGGCAAAAGAGTAATCCACGGAACAGGCAAAAAAATCCAAAAACCAAAAGACATGAAAGCAGGGAAAATGCTCAGAAATGCAGTGCAACAACATACAAAACTTCACAGAGAGTGAATGAGTGAACATGGTATAAATAGGCTGATACTAACAGGGTAATGAGACACAGGTGAACGCAATCAGTGATGATGATTCCGGGCAGTGAGTTATGGGAAATGTAGCTTGTGAGGGAGTGATAATAGTCTGGTGTGGAGTGCCCTCTGGTGGCTCTCAAGGGCACTCCAGCTGGTGACCGTTACAATAGCAAAGAAGATAAATGTACAAGGAAGTTAATATATCACTTACTGCCATGCATCGGACACTATTTGCTCTTTAGGGCCCTGTTTACACCTGGTATTGTAACGATTGAAGTCCAATGGAGGCAAGTGAGGTGAGAACCCAAACGCAATTTATTTACAAAAAGAACACAATCAAACATAAAAACATGGCAAGGCATGAAAACTCAAAACTAAAGCAGGAACGTGAACATAGACTAGAAAACAAGACTACAGGAGCCTGAACATGGAACAATCAATACTCAACAAGGACACAGGGCAAACATGAGGGCTTAAATACATACAGGACTAACGACAAGACAAGGGACACCTGTGAACATTTAAACAATCAACATGACACAACATACAAGGGAACACAAGGCAGGATCACAGGACTAAAACGGGGATCACATGACAGACCAGAACTTAGGAACAAGAAAAAAACACCCAAAATGTGACATATGTTGGAGGGTGGTGGAGCGGAGGCGGTCTTGGGGGAGGGATGGAGGGACAAGTCTGTGCAGGGGAACAGGACTAGGACATGGCAATGGTGGGCCTGGGCCCTTAAGAGAGCAGCCAGAAAAATGGAGCACAACTGGAAGAAAACAAAACTAGACGTTTTTCGAATTTCTTGGAGAGAGAGCACGAATGCGTACAGAAAAGCTGCTAGATCTGCTTATTTTTCAACTCTCTTAGAAGAAAACAAACACAACCCTAGGTATTTATTTGACACAGTGGCTAAATTAACAAGAAATAAAGCTTCTACTTCTGAAGTTTCCAAAGAGCATAGTAGTAATGACTTTATGAACTTCTTTACTTACAAGATTGATAATATTAGAGAGAAAAATATATCTATGCAACCATCTACAACAGTATCGCATCAGGCAGTGCACTGTAGTCTCCCTGAGGAAAATTTCCATTCATTCGTTGAAAAAATGATATTTAGCATCCCATTCATTGACAACCATAAACAGTCATTCTGCTTGCTGACAATTCTGGTATTTTGGTCAAATATGCTATGCAAATATGCTATGTTCGCTGTGTATAAAACATGCAATAAGCTTTAAATGATGATTCATATCTGTAAATATGCACTACTTTATCGACAAGACAAGGCGATGTAGCTGTTGTGGGAAAACGAATAAAGAATACATACAAGTCACAGCAGCAATCGTTTTCCCCTCCTCCCTGTTTAAAGTTTATGGCCCCATCTCGGGAACTTGGGTTTCAAAATGATACCCGAGCTTCCCAGTAGTAAATACGACATAAGAGGGCATTCATGACCAGTTTTTAACAAGGAAACTTGTATTTACAATAATTCTGATAGCATGTGAAGGCAGCATATCTTAACCATCAGTCTCATGTTAATCCACCATGTTTGTAGTTCTTTTTATTCATGTTTGTAGTTTTTTAACCAAATCCTTCTTCAATGTGTTATGGGTTGTGGGTAATATCTACGGTGGCCGAGAGAGCTCAACGCGCTGCAAATGAAGAAAACACATGCAAACAGAAAAAAACACATGCAAACAGAAAAAAACGCATGCAAACAGAAAAAAACACATGCAAATAGAAAAAAACCCACCAGCGAATAAGAAAACATCTTCATCAGTTTTACAACTCACGTGCGTCCCAATACTCACAACACAACCAAATACGGAAACGCGCTGCAATTACAGAAACGCGCTGCAAGAGTTCACAACACAACCAAACACAGAAACGCGCTGCAAATAGGACAGAACACAACGGAAATGTTTCCGGGGAACCCAATAAGTGACGGACGGACGGCTCGCGAGCTTTACCAGAGAGACGCGGGCTCTGGCTTTACCTATGCCCTACTCTCTTAAAAGGGCAGACGGCAGAGCCCTTGAATTGGGCACTTTGGAGGGAGCGGGGCACTTGTGTGCCATTATGTTGATGAAGGGAGCAACGAAAGACAACGTAATTTCCTCATTATTTTCACCTGGGATGTTCCCATGACAACGCAGCGCGTGTCCATCAGCTGAATAACTGTTCTTACCAGAAATATAGTATTAATGCTGTTAACATAACTGTTGCAAATAAATATACATTTTATACAACAAAGTTTTTAAAATATGTGTTATATCTTTGTGTGAGTGTCTCAACTTTAAAACTTGCCGTCTCATATTTGGACCTATAGCTACATTCTAACATTTCTTATGAAACTTATTTTAACATAACATGACAAAATGTGTTCAATGTAACTGATGTATAGATTAATGTCTTTCCCTCATTCTTTTTCTCTATCTTTTTTATTTATTTATTTATTTTAGTCTTCAGCTCATTGTTCTTTTTAGTATTCTTATGACACTGAACATATCGCAAATACATTTTGTATATTGTATACAAAGTTGTATGTCATAAACGTGTCATCTTTGTATGTTTTGCAAAAAAAAATAAAAAAAAATAAATAAAAGTAGACAGCTGTAAGCACGTCCTAGCCGTCCGTCCGTCACTTATTGGGTTCCCCGGAAACATTTCCGTTGTGTTTTGTCCTATTTGCAGCGCGTTTCTGTGTTTGGTTGTGTTGTGAACTTTTGCAGCGCGTTTCTGTAATTGCAGCGCGTTTCCGTATTTGGTTGTGTTGTGAGTATTGGGACGCACGTGAGTTGTAAAACTGATGAAGATGTTTTCTTATTCGCTGGTGGGGTTTTTTCTATTTGCATGTGTTTTTTTCTATTTGCATGTGCTTTTTTCTGTTTGCATGCGTTTTTTTCTGTTTGCATGTGTTTTCTTCATTTGCAGCACGTTGAGCTCTCTCGGCCACCGTAAATATCAGCCGTTAGAGCGAGCAAGGATCCACACTTTGAAAATCTACAGGAAATAGTAGACCATCTGGGGACTATTGGCATACTATTTTCAACATACTACTGTATGCTTTGATGCACAGTTATTTTAATCTCACATATCAAATGGATAGTATACACCAGGGATGGGCAACTTCGGGCCTGGAGGGCCACTGTCCTACAGAGTTTAGCTTCAACCCTAATCAAACACACCTGAACAAGCTAATCAAGGTCCTCAGGATTACTAGAAAATTACAGGCAGGTGATTTTTTCAGGGTTGGAGCTAAACTCTGTAGGACAGTGGCCCTCCAGGACCGAAGTTGCCCATCCCTGGTATACACTATGCAGGGTTATTTTATTTTATTTTAGTGTTAGGAACCAAATGTAGTATTTTATTTAATAAGCAAGATTTCAGCAGATGAAAAAAACAAGCAAAAAAACTTACAACTACATAAGCTACTTAAATGATATAAGTCGAGCCAAGGAAAACACAAAACTAATGAAAAGGTCAAGACGCAGCTGCAATGAATTTGTAACAACCTACTGGGTTGCTTCCTTAAAGTCTGTTATAAGTGATACACTTTCTGCTGCCAGTTGGTGATGCTATGATCATGACCCGCAACATCAGCCCCCATGACTCAAGTTTGATCTAAACCACTCAATGCATGCAGAAGATATGAAACATTTCCTGTTTTCCTTTTTTTTTACAGCAAGAATTTAGTTAGGGTTCACACTCAAAATTCAACGTTATTTTATTTTAATAACATTAATAATGCTACAAAGACTGCTTTCTAATTACTGCTTTTTGGGGGGCTTTTAGTCCTGCTGTATCAAACGCGTCACCAAGAAACAATCCATTTACCTTTTTTTTGCTTGTTTCCTTTTAAACAAAGGCAATTTCTTGACAAAAATAGGTTTATTTCAGCAATTACAGCAGGACGGCTGTATCGCGGCTTCAAAACTCTAGGATAATTCCTCTGTCTCATGTAATTATTGTATTAAAATAACGGACCCAAAGCACTATGGCATAATATTGATTCAAAAGAAAGCCACTTTCCAACAATGGCCATAATAAATACATTTATAATGTTTGTAGCTGGTTGTTGAACAGGTCAGGCCTTTCTCAGAGAGTTGGATCCCGGCTTCAAGAGCATATAGAAATCAGTTTGACAGGCATTTGTAATTGAAGCTGCTTGTGAGAGGAGTGAACAGCCAACCACTCACTCGCATGAAATTAGCCTCAGTGCCGCAGTTATGCAACAACACAACATGGTCCTCAGGAGACAGTTTTTTGAGTAATGATTTATGACTTAGGTTCTCGTTACCTGTATGGATGCCAATGAGGTGGAAAATTACTGTGCCAAGTTTTTTAGATTGATGCATAGCAACTAATGCGTTCTTACTATGAAGCGTTGAAGTAAAATGCCATAAGTTGACTGAAAGTTTAACACTTAGTGTAAAGTTTAACACTTTAGCATACTTTTAAAAACAATACGCTTTAAAAGAATATACTGGTGCAATTCTTCTGCTGTCCTCATCTGGACCTCTGACATAACCCAGTATGAGGCCAGTATGAGTGCTCCCAGATCAGCACTTAACTCTAACATTCAGCATCGCTGCCAGTCGAGACTTTCAGTTGTATCGTCCAAAGCACTTTCTCCAAAACCCTCTCCATCTGTGTTAGCCAGACGCTTGTGAATAATTCAGCGTGATGCACGAGTTCTTGCCAGTGTGTAAATGTGCTTTTCTCCCCAGTGCAGTCTCTGTCTTTAGCCTTTCCAGGCCCGGCACCGCAGGACGTCTCTACAACACGGATAACAACCAATGAGCTCGCAGTGTGTAGGCGACATCCGTGCTTTTAATAAGCATGACGCTCTGAACCAGTTGGCAGAAACGCTGGCTATAGCAAGTTCACAAGGTGTGAAAGATTTAAAAATTACACACCTATGCAGACCAAGGATAGACCACTTTTACATTCAAAGGCTAAATGCAATTCCAAATCCAATATCAGTTTTTACCAGTCTCACAAACAGACCTGAGGCATGACCCTGCTGGTTAGCGATGCCCTACTACAAAGCAAAGTTTTCTACAAAGCCCCACTACAAAGCAAATATTCTTTCTGACTGTCAGTCGATACTCATAATAAATAACTCACAGAGCATGTTCATTACTGTGTTGAATCTTTTGGGTGCTGCCATAACCGATGAGTAAGGAGAGACAGGTCATGAGGCATAAATATAGCCTTTCCAATTACCCACACTTGCGGCCTTTGCACTTTTACACTTATCCTATCCTATCCTATCCTATCCTATCCTATCCTATCCTATCCTATCCTATCCTGTCCTATCCTGTCCTGTCCTATCGTATCTCATCCCATCCATCTCATCCCATTTTATTCTATCCTATCCTATCCTATCCTATCCTATCCTGTCCTGTCCTATCCTATCCTATCCTATCCTATCCTATCCTATCCTATCCTATCCTATCCTATCCTGTCCTGTCCTATCCTATCCTATCCTATCCTATCCTATCCTATCCTATCCTATCCTATCCTATCCTATCCTATCCTATCCTATCCTGTCCTATCGTATCTCATCCCATCCATCTCATCCCATTTTTTTCTATCCTATCCTATCCTATCCTGTCCTGTCCTGTCCTGTCCTGTCCTGTCCTGTCCTGTCCTGTCCTGTCCTGACCTGTCCTGTCCTGTCCCACGTCACGTCACGTCACGTCCTGTCCTGGCATGAACAAATGTGTAGACATTTTGATTAACCGATGGGATTCACTTAAAGTGCTGTACAAATACAAACAAAAGATTTTACAGAGCTTTATTTACATATTTTTAACACTTTTCACTTCACAATTTATTAACTGTTGTGCTTTGACATCTAATGATTTCGGTGCACATAAGTTCCTGAACATGATGAATGATGATACGCTTAGCATCAATAAATGCTCTGAAGCGGTATTAGAGATAGTATTGATTTAGTGTGTGTTAACTTTTGGTATTTTTCAGACCTAGGACAGTCTTGCACACCTACTTCCAGTAGTATATATGCATACTCAAGTGGCCAAGATGTGGATATTTGGATATTAGGACAGGCCTCTTTTCAATGTTTCACTGGCTCGTTTTCATCTTAGTTTATTAACTGCTGCTGATTCACACTACAGCTGTTCAGTCCCAACTTTTTAGTGGCTCATTGCGTTAAGAACTATTAACTATGACAAATTATACAAATTAATTACTAATCACATCATTAACATGTATCTGAGATGTAAGCAAGATGTTGATGAGTTGTTGAAATGGGATGTTAGTTACTTTAGAAGAACTGCTAGATCTGGACCATTATTCAGAATTCTATTCTATTCTATTCTATTCTATTCTATTCTATTCTATTCTATTCTATTCTATTCTATTCTATTCTATTCAAAATTACTGTTGTCTCCCTTTACCTTGAGTATATCTAAGAAAAAAAAAATGGCACCAACCCTACATTCTCTTATACTATTAGCCCTGTGCTTCAGAATCAACCATTTGCATCATTTGTAATTGCCTAACCTGCCACACTGTACTAATCTGAATGTCATTAAGCAGATTCCCTGTGTCTTTTTTCTTATCTCAGGAAACACGAGGCAGAGAAGTAAATCTGCTTGTTTAGAGGAAGAATGGCCTGATGGCCAGCCAAACGGAAGGGCTGATGGGACACATTCCCATAATGGACTAGCGAGGTAGTGAAGGGTGTAACCACACTGCTACAGTATGTATAAATGCTTGATGGGTCCAGAGCAGTCAAGCATTGCGATCTCACAGAGTCACACACTTGTGGCAGACCGGGATTTATTCTGACGAAGTCTCCTGTTGGCAGCTGACCTGCCATTATCCATTCAGTCACAGCCAGCTCCCTTCAGGTGCAGCGGTGCTGTAAAGCCTTTGTCACTAAAAACTGGAGCATTTGGGTGTTTTCAATGTTATAGGACAACTAGGGAAATGAAAGGCCGTTCAGATGTGAAAGACCCTTTGTGTAAACTCAAGCTTTTTTTTAAAAAGCTAGTGGACTGGTCGGCTAAGGATTAGTTTTACAAGGGTAGATGGAGTAATGTAATTTTACCACAGGACGTCTGTAATATTAATGACCAGTAAAACTAGCAGAAGTGGGAGGGGTAACTGGATTTACACACCGAATTCAACTCCCTGTCATCATGAGCGTGTTACGTTTCTTCCTGATAACACGTGCACACACACACACACACACACACACACACACACACACACACACACACACACACACACACACACACACACACACACACACACACACACACACACACACACACACATATATATATATTTATAAACAGTTAGGTCCGGCCAAACGATTTATCCATTAAATTCTGATTGGATTCTGTTGGTAATAGGCATTACCTAAAGCTATACGAAGTTCAAGTGCTTTCGACCTTCTTTTTTATCTGAATGGTACTGAATGTGGAAAACACCTGAGATCTGTCCCACCTCTACAACACAACTGAATGCTTTTTCAAACACCTCCATTCTTGAAAAAACGTGTAAAACTACTTTTAAACAGGAAATGGCGGAAAATTACGTACATTTACAGTGGGTCTATTAGGAAGGGATTAGCATTACCAATTTTTCCAGACCTTTTTCCAGAAGGTAAAAGTCACCGTAATCTTCACTGACATTGTCCGTAATGATAACTGAGATGGCACATTCGGACGGGACTAAAATCACAGAGAAGCTCTGGTAATAATTACTTTACCCCACCTCTCCATGTTCAACTAGTCCTGTCCTTAGACAAAAGCTGTGGGTTTTATCCTGAGCAAAGGTAAGCTTGGAAATGGAAAAAATGCTGAGATTCCTGTTCTCCAGGAGAACCTTCCTTGAGGTTAATGAATTGTGTGTTGCTTTGGAGGAAAAGGCTAGATGAATGACAATTTCATCTTGTAATAAAATATACATATACAGTAACAGGCATTTGTAAAATCAGTTAGAATCAACATAATTTGACACGTCTGCATTCACAAACATGTTTTTTTTAAATAATTTATCCAGTTCTGAGATTTGTAAATACTTTAAAGGTTTTAAGACTCAAAATATAATTTTTAATTGCTTAAACTTAACCTTGCCATTTTCAAAATATCAAACATCTGGTAGCACTTGAATTATTATTATTATAAATTTCATAACTGTCAATAATACATCAACAAACAAAATTATATGTTGTATCATAAATTAAATTATGCAACGCTATCTCATGACCAATTCATATGATGTGTCTAAACCTCAGTGATGGGTAGTTTTAGGGGCGGGGTCAGGGCTAGGTCAAACGAATTTATACGAATTGAGCAACTCTGCAAAATTGGGCAAAATTTCGTATGAATTCGTATGAATTAACCACCTCGTAAAATAAGTATGAATCGCTGTGAGATCGGGTTGTATTATATGATTGATTAGGGAGGGAGCTAAACCCTGCAGGACAGCTGGAATTGCCCACCCCTGAGGTTACAGACAAGACAGTGTAAAAATACAAGAAATGTATATGCCTCAATTTTAGGACACATAGGGCAAGATTTACTAACAGCTTGCACCAGCGAAAACCTTCTTTTGACATAAAAAAAAAAAAAATGCTTTTTAGGATTTACTAAAGACGCAGTGAAAAATTAGCACACAGGGTTATTTTTGTGGTTGATCTTATTGCATATGCATTTGTTGGAGTTTCTTTTTCAAATGCAAAATTTATGAGAGGAGAGTATTTAAATGATTCATGCAAGGTGATTTATTAAGGTTTGCGCTGTCAATTTACTTGTATTTTTACCACCCCAAAAAATAATGTTTTAAACCAGATGCTAATTTCTGCTGCTCTTGGTAGATTGCGTTGGTGATTATGGAAATGATCCGGCTGTGTCTGTGTTCGTCGTCAGTAGATCACGATGTCATACGTGCTTGTATATTTTGCTTATAAAATGTTTTTTTTTGCATCAAATAAATCATAGAAATATTAATGACTTTGGCTTTTTTAATACCCTAATGGGGGGACATATCCTGGGAGCTACAACTCATAAAATTCAAAATATATACAAAATCACATAATACACACACACACACACACACACACACACACACACACACACACATATATATAGATATATATATTATATAAACACAAACTTTTATGTTAGATGCGATTAATCACGATTAATCGGTTTGACAACACTACTTTGGATGCGTTTTATTTAAGTCCAGATGATTTAAAAAGTGACATGAAATAATTATTTGCTAATCATTTTCCACTCTTGACTGTTTTTAATTGCTAAAATATTAAGTCTTGTCATTTTCAAAATATAAGATCAGACAGTTGGGAACACATATGTGACCCTGGATCACAAAACCAGTCACAAGTCGCACGGGTATATTTGTGGCAATAGCCAACAATACATTGTATAGGTCAAAATGATCGATTTTTCTTTTATGCCAAAAATCATGAGGATATTAAGTAAAGATCATCTTCCATGAAGATATTTTGTAAATTTCCTACCATAAATATATAAAATATAAGTTTATTTTTGTTAGTGAATGCAGCACAATCGTGAACATAAATGGACAACTTTAAAGGTGATTTTCTCAATGTTTAAATTTATGCGCATCCTCAGCTTCCAGATTTTCAAATAGTTGTATCTCAACCAAATATTGCCGTATCATAATAAACCATACATCAATGGAAAGCTAATTTATACTTTTTCAGATGATGTATACATCTCAATTTAAAAAAAAATGACCCATGTGACTGGTTTTGTGGTCAAGGGTCACATATTAATAATAATATTAATACTCTCATAAATTGTATTTATAGATTGCTTGTATTAAACAACATAACAGATTAACAGATGCATGTTAATGGAAATGAAACCTTGAATCATTCAAATTGAAACAAAGTAAGCAATCTCCATTACCTCGAAACACTTCCCCTATGATCACCAGTGCAGAATAGTAGTGAACCATCTCTGTTTACACATACTGTGACACAGTCATGAATATTTTGTATGTCTTGCAGCTGCTTCACCATCCTCATCACTGCAGGCAGAGCAGAGAGTTAGTGAGTTAGGAGCTGTTTGATGGTGCGAGCGCACAAATGTCAGCTTCAAACAAATCACCTGTGATGTGTAATGTATCAGCCGGCAAAACAGAGTAATCCTGTCATTCTGATTTCTGGCAGGATCCCCACAGTTTGGGCCAAACATGAATAACTGAATTATGAGAGAGCAAACTATGTGTATTATAGGCCAATTTATTATTACATTACCGTGTTAAGCAAATAGTGATTGCATGTTACTACAGCTTCATTACTTGAGTAAAAGTACAGATACCCCTTGCTAAATTTTACTCAAGTACAAGTAAAAGTACTACAGTCAGATGTCTACTTAAGTAAAAGTACTAAAGTACTTGTTTTTAAAAGTACTTGAGTATCAAGAGTACAAGAGTACATTTTCTAAATATTGCATTACTACTGCCACAGTGCTTACATTGGTAAACACAGCAAACACTTGAAGCGAAAACTATCATTAACTTGTTCAGAAAATTGAAATAGTCTGGCGAGGTGGGGCCACGGGTTCGGGATGCGATTTTTTTTCCCCAGGATGGTAGGGGAAGACTCATGAATATTCATTAGGGAAGTCATCCCTGATTGGTCTGATGACCTACCCCTAACCCCACCCCTAAACCTACCCGTCACTGGGGGTCTTATGACCTCCCTAACCCCGCCCCTAAACCTACCCGTCACTGGGGTTAAGACCAATCAGGGATGACTTCCCTAATGAATATTCATGAGTCTTACCCTACCATCCTGGGAAAAAAAAAATACTCCCGGGATGGATCTGCTGCGTCTTCATCCATTGTTTCGTCCATGGTTTTGTCTCTTATCTAAATCTGACCATGCAGTTGACTTTGGCGGAAAGCTGAAGGTGATTGCTGATAGGCTGTCCCAATCAGTGGCGCCTGCACAATCCAATCACATTTGAGAGGGAAACAACAAATTGAGGGTTTCCGAGATGTTTCTTTTTTCTTTTTTATTATTACATTACCGTGTTAAGAGTCAGAGTCAGAGTTCCTTTATTTGTACCCGTAGGTAAATTAAGTTCCAGAGATCAAGTTTAGGCAGTTTCTCAAACATATAAACGATAAACACCATACAAACAGAACAAGACACACTAAAATCACACTTTACTCACACAATTTACTCCATCTTAGTACTATTCATAAAATGAATCACTACTGGAACAAAGCTGTTTTTGTTGTCGCTGTCTTGCTGCCATAGCTATAAAGTTTGTGTAAACTCATCTTTCTTTATATAGACTCCTAAGCCTTTTCTGTCAAATGGTTCGCCAGCTGATGTGCCTTAGGATAGTAATTAAAAAAGCTAACAACCATTAGTGTATGGAAACTTTATTAATGAAAACACTTCCATACACTGGGTGTAGGCTATAACAACTTAAGTATTTTATGTGTAAAATTTTAAAGTAAATTAAAAATGTAATTTTAATACTAAATCAGATTGTATATTAAATGTTCATATAAAATTGTCTATGTGTAATTAAACTGCGATGTAAAAAAGCTTTTTGCGTAGTGGTGGCCACTAGCGGTTTGAACGGTCTCTAGACCAACCTTACGAACGTATGACTTACAGAAGGTATACTTAACTAAGAAGGTTTCGGAAACCACATATTAACGATAAGGTACTTCTTAAGGTACAACTTAAGAACGACGTAGCGTTAAGGTAGTTTCGGAGAACGCAGCCCTGATCCCTCAAAATTGTACTTAAGTACTGTACTCAAGTAAATGTACTCCGTTACTGTCCGGCTCTGGTTATAAACATGCAATCACGAGAAAAAAGTTAGAATTGTGAGATAAAAAGTCGTAAATACCTTTATTATTATTTTTTACAAGCTTCCATATTGAGCTGACTTGAGGTGAATAATGATAATATTGTCATTATAGTAATGTGCATAATTTAACCTCAGTTGCATACAGATCATTGCAAAATTCCGGGAAAAGCTCAAGCAGAATTTGTTTGCAGATGTCACTTGGTTTGATATTATGTATCTAAATGTAATGACATTTAGACATTTTTATGTGTGATTTAAATGTCCAAATAATTGGGGCCACTGTAGTTTTTATGAACCGGTTCTAGATAAATAGACTGTTGAGAGCTCACACACACTTTAAATGAATAGAGCCCATTATAAACAAACACTGCATGACACTCCATCAATGTCAGATACTCTAGCTTGCATTGAACATAATTAACTCTTTTCCTCAGACGAAAGGTTACGCCATCACATATTTTTACCCAGCGGCATGAGCTTTTATGACCATCTGGTAATATAAAATAAAGAACTCATGACATATCATCAGAGGCATCATTAAGACAACTAAAGCACTCAGAGAAAAATGATGTCCCAATGAAGGAACCCCGCAGAAAAACACATTCTCCGGTGACAACTGAAAATAAGCATGCATGCAGATTAATAATCATTTAGTACAGCCTAGTTTGAGACTTGACATCTTCAATGAGTCTTTTACTGGGAGGCCCACAAAACAATTTCTCACTTGAATGATTTCATAGTAATAGCAGATATGAATGTAAGGAGGAAAAGAGGCAAACCATCTTAGCAGTCGCTTAGAATGCAATAACAGTCAACTAGGGAGATAATTGCAAGATGGATGTTAGAATGCACAAGGGTTAATGTCAGCCATTTGTTAGATTCTCTCTCAGTAAAATGGCTGATCTCAAGGATTTCTGCTGTTTTATACACTGCAAGATGCCCATAAAGAAATATAAAAGATGCAAATATTACAATACCATCTAAATACGTTTAGTAATGTGACTAATCTGTTGAGATGTTGTTAAACTAATTTAAATTCCAAAGACACTCAGCATTATAGAACTTTGCTGGTTTGTTTGTGAGTCTAAACATGTACTGCTCTTTTCTACTACTGTCTTCATTTTAAAGGTTAATATATATCTGCACCACTACAGCGTGTCAGAAACACCCAACAGAATTTGTGAGAGAAGTCTCTTATGCTCACCAATTTGATCAAAAATACAGTAAAAACAAGCTGAATTTTCAACAGCCATTACTATTACTCCAGTCTTCAGTCACAACATCCTTCAGAAATCATTCTAATACGCTGATTTGCTGCTCAAAAAACATTTCTAATTAAAATCAATGTTATTGATGTCATTTCACTGAAACAGGAAGACCAATAGTGTTTCGTTTATATCACAGCTTCGCCAGAGCTGTTGAGCTTGGCAAAGCCGCATTTGATAGCGTATGACAGCCTCAGTGTAATAGATTCCCCTTTTAGATTTAATATGAAACTGTTACTAAAGCAAAACAGTGATCATAGTTATGGTGAGGATGTAGTATAAAAAGTGTGTAATTTATGTTGCTGCATGGCACCGGTGTTATGCATGGCACTCGTCAGTGCTGTTTCTCCTCCTGATCTCATCCATATTGCTTTAAAATACAGCATTCTGTGTAGAATTCAAATGGGTCTGATATGTTTTTTGGTCTGTGCCGACTCGATCATATGATCCGCTTTGTGCTATCGTGTCTCTGGACTGGACTTCTAACATGAAACCAGACTTCATTCATCCCAGCATATTTACACTGTCTGAATCATTCCCTATCCCCTATATAGGGTGCTATGTGCCATACATCATATAGAAAATAGTAATTGTTTGAACAAGTGACCGATTTTAGCCACAGCTTCAGCATCTATTTATAATGTAAGGGGCAGACCTTCAGATTCTAGAGAGCATTTGATTGAACAGAAAATCTGATGAGAAGCTGAAGTGCAGAGTGATGTCATCAAAATTATTGATTCATGTTGGTGGAAGTGAGAGACTGTAAGTTTGAATGCTTGAATCTTCTAAATGTGAATTTTGTCATTGTTTTGGAGCACACTAGCTTATAGATAACAGTAGGGCTAACATATCAATAAAGTCATGTGGAATTTAAGCAGCAAAACTGTTTTCAACTTTGATAATTATAAGAACCATTATAAGTCGTCACCTTCATTTATATAGCGCTTTTAACAATATAGATTGTTTCAAAGCAGCTTTATAGAGATAACAGGAAATTAAAGTAACAGAGATTGTTTTGGCTTTACAGCAGCTCTAGGATAAAGTTATTGTCCAGCTATAGTTAGTTTTGATTGATTCACTTCCATTGCAAAGATCCTTAGTTATTAACTTAGGGGCCGCTAACACGAATAGTGTTGAGAATAATAATAGTTAATAATAATAGTTAAGAATAATTGATAATGATTAAGCACCAAATCAGCATTTCAGACTGTTGAGATTTTGTTTTTAATTCTTTTAAAGGCACTTTTAATGTATTACACATTAGGTGGTGTATTGCTATTATTATTTAAAAAAAATATATCATATTAAAAAACAAACTAATCACTAATTTGAAGTAGTTAAAATACAGTCAAGCTACTTTTTAGAAAAAGTAGTATTCACATTTTAGTTCAGGGTCCAATTCTCACTATTAACTAAATATTAGCTATGAATTTTGCCTCAATAAACTCCTAATTACTGCTTATTAATAGTTAGTAAGGTGATTTAAGTTAAGGTATTAGGTAGGATTAAGGGATGTATAATATGGTCATGCAGGATAAGGCATTAATATAAGTACTAAAAAACATCAAATATCCTAGTAATATGCCTGCTAATAAGCAACTGGTTAATAGTGAAAATTGAACCCTAAACTAAAGTGTTACCAGAGTAGTTATCTACATCTCAATTAGGATGACAGTAACAAAACCGAACAAGTAAATTCATTCTAAATACAACAAAACTGTAATTAACATAACCAAAGTTGAAAACTTTGAAAACAGTGCAGGGTGCAGTAAGTCATTTTTTTGTGTGATTTCTGTTCTGTCTGTGTATGTCTGCCCCCCAACAAATGGCATTTAAAAAAAAAAGTTATTGATATAACTTCATATAAGTGTAGGCAATCTTATGTACTTTTACTACTTTTCATTGATTTACTGTAGGTGTAAATCTTTATACTGATGAAAAGATTTCAAAGTGAACCCAAAAAAGTCATTACACACAACATTTATAATAGTTAGTAGAGGTAGAGGTTTCAGATGAATATAGTAGAGGTTTCAGATGAAATGCATATTGGCGTTCATTATAGGTGATGCATAAGCAAATTAGACACACCTGCTTCTCTCCTTCAACCATCATTATTTGATGAAACCATTAGGTCTCAATTTCCAGCTCTCTTGTTGTGCACAAGATCCCCTGCTCAATAATTCATCAGGACTATGGAAAGCAGCTGGACTGCCCCAGCCTTTCCTCAACACTTATCTTCCACAGTTCTTCCTCCTGTTCTTTACAAGACCATTGGGAATTTCATATGAGAGGGGCTATGGAGGAGCTCCATGAGCAACCAGGCACCTTGATTGAGGGCAAGCCCAAAAAGGTGAGGTTCAAGCTGGCCTCGTCGTACAGCGGCCGGGTCCTGAAGCATGTGTATGAAGATGGACAGGAGCTGGATAGTCCAGAGGAGCAGTACCCTCACAGCTTCATGCACACCAAGATGGAGATGGGACATCTGTGTGGCTTAGAAGACATGCAGGACCAGAGTTTCTTCCCTCCGACAGGCCTGATTGCCCAGAGGATAAACGTCTATCGAGGAGTGAAGGGATACAATTCCCTGGCCTGTGGAGATCTTCCACAGGATAATAAAGTAAGAACACCCTGCACTAAAAAAGACATTTATTTTACTTTATTTGAAAGTGATCTATAGATACACATGGTACATGGTAATAGTAGTAAATTATGCATAATTACAAGTAACTGACCCTAAACCAAACCCTAACCAAAATATCCCTAAATGAATGTAATTAATTAATATTAATAAACATAAAAATAATGAAAATCTTGTAGTATTAAAATAGCATTAACTTTGATAGTAAAAATGTCTTCACAGCTTGTATTATATATTGCTTGATATTGCTTGAAACACACTGGTTTGTTGTGCAAATAGTTTCCCCATTTACTGCAGTTTGTTATTCTTCTTGTTATTTCCCTAAAGTGTCAAATGAATCAGAAGTCTCACACAAATAGCTTACTTCCACGTTGGAAAATAGGGTGGATAAACCAACCAGATCCTCAAAACCTCAATTGTCCAATCAGTTATTACTGAGCAACTGTTGCTGTCTGGCTGCGATCTGGCTGTTTGGATAGGTCTAAACACAAATGTACAGAAATCCCCCCTTAGAACTTAGCAGTCAGCATGTGTCCTCAATCTCGGCAAACATACTATCAGAATCAGAATCAAAAAAGATTTATTGCTGAGTATGTTTTCACACTCAAGGAATTTGTTTTGGTGACAGAAGAAGCTTCCAGTAAACCGAGACAACAACAGTACACAGGTAGTAAAATAATAAAAAAGATATGTGAATAAGATACAAATATAAAGAAAAACTGGTATAGGTGTGTTTTAATACACATAATACATATGCACTATAATAAAATGAACAACAGGTAATGGATATTATGTATTTTTATACTTTAGTACAGTCAAAAAATAAATGACATACAGCACCTTTAAGAGTACCCTAATGAAATGTGTTGAACGAATGTGAGGAAATGTTCTGTTCACTAATGTTATCATTGCTTTCAAATTAGGCCTTTCTCTTTACAATTCACTACGGTAAGTGTTTGCCTTGATTCTGATTTTCAGTCTCTGCTGCTTTTAACCATGTTACTGCGTAATTTAACAGTTTCTTTAAAATTGATAAATGCTTTCCTTGCAATGTCATTCCAGCCCAAGAATGGTATCTATTAATTATTTATATATATATATATATATATATATATATATATATATATATATATATATATATATGTGTAAATGCTTTCCTTGCAATGTCATTCCAGCCCAAG
Source organism: Vimba vimba (assembly GCA_022828995.1). Classification (NCBI taxonomy): domain Eukaryota; kingdom Metazoa; phylum Chordata; class Actinopteri; order Cypriniformes; family Leuciscidae; genus Vimba; species Vimba vimba. Next base: position 33,067,993 of record CM040829.1, on the reverse strand, counting down.
AATGGTATCTATTAATTATATATATATATATATATATATATATATATATATATATATATATATATATATATATATATATATATATATATATATTTCCCACTTTATGATCACATAAGGATGAAAATTGCCCTGTTTACAGTAATAATCATTTTATTCCTATGGGACATTCTTTAAATCTTGCAACAGTAACTAAGCTGGCCAACTAAGTTTAGCAAAAGGTCAATTGTTGTGGGCGAAACACAATGTGTGTTTTGTAAGGGTTCTTTATTGTCCTCCTCATTATGTTTAGTTAGTTTGATTCTGGCACTGAAAAATAAATGCTGTAAAACTTTTCCTGCCACTCAGTTTTTGTGCCACACTGTTACTAATTCATGGTTCCCAGATCCAATAATAGACCCACACTCCAACACAGCTTCTAAACATAGGCATGCAATTACATCCCCTCCACACGGACATTCTCAGCTTTCCATTGTTTCTCTGCCTCAAATCTGAAAAAGAAAAGAACATCATTCAAATATATAGACTGAACAAACCTAAACAATGTTGATCCTTAAGTAAGATTGAAATCTAATTTGCTTATTATTATTTATTTTTTTACATAGTTCTATAAAGCTTACATTTTCATTAAAATGTCTCCTGTGACATGCTGTTGAAAGACTAAACTGCCAAAGATCTTCCCTTGCATATCAACATGTCAAAAAAACTGACAGGATCTTTATCATATTTTCATCACAAGATCCCTGATCCCCAACATTTAATCTAATCAATTTTATAAAGCCAGCCATGGTACAGTGGGTAGTGCACAGGCTCATGACGCATAAAGGGCAGTTGGCTTATGGGGATGCAGGTTTCAGTCTGGCCTGCGTCATGTCCTAATCCTATTCCCCATCTCTCTCCCAGTGGTTTCCTTTTTCTCTTGACTTGACTTTAAAAAGTCTATTAAAGTCAAATAGATCCAGAGTAAAATATAGCTGCAAGCAGCAATTAACAGGGCCAAGCACAAAAAAGGAACAATGAGACATGCAAGCATTGCTGGGAGCTTCAGAAAAACTGCAAGAATAAGTAATTAAAGACACGTTTAGATTTTAGAAATCCATTCACTGTATGATTAACTTGCTTATTACTTTAGACCAATAGGTGTCAATATGCCAAAACATTGCAGAGTTACAGTGCCATGCTATCAAATTTGTTGATGTGTTATTAGAGAACGGTTTTGGTCAATGAAAAAGCTTTTAATAACTTTTTGCAGGCATGTTCTGAATATGATCTGAAAATAGGACCAACGGTCTAGGAGGAGTGAAAAAAATTCAACATGGCGGACAGCAAGTTTGACCAAATATGGCATCATTGGTATCATTGTTTTCTATATGACACAAGGACTTTATAAAGACCAGTTTCATTAAAATAGTTTTTTTTTTCTATTGCATTTTGACCAGATGGTGGTGCTTTTCCAAAAAGTTGGGGGAACGATGTTAATACCATGGTAGTTTGGTACTGAATGATATACCATATATAAGTACCATGTTATTTAAATGGTACTTCAAGTCATTTCAAACACTATGATGGTAGTACTATGGTACATATTCAAAGAAATTATTGTAGTATCATGGTACTCTGCTGCTTAGTGATTCTGTGTTTGTTTTTACAGGCACCCGTATTAGATTTTGGAAAGATTATTATCTATACCAGCAACCTGAAGATTATCCGAGCTCCTCAGAGAAAGAGAGAGTCTGGAAGGAGTCCTCACCGCAGTCAGGACCGAAAAGAAAGTTCACCTGGACGGGAGTCCAGGAGCAAAGGGAGACATAGAACAGCACGTCTCCATGCAGAGGAACCAGATGTAATGACTGAACAAAAGGTATCCACTGTCTGAAGTTTAGTAGACTGTAAATACACAATGCGCTTTACCCGATACGGACATGAGTGATATCTCAAATCATTCGACACATTGAGAAGAGGTATTCCATTACTTTATTTCATTCCCATGTGATTGCAACATGTTATTATATAGTAGCTATTTTGATTGTCCCATAGAGTCTGAACAAAGTGTTAAAAGCATATGGCATAGACCATTGTCTTACCAGACCATTGTTTCATTGATCTTTAGTTTGCAACAGTGGCTGCAGTATCTTTGTAGTTGCTCAGAGCTGCATTGTACTTTTTCATAACTCATAACATTCACATTCACAAATCAATGATTAAGACATTTGCAGAATGTTATCTGCTGCTGAAACACAATTCATCATTAATGATGACTCTTTTTCTGAAACACCATTGAAAATAATGAACCATGGCATAAATCCTTGTACATTTCGTACAACACCAAAGTATATTTAACACTTTAATATATTATGCGGTTTATTAGACAGGTGAGCAACTGTTTGGATACCTTTATCAACAGAAAACGAATCATTGTTATTCACTGTAGCTCAACACGGTTAGTTTGTGAATGTCTTGTTTTCTTGATTTACCGCGAGTAACGTGTTTGTACCTCAGAGACAACACTATTTTGTCAAGTGGCTAATACAGCATAATCAGAAAGAGCTTTATTTGTAGTAACAGTTATACAGCTTTTTCTCCACTATACAATATATTTTAAAATTAGTGGCATGCGATTTAGCAACACAAGTCATCCAGCTTTTATTAATATAATATTTTACTATTGACCTAACTTACTGTTAGTCTAACAAGTGTCTCATACCAGCCACCAAGCGAACGCACAACATTATAACATAAATTTCAACACACTTACACATATTTTGGTATGATTTAGGGTGCGTTTACAGTACGATATAATTAAAACTGAGAAGTTTCTCCTTTGAGTTTTCCGCATACAGACAGCACCATTGTCAAATCGATCCCCATTCACACGGATCCGCAAAAACGACTAAAAATGCTGTATTCTGCTGCCAGGCCATTAGATGGCGATGAAACACTATAGCAGGGTTCACCAATCTCGGTCCTGGAGGGCCGCTGTCCTGCAGAGTTTAGCTCCAACCCCAATTAAACACACCTGAACCAGCTAATCAAGGTCTCACTAGGCATACTAGAAACTTTCAAACAGGTGTGTTGGAGCTGGTTGGAGCTAAACTCTGCAGGACAGCGGCCCTCCAGGACCGAGATTGGTGAACCCTGCACTATAGACTAAACATGTAATACGCATGTGCATGACGTCATCGTCTTCAGAGATTCGTGTTTTTGTTGATTACACGGAGACTGATTTCAAAAACGTGCACTTTGAAACCCGTTTTCAAAAGTTTGCGTTTTCAGCACCCAAAACGCTGTTGTAGAGTAAACGAATGGCCAAAACGCATAAAAAGTTTTATGTTTTTAGTTGAAAACAGTGACGTGTAAACAGCCCCTTAGTGTGATTTTAGTAAAACAGTGCTGTGTTTCACCACAATTTTAATTTGTCAGATAAAAGTGACTTGTATCAATAGTAATTCAGCACAGAGTATATCATAAGAAAAAATAAAATGCGAGTTTACAACTAACTTTAATCATAATATATGCATAAACAACAAAGCGAAAGGAACGGCATGGCCGATTGCGGCATATAAGTATAATAAAAATAGCAACATGTCATTCACTGCATCATCAAACCACACCTTTGTTATTGTTTTGAAAAAGTGACCTCTAGTGGCGAAACTTACATACTGTGCCTTTAAGTGTGTCAAGAAACGTAAAAATAAAAGTTTAATATCTCTAAGCGCACTTTAATTGTCTGTAACACTTTATTTCGATAGTCCACTTTAGACATTCTACTAACTATAAGTAACTCTGCAGCTACATGCCAACTTACTGTCATTAGAGTATTAGTAGACTGTCTGCTTAATATCTGCTAACACTTTATTTTGATGCTCCCACAACAGATATTGTACTGACTGTAAGTAACTTGGCAACTAAAAGTCAACTTATTCTCCTAACCCGAACCCTAACACCTAACCCTAACCTAACAGTCTACTGAAAGTCTACTACAGTCTACTAATACTCTAATGAGAGTTAATTGACATGTAGTTGCACAGTTACTTATAGTTAGTATGTCCAAAGTGGACCATCGAAATAAAGTGGAACCTAATTGTCTTTTATTTCTTTTATTTGCAAATACATTGCTTTAAACTAAAAGTGCACATTCAGTACAATTAAGCACAAGGCTTTTTCACAAGGATTCATAGTTCAAAATTAACGATTCTTTCCAAACCTCTGTGACTTTCACAAAAGAAGGTATTTTGAAAAAGGCCTCAATGAAAATGCTATTGTTTGGGCCCTGGGGTTATTCAAAACATTTTCTTTTGTGTTTTTTGCAGAAGAAGGAAATTCATGCACATTAGAAAATGATGTACAAAATATACATATTTGTGTGAACTTAAAACATGAAAGAGCAACAAGCTGCAAGCTTGTAATGTAGAGTGCACTTGGCTTTATCATTTTGCTTGCAATTCGTTTACGTGTTTTGTTTGTGCAGCAGGAATCAGGCTCATGTGGACAGTGTGGAGGTTCAGGTTGTGCGCCGTGCTCACTCTGTCATGGAAGCAAACTGTCCATGCTGGCCAACCGCTTCAATGAGTCAATCAGAGAGTTGCGCTGTCCAGCGTGCAACCCCCACGGCCAAGAGCGGTGCCAGTCCTGCACTCACTAACACATCTACTGACGCCAAGCTGTGTCGGATGGACATCAGACCCTTTGAGGTGTGAACCAAAGTGTATTTTGGATTAGTGCGTAAATATAAGAGCTTGAGGGTGGAATGGCTGCTGGAAAGAACTGCAGTGAACTGCAAACTCCCACGCTATGCCACTGGATACAAATTTTCAATTTCAATAATGTATTAGTGAATATTTTACTAATTTATTAATATTAACTAAGATTTATGAATGCTTTAGAATAATTTATATTGTTAGTTCTATGTTAACTAATGTAGATAACTAATGTTAATAAAGGGAACCTTATTGTAGTGTTACCCACACACATCAATTTCCTCGATAAGTAAATAAATAAAAATAGACATTTTATTGATGGAAATGATAGCCAAACAGCAGAGTGACAGTTTGAAATGTCAAAAATGTCATTTTAGATTCAAATGATCTCATCATGATCATACATTGGCTTTATTAATTGTCATTACCAAATCTGTCAAACGTTCCCCTTATTAAATAATCACCCAAAACTACTAAATGGTATGAAACATGTATTCATTACATTGCGAGCTCATTGTTTCTGCCTTAAATTAATATATATTTTTTAATTTATATATTATTAGCTTATTGTGTGATTTGTATGTACATTTCTGAAATACATAACTTGGACACAGTCACCTCTGATAACAGATCTCTCTAAATTATAATGTAGACATGCATTTTCTGTAAAGCTGCTTTGAAACAATATGTATTGTGAAAAGCACTATACATTAAATATACAATAAATGTGAATTGAATTGAAATGAATTGAAAGAACTGACAAAAATGTAAAATGTGTACCTTGAATGCAATGTAAGTCGCTTTGGATAAAAGCGTCTGCCAAATGCATAAATGTAAAATGTAAAATGAAAGCAGAAACATAACTGGGAGAGTCATGACCACATGCACACAGAATTGTTGGGTTAAAGATTTTGATCATACTGTAGTTAGTATTGATGTCTTAAAGGCCTAGTTGTCGTATAAAGGTCAACATTGCAAAAGATTGTTGACACTTTATTTTATACATGAAATTTAACATTCAATTTAATTTTCAACAATAATATTGATCTGCCCGCATTGACACCATTATATGAGAACTGAACTGAGCTGGAGGCTGACATCACGATTTTCTCCAGAGTGGCTATATAAATATAAATGAACTAAACTAATAACTTTTTTACATAATAACTTGACTGTGACGCTATTTTCATCTGGAAACAAACTCTGTTGCATTATTTTCCTGTTATCTCTGTAAAGCTGCTTTGACAATCTGTATTGTAAAAAGCGCTATATAAATAAATGTGACTTGACTTGACAGTTAGCCGTGCCTAACTACACATATATATGATTTGTCATGCATTAATACGTGAAACTTTATTTCAGCCACTCCTAAACACTAGTTTAACTATTGTCTTGTCAGATCCCTTGGTATGCAAATTAAAATTAAATGAACATACAAAAATGTACATGACTCAAGCATTATTGTTCCTTATTGCTAAAATAATTCTTAAAGGAACACACCGACTTTTTGGGACTTTAGCTTATTCACCGTATCCCTCAGAGTTAGATAAAACCATACACACCCTTTTCATCTACGTGCGTGCTGTAACTCTGTCTGATGCACCCACTGCTAGCCTAGCTTAGCACAAAGACTGGAGGTAAATGGCTCCAGCTAGCATACTGCTCCTAATAAGTGACAAAATAACGCCAACATTTTCCTATTTACATGTTGTGATTTGTATAGTCACAGTGTGTACAAATAACAAGGTCACATGAGACACAGCCATCTTCTAACCACATACATACTGGGAACTATATTCTCAGAAGGCGAAGCACTGCTACTTCTGCGGAGTCATTTACTCCAACTCTGAGCGAACTCTCTGCTCCTCACCACGGGGCTTCTCAGGTGCTGTGAGCAAATCACTCCGCAGAAGTAGCAGTGCTTCGCTTTCTGACAATATAGTTCCCAGTATGTATAGGGTTAGAAGATGGCTGTGTCTCATGTGACCTTGTTATTTGTACACGCTGTGACTATACAAATCACAACATGTAAATAGGAAAATGTTGGCGTTATTTTGTCACTTATTGGGAGCAGTATGCTAGCTGGAGCCATTTACCTCCAGTCTTTGTGCTAAGCTAGGCTAGCGGTGGGTGCGTCAGACAGAGTTACGGCACGCACGGAGATGAGAAGGGTATGTATGGACTTATCTAACTCTGGGGGATACAGTGAATAAGCTAAAGTCCCAAAAAGTCGGCGTGTTCCTTTGAGCTTTGAGCTTTTGTTTTTCAGAGAGTTTTCATGCTGCACAGCACAAGGCCCTAATCAATAAAGGTTATATAGACTTCCGTTTTAAAAGCAACGCACATATTGGCAGATTTCACATCACTTCACAGAATAAAACTATATAGCATCTTGCAGGATGACCTTCTTTAATCTGCTCAGATTACAGGAATATTACTTCTACTGTTGCAAAAAGGGTAACATGCAAGTTGCTTATAAATTTTGGTCTATGAAGTCTATGGTCAAATAATTTTTTTGCTTTATTTATACATCTTTAATTTGCTATCTGAATGTTCTCTGTAAATGCTATTTTAATTTAAATAAATAAATAAAAAAAATTCAGATAATGACGTCATAGGCTCAACATCCCACTAAGGTTCTCTATATGGTGAAATCTATTAATTAGTCCCATCCATATTTTTACTTATGAACTGCCTTTTAGCTTATCTAAGAACTAATGCTACAGTATGTACCAAAAACTGGTACATCCGAATGAAATGTCTGGTCAATAAATTGCAATATTTTGGCTTTACGAAGATATTCATAATTGGCCTAAATGATTTGGCTACTGTATTGGGGAAGCACAGAAGAAAAACTAGAGTTCCCTTTCTGTCAGTCACTTGTGTCACAATGTTGTGTCGAGACTGACACTAGGGGTCACACTTGGGAGTCCCAAACACCTCTGACATTTCAGAAAAGGCCAATGAGAATTGGTGAGTTGAATTTGCATGCCACTCCTCCAGGTATTATAGGATGCTGGCGTGCTCCACTCATTCAGTTTTGTTCTTTGGAGCCTGTAAACGCCTCTCGTATGAGCAGAAGCAACTCTACAATCCGTTAATCTCTCTCCATGCTGCAAGATCTCTCAGCACATTTCAGCGGGATGTCAAGAGATATTGCACAGATAAGTGTAGAGAGTTATCCTGGGTGCTTCGGCGGCAGACTAAAAGAAGCAGTTTCACTTCTAAAACATAATGATTCAAAATGAAATTGTAATGTAATACTTTTAATTTAATATTATTACAAAGTGCACTTTTTTTCAAAAGAGGTACCATTATTTCTGCGAATAATGATTATCTTTCAGCTAGTTTAGGTCTAATTTTTCAGTGGATTTATGCATGAGTTGCATAAGTGGCATCCCATTGCATTTTAAATCTTTTCTTTTTTTTCTTTTTATTAAATGGAATGCATTTCCATGTGAAAATAGTGTGTTTAATTGTATTGAATGTTCACTTGTTGAACTGAAACCTGTGCTTGCAGATGATATATTAACGAAATAAAAGACACTTAAGTGTACTGAAAGAGAGTTTTACATTTAAAAAAGTGTATTTTGTAATTATGCCACATTAAAGGTACAATATGTAAGAATTTTGTATCAAAATATCCAAAAACCACTTGCATAGTGTTATATATTTCTTTCAATTATGTACTTAAATTATCCTAAATGTTTCCAAGAATTTGTAAATTCAGAGAAATTCACAATTTTAAATAGTGCCCGTCCTTTGTCATTTGTCTCCTGTCAATGACGTAATATCCGCGCTATCCCTGGTTTCCGCTCGTACTGCCATAGTAACCATGGCGACAGATGTGGACAACTGCGTAATGTTTAGCGGCACGCTGTTGTTGTTTCGTTCAAACATTATGGACCATGGCAAGCAGACTTTAGGACAAAAGGAGAAATAAAACAAGGATCAATAGCGGCGTGGCGTTTTCGAGATGCCGAGAGCTCGACGGCAAACTGACTTGACAGAGACGCCGCTTTTGCATGTACTTTATTAGACAGGTGAGCAAATGTACATAAAAAAAGATCAATGTTATATTGCTCAACATGATGAAATGTTAGAATATGATCAGTATTGTAAGGGGTATTACAGTCAAAGACCCAGAACCAGATATGATGAATGAAGACCCGGAGTCAGAATTATAATAAATTAAAGAAAAGATTTACTGAAGATAGTTTGCAGTTTCATCAGCAGAAGTCAGCTAAAGACTCACACAGGAGTTCGCAGGCCACCCCACTTACAGTGACAAAGATCACAGCAGTTATACCCTTCACTAAGGTTTAAGCTACGTCCTTGCTTCAGTCTGAATTATTCTCATTGGCTAAGAAATAGATATACATAGTAATTTTCCACACATATACAGATAGACTGAAGATCTCGATCGATTATGCAGCTGACACTCGGACCCTGAAGTTAGGCACGTCGTGACCTTCCAGTTCTCAGATTTGGGTTGCTGGGCGCCAACATGTCCAGAACAACAACTCCAATAATGCCAGTGGTTCCTTAACCTGCAACCAAAAAGACTAACACACACACTGACACACAGCTTTTCCAAGGTTGAATATGGCCAGGCTCTAACTATAAACAGGAGAGTCATCTCAAAACATCAAGATAATGCGTTCTTTCTCTCAAGGAAAGCTATATTTTAGTCTAACTGGAAAGTAAGGTTTTAACTATAGACTTCAATGACCCCTGTGACTTATAATCATCAGAGTACCCTAGAAAAACAGATGTATGTATTGACACATGTTGAAGACCTTTCTTAACAAAACAAAACATCTTTCCATATTTCATTTCTGGAAGCCGGGCTAAATGAGCAAGCACTGTTACTGCATTCAGATATCAAATACGGACATTAGAGAATACATGAAAAGAACATTTTAGATAATCACACTGGTAACTTCTATAACAAAGTAAAATCTCATAAGCTTAGAGAAGCCATTCAACTCATGTGACATTGAAAAGGAAAATATTGATGAATACCTTGATTATAATCACTAATTACATTGAAATACATTGAAACAGCAGTTTATTCCAAAATCCACACACTTCAGTATGTTATTCTAATGTTGTTCTAGCTTACTGCTAGTGTAGCAGGTTGATTGGGTTGATTGGTTGTAGTGGTGTCATCACACCCTTTGGACCAATCAGGACGTAGCTGCGTGCTATATGGGCAGAGGGTGAGCGCTCGTGACACTACGGTGTTGTTGTTAGAGGTACACTTCCGCTGTGGGTCCTCTCGTGTCCGTGGGGCAGTCGTGGTTATTGGGCAGTGTTTCTCCTGTCATAAACCCGGCCTTTTCCTGCAACGGAACCGGGTCGCGTTGTGCTGCTGGCTTCGCGTAGCTGTCTTAACGATATGATCGGTGTATATTGCCTATAGATGTGCAGCTCTCTGATAGGACGGTGAAGCACGTGTTGGCGCCGGGTATCTGCACGAGTCTCGTCCTTCGCGCCCCGCTGCTGTTTTGTCTCTACGGAGTGTTTTGTCGCAATTAATTTGTGCCCAACAACGGACTGTTAACGGGGAAAGCTATATGAGCCCCCTCGGGGTTCTGAACGCATTGACGCACTTTACAGCGCGGGACTCGACGCGCAATTGGGCGTTCGACCTGTTTGTATTTATTGACTGTTACACAGAAGATAACTTTGCCTTCCTGGGACCCGCCTGTGTTTATTAATGTGTATGTGCTTGTGAGGTTTTTGTTGTTTGATTATGATTAAGTGATTTTGATTAGTTTATTTTCTGTTGATTTAAGGGTTTATATAACTTTTCTTTGTTCGTTTCTGTTTATTTGTTTGATTCTTTAAATTTACTTTATTATTGATTGAGTGACGTTTGATTAGTTTATATTTACTTTTGATTTAAGTGTTTATAAAGAAGTTTTTCTTTGTTGCTGTTTCCATTGATTTATGTTTTTTTGTTTAATTCTTTAAATTTACTTTGTTGATTGTTCTTTTTTTTTATTCTTTATTAATTGAATGTTTTTTCTTTTAGTGCTGAGTGCCAGAAGTGGTGGTGACGGTGTCCTCGGTGGTGGTGTCTCCTCCTGTGTGCGGTGCTTTTCCCTTTTGGTGTATTTTGAGTTTGGTTATTTTTTTTGTGTGTGCTATGTGTGATCAGGGAATCCTTAACCCCTGAGATCCCAAACCTTTGACCTGGTTTCCTCCACTGGTAAGGCCTCAGCACTCCCCTTTTTTTCTTTATTCCCTTTATTTAGTGTGAATGGTATTTTATTTTTTGCTGTTCATTTTAATGGTACAAATAAAATTATTGTTGTTTTACTGGAACTACGTCTCTGGCTTCGTGCATGAATCGAACCTGTGTGCTTTGTTTGTAAATTTGGAGGTTTAATTATCCAATTAATTTAACTTTACTTCCCGGGGTGAAACTCCCTGGGTGGCGTAGTCAGTCTGTTTAGTGCCACTCGCCACACTAGTCTCACATAGCCAACAAATTAACACAGAGAATAACATTATAACTTTCAACACACTCAAATGCAGTTTACTGTGATAGTGTAGACCAAGTGAAACAGCACTGCGTTACCTCACAAGTTTCATTCGTCTAATAAACTGACCTGTGTGAGTAGTAATTCAGCACTTGCGGGTAGTTCGGTAGAATGAAATGTCCTTATTCCTTTATAGGAATTATCAGGCTCCTTTCAGCAGTAAGGCCAGGGGGGTAGCAATTTTACTTCGTAAGGGTATTTCATTTCAGCTTGATTCGATGACTACTGACTCTCATGGCAGATATGTCATTATTTCAGGACAACTTAGTTCTTTGCACATCACAATGTTAAATATATATGGTCCTAATATTGATGATCCTCAATTTTTTAAAAAGATTTTTGATTTAATACCATCTGGGTGTGTAAATGTCATTATCGGCGGTGATTTCAATTGTTATTTAGATCCGTTTTTAGATCGATCATCCTCAAAGCCACCTCCTAGTATAACCTCAGTACAGATCCTCAATAGATTGATTGAGGAATGGAACATGGTAGATATTTGGAGGTTACATCACCCAACAGAAAGGGAGTACTCATTTTACTCGCATGTTCATAAATCTTATACTAGGATTGACCGTTTTTTGGTTACTTCTGAACTGATACACAGAATAACTGGTACACGGTACCATAACATGCTGATATCAGACCATAGCCCCATCTCACTTCAGATTAATAAAATCCTGCCACGACAAAGTTATTATTGGCGATTCAACCCTTACCTACTTAAAGACCCAGCTTTTGAAAGCTACATTAACGCTAAACAGAATGATTTCTTTATGAATTCTTTATGACAATGGCCAAGTCTCTGATTCAATTTTATGGGATACTCTTAAGGCAGTCATAAGGGGTCATATTATTGCTTTAGAAACTGCTAGTAAGAGAAATAGCAATAGCAGGCTTTTGATAATTGAAAATTTACTTACAACATTAGGTAACACTTTAAAATACTGTTCCTTCATTAATGAATAATTACACAGGAACAAACGAGTAACGAATTATTAACATTCTAGTAACTACTATTAACAAGAAACTCTGATTAACAAATTAGTAAGTAATCGCGCTCAGATGAATGTGGTAGTTCATTATTAGCTAATCAATAACTACTATTTTTTTCATACCTCCCAGAGAACTACTATCTACAGGTTCATAATTAACATGAATAATGCATAATTTATAATAAAAGGTAATGGTAACCCACTAGTAATGACTCAAGTATTACTACATCATTCTAAAGGAACTACTAATTGGATCAGTATTCTAAAGTGAAAAACATGATAACAACCTAATATTGACTGAAGTCATTGTAAGCTTTTGAGATTTTTGTAAGATTTTGAATAGTAATTCCTTCCAATGGATTTGGAAACACTAGAGTCCTTACTAATGAGTTACCATGATCTTCACTTTAGAATACTGATCCAAACAATTAGTAGTTCCTTTAGAAAGATGTAGTAACACTTGATTCATTACTATCCAAAACCTTACAAAAGCCTTAAAAGCTTACAATGACTTCAGTCAATATTAGGTAGTTATCATGTTTTTCACTTTAGAAAACTGATCCAAATTATTAGTAGTTCCTTTAGAATAATGTACACTGTAAAAAAAAAATACATCCCCAAGTCAAAAATTTCAAGTGACCGATAACATCTAAATTTTTCAATTAGTCTGACATATTATTTCTCATTACTTGGGTATTCTAAAGTGTTACCCAACATTAGAACAGGCATATAGAATCTCCGGATTACAACAAGATTATAATAAGATACTGAATCTAAAATATGAATATAATTTGATCTTGAGCAAAAGAATTGAGAATCTCTTACTTAAACTGAAACAAAAACAATTTGAATAGGCGATAAACCAGAAACTTTACTAGCGAGGCAGTTAAGGGGTGAGCAAGCAAAGCAAACAATTCATCAAATTAAGTCAAACACAGCTGAGATTGTAACCAATCCAGAAGAAATTAATGAATCCTTTAGGGATTTTTACTCTGATCTTTATTCCTCAAAATGCAACGTCAGTCAAGAGCATTATGATTTTTTTTTTATTCATAGATAGTCTTAATCTTCCCCAGTTAGATAAAATTGCAAAAGAAGATCTAGAACGCACATTTTCTGAAGCGGACATCTTAGAGGCCATCAAGTCTTTTCTGTCGGGCAAAGCACCAGGTCCAGATGGTTTTGGATGTGAATTTTATAAAGCCTTCTCTTTAAAACTAGCCCCTTACTTATTGAGAATGATCATCGACTCATGAGGCCAATATTTGTCAAGTCAAGTCATCTTCATTTATATAGCGCTTTTAACAATGTAGATTGTTTCAAAGCAGCTTTACAGAGATTAGCGTATAATTTAAGGTAACAGAGGTTGTTTTGGCTTTATAGCAGAGTTAAGTTTTTTTTCCATCTAAAGTTAGTTTTGATTGATTCGCTTCCGTCGCAACGATCATTTGTTATTAAATTAGGGGCCACTAAGACGACACCATTCCCTCTACACAGACTTTAAACGCGAACCTGTGAGAAACGCTGATGGCGTTCACATGCGCATTTAGAATGGGTTCTATAGTTATGTGCGTTTGAATATCCGCAGGTTTGGAATTCCCTACAAGCCAAGCCTAAACAAAGTACTTGTCTTTCCTTATAAATTTTGATAAAGAATTGTATTTTTGTTTTGTTGCTTTGGGGTAGGATTGCGAAACGAATTTTCCCGACAACGCCTTATCTGTATAGTGGTAGAGGGATCCTCCATAGGGAGAGACTAGTTGGCACTTCAGCACTGCGTTGTCATTGGGTCCAGGCGAAGGTCCTTCGTCAGATCTGGATACGGCCTGGATCCGGCAGGCTGCAGGAAAACCTTGGGATAAACACAGACACTAAAATTAGCGTAGATGCCATTCTTCTCATGATGTAACGAGTACATCAGGATTTATGAGAAGTGTTCCCGGTTCCGGCTGACCTAATCTATGCAGCCTAACATTAAATTATAGAAGTCTATAATGTATTAAGTGAATGCTAGGTCAAAGAGATGTGTCTTTAATCTGGCTTTGAACTGACAGAGTGTGTCTGCTTCCCGGACAATGTTAGGAAGACTGTTCCAGAGTTTTGGTGCTAAATAGGAAAAGGATCTACCGCCAGCAGTCGATTTTGATATTCTAGGTATTATTAACTGGCCGGAATTTTGAGATCGCAATAGACGTGACGGACTATAATGCGTTAAGAGCTCGCTCAAGTACTGCGGAGCTAAACCATTTAGTGCTTTGTAAGTAATCAGCAATATTTAAAAATTTATGCGATGTTTAATAGGGAGCCAATGCAGTTTTGACAGAACTGGGCTAATATGGTCATACTTCCTGGTTCTGGTAAGAACTCGAGCTGCTGCGTTTTGAACCAGCTGTAGTTTGTTTATTAAGCGTGCAGGGCAACCACCCAGTAGAGCATTACAATAATCTAGCCTTGAGGTCATGAACGCATGAACTAATTGTTCCGCATTTGTCTATGAGAGCATATGGCGTAGTTTAGATATATTTTTAAGATGGAAAAATGCAGTTTTACAGATACTAGACACGTGACTTTCAAATGAAAGATTGGTATCAAAGAAAAAAATTGGTATTTGTGTTCTATTAAAGAAAGGAAAAGACGACACGGACCCAGCCAACTATAGACCTATATCGCTTCTTGACTTGGAAAGCATACTGTATCTCAACAATAGTACACCCAGAACAAACTGGGTTTATACCAGGTCGTTTCTCCTTTTGCAATGTTCGTCTCCTTCTTAATATTCTTTATAAGGAGCGTGGTAAGGAAGCCTCAGGAGCAATCATCTCACTAGATGCCCAAAAAGCGTTTGATCAAATAGAGTGGCCATTTATGCTAAAAGCGCTGGAACACTTTGGGTTTGGGAGTCGTTTTATCAAGTGGGTAAAAATTCTATATTTATGTCCTCGTTCATCCATTCTTACAAACTCTAACAAATCTAACCCTTTTGAGT
Organism: Vimba vimba; assembly: GCA_022828995.1. Classification (NCBI taxonomy): domain Eukaryota; kingdom Metazoa; phylum Chordata; class Actinopteri; order Cypriniformes; family Leuciscidae; genus Vimba; species Vimba vimba. The sequence continues at coordinate 33,052,767 of CM040829.1, read as the reverse complement.
TGCATCGAGGAGTTAGGCAAGGAGATCCTCTTTCCCCTCTTCTTTTTGATATTGCGTTGGAACCACTAGCAGTAGGGATTAGAAGTCACCCACATATACATGGAATAAAGATGGGAAAGGATGAAGCTTTGGTTAGTCTATATGCTGATGATCTATTAATATATCTTTCTGATCCAGCCAAATCAGTTCCCTATTTGCTTGATTATATTAATGCTTTCGGTAAAATCTCCGGGTATACTATTAACTGGTCCAAAAGTGAGTTTATGTCACTTGCTAGACACACAAATTCCAGCCAGGTTGGTCCCTCGCCTTTCAAAACAGTCGAAGACCACTTTACATATCTTGGCATTGTGGTACCAAAGAATCCCAAGCAAATATTTAAATTAAATTTTTTGGCTAAGGTGGACAAATTAAAAGATAATATAGAGCGATGGAGGCTCCTTCCGCTATCTATGATAAGCAAAATTAATGCAATTAAAATGGTCACTTTACCACAGTTCCTCTACCTTTTTCAAAATTTGCCCATTTATATACCTGTATCTTTTTTCAAGCTTTTGGATTCAGTTATCGTACCGTTTATTTGAGCTTACAAGACTCCCCGAATTGCAAAAGCGCACTTACAGAATCCCACTCAGATGGGAGGCCTAGGGCTCCCAGTGTTTAAATATTACTATTGGGCAGCAAATGCCAGGGCTTTATCATATTGGCAGAGGGGTATTCCTAGTGAAACTTTCTCTGTGGCTGATCCTCTATGGCTTAGGATAGAGACATTTTCTCTTACAACATCTTGTCTCCCAGTTTTACTTTTCTCAAAAGTCTCTCCCTCAACAAAACTAATTGGTTCTAATTTAATAGTTAAAAATTCAATACGAATATTAAATCAAATAAGGAAACATCTTAAATCACCTGACGTCTCGATCCTCACACCCATCGCTAACAATCACATGTTTAGACCCTCTCAGCTAGACTGAGGTTTTATTGAATGGAAAAGTAAAGGTCTAATGTCTATTGGGGATCTTTATATAGATGGTAAATTTGCATCTTTTAGCCAATTGCAATCTGTATTTAATCTCCCAAGGTCATTCCACAATTTATTTACAAACCAGAGTTTAACACATTTGAGCACATTTTTTTGGTAAATCCAAGCTCTAGACATCTGGTTTCACGTTGTGTTAATTCTTTCCTACTGCCTGTGAACACCAATCATATAAAAGAAGCCTAGGGATTTTGATGAAGAAGTGTCTGATGAAACCTGGAATGACAGTCTCAAAAAGATCCAAGATTGCTCAATAAATGTTAGACAGAGGTTGATTCAGTTTAAAGTGGTGCATAGATTGTATTATTCCAAAACGAAGTTGAGTAAAATATACAATTCTATTTCTCCAGTCTGTGACAGATGTAAAATAGAGGAGGGTTCCTTGTCACACATGTTTTGGTTTTGTCACAAACTGTTTAACTTTTGGACTGATATATTTTTTTTTTTTTTTAAACAATTTTCAAAAGGAAGTTAAGCCAGACCATGGTCTTGCAATTCTTGGATCCTCTGAGACATTGAATACTCTTCCAAGATCGCAGCAACGACCTCTATTGATGGGCATGACTCTTGCAAAAAAAAAAACCAATACTTTTAAATTGGAAATCTTCAGACTCTCCATCGTTCAAAGCTTGGTTATGTGAATTGTTTCATGTCATACAACTGGAGAGGATACGTTCCTTGGAGTCCCAATCTCATCGCCAATTTCAAACTATATGGCCGCCCTTCGTAGATTTCCTCAAGTCTGAATAGTGTATAATTATTGTTCTCACTTTAATAATTCATCTAGGATTAAGTCTTGTTTATGTTAGTCCAACCCCCCTTGGTTTTGTTTTGTTTTGTTATGGTTGTATTGTTTGGTTTTCCTTGTATTCTTAAATTTGTACACTATGTAAAATTGAAAATAAAATATATAAAAAAAAAACATCAATGTATTCACTCATCCATAAACATTAATATATCCATCATTATGATGGCAAGTCCCATCATTCCGCTTATTCAATGCATCATCAATCTACACCTTTGTTATTGTAAGAGGTTAGCGACCCTTGGCGGCGAAAAACAAAACAAAAACAAACATATTGTAGCTTTAAAAGTTTTACTTTAAAGTACAATTCAAATAATTATGTTTTAATAATCTTTTGTCTTGCCTTAAAGCAATACACTTATTTTGATTTGTTAACTAACACATTAAAGTAGCCTACTTGATTATAATTTTAACTGTGTATCTGATATTGCATTTAAATATAATATATTTTGTATCTGATATTGCATTTAAAGATAATATATTTTACATGTAAGAAATTGCAACATAATCATTACAAATGTGTAATTACAACTATATTTAAAAACATGACATACACGTTTCAACAGAAAATACATTAAAGTACATTTGAGTTTACAATAAATGCTTGTGAGTACATTTGACAGTACACTTTAATCAGAATAAGACAATATAAGTAATTATTAAATTACATATAAAGATGTACTTAAGTCATACTAGGCCAAAAACACCCAGTTTAGTATACATTTAAACTATAATACATTTTCATTTAACTGTAAATTAAACACTGTTAATTACTATCAGTTTACACTATTATTAAGTATATTATTTATGAATTTTACATTATTCAATTTTATATTATTTCCTTAATAATTAATCGTTTTAAAAATACACTAAAGTGTATTTCTATTTTACAAGGGTTACTGTACGTTCACACCGCCGCCGACTTGAGCTGCAAAGAAGCTCTGGCCGCCCAGTCAAAGACGCTTGTCAAAAAGTACGGGGAAGCTTGTTGACGCTTTGGCCGCTCTGACGTAGCAGCATTCTGTGTTCGATCATGGGAGAAGAGAAGTGTCACACCATGAAATGTAAACAGAAAAAACAATGCATTCGGCAATTTAGGATATCGCGCAAGATTTGTCAACACAGAAAACATTTCATCCCTGGAGAGTTTATTTTCGACACCATCGTATCAATTGATTTTGATTAATATGCGCGAGGGAGAGAGAGAGAAAGAGTCTTGCATTCAAGACAGCGCTCGGGTGAGTGCGCGCGCGCGGCCGGGGCTCTCTCTCTCTGCTCGTTCTTATGCCCTGTCAAGCTGACAGGACTTTACAACACATGCAAATTATACACTTTCACTCTATGATGGTTAAACTCTGCAATTAATATTTTTTTCTCAGAACTAATGTTTTGGTAGGAACGAAAGTTTACATCGTATGTTTCTCTTGAATCAGCCAGCGCGAAGGACGTCTATATTCCGATTGGTTGCTGGCGTTTTGCCCAAGCGGGAAGGAAGTCGACCGGAAGTTGAAGCCGGCCGCGTGCCACCATCTTGTAGCAGAACTTCACCTGCTGTTAGCATCCCATTGACTCCCATTCATTTTGGCGTCACTTTGACAGCGAATAACTTTAATCTGAGGCGTTTGAAGACTCAATTTGTCCATTATTTATTTCTAAAGAAACAAGACAATGTATAAAATGCTCCATTACCTTGTAGCTTATGTTATGGCCCCGTAGAAGCAGTTTTTGTAAAAGTAGGCTAACGATTGCGTCATAACCACGTGACTCTCTGTCGCACAGTAGAGAGATTACCGTATGGACGGGAGGAGAAGCTCGCGCGCAATCAGGGGGACGTGGAGGCAAAATGACAAAATAATTAATCAGAATACCTAGCAAAAGTTTATCCTGCTCCTAGCTCATGGACACCTCCTACTCACACACATTTTACGGGAATGATTCAGATTTCTCATCCCACAGCCACTAGAAGACAGACGGGTTGCTCACGTCACATCTACGTCGTCAAGCTCTGTTTGAGTTTGCGCGTCAGTAACGGAAGTCCTAAAAAATCGCTAAAAATGGGCTTCACTTGTCTCAATTGAGTTCCAATGAGATGGCTCTGTCCACTTCTTATACTGTCTATGGTTTTGCCGCTGCTTGCCGCTGAACCGCGTCATAGCTCATTACCATAAAGTTGAGCTTCTCTCAACTTTCAGATTGACGCTCAAAACGCCCAAAACGCGACGCCGAGGAATTTGACGCTCCTTGCAGCTGAGAGAAGCCAGCTTCCATTGAAAATGAATGACTTCCGGTAACTTTGGAAGCTCAAGTCGGCGGCGGTGTGAACGCTCAGTTAAACTCATATTATTTCAGCTTCCTGTTAGCCTGATCTGGCATCTTCAAACAAACAAATCTTTTGAAATCCCACCTTTCAGTCAATGTGTCGATGAAACGCCAGGTTTGTTCACAATAAAACTCAAAATCATCCTTCCCCTACACACAAAAACAAGAGAAAAAAGAGAGATGAATATAAGCCTGTCAGGTTGTTCTTTGCTTTGAAGAAGTGGATTTTCTCAAACCATCCAAGCCAAACTTTATCTAGTTAGGCAGCAAAAGAGTGTACAAAACGTCAACAGTCATGAGCGGGGGTGAACGAGTCTGCAGCTAATGTTTTGACAGGTCTCTGTGATGTCAAAGACTTGTGCTGTGTCAAGGTTCAGAGATGCTACTCCACTTTTCGCTTAATTGTTTGTGCTTGACAGGGCAGAGGTGGTCAGATGTGGTGGTTGTTTTGTTGGTATTTTGTTGCTCAAAAGCCTCCAGTCTAGAACTCCCTAGATGAGACATCATGTTGTTCATTACAGGAAAGCACTGCAAGAAAATATTAGTGGTTACCTTGTCATAGACCTGCATATTTAAACAACAGCTCTGTGTTAAAACGGTAGGTCATAAAACATGGTTATTACAGAGAAGCAATAATAACTGTTCATTTAACTTACATCAAGTGAAATGGTCCACATCTCACTTATTGTAATATTCTAAACAGTCAAACAACTAAATGAAACAGCAACAATGGCCATTATTGTGATATTTTAGCGCTTCACACAAGTCTTTGGTGAGCCAAGACTCGGTTTGTTTCACCTTGACAGATCTTTGACTAAACAGCATACGGTCTGGTCCACAACTCAGCTTAAAACAGGCCAGTTTCCCTTTTCTCCATTAGGAAATTGATTTTAAGTGGTAATTTATGAACCTTTAGAGATAGACCTACTGTACTGTGAGTTCTGAGGTTGTTAATCGATGGTAAATGCTTTTGCGGAAGCCATCAGCCCTCATTATTTTAACTTATTTTTTAAAATAATTGTGTTTAACACCTGAATTCATGGTGAGACACTACATTACCCATGATGTTTTACAGAGAATTCCACCAGTGAGAGACATGGCGAGAAAATTGCTTCAAAAGAGCCAGCTAAGGAACGGTACATTCATGAAGTGCCACGAATTATGTAATAGATTCGGTCTCGTGATCCTGTCAAATTACTTAAATATTTGTATATATGCATATTTTGCAATAATGTATTGTTTCTATAGATATAATCATCAACTTTAAAATAATAATTTCTCCATTTTCAATTCACTTATGTCATTTGCTCACTAAAGCCATTAAGTCTTGGTATACCTTTGTCTTTTTATCCGATTTTCAAATACTTTTTTTGCTTCAAAAAATGTTTATGTGATTCGCTTCGTAGCTGGTTGGCTTGGTTCATGGTTTATAATCTTTTTATTACACGGCTCTGTGGAATACTTGATTCTGATTGGTCAATAGCGCCATCCAGCGGTAAATTATTCTCAGATAACAACCGCTCAAAACAGATAACGCAGGCTCATCCGGGTTTCTGAAGTCAGCAGCGCTCTACGCCTGCTAGGAACGTTTTTTCTTCGTTTAAATTTTTGCGTTTGGTGAGCTCATAAAATATTAAAACTCAGTCGAATCAATATTGCCATCCAGCATCATGGACTCGCTCTCTCTTGTTTCATACAAAAGCAGCTGCTGCCATTTTGTGACTATTGTTTTGTACACAGCTGGATTATGAGATACAAACAGGTACGATTTTAAAACCTAATCTGAAATCAATATATCTTATCCCCATAATTATTTATGTGGCGAAATGCTGTTTAATATCATCATCCTGTCGGGGGTTATTTTGAGAGAACCACCGGCTGGATGTACATTATCCCTTACTTAAAAAAAAATAAATAAAGAATCAATGAAAATAATAATAATTTGGAACTAGCATAACTGAAAGCTTGGGTGGGCACTAATCTCTACTTTGGCCACTCATATAGAAAGAGATCATCTGTAAGACCAATCAGTTTTTATTTGTAGATGCTATTTAGGGACAGGTTTATATCTCCTCTAAAACCTTTAGACCCATTCCTCATGAATACGACATGCTTTTTGTCTCCTATTCATGTCAATGGTGTTTTTGGTCACTAAAAGACATTTAAAGTGAAGGCTTTTCAAAACGCTGTTTTCGGGTGATGTATGAAGATTTTCTAATATGGAGACATCATGAAATATTTGCATGTGGTAACTGCTGTTTATAGATATCGGGCTTGATCTGGAATTTGTGAGCCATGAGCAAACACTGATTCGTTTCATTTTGATTGGCTGTCACATTTGTCCTCAGTGTGGAAAGATGGATCTAAAAATCATACAGTCACAGCAGAAAAGGTTTCAAATATGCAAAGGATTCTTGAAAACCAAAGAATTTGCGGGACCTGGATGATTTTTCTGAAGAACATTGTGCAGTTTAACTGCTCAGAACAAACAAGGGACTCAAGAACAACCATCACAAAAAAACAAAGCCATTGATCATCCAAGGATTGACACACAGTATTTAGAATCAAGGGTATTTAACTTTTGAACAGGCCATTTTTTTTTTTTTTTTTTATAAATTCAACTTTTATTTTGTCTTGTAGACTATATGTAAACATCCTTTATGCAAAATATCTTATTCAGGACAGTACTAAAAAAAAAAAAAAAAAAAACCTTAAAAATCAAAAAAATTGAAATTACTTATTTCTTTAAAATAATTCACATTTAGTTGATTCTGCATGGTAACAATTGTATACAATTATTTTATTATTGCATTTTTTATTCATTAAATGATTAATTGTTAGGTAAGCTAAGCATCTTTGGTGATTTTTTTTTATTTATTCGCCACATACAATAGATTCTGACAATTTAAACTTAATATATTATATATAACTTGTATATTTCTGACATCAATTACAGTTTTATTTGTTCAGAAACGGGAGTAACTTAATATGTTATTTGTGTATTGTATTTTTCATATCTTTAGCATAGGATGACAGCAAAACTACAGAGCTATATGCTATTTTATGGCGCGGTCAACACTGGAAAATCCGACAGTATGTAATCAGTTGACGAACAGCCCATTCATATATTAAACTATATGTTATTAAATTGTATACATACAATTTTATACATTGTATATAAAAATAAAGTTTTGTGCTTTTTTTTTTTTTTTTTTTTATTCGTTCTGAATATTGCTAGTACACTAGTAGTCTACACTATTTAGATCAATCAATATTCAGAAACAGGCGTAATTTATTATTTTTTCAAAGTGAATAAAACAGTAAATTATGTATTTCTGCACAAACAAAGCATTTGCGTTACTTCATAAAATTGTTAAACCACCAAAAATAAAGATGCTAAACCACCATAATGAGCATGCTTTTTTTTTTTTTGCCCTTACATAATACAACCAGAGTCACATGGATTACTTTTATTATGTCTTTACCAGTGGTGGATACAGAACGTCATTAATAAGTGGGCCTGGTGAATATACGGAGGGGCCTCGGATTTTTAAGCTTATATACACGCCCAGTGGCGTAACTTTGCTAAATCAGGTATATGTACAGTAACATTACGATGTCCAGCAATCGATTTAAATAGTAGGCTACATGGGGTTTAATTTGTCGTTTAATGAGATGTAGCCTAATATATGTTGTCTATGCCGAGAATTTTCGTGTGACTAAATACATAGATTCGCCTGTTTGGACAACGTATACCTTAATGGTCCTTTGGTTGAACTTTCGCCAACCGTGTCAGAGGTTCTGGGTTCTAATCCGCACACGTATAGTTTCTTTTTTTCTCGTATAGTTTTTTTTCCTCATCAAAACCGATTATGTTCATCAGTGGTTGTATCTCAAGCAGGGATACGTTTGTGTGCATTATGTTTTGTGATTTCACCAGAACGAATAGAGAGTATCCGCAACGGATTGAAGCACACGTTCGAGTGAAGACAGTGCGGTGTGCGCGAGCCACACGAGAAAACACTGTATCCGCGCCACTGATCGCAGGGGCAACGAGCACTTTTATCACTTGATTTAAAAAATAAATTTCAGCGCTAGATTGTCTCTTATTTAAAAAACAAACGAAATGAATTGTTTTTATTAATCTGATTGGGTGGTAACCCTAACCCTAACCCTAACCCTAACCCAGGCCCACCCATAAATCCGCGCCTGGTCTTTACTATCTTTCTGGGCCTTGCAAGTGGTATTTGCGTAGCTGTTAATGAAGGGACAGAGAGCACTCAGATTTCATAAAAAATATCTTCATTTGTGTTCTGAAGATGAACAAAAGTCTTACGGGTTTGGAACGACATGAGGGTGAGTAATTAATGACAGAATCTTCATTTTTGGTTGAACTAAACCTTTAAAACTAAGTTAACTCACTATAGCCATCATACCTTCACACTTCAGTTCTATGCTGCTCATTAATCAACTGGTCTTTTCATCTGCTATTACACAGCCTTGAAAAACACCAAATTGCTTCTCCAGCTTAGCACATGGTACCACAAAAAGGAAGCCCAACAAGTTTGGTTTACTCTTCAATAGTGTCTTGACTCATGGGGTTTGTTGTCCAATCAATTTGTAGTCCTACGAGGTAATGTAGGCAATGACGTCCCTACATTTCCTGCCTTCTACCCCATTACACTTACATAATATTTGGAATATAATTTTGCTTTAGTGCAGAACAACCCAAATTGGCCTTTTTTTGTTATGTCCCTAGGCAATTAGGTAGCTTAAGTTAACTAGCTACAATTTAAGTATTAAAATTCACACTGATCTAAGCGAGTATTTTCTGCAGGCATTTACCAGATTTCTACTGCACTTGTTTTTGTTTCCAACATTTGTTTGAATTTAAGTACAATTAATTCAGTAATGTTTGCACTGATAAATGTATTTCCATATATCCTTCCCTGACATTGCTGTACTGTATAAGTTTCTGAGCTTCAGAAAGAGAGGTTGGGGTGGACTAACACATTTCCCAGCACTGATGTGAGCAGCTAGACACCATCGTAGGCCCTTTTTATTTCAGCATAGAGCAGCGTGACTAGCATTTACTTAATGAGAGCCCTGCAGCTGGAGTTCCAGTCATTAAATGGAATGACAACCCCCTACTCTGAACACACAAAGCTCTCCTGCCTTGCTTCCTTTTGTGAAGACAATTAACGTAAACTGCAGCCATGTGTGCTATTGTGTACAACACAATTTCATTATTCATTCATTTATTTGTTTATGCCTACTTTAGTCATTGGAGCGCAAGAGTGTAAACCAGCACTAAATGGTGAATGCTGTTAGATTTTAGATTATCACACTTCACTAAGATTACATTTTTTTCCCCATGAAGTTCTCCAGAGACAGTATTTAAAAGTTTTAATTGCCCGTTTCTTTCTTCCTCAACTAAGATTTAGGAAGTCTGCTGGTCATTTCCTTTTGCCTGCTGTCGCCATGGAGACATGGAGATCAGGTAGCCTTTGCCTCTGGCTGGTTCATCATGAGCCTAATTAATGTTGAGTCTAATTGACTCCATTAGTGTTCAACATGAGCTTAAAATTACAGTAACAAATGTTTAACGGATCAGCTATGTTTAGATGTCTGCTGCGGAGCTTGCACAAGTGCGCATCGAGGGTGCATATCGACCGCAAAGAGGGGGCTCGCGAGCACCCTTCTGAAACCTAAAATGACAAATGGGACACCCTACAGTCTCATGGACTTAACGGACACGCTGACACAGCAGCCATTGTAAGTCCACAAGCCTGAAAGTGCATATGAAGTGTGCCATTTGGGACAGGGCCAGTAGATGAAGTCATAGACAAGTCCATGGGTCATTTTCAAGTTGTGAAACTGTTGTGAAATGTCGCACAATTAACCAATCAGAAATTAGATTTTGGACCAATGATATCTCACTGTGCAGGGCAATCAAGAATGACACTACTCATACTCAAACTTGTCACTTATTGAGTGTGGCAAGCAGGGAGGGGCGCGAGACCGGTGGCGTGTTTGATGATGAGCACCACCTGTGCCCTGCAACGGTCTCCTGTCTCTCACGGAGGAGCTTTGGAAGCATAAAAGGAGGAGCGACGACAGTGAAGGAGGAGAGAGGACCAGGCCTGGACTTTTACGTTATGTTTTGTTTATGTGTGTGCTTTACTTTTGTTCCCACCTCCTTCTTCCCTGAATTACTAACCTTGTTACACTGAGGTTGTAGCTAAATAGGATAAAAACAGTGTGGAAGAGATACATAGAGTAATATAAGGTCCAAGTTGGAGAAAACTGTAGAACGATCAAACTTATATTAAAGGAGAAGTTCACTTTCAAAAAAACTTTTGCTGATAATTTACTCACCCCCATGCCATCCAAGATGTCCATGTCTTTCTTTCTTCAGTCGCAAAGAAATTAAGGTTTTTGATGAAAACATTCCAGGATTTCCCCCCATGTAATGGATTCTATTGGGACCCAAACGGTAGAAGGTCCAAATGACAGTTTAAGTGCAGCTTCAAAGGGCTTTAAACGATACCAGACGATGAATAAGGGTCTTATCTAGCGAAACGATCGGTCATTTCCAAAATAAATAAAAAAGTTTAAGTTTTATAAGCACAAATGTTCGCCTTGCTCTGTTCTGTGATGCGCGTTCGTGACGTCACGTAATACGCAATTACGTTGAAAAGGTCACGCTTGAAAAATTTCTGTCCTGAAGAAAATGTTCTTTTTGGCTTTTTAATATTAAAACACCCAGGATACGCACACGAAATTGGCATTTTAAACGATAAACTGACACAAATACATTTGAAAATGTGTATATGGTCCTCCTTCCGCACATTTGTAAACACGTCAAGCGTGACCTTTTCAACGTAATTGCGTATTACGTGACGTCTTCAACGCGCATCACAGAACAGAGCAAGGCGAGCGTTTGTGCTTATAAAACTTAAACTTTTTTATTTATTTTGGAAATGACCGATCGTTTCGCTAGATAAGACCCTTATTCATCGTCTGGTATCGTTTAAAGCCCTTTGAAGCTGCACTTAAACTGTCATTTGGACCTTCTACCGTTTGGGTCCCAATAGAATCCATTACATGGGGGGAAATCCTGGAATGTTTTCATCAAAAACCTTAATTTCTTTGCGACTGAAGAAAGAAAGACATGGACATCTTGGATGACATGGGGGTGAGTAAATTATCAGCAAAAGTTTTTTTGAAAGTGAACTTCTCCTTTAAAAAAGTACAAATATTTCTTTTCGCTGCTGATGACAACTGAAAATTATAATTTGTATGTATAGTATTTTCTCTGCCTTATAGTAAACATTAGTGAGTGATTACATCATTAGAATAATGGCCAGAAACTGCTCAGTCATTGTTGAAATGGTAATGACACGCAAAGCAATATTCAAGGCATGTTGTGGATAATGTTTATGATACTTTTTCATATTGATTCATGTGCTCCTTGAAGCTTGATAGTCATAATCATAATCAGTCATTTCAGCCCTCATTCAGAAAAAAATCTGTTTGGAAAGACGTGAAAATGAGTAAATGACAAAATGTTCTTATTGTTTCTGGAATGAGCAATTTGTTCAATATTTCTCCTGAAAAGCAGCCTCAGTTTTTATTTATTCACTTGAAAATGTTATGAATGTTTCCATCAAAAAGTATAAATAAAATAGCAGAATATTGTTAGCAAAAAGGGGCCAAATTATTATTTTTTTGTTTGTTTTGTGAAAATTATGAATTTTCATTACTTTATAATAGTTTTTAATTTGTATTTAATATTTAATATTCATTATTCTTCAAAAAAAGCAGCATAAAGCTGAAAGAAAATGTCCCTTCCGAGGGAACTTCGACACTGCATCATGCTGTAGATGCTTTTGGAACACATCCAGCCTGAGTCTGTGTCTGAGGGTGTTTTCAGACCTGTAGATCATTTGTTTTGTTCCATGGGGATCGAAGATGGAGTTAGGAGAAGAGTCTGAGATGGGTGTTCTTCTTTCTCTTGCTCTTTTGAGGGTCCCATTCTAGATTTGGAAGCTTGCTCTGCGATTTCTTCCAATCCGGATAAAGACCTACTTTCAGCCACATCTGGTTCTGAACCGAGTAATATTTTAAAGAAGCCGGCCTTGCCCTCTATGGCCATTTTGGGGATTAAGGAAAGGGAAAAGACCTTCCTGCAGGACGCCCCGATATTGTTGTCTAGGCTGTTCATTGATGTGGTTAATGGTGTTGTGGCTGCTTGTGTCCCAATCCCCCTCGCCAACCATAAGGACTGGGGGCTCAGGTGGCGCGGGCAGATCCAAGGTCTGTCATCGCCTCTCAGGTGGCAAAAAAAGAAGTCCTGACACATTCTAGGTTTTGAAGGTGAGCCCCTCTTGGGAGAGAAAGTGTAGCGCCACAAAATCGTGTTCTCTCTCACTCACAACACCTCTGTGAGGTCGTTCTGCATCGCTTGAACTCTGCAGACATACAGGTTCAAGATGCTAACGCTGAAACTGATTGTGTCTCAAATTCAATCTCAGGATTGATTTGTCATGGTAGATCTGAAGGACGCATATTTTCATATAAATCAGGCTGAGGTACGGCCGTGTGGAAGTGGATTTGTTCATCTCGAAATCCAGGTCGACCCACTGTCCCCTCTGGTTCGCCCTCACACCTCCAGCTTCATCAGGGCTGGATTCCATGGTGCAGATGGGGCAGAGGCTGCTGTACACCTTCCCCCTGATCACTCTGCTCCCAGGAGTTCTAGCGATGGTTTGTCAGGACCATTTTCAAACCTAGTGTCTCTCCAGGAAGGCTCCATTTGGAGATTCCGACCAGAAAGGACCTTCTGTCTCAGATACAGAGGTTGATCAATCACCCCCGACCTGAGATTTGGAAACTGTGGGTCTGGCCCCTGAGGGGTACCTGCTCATAGCCAGTGCTTCAACCGAGGTTGTTGAGAGCATTTTAGATGCTAGAGCTCCATCATAATTTATGTCTAGTCAGGGCCCTTAGGATTTACGCTCACTGCTCAGACCAGTGGCGTAAATCTGATCAACTTTTCGGTATCGCACTGGCTTACTGATGCAATTTGCTTATGCCTATGAGGCATGCGGTATCACTTCGCCTCTACGCATTAGAGCCATTTCTCAATCCTGTACCTGGAGATCTACCTTTCTGCAAAGTTCAGCTCTAACCATGATCAAACACAACTGAACCAGCTAATTAAGGTCTTCAGGAACTGAAGTTAATTACAGACAGGTGTGCTGGATCAGAGTTTGATCTGAACTCTGCAAGTAGATAGATCTCCAGGAACAGGATTGGCAACCCCTGCTCTAAGGAGTTTTCGAAAGGGGCGATCCTGCAAGATATTTATGCTGTGGCAGACTGGTCCTCTCCACACACTTTCATAAGGTTTTATTGTATCGGAATGGATTCAACCCTAGGCTTTTTCGTGTCATCTTGGGTTAATCCATTACGACCTTATTTTGCAGGTGTGGTTATTAGCATTCCCATAGTCTCAACAATGTGACACAGCACCTTGTTCCCTTCTCAGAAGCAGGTTACATATGCAATCCCAGACGTTAATGATTTTCAAGGTAAGCTTTTAAAGTTTTACCCAATCAAAGCATCACTAGTGACAAATAAAGGAATTTAGGTTACTTTTTGATAGGATTTAAGAGGATTCTGTATACTTGGACTCCACGCAAGTAACTCTGCCACAGTAAAACTGAGTAAAAGTAAAAATTAAAAATTGGCAAATGAATTTTGAGAGCATCACATGAGAATAGCTATTAGATACAGTATGTTTGCTAATTTTTTAAACCATTTAAATGAACTTAGAATGTATGTAGCTTTAAACACATCAAAATTGTCTATTCTCCATTCCGTCTGAAGCATTGGCACTTTTCTCAGTGAGCACAATGTGTCGCTCTTTAGAATATATGAATACAAAAATCTAGACCCTGTTCACCCATGCATGGGTACAGAATGATAAAGCAGGCACATTTTCCAAACATCTATTGTGTATGTGTGGGGTAGTACTTTGTACTGGAGATGATGACAGCACGGCTACTGTGAAACTAATTATATGATCCTTTATTGAACTCAAATGAGTATGCCTGATGACAATGGCATTTATTACAGTTCCACTCTATATTGTCTGAGATAGTTGAAGTTTCTTCATTCCCATTGTGTGTCATGTAATCGTTAGTGGAGGCGTCCAAATTGATTGATTAATGGAGTCATGAAACATGCACTTCTGCAACACCATGAAACTTGAACAGGAAGTGAGTATTGCATTCATCAGAACAGCCTGCTTTTACTGCTAAATTGCTGTTAATTAACGTAGAAAGATTTGAGTTCATTTAAACTTTCTAAATTAAATAGTTTTACTTAATTCAGTAAAGTTTAAGTAACATAATGTATTTGTGCTTATAGTTATTTAATAGTAATCCTTTAAATCCTACTATTTGATATGCAAATTTCTAAGGCCTCTAAACACGATCAAAACGTTGCTGAAAATCCTCTTCTACACGATTTACTACATCCCTTCTGTCATTTAATTGATAGTTTATACTTTTTACCAATGCCTTTAGGATCATTTATACTTATTTTAAAACTGTCCACTTTCAGGTTGTGGTTCACGTCTTTTTCCTATGCAATCTTTACTGATTTTTAATAAAGTAAACGTAAGAATAACTTGTATATTGTTAGTAATATTTCAAGATGAATACTTACTGGACTGAAACAACTTAGGTTTACTTGATTTTTAGAAAAATCGTGTTAAAATGTGATGATCAAATATGATACATCAGGCTTTTAAGAAACATTTATTTACATCTCTCAATCATCATTGTATTGCTCACAATCAAAACTATAGAGGTTTGATCAAAACTAAAATATTAAATATAATTTTACTAAGACATATTATTGGTAGAGTGATAACTGATATTCATATGCATTTTATGCAAGTAGTCTGCTATTCTGTTCCAAAGATCTCATTGATTTACATTATAGGCTATCAGAATTTGATCTTACTTTTTGGCAATATAAATATCATATATGCATCAAATCGCATATGTTTGCTCAGTTTGGGCCTCTGAATAAAATTGAGATAATTTACCTGTACAAATGTATCCATGTTCATTCTTGTTTATTTTGATGCATTATATTTGGTACAGTATATAATACTGTTCAAAAGTTTGTGATCAAAATAGAGTAAAAACAGTAATATTGTGAAATATTATTACAATTTAAAATAACTGTTCTCAATGTGAATATATTGTAAAATGTGATGCATCTGTGATGCAAAGCTGAATATTCAGCATCATTACTCCAGTCTTCAGTGTCACATGATCCCTCAGAAACCATTCTAATATGCTGATTTGCTGCTTAAGAAACATTTATTATTGAAACATAAAAAAACTATGGAATTTCAGCAACATTTTTAGTAGCAGACAGCTCATAACCCGAGACCATTGAGAATTTTGAATAACAGGTAAGCCAACACATAAATAAACAATTAAAAGTTACAAAAATATTATGTCCATGCATACAGGTTTATTTTAGTTGTTACAGCAGGTGATGTATTCAACAAATGATAATAAGAACTAGTTTTAAAGCATCACAAGGTACAAAAGAAGAGCACAAGGCACTGAAATCAATGTAGACAAAGGCTGCTCTGCTGTATCCTAATGTTACACGAAATGCTTCATTTAATCATGGAAGTTTGCAAATTACATTTACATTTATGCATATAGCAGACACTTTTATCCAAAGCAACTTAAAGAGTGTTTCACAAAACATGCCAATAAAAATGGCAAAATGGCAAACACTTGTAGTTTAGGCATAAATTAATGCAACGCTGAAACTACATGGATTATTTTATAAAGTTACCTTAATGAAATAATCCATTAAACGTTCTGAAACAAATACCATGAACTAAAATGTTCAGTTGCATACACAGTTGCATGTCTGGGAATCTCATGAATATTCATGTTTGCTCCGCCCACGGAAACCGAGAATCTCTGAAACGGAAAATCACATAACATCTGAGCAACCGTGACATGTGCAGGTGAGTGACATCTGTACACAATTTCCTGCGAAAACAATCTCGCTAGGTCTAAAATATAAACACATAAGTAATAGGCTTACCATTGTGAATCAGGGTAAGACAAAAACACATTTTGGAAGAAGGACTATGTATTTTCTTAAAAAGTTACATAGTGTACCTTTAAAGGGATAGTTCACTTTGAAATACAATTTTGGTATGTTTTAGCTTACCTCAAGGGCATCCAAGATGTAGGTGTCTTTTTTTCCGCAGTAGTTTTAATTTTAATATTTTTAGGTCAAACCGTTCTTGTCCGTCAGTCATATAATGCAGGTCTATGGTCACTGTCTCAAAGAGCATGCACAAAGTCCAAATTAAAACAATTCCCCATCATCCAAATTAAACAATTCCCCATCGTAAGTACACATTGATGGCCTAAGACACGAAACGAGCGGTTTGTGTGAGAAAACGAACAGTATTTATATCGTTGTTACCTCTTGAACACAGCCGCGTCCAAATGATCTGAGGGCGCGGGCGGGTATAGATATATACACTAGACGTCGCCTTGGCTACTGCAGTTCATTGGAACGAAACCGTAGCCAAGCGACATCTAGTGTATATATCTATACCCACCCGCGGGCGCGTATAGATATATACACTAGAAGTCGCCTTCGCTACTGCAGTTCATTGGAACGGAACCGTACCCAAGGCGACATCTAGTGTATATATCTATACCCGCCCGCGCCCTCAGATCATTTGGACGCGGCTGTGTTCAAGAGGTAACAACGATATAAATACTGTTCGTTTTCTCACACAAACCGCTCGTTTCGTGTCTTAGGCCATCAATGTGTACTTACGATGGGGAATTGTTTAATTTGGACGATGGGGAATTGTTTTAATTTTGACTTTGTGTATGCTCTTTGAGACAGTGACCATAGACCTGCATTATATGACTGACAGACAAGAACGGTTTGACCTAAAAATATCAAAATTGAAACTACTGCGGAAAAAAAGACACCTACATCTTGGATGCCCTTGAGGTAAGCTAAAACATACCAAAATTTTATTTCAAAGTGAACTATCCCTTTAAATTGTTCAGATGAATAGATGATAAATCGATGTTAGCACAGAACACAGAGTGAAAGCTGCAGTTCAGAGACGTGAAGCAGCGTACTGTTTCTATATGTAGCTTGAATCTTCCTCTTTGTCTCCTGCTGTGTTTCACTGCAGAGCTTGTGTGTGTGGTCAACCGTTCTGTTTCTAGAGTAGTGAAGCCAGGCCTTATTAATGCTGTCCGGAAATACTTCACTGCCTCCAGTCCAACATTTTATAATACCCACATTCTCCATGCCATAATCTCATTCATAAACCACTCATTTTTGTCTTGATGTCTTACATGACAATGCACAACATAAATCATGGTGTTGCAGTCTTTTAAATGAGGCATTCCAGAGGTTAATGTGCACTAATTGTGGAACAGTTGGCCATGATATACTTCGAGCCTGTCAAGCAGCAGGGTTTCTTTGCAGAAGTTTCACCTGAACTTCACTGTTCTATTCACTTTGTAATCCTAATCATTGAGGTGCTTTCAGATATATGGAGGGTGATATCAGTAGAGACAGGCTATACGAGATAGAGTGGATCTTTTCCTCAATTTGATCGGGAGGAGAAGCGGTGTGTAACAAATTGTTTCATCATCTAAAAACTGCCCCGTTGCACCCCCACACTTTCTCCCAGTCTAATCCATTTTCCCTTTTCCTCAGCGCTCATATATTCTGCTTAGTGAGGTTTGAAATCCAATGGAAAGCTGAGCATCCCACACCATGGATGTATTTGGGTCAATGTTCAATTATCCAAAATACATTAAAATGCAATTCATATAGACAATTAGCATTTGAAACCAACAATTAAACAAAAAACACTGCATTAGTATCATTAATATTTGAAAAAAACTTTTTCCATGTAACATGCAGGAAGCAATTTTGAAAGAAAACAGGAAATGATACTGCAGAGATGACAACTGCAGATCCACATGATTGTGTATGAAAGAATATTTGTAAAAGTAACAATTTTGTTTTATTAAAAAGCTAAGTTAGTTCAATTCAGATGGAGTAATCCAATAAATAATGATTTTTTAACTAGAAAAAAATGTGTTTGGAAAACAAATATGTGAACACTCAAGTGTATTCAAAGTGTAAGGGAAATAATTTACTACTTTTTACTTGATGGTGTCACGAACACACCAGGCTCATCTGTCACCATACTGTCTGAGTAGACACTACATTTGAATTTGAATTTACTTTGCAACCGTTAAAAAAGTATGTTGAATGAATATGAATATGAATATGAATGAAATTCGGACGTACTACCGTAGCCGCTTGAAGGCAAGCCTGCAACCTTAGCCCCAAAAAGCGTAATGCCTGCTAATGCTACGGTACACAGGGAAGGAGACAAGAGGCTGTTTTTTAATGAATGCCAATGGAGGAGAGGCTTCACTACACTGAATAAACCGCTTTTATGAGGAAACAGCCCAACGGCTAACCTTCAACATGTTTGCTCTTAAACATTTGTTTTGGATTGATCTATTTTTAGTCTACAATAAAAAAAATGCTGTTTTATAAGAGAAGTCACAGATAAGGTATGAATCAGTTTACGGCACTTCTCGTTAGTTTCTATGGGATCCACAAAAAGTGATTGACTTTCGCACAACTCTGTAATGTGATTGGTTATCAAGGCACATGAGATCCAAGTTAGCCATTACGCTTTTTTCCAATGGTAGAGCCACGGACCGTCATATCTCCCAATAATAAGACCATCTCTGGTACTACATCTGCCATGTTGTTATTGTCACCTGACCAACTAGCGTCAGTTGTCATTAAGTACAAAAAAAAAAATTGCTTCACTGTCATTCATAAATCCTCTCCCGTGGCCTCATGGGATAGTAAAGTGTTCATCAAATGCGCACCTCAGAATCTCGGTGGAAGTAGTAGGTCATCCGGGGACTTTTCGCCTAATGGTTCAGACATACAGAATACATAATGTTATTTGCATTCTATATAGTTGGGAAGTTTTCGTTTTCGGACCCAGCATTCAGCGTTCTCTCTCAATACTAAGCACCTGCACCTGTCTCTAAACAGCACCGCACTCAGACCTGTATAAGAGAACACAACTTTCAGTCACTCTTTGTTTGGCTTTGCTAATGGATACAGACTTTGCAAATCTCCTGCGACGCCTAGTGATGGGAAACCGAGGCTTTCTGAACCGTTTGAGGCTTTCATCATATTGTGTAGAAAAACGGTTCATTAATCGAAGCTTTTAAACCAATGTGCATTAGCGATATCTGGTGGTCAGACTTGTTTTCTCCACCAAATCTAACATCATCGCGGAGCAGAGGATATATGGTTTGAAGAAGCACGTGACCAAATAAAGCTTCGGAAGTCCGTAACATACAAGAGTGGAATCAATACAGTTATATCTACAATACATCTAATCTGATCTAATATCATCTAAATTAATTTGTGCCAATGAGAAAACAACTATCATGTGTAGCCCGGTCAACGGATTCACATATTGATCAATAATATAAAATATACAAGTAGTGATCATAATTAAACATTTACGTGAGTAGTTATGTTGATATGTTGGGTGAGCTCTTTAACCCTTATGTTCTGTTCGTGGTCTCTGAGACCCCAGCTATAAAACATGATTAAGTGCATTTCACAACACTCATGAGCACAGGAGTCAAGAGGAATGCCCTCTGATGGAGATCAAGGGCACTCCAGCTGGAGGATGTAACAAACTTCTGTATTATGATACTTTTATATGAAACTGAAAATGCCCGTCAAAGATTCATTCATTCACTGATTTGTTCAAACAACCTGATTAATTCATGAACAAAACACCACTGTTTTGCAGGGAAATGCAACTGTTTTGCTTTGTTCGTAACTATTTTCGCCCGTGAAACGGAGAAAAACATATTGTTTAATAAACTGTTGTAAAATAAACTTGTATTAAAATGAAAGTATCAAAATTACATTTGCAATCTTTTGATATTGCTTAACTTTATCACATGATATAAACATAAAAAATAAATCTCATACAGAGACAAACACTTGATATTTTTAAAGTTATTGAATCAAAATATCAAATCAAAATATTTCAATAATTTCATTATAATATAATTCTATAATATTTTTCACAAATGCATTTACAGATTTTTTATCAATTGCTAAATCACTAGACCCCATTTTCTGGCTCAGTGGCCTATTTGTCAAATAAATCACTCTTAAGGTAAAACCTTAAACATGGTCAGGTAGTTAGACACCATTTGCAAATCTCATATACTATTATTTGCAAAACATTCTCGCTCACTAAAACACATTTTGCACTGTGATGCACTTGTGTTGGAAAACGGTAACACAAGTGGGCAAAAGTTAAACACAACAACAATTGTTCACAATTGTTTCTAATAACTGGCTTCCGGCAACGGTCGACGCGCGTTCACGGGAGATGGATGCCGGCGTATGACGTAGGACGTTTCGTTTGATTTAGCTATACTTCGTTCTATGTCACGGCGCTTCCTACGCTACGTCCTACGTCATATGCCGGCATCCATCTCCCGTGAACGCGCGTCGACCGTTGCCGGAAGCCAGTTATTTTCATTTATAACGTTTTAAATATGTATATTTTTACGACAAAACCGCACGGATTACCCTCAGAAGGCCTTTGAGCCGGATGGATTACTTTTGTGAAGGATGCATGCACATTTTTGGGACTTGAAGGAGGTGGACCACATAACTTGACATTATAACCACTGAAAGATCTAAGACATTTTCTAAAATAACTGAAAATGTGTTCGTCTGAAAAATGATTGACATATGCATCTCGAACAGCTTGAGGGTGAGTAAATCATGGGTTTAATATCATTTTTGGCCGAACTATCCCTTTAAAAACTAAAACGTACATAGGGTTTTGTATCGAAGTCTTAAAGGGGTGGTTGATTATTTCACTTTTTTAAACTTTAGTTAGTGTGTAATGTTGCTGTTTGAGCATAAACAACATCTGCAAAATTACGATGCTCAAAGTTCAAAGCAAAGGGAGATATTTTCTTTTACAAAAATCGCTTTTTAAGGACTATAACAAACGGCTGGTAGGGACTACAATGAGCTTCTTCTAACCTTAAAATTGACATAAACCCGCCCCCGTTAATGCGATTTATAGATTATCATGACAGAAAATGCAAATCAATGCTAGAAGATAGTTAACTCCACATCAGCTAAATAAATTCATCAACTAACCATTCAGAAATGTCCTGTTGGATTCTATATGTTGTCACTTCTTCTTGAGTCTCTCCGTCTTTGTCCGACTCCAGTTTGAACATAAAAGACTAAAAGTTTTTGACATTTTCAGTGTGTGTCTGCGTGAGGTAATCAGAGTTGCTAACATGCTCTGTGCCGGGAGCAGAAGCTCATTTGCATTTAAAGGGACTACACAAAAACAAAGCGTTTTTGCTCACCCTCAAATTTAACATGCAATAAAAAAATATCTGTCAGGTATTTTGAGCTAAAACTTCATATACTTCATGGGGATATCAGAGACTTATTTTACATCTTGTGAAAAGGGCATTATAGGACCCCTTTAAATCAATCTCAATGCACAGGCTTTGTCTGTTTGTTCTTTATGCTAGTAAGTGCCATCATACGCATACTGCTTCTGTGGAAGCAGTCAGTTCTCTTACGAGAGGTTCTCTCGTATTGCGTAAGCTCTGCTTACGCATTGGGAAAAGCCTTCTTTTCTCGAGATACTGAAACCAAAAATTATCCTTAATTTCATATATTGTCAACGCAGTGCGGCTGCAGGCAGCTGAGCTAGAGCGGCATACTGCGCGCTCATTGGCTGCCGCGCGGCAACTGCTTAAGCCTACCAGTGAGCCTGGCGTGACGTCACGCCCAATGAGGGCGCGCGCGACCTCGCGCGTCACAGCCCGCCAGAATGGGCGGCGTCAGAGCGTATATAAGGAAGGCTCGTAGGCTATATTCTCTGATTTCTGTCTTTTCAGCGAAGCACTCGCATCGCTGGTCTCTGAGAGGAAACCGTCGCCGTGGCCTTCTTGGATCAAGCTAACGAGCCAGCTTAGGACAGCCTGAGGAAGCCGGACGATCTCTTCGCCGCCTTCAGCCTGCCGTGCCAGCTCAGCTATCCGGCGATACATATCCTTCCGTGATAAGCTCTTTGTGTGTATTGCTTTTTCTCCGCAGCACTCTAAAAGAGCACGAGGCGTTGTTTCAAATGCCTCGCACCACGTGCGGCTCATGCCGCTCAGCGTCGGAGACCGCCATCTTCTCTGCGCTCTCTGCCTGGGACGGGATCATGCAGCCGTCGCGTTTTCCTCGGGCGGCTGCGAATGCTGTGAAGAGCTGCAGATGTCGACCCTGCGGGCTCGACTCGCCCTCTTCTCAGACGCCGCTCCTGCCGTTGCTGGGCCGCGTAAGAAAAAACGCCGCTCACAACGCCCTCCGGAGCCTGAGACACGAGCCAAGGCCTCGCCGGAGCCTCTCCCGCGAGCCTCGCTCTCTCCCTCTCCGCCCCCGCTCCCCGACGCGCAGCCGACGGCTCTCGCCCTCGATGCCGTCGACACAGCGGATGAAGCGGACGACAACGATCGGCTGGACACATGCTCTTTGTTAGCGTCAGACAGCGAGGCGTGGTCCGGCTCCGCCCGATCCACCTCCTCCACCAGAGCTTCCAGCAGGGCTCCCGCCGGAGTGGAGGCCGAGCTTCTCCACCTCCTCACTATGGCGGTCGAGCGTTTGGGCCTCGAGTGGTCTACGCCGGAGGTACCCCCGCCTAACAGGCTTGATGGATGCTTCCTGACCACCAGTCGCCAGGCTCCAGCGTCTAGACCGGCGCCGTTTCTGCCTGAGCTCCACGACGAGCTTTCTAAATCCTGGAACGCTCCAGTTTCGGCCAGACTCCGTTCTCCGGCCTCATCGACTCTCTCCCGCGTGGACGGAGCCACGGAGAAGGGGTATGACCGGATTCCACCGGTCGAACAGGCGGTTGCAGCGCATCTTTGCCCCCCATCCGCGAGATGGCGCTCAAAGGTTGCCCTCCCGTCCAAAGCCTGCAGGACTACTTCGGCGTTCGCCAGCCGCGCTTTCTCCGCCGCTGGGCAAGCCGCCTCAGCCCTGCACACAATGGCGGTCCTTCAAGTTCTCCAGGCGGACCTCCTCCGCCAGCTTGACGAGGGAGAACTGGACAGATCGGCCCTAACCAACCTGCGCAGTGCGACGGACCTTTCCCTTCGCACGACCAAGACAGCAGCCCAAGCGATCGGACGATCCATGGCTTCGCTGACCGTCATTGAGCGCCACCTTTGGTTAACTCTCGCCGATATGGGGGAACAAGAGCGATCCGTCTTCCTGAACGCCCCGCTCTCGCCTACTGGTCTCTTCGGCCCGGCAGTGAGCGGCCTCGTGGACCGTTTTTCTGAGGTACAGAAAGCGTCACAGGCCATGAACCTCTTCCTGCCCCGCCGCTCGAGCTCCGCTGCAGGCCGCTCTAGCCAGCCTCCTGCACGCAGCTCCGCACAGCGGCCGTCTCGACCCCCAGACTCTAAGCAGCGCCAGCGCGGCCGCCCCAGGTCCCGCTCCACCAGCCAGCACAGGCCGCCGCCCCCGCGTGGGCCTCGGCCTAAGGTAACGCTGAAGCCCGAGCCTGCTAAGTCCTCCTAGCACCCGTCGGGAGGAAAAGACGGTCGGCTCCCGCCGCGGCCGGACCACCGTCAAAACTAAGATGTATCCCTCTGCCAGTCCCCTTGTCAAAGGCTACTGCAGTAGTGCCCACAGCAGCCAACGAGCCAGTTTCGCAACTCTCTCGCCTGCACACAAACGCCGTTTTTACGGCGACCCAGATAAATCGAATAAAGAGTGTAATATCTGGTCAGACGGCTCACGCCGTCAGTGTTATGAGTGTAGTAAACATGCCCACTTCCCAGTGCTCATCACTACACACAAGCACAAATTCCCCTGTGTACCCCACAGAGTGCACTCACATAAAGCGCGCTACGGCCGCTCGAGTGATAACTGTAGGTCACGTGCCCACACTTCAGTGCTCACACCTACACAGTGCTCGCTCTGTCTCACACGCTTGGGTAACGGAACATTCTGCCACTGGCCGCGTGTTAATAAAGAGCCCTGTGCCCGCTACACAGCACGCACACTCTCAGCTAAACATGCACGAGCCAGCCTCCGGCTGTGTGTTAATAAAGAGCCCTGTGCCCGCTACACAGCACGCACACTCTCAGCTAAACATGCACGAGCCAGCCACCGGCGGTGTGTTAATAAAGAGCCCTGTGCCCGCTACACAGCGCGCGCACCCTCATGTAAACACGCACAAGTCAGCCACCGGCTGTGTGATAATAAAGAGCTCTGTGCCCGCTTTACAGCACGCACACTCTCCGATAAACATGCACGAGCCCGCCCCGCTTCTGCGCCGCGAGCCGTCTCACAAAACGCTCTCTCACAGCGCTGTTCAGCCGGCTGCCGCCATCTGCGAACCCCCGTTCCCCCTCACTGCCACTGCGCGATTCGCGCTTACACCGCCACAGATTCCCCGTCCCGCGCTGTGCGGCGGGCGAGAGTCAGAGGCGATTCGACCCCTAGCTATGAGTGCGAATGCATGGAAAGCTATCCAGGGTGTGTCGAAGTGGGTACTGAACACAGTGATAAAGGGCTATTCGCTTCAATTCGCTCGCCGCCCTCCGCGCTATCGCGCTCGGGCCGAGACTACAGTGAAAGCGGATGCAGCGCATCTGCTTCACACAGAAATAGCGAATTTGCTGCGCAAAGGGGCGATAGAACGGGTTCTCCCTCCGGGTTCCGAGGCAGGCGTATACAGCCGCTATTTCCTCGTACCCAAGAAGGGCGGAGCACTCAGACCTATATTGGATCTGAGATATTTGAACAAAACGCTTATGAAACGGCCGTTCAAAATGCTCACAACCAGTCAAATCCTCGCGCAGATTCGCCCGGGGGACTGGTTCATATCTCTCGACCTGAAAGACGCGTACTTTCAGATTCAGATTATACCCCGTCACAGGCCATTCTTGAGATTCGCCTTCGACGGCCAGGTATATCAGTACACCGTCCTGCCGTTCGGCCTATCCCTGGCACCCCGTACATTTACGAAGTGCATGGATGCGGCTCTCGCACCCCTGAGATCGAGGGGAATGCGAATCCTGAACTATCTGGACGATTGGCTCATTATAGCGCACTCGGCGGAGGAACTAGTTTCCCACAGAGAAGCGCTTCTCGGTCACCTGCAAAGCTTGGGTCTTTCCGTGAACTGGGACAAGAGCTCTTTAGCCCCCAGCCAGTCTATCACTTTTCTGGGTATAGATCTGGACTCGGCGGCAATGACAGCCAGACTGTCCGCACAGCGCGCGCGCGCTGTGTTCGACACCTCGCCGCCTCCTTTCAGGAGGGAAAAGTTTTTCCATTGAAAACTTTTCAGAGGTTGCTGGGCCACATGGCATCAGCAGCAGCTGTCCTGCAGCTGGGTTTACTCCGAATGCGTCCGCTTCAACGCTGGCTAAAAACGGAAACGCCCCGCAAAGCATGGATTTCAGGCCGTACTCCAATCAGAGTGACTCAGCGCTGTGTTACAGCCCTGCAGCCCTGGCTGACGGCCGAATGGTATCAGCGGGGAGTGTCGATGGGAACCATCGCACACCGCAAAGTGATCTCGACAGACGCGTCCAACATGGGTTGGGGAGCGACTCACGAAGGCAGTCCGATTTGCGGCCCGTGGTCGAATACGGAGAAAGACCTTCACATAAACTGTCTAGAGATGCTGGCGGTCGAGAGAGCGTTGAAGCACTTTCTACCGCGTATACGGGGACACCATGTGCTAGTTCGCTCGGACAACATGTCAGTGGTGTCGTACGTGAACCGCCAGGGCGGAATCAAATCCAGAACCCTGTGCGCGCTCGCAGAGCGCCTCCTATCCTGGGCTCAAGGCCCGTTGCACTCCCTAAGGGCAGCTCATGTACCCGGTCGTTTGAACGACGGCCCGGACAGACTGTCCAGGGACAACGTTCCCCCAGGGGAATGGTCTCTACACCGCCAGACGATACAGACGCTTTGGCGTCGTTTCGGCGAAGCGAAGATCGACCTCTTCGCCACGAGCGAGAACGCTCAGTGCCAGAGGTTCTTCTCGAAACGGGAAGACGCGCTGGCCCAGACCTGGCCCAGCGCCCCGCTGTACGCGTTCCCACCGATCTCGATGCTACCTCAAGTGCTAGCGAGGATCAGGAGTTTGAACTGCGCAGTGCTCCTCATAGCCCCGCGTTGGGAAAACCAACCATGGTTCCCCGAGCTAATGAGACTGGCAGACACAGCCCCATGGCCGATTCCGGTGAGGAGAGATCTCCTCTCTCAAGCCCGAGGCTCGATTCTGCATCCCCATCCAGAGCACTGGTCTCTGCATGCGTGGATAATCAACGATTACTCGTTGGCCTGCCAGAAGGGGTAATTAACACGATCACGCAGTCCAGAGCCCCCTCGACGAGGCGGCTCTATGCGTCTAAATGGTCAGTGTTTAACAAGTGGTGTGTGAATACGGGTTCTAATGCTCGAACCTGTGGAGTTCCACAGGTACTGAAATTTCTCCAAGAGATGTTGGACGCGGGCAGGTCCCCCTCCACGCTCAAGGTTTATGTCGCGGCCATAGCAGCGTTCGCTGAGTCGGCGCGCAGCCGTGCACTGGGCAGAAATGAACTCATTACCCGCTTTCTACGCGGGGCCAGGAGAATGTACCCTCCACGGCCCCCGACGGTTCCTATTTGGGACCTGTCCCTGGTCCTGGAGTCCTTAAAAGCGCATCCCTTTGAGCCTTTGGACTCAGTGGAGTTGAAATACTTAACGCTTAAGACCGTTTTTCTGCTAGCTCTGGCTTCAGTTAAACGTGTGGGAGATTTACACGCGCTGTCCATCAGCGCGTCGTGCCTCGAGTTTGGACCTAACGACTCGTTAGCCATTCTCAAACCGAAGCACGGCTATGTCCCCAAAGTGTTAGGCACTCCCTTCAGGACTCAGGTCGTTACCCTATCGGCTCTGCCGTCCTCCAGCAGTGAGGAAGGGGTTAACTGCCTTTGCCCGGTCAGGGCGTTAAGGTGTTATGTGACGCGCTCTGCAGCCTTCAGGTTCTCAGAGCAGCTTTTCGTTTCGTTTGGCGGGCGCACCAAGGGTCGCGCCGCTTCGAAACAGACACTGTCCAGATGGATAGTAGACGCAATTGCAGCAGCTTATGCGTCAAAAGACCTGCAATGTCCGTTAGGCATACGGGCTCATTCCACCAGAGGCATGGCCTCATCGTGGGCATGGTCCAGTGGGATTTCCATTGACGACATTTGTAAGGCGGCGGGCTGGGCGTCCCCCTCCACATTTGTTAGGTTTTATAACCTGGAAGTTCCCGCTATGCAGGCTAAACTTCTGTCAGTCTAGTCGTGATTCGTGTCCTGCCCAAGGGTCAGGCTGTATTTCCGATTAGCTTGTCTGTTGAGCTGCACGCTCAGGGTATCAGTTAACATGAACCGGCAGTGCCGTTCTGTGTTTTTTCCCTATGTGTGCTTATGAACATGTGTTGGCCCGCACCGCTGGCCACCTGTTTAATCACCTCTAGCCGGCAGCCGCACTGCGTTGACAATATATGAAATTAAGGATAATTTTTGGTTTCAGTATCTCGAGAAAAGAAGGCTTTTCCCGCTGCGTAAGCAGAGCTTACGCAATACTCGTTCCCTCTCTAGAGAGAACCGAGGTTACGTGAGTAACCAAGTATCGTTTTCACCGCAAAAGATTAGGCAATTTGATTGGGTGTTATTCATTTGAACTTTTACGGCATTACCATTTTTTCTTTTTTTACACTAGCGGCAGCATTTTGCCTGTTAGAAATAGATGCTTGATTTTAATGTTATTTTAAGGTGGGGTAGAATTAAATGAACAGCAAAACTCAGCATTATGTTTGCGCACCCCGTGTGTGTTACGGAAGCAGACTCAAGAGATGGTTAATGAAGATATAACAGGAGTTTATTTGACAACACAGAGCGGAGACAGGATGCAGGAGTAAGTGATATGAACAATTATACTTTGGAGAGAGGTGTGCAGGTGATGATTGGAATAGTTCTTCTGACGGAGACGGAGACGCTGGAGACAATGGAGGTTTGTGATTTAAAGGTAAGTAATCCTCCACGAATAGAGACCAGACGGTGAACTGAGGTGGAGAGTGTGGAGTGTGTCTTTATAGTGCTGGTGATGGTAGTGATGATGAGGTGCAGGAGTGTGCTGTGATTGGCTGGTGTGAGAGCCTGGCTGATCAGTCTGTCACCTCACATATCCCAGTTTGGTAACCAAGGTGCTCCGTAGAATGGGTTATTACTTTTCCATGCCTTTCCGAATTAGGCTTTGGGCACATACCTACATAAATGGTTGTCTAATCAACCTTAATTTGCCTCAGTTAGAAAATTCTGACCTTGTGAATAACCAACCTTTTAGCAATACCTTTCCATTACCATTGTGACATCCTGACAGATCAATCACCAATGAGCCATTTATGACTTCATCTAAACACAGCAACAGTCTTTCAGGTAATTGAATATTGAGCCAGTAGAAGCTGATTACAGGAGATCTGATTGTCGTGAAACTGGTTAAGATCAGTCCTAATCCAACTGATAACTTTAGGTGGTAATTACCTTCTAAAACTCAATACAGTTTAAAAAAAAAGGGCTTTTGTCTAAAGATTATTTCCACCCTTTTGAAAAAGAAGTGTGCTTAATTGTATTGAATGTGCACTTGTAGTTTAGCTTACTTCAAATCTTAAGAGTATATATATAAAAAAAACTACTTGCAGATCATATTAAAGGGATACTTCGCCAATTAGCATTAAGCTTTGTATCAGTAGAAACCCGGTAGTATTTTCGAATGACCCCCTGAGACGAGAGATTTCTGTATTGTGTGTCTGAAATAAAAATTGTGATGACGCAAAAATCGTCATTTTGCGTCATCGGAGGCTTTTTGTACAGAGGCGAGAGACTAAAGCCAGTAGGAGGAGTTAGTTCCTCATGTTTTCAACCCGTCCATAGGGGGATCTCACGATAAAATGGCGTCTTTTCAGTTTCGAGTCGACTAGTCGCCTAGTTGTATAATTTCTTCCGATACTGCCCTCTGTAACCGGTAGGCGTGGCTTGGGAGTGGCCTCGTAGGGCAGCGAAGCAAGTGCATTCTGGAAGTTGTTGTCTTTCATCCACATGAGCCAAAATACATTTTCTGGCTTTTCTCAGTCTAGAAGGTGTCACGTGTCAGTGTTTGTTCGTATTTTCATAGTCACATGTCTTCATTTGTTCTGTTTTCCCGCCACTCATTTGTTTCCTTGACAACCTTTATCAGTTCATCTGTATCACCTGTGTTAGTTCATCATCATCATCATCTATGTCACCTGGTTTCTGTTAATCAGTGTTCATCAGTGTTTGTATTTAGTTCCTTTCAGTTCAGTCAGTCTTCGTCCATTCTCAGTCCTATTAAGTGTGTGTGAACCTTCTGCCTGTCTGTACCTGTTTGAATTATATTGTAAGTAAAAGTTTGCATTTGAACTTTTGACTCTTCGTCTTCTTCTGCCTGCACCACACCGCGACAGAAGGCACCAACTTCTAAAATAATTTAGTTTAGACCCAATTTAAATACACATTCATCTTTCCAGGGGTGAAATATCCCTTTAATGAAAAAAATCCATAAGTGTACTTTAAGAGAGCACACTTCATGAATGTTTTAAAAAGTGCACTTTGTAATAACGCCAAATGTTTAGTTTTACAAAGTTTTAAAGTACCTTTTAAATCATTATGTTTTAATAATCTGTAGTCATGCTGAAAAGAGTAGGGGAGAGCAGGGCACAACGTAACACTTTTTGACTTTCTCAGTTTGTGTAAATCTACTTGGGGTTGAGTATTTATTTTTCCCCAGATTAATTTCACGTCTAGTACAATTATGTGGTTTTGTTTTATTAATACAGTGTATACTTATTTTCTTGATATACCCCGAAAGAATGGAAGTGAAAAGTGACAACATGCCCCATAGGTGGGGCATGTTGTAACATGCGAGGGGCATATTGTAACATGACAAAATGACAGCTTAAAATGCTATCTGATCTAATAAAAAAAAAATATACAAGACAAACTAAAATATTTCCTCAAAAATATACAATTATTAACTTTTTCATATAAAATAATGGCATATTTAAATAATTAAAAATAAACTAATTTTTGAGTTTGACAACAAACACACCTGAAAACACAGCTATACAAATTAGTTCAAAACATAATAATAATTAATAATTTCCGAACATTGACTCACAGTCTTTATTCACCTTTTTTCTCATGTTTTCTCAATAGAATTCATAACAGTATAGAATAGATTAACAGTTCTCCTAGGGGCACATTGTAAGTCAGTGTTACAACATGCCCCACCCGCGCAAACTGAGATTTAAACCCAGTGAGGTTAGCGAAGCATTAAAGGGTAACCCCCTCCGATAAATATTAACCTCGGCTCTTTTTGTTAATCTGCCCGAGTCAAACTTTCGTGTAAAAGCATAATTAGAATGGAAACGCCACTTTTAAGATTGACGGTATTTTCATTTTAGTTCAAAATGCCTTTTGAATGGGACTACATGGGGCACTTCTATGATAGCATCAAAATCGCTATTTTTAAAACACTATATATAATAATAATAATAATAATAATAAAAATTTGTTACATTTATATAGCGCTTTTTCTGAGACCTCAAAGCGCTTTACATAGAAGGGGGGAATCTCCTCAACCACCACCAATGTGCAGCATCCACTTGGATGATGCGACGGCAGCCATATTGCGCCAGAACGCCCACCACACACCAGCTTACTGGTGGAGAGGAGACATTGATGAAGCCAATCAGTATATGAGGATGATTAGGAGGCCATGATGGACAGAGGCCAAGGGGCAAATTTGGCCAGGATGCCGGGGTTACACCCCTACTCTTTTTTGAAGGACATCCTGGGATTTTTAATGACCACAGAGAGTCAGGACCTCGGTTTAACGTCTCATCCGAAGGACAGTGCTCTTTTGGCAGTATAGTGTCCTCATCACTACACTGGGGCGTTAGGGCCCACACAGACCACAGGGTGAGCGCCCCCTGCTGGCCTCACTAACACCTCTTCCAGCAGCAACCTGGTTCCCTTTCGAGGGAACTCGCACTGCGTCGTTGAAAACGACTCTTTGGGGACGCTCCCTTAGCGTGCGCCTCTGAAGTATGAATGAAACTAATCCAATCCTGATTGGTGTTGCGTCATGACGTAACATGTGACGGCATAACCGGATGCATAAAAGTGACGCTGACACACACACACATTAGCTTTCGCTCTTCAGCAAGCGCTCTCTGTGAAACTGTCTGTCTTATTTGATGTTGTTTGTCAGTGAAATCCTCTATATTTTGGCGAGTGAAAGATACACTAAGTGTGTGCACCCCTGCCCTATATTTCTCACGGGTGGAGACACGCATCAGTTGTGTGTACACTGTTAGGAGCGCAGCACGCACAGGCAGTTCTCGAGGGGGCTGCCTGTGAACATTGTGAAAGTACTATAGAGTGCTGCGCTCCCACTTGGCTCGCAATCCCCGCGGTTCGGGTCCCGCGTCCGTTGAGGCGGCGCGGTGGCTTAGATCGTGGGGATCGCAGAAGGATCTCGCGGATGAGAACGAGACTGCCGAGGCACTTTCATGTTCATCATCCGCAGATTCTATAACGCTCGCTCACGACGCAGAAGCCCGCGATGTGGCTTCTTCTGCCCGTGACGAGTGCCCGATGCTCGAGCTATCTGCTTCTGAGGAAGTGGATGTGCTCAGCATCGGGAACGAGGAACATGAGTCACACTCGCCTGTGTTGTTGTAACCCAAAATAAAAAATAAAAAGTTGTCCCACTATATTGCAATACAGAATCTATAGTTCGGATCTCGCGTTTGTCGAGGCAGCGCATAGATGCAATAAAGATTCTGTGTGGGTGCGAGGCATGCACTGTCAGCTCCTGAGGGTGCTGGCTGTGGTTTTTAAGAAATATCTCGACGCGCACAGCCGTGCGTTTCGGGTGTTTCAGCCTCGAGCCCGTTGACTTTCTTTTCGAAGAGATGAAAGCCAAATATATTGTGAACGACTCGAATCTCGCGTTTGTTGAGGCAGCGCTTAGATTACGAGTCTGCAATAAAAGGGGACATACGCGATCTGTGAAATAATACTGTTTGGGTGCGAGGCATTCACAATCAGCTCCTGAGGGTGCTGGCAGTGTTCATTGAGAAATATATCAGCGCGAGTGCAATCCGTGCGCTGTCGGATGTTTCAACCTCGCACCTGATGACTTTCTTCTCGAGGGATGAAAGCCAAATATATTGTAACGACTCGAATCTCGCGTTTGCCGAGGCAGCGTGTAGATTACGAGACCGTATAAATAAATATTAAAACAGTATTGTCTGGTGATTATGGCTGCATTCAATTCTATGAATTAATATGATGGAATTGAAATGATGGAATATATTATCTGACTTTAAGAAATTAGATATTTTAATTCAACCTACCATCCAGACCGTGTTTCACTTATCGAGTGTTTTTGGCTGCATTTAATTCTGAAGAATTAAAATGATGAGCAGCGAACGTCAAAAATCGTTTAAGATTTTTCCCTGCCGGTCCTCCGCTTCAGGGTATTGAAAACGAGACGAAGATGGCTGTCCCCCCCCGTGGAGGTATGAGCGAGAATCGCTCCTCCGCGTAGCCCTCAGGAAATCGATGTTTGTATCCAGCTTCAAGTGCGCTTTGGGACACATCGGTTTTCAGCGAATGCACGCTGTAAAAGGCGCCCAAAAGGCTTGCGGCCAGTGTTCGCGTTCGCCCATCGGAACTGTTTTCGATTTATTCCCTGCCGGTCCTCCGCTTCAGGGTGTCGAGAACGAAACCCAAAGAGTCTCCCCTCTGGGGGAGCCCTCAGGAAATCGATATCTGTATCCCGCCGTAAAGTGCGCTTCGGGCCACAATGATTTCCAGCGAACGCACACCGTGTCGTTCACCCCAAAAGCTTGCAATAGGGCAACGTCTATGGTCACAAAATCTTTCTCGACTTTTTCCTGTCGGTCCTCCGCTTCAGGAGGTCGAGAATAGTGCTCGAAAAACACCCGAGGTCAGTCTCGAGGGGCTGGTTCCCTTAGTAGATTTTGTAGAAGAATGGCAACGCCTTCCGAATATATCTATATGGGTCCTGAATATTATAAAATATGGGTAAAGACTGCAGTTCGGTCATCGACCTCCCAAGTTTGCTGGGGTGGTACTGACTGCAGTGGTTCCAGAACAGGCTCGGGTTATGGAACAAGAGGTACAGAACTCTACTGGTCAAAGGGGCCATATAAATTGTTCCCCTACCAGAGAAAGAGTCCGGGTTTTACAGCCGGTACTTTATAGTTCCAAAGGAGGATGGCGGGCTGAGGCCGATTTTAGATTTGTGGCAGTTGAATCGTTCTCTGAGGAGATTCAGGTTCAAGATGCTCACTGTTCCCATCATCGTGAATCAAATCAGATCCGAGGATTGGTTTGTCACGATAGATCTAAAAGACGCCTATTTTTATGTCTCCATCCTTCCATGTCACAGGAGGTTCCTGAGGTTCGCTATCGGGGGCGAAGCGTACCAATATCGGGTTCTTCCGTGCGGCCTAGCACTCTCTCCCCACACGTTCACTAAGTGTATGGATGCAGCTCTGGCTCCACTGAGGCTTCAGGGCATCCGTATTCTGAATTATATCGATGACTGGCTCATATTGGCCCAGTCTCGAGAAATGGCAATTCGGCATCGAGATGTCGTTCTTGGCCACATTCAGAAATTGGGGTTGAGACTCAACACTAGGAAAAGTGTGTTAGAACCAGCTCAGAAAACTACTTTTCTGGGCATTGTATGGAATTCGGTTACGATGCAGGCATGTATGTCTCCCGCACGTATCGAAATCCATCCTGACCATGGTGTCAGGGATAAAGCTAGGCCAGGCCATCACTGTAAAGCAATTTCAAAGACTGCTGGGCCTCATGGCAGCGGCATCCAACATAATTCCTTTGGGCCTTCTTCACATGAGGCCCCTTCAGTGGTGGCTCAAAGCCAAGGGTTTTTCCCCCAAGGGGAATCCGTTCCGTATAATAAAGGTTACGCGCAGATGCCTTCGTTCCCTATTAATATGGAAGAATCCTTGGTTCTTGCCCCAAGGGCCAGTATTAAGGGCGTCATGTCGCCGGAAAACCGTTTCGACAGACGCTTCCATCACTGGCTGGGGCGCGGTTATCGGCCGCTTTGCCAGGGGTCTGTGGCAGGACCATCATCATTCTTGGCATATAAATTGCCTAGAAATTTTGGCTGTGTTCAGGGCTCTGAGGAGCTTCCTCCCAGACATCAATGCTTACCACGTCTTGATACGTTCGGACAATACATCAGTGGTAGTGTATCTGAACCGACAAGGGGGACTCAGATCGCGCCCTCTATCCAGATTGGCGCATCAAATTATTTTATGGTCCCAAGGGAAAATATTATCTATAAGAGCAATATATGTCCCGGGGGTTCAGAATCAGGGAGCAGACATCCTGTCGAGGCAGGGGCTGAGGCCCGGGGAATGGAGACTCCATCCAGAGGTGGTGGAGCTGATATGGCAGAGGTTTGGACCAGTGGAAGTGGAGCTGTTTGCGTCTCGAGGGACGTCCCACTGTCCACTTTGGTTCTCCCTCACTCATCCAGCCCTTCTGGGGTTGGATGCCATGGTACAGGCCTGGCCGAGGCTTCGCCTGTACGCTTTCCCCCCGATCGCTTTGCTCCCGGGAGTCCTGGAGAGGGTCCGTTAGGAGGGCATCAGTCTTCTTCTGGTAGCCCCGTTTTGGCCGGCCCGAGTATGGTTTTCGGACTTAATTTCACTCCAGATAGCTCCGCCATGGCAGATTCCTCTGAGCAGGGATCTGTTGTTTCAGGCGGAGGGCAGTATATTCCATCCTCGCCCAGAGCTGTGGAAATTTTGGGTCTGGCCTCTGAGGGGGCTCAGTACCTTGATGCTGTTCTATCATTGGGGTGCACGGAACCATACTTATCTCTAGGGTTCTGTCTACTAGGAGATTATATGACCTTAAGTGGAAATGTTTTTCCGCTTGGTATAGAGAACATGAGTTAGGCTCAGTTAACTGCCCAGTGGCTTCAGTTCTGAGTTTCTCCAAGATCGTTCTCTACGAATCTCTCCCCGTCCACATGTTTGGTGCACATGGATGCCATTGCGGCGTTCCATGCACCACTGAATAGTGGGCCTTTTGGGGAGGCACCAATTGGTCATACTATTTCTCCTTGGTACATAGAGGATGAGACTGACAGTCAGGTCCAGGGTTCCTTCCTGGGATCTGGCGGTGGTTCTCGAAGGCCTATCCCTGGCTCCCTTCGAATCCCTTCAGTTGGCTTTGCCTAGGACCTCACGTTCAAGATAGCCTTTCTCTTAGCTACTTCTTATAAAGAGACTGGGAGATCTCCAAGCCCTGGCATTAGTACCAGCTTGCTTGGGGTTTGCCCCTGGCGGAGTTAAGGCCATCTTGCATCCGTGATCCAGCTATGTGCCTTCAGTGCAATCTAACATGGCTAGGTCCATGGTCCTGCAAGCATTTCATCCTCCACCACATGTGTCGGCAGAAGAGGAGAGGTTCCTTGCTCTGCCAGTCAGAGTTCCAAGTATTACCTTGAGAGGTCCTCTTCTCGGAGGAGGTCGGACTTACTGCAGTGTGTTTTGGATCACCTAATAGGGGCTCCCGGCTAAACAAACCATAAGTAGGCCTACAAGGTGCGCAATTTGCCTTCACCTCTGGCCATAAGGGCTCATTCTACTAGAGGCATGGTGTCCTCTAGAGCCCTCCTCTTGGGAGTGCCCCTCCAGGAGATCTGTGAGGCAAGCCGGTTGGGCTACCCCACACACTTTTATCAGGTTTTATAATCTACACCTCCCTAGTACGCCTGGCGCACATGTGCTCTCGTCCTAGATGGGTGCCTGAGTTCAGTTTCACTCTAGGGCAGGCCTTTTCTCGGTGCGTGGCCTAGTGGGCATTCGTTCCCCAAAGAGTCGTTTTCAACGACGCAGTGCGAGTTCCCTCGAAAGGGAACGTCTCGGGTTATGACTATAACCCTTGTTCCCTGAGTAGGGAACGAGACACTGCGTCGTCCTGCCACGCCCCTCAATGCCTGAGAGCGGCTTGCTTCATCGCGAGGCTAATGTGTGTGTGTGTCAGCGTCACTTTTATGCATCCGGTTATGCCGTCACATGTTACGTCATGACGCAACACCAATCAGGATTGGATTAGTTTCATTCATACTTCAGAGGCGCACACTAAGGGAGCGTCCCCAAAGAGTCGTTTTCAACGACGCAGTGTCTCGTTCCCTACTCAGGGAACAAGGGTTATAGTCATAACCCGAGACGTTTTCTCAGGAGGTCTCCCATCCAGGTACTAACCAGGCTCAGCCCTGCTTAGCTTCAGTGGGCAACCAGTCTTGGGCTACAGGGTGATATGGCTGCTGACGCTAAGAAGGCTCGACACAACATAAAACTGTGCTCGAAGTATCACCAGGGGCTCTACACTTGAACTTGAGCATTGGCTACATTGTTTGTGTACACAAAGTTTACTAAAAAGAAAGTGTTTCCGGTGGCTGAAATTTTGTCAGTCAAAAGTAGTTGATCTCCGAATGCAACGTAATGAACTGACTCCATATGAGGAAATGTCATGAACTTGTAATTTCAATGAAAAGCATGATAACTTAGATAAAAAATTATCCGTGATTTTATATGGAAACAAGCTTTAGGAGCTTTCCATCTTATTACTCTCCTCATGTTACGTTGCATTCGGAGATCGGCTACTTTTGACTGACAAAATTCCAGCCACCGGAAATACTAACTGATAAAATGAGTAGTACAAAACCTCTTTTTAGAAAACTTTGTGTACACAAACAATGTAGTCAATGCTGGAGTTCATGTGTAGAGCCTCTGGTGATATTTCGAGCACAGTTTTATGCTGTGTCGAGCCTTCTTAAAAGTGGCGTTTCCATTCTAATTATGCTTTGACACGAACGTAATAACATATTGGAGATTACAAAAATATCAGATTTGTCTAATTTTAAATAAACACAAAAAATGGAGATGAAAAAAAGATTTACTTTTGCTATGGTTAAATAAATGTTCAGTGATATCTTCCAAAGATTTCTGAATGTTGGCGCAATTCTTTCTCTATATAGTGTTGATATGGCAACTAGAAAATACTCTAAAGTTTTGTCATGCTAGCATGTGTGCAAGTATTTAAAACAAGTGTATTACAACCAGCCCCATGTTACATTGTGCCCCGCTCTCCCCTACACTTATTTTGATGTGTTGACTAACATTAAGGAACAAAGCACATTTATTGATTTTAATTTTAACTCTAGTGTTATTTGATATTAAATTTAATATTTATTTGATGTACTAAATTTCTACTTTATTACAGTTGTGTAATTACAAATATATTGACACAAATATAAATAAAAATTACATTAACGTATATTTTAGTTTACTATAAATGCTTGTCAGTACATTAAACAGTATTCATTTCATAAACAATAGAATTATGAAATTACTTATAACATTTAGTACATCCAAGCATGCTTAAGTTCAACTAATTGCATTTAATACAAATTCAATCTATGATACAATTTCATTTAATTGTAAATAACATGCATTTAAGTGTCCGAAAACATTACATTGAGTTAGTACTTGTCAGGTTTAGAGAAGACTCAAACAGTTGAGTAAATATAAACAATGTTTATTGAGGACAGTAGCACAGAACCAGCAGATGTAATGGTGAGTAGGTCATGCAAACTTGAGATGAAGATAGAACTTAGCTGAATAGTAATATGAATGTCTTTGCAGGTGGAGTGGAAACCAGAGTGGAGAACAGATGAAGAAGATGATCAACGGAGATGGCAGATCGGAATGAAGAGAAGTATATCAGGTAAGTAACAGGTAGTGAGTCTTGTGCGTCCATGTAAAGACGAGACCAGACACTGAACAGAAGGTGAAGGGTTGTATATAAAGGGAGTGAATGATGAGGTGATGATGAAGTGCAGATGTGGTGAATCAGTATTCCGGGGAGAGTGAATGAGTGGGCGGAGTGTGCAGATCTGGTGGATCCCAGACAAGTTTATTATTAAAGTTGGTAACACTTTGTTTTGATGTTTTTTTTTTTTTTTTTACATTCTGTTTTTTATAATTAACTGTACATCTACATGTCAACTAACTTTCATTACCGTATTTGTAGACTGTCTGCTTAATATGCTAAAACTCTTTATTGTGATGGACCCTAATGCCTATTTTGTCTATATTTGTAAGTTTTCCTCACAAGTTCCAAAGCACATGAAAGATTTTTATTTATATATTGGTTTGTGATTCAAACACTGATCTTTCTTCAGATTTGACATGCCCACATGCCCTTTAATGCTGCACAGCTTAGAATTTCATCTAATTTCATCTAAGAGTAATCACTTTATGATTAGCATACATTATGTGTGTTTTAATACTCTCAACCTTGGATAAACCAAGTGGCAGAATATCAAGTGCTTCTGGGTTTTTGAAGGAGAGGGGAAAATGTATTTTCTTAGCACACCTACATTGTTGCTATGTAGGTGTGCTGGTGTGTTGCACTGTTGTACAGTTAATGGTACTCAGCATGGACGTGGGCTTGAAAATCATCCTGAAACTGTGTAGAAAAGGATCAGCCACAATAAAATAAATCGTGTTAAATCAAACATATTTCTCTGCTTAAATGTTTTACACCTCTTTCTTTCTTTCTTTCTTTCTCTTTCTTTCTTTCTTTCTTTCTTTCTTTCTTTCTTTCTTTCTTTCTTTCTTTCTTTCTTTCTTTCTTTCTTTCTTTCTTTCTTTCTTTCTTTCTTGAATTGGTTTTGCAGCAAGACCAGCATACAAAAAAAAAATCCAATTTACAATACATTAAAACTAACATAAAAACTACACAAGACAACAACTGAAAAATATATTATATTCTTTATCACAGAATACTATACTTTGTCTCAGTAATCTATCCTAATATTGAGTTGTGACTTTCTTGTTATTACAAAATCATATCACTGTACTGGGTGAGTGTTTATATCTGTTTTTGGGTATAGCTATGTGTCTTTCATTTCATCAACTGGTTTGGTTGTTTATTTATGCTCTGTGTTTCTTTTGGTTAATTGTCTGTTCTTGTCATGATTTTCACAGTTGTTCTATTCCTGTTTCTATTACTCCATCCTGAGTATTTTGTTTGGAGGTTTTGTTAATAAAATCTAAGACTGCTGGTAAATAGATCCTGCTCACCTCGTCTTGTTTGCAACTATGCACTGACAATCACGCAATTGCAGCTTTTTTCTTTTGATTTCAACTTTATTTCTCGTAATGTGACTTTATTTTTCACAATTGCAATACAATTGAAATACATCTCCTTATATCTCACAACATGATTTGATATTTGTGTATGTATGTATTGATGGATGTTTTCTGTTAAACTCAAACGAGCTGTGTCTGTCAGTCTTGGCCAGGACGCTCTTGTAAAAAAGATTCTTAATCTCAATGTGCTTCTTTTTCTGGTAAAATAAAGGTTATAATAATTGGTCTCCTATATAGAATCAGGCACACAACATTCTCCATTTTCTCAAGGAGCCATGCTGTATTATGCTGGTTCAACTTTACATTGTTGCATAAAAAAGAAAAAACCTAAATAATAGTGTATTTCTGTAATATTTCAGGAATCAACAATTGTCATCAAATTCCAAAAGAACAAATAATTATAGCTATGAAATTCACTTTAATTTTATAGCTACATACTTAATGTCAGCAGTTGCTTCATTTATGTCTATTTTTATTTTTATCCTAAGGATTTTTTAGGAGTAAATGAAATAGAAGTCACACACCACCACTCTGTCCACTGAGCCATAAATAAAATAAAAATGTCCTCTGGAGAAACCTAATAGTGTCTCTTTCAGAATTGCAGCACACACTGCGACATTGCCTGCCTACGGCTTTAGAGAGCAATTGTGATGCATAGCATGATAATGTGTCCCGGAGCAAGTTTATGTACACATGCACACAAACAGTTGGCCTGACAATATCCTTCATTAACCTTTAGTGGAAATTGCATAACTATAACATCACAACATTACTTATGATTTTTCTTTAGACTGTATCATGTAAATATTTTGGTATAATCGTACAAACTTATTAATATTGAAAGGCTATTATAAATTATTAATTCATATAATATATAAAAATGTATTTAATTATATATTATTTATCTTGAGTTTATATATACACAGTGACAAGACACAATTTTTCTCTTCATCTTATTGAATGAAATGACTTGCAAACTTGCAAGTGATTTCAATGTTGTTATAATTGAGACTGTCATCAATTCCAAAATGCACTAAAACACAGCAAACAGCACTTGTTGAAACAAAAACAAAACAGCAGGGACTTACCTCATACAAACCGCCACGAGGGCATAATTACCACACAAACTTTTTTCTCTAAGGATTAAAATGATTATATTATATTATATATTATATAATGACCTTTTCTACGTGTAGCACATTTCTGATGTCACCAAGTGTTAATTAGCATGTTTGTTGTGGCACTCTAATTAACATGAATTAGCCTAACCCATTTAATTAAAAAACAGTCCTTTCTACTGATAAATCTACATCTGTAGCACTCTTAAACATACTAGGTTCACACCACTAAAGTACACCACAATTTATGTCTAATTACATGAGGTAATTAGTGGTTTTGCCCAGACAATGGTACTTCTGGGAAATTTGCAACTCAAAGAGAAATAGAAAACACTAACAATTAGCTCCACCGTGACACAAAAGGACAGAGGACACATCTGGAATACACTGCAATCAGCCAGTGGAATTAAACAGAGGAGCTCTATAGAGAATAACACTGGCTTTAGCACCCCACAGGGGTATGTTGCAATGTCGACTACACGCACCCAATTACTACATTCACTTTTTAAATTAACAGTAGGAGACTAAACTGTGCAATGCATAATAAAATAGTCATTGTAAACTCATTAGTATTTCTTAGTATGTAATGTGTTCTAGCACACATACATTTTTAAACCTATATGTTCTATTAATATGTGTAGAATGCTTATAAAAAGTAAAATGTACAACCAGTGTCCAAACTAAAAATAAAGCATATACTGTAGTTGAAATTCAACCATATAGTTCACATTTTACAAAACATATGCTTTGCTGTTGTAAAGCAATGTTTTATGCTGCAGATTTGGAGTTTACTGCATTGCTAACTTAAATATACATGGTGAAAGATGGCTGTAGACTGCAAAACAACAACATGCAATTAAAAGAAAACATTTAACCATATGGCACACTATTTAACACTGAAGAGAAACATTAACTCAGCTCAGATTTCATCTCTCATCTTCTGCTCAATATGTGACTGTAGCAGCATGGAACATAAAAGCACTTTGATCATACAGTTTTGCCTGACATAAAGGAAGCTTCTGGACTCTTCTGAGGAAACAGTATGCTGAGTTTTGATGCAGTTAATCCCCATTAAAGCACAATTTACAGCTGCACAGAAATTATTCAGAAGCAATATTTTTTAATTACCTCTAATTTGGTTCATATTTAATAATTAAATATGAGGTTTAAATTCATAGCTAAAAAACTGTGGTTTTAAAATGAACCTGTTAAAAACAATAGATTTGCAAAAATGATAAGCATTTATATTTGAGATTAGATAATTCACAACCTAAACAACAGAAACAGAAACAACAGCTGCAACCACATTTGTCATCTGATCATTGCAGAACCAAAAACATCTCGGTTAGGACTGCAACCCTGGTTTCCTGAGAAGGGAACAAGATGCTGTGTCAGAATGTTGATGCTATGGGAATGCTTCTGTGTGACATGCGTCTGATGCATGTGTGAAATCACTCCAATATCATTGGCCAACAGCAATCCCGTAACATGACGCCGCATGCCGGAAGCTATAAAGGATACCTTGACCAAATATTGTCAACTTCTAATTGGCTGAAGTAAGACGTTCTCATACAGGAAGTATGGCAAAGTGATGCAGCATCTTTTTTCCCTTCTGAGGGAACCAGGGTTACAGTCTTAACCAAGATGTTCCCTTTCAGAATGTTGATGCTATGGGAACATTCATACCCACTACACCATACTTGAACAAATGCCTCCTCAAAAGTGTGATTCATAATGAGAACAAAACTTAAGTCGCAAGCACTTGAGAGCTTGGGGCAGATTCCATTTCCAGGCTATAGAACTTGATGAAGGTGTGCAGAGAAGACCAGCCTGCCACATCACAAACATCATCATCATCATCTTCCGCTTATCCGGGGCCGGGTCGCGGGGGCAGCAGTCTAAGCAGAGACGCACAGACTGGCCTCTTCCTAGACACTTCCTCCAGCTCTTCAGGGGGAATACCGAGGCATTCCCAGGCAAGCTGAGAGACATAATCCCCCCAGCGTGTCCAAGGTCTTCCCCTGGGTCTCCTCCCGGGGGGACGCACCCAGAACACCTCCCCGGGAAGGCGTCCAGGAGGCATCCGGAACAGATGCCCGAGCCACCTCAGCTGGCTCCTCTCGATGTGGAGGAGCAGCGGCTCTACTCCTCTCGAGTGACTGAGCTCCTTACCCTATCTCTAAGGGAGCACCCAGCCACCCTGCGGAGAAAGCTAATTTCTGCCACCTGTATCCGGGATCTTGTCCTTTCGGTCATGAACCACAGCTCATGACCATAGGTGAGAGTAGGAACATAGATCGACCGGTAAATCAAGAGCTTCGCCTTGCAGAAGAAGCTCCTTCTTCACCACGTCAGCCATCTGTCGATCTCCCGTTCCATCCTTCCCTTACTCGTGAACAAGACCCCAAGATACTTGAACTCCTCCACTTGAGGCAGGAACTCTCCACTAATTCTCCATGGCCTCACCGAACTCCTCCCAGGCCCGATTTTTTTGCCTCCACAACCATCCGGGCTGCAGCCCACTTGGCCTGCCGGTACCTGTCAGCTGCCTCAGGAGTCCCACAAGCCAGCCAGGCCTGATAGGACTCCTTCTTCAGCTTGACGGCATCCCTTACTTCCAGTTTCCACCACCGGGTTCGGGGATTGCAGCCTCGACAGGCACCGGAGACCTTACGGCCACAGCTCAGAGCGGCCGCGTCGACAATGGAAGTGGAGAACATGGTCCACTCGGACTCAATGTCTCCAGACTCCCTCAGCCGGAGGTGGGAGTTGAAGATCTCTCTGACAGGGGACTTGGCCAAACATTCCCAACAGACCCTCACAGTACGTTTGGGTCTGCCAAATCTGTCCAGCTTCCTCCCCCGCCATCGGATCCAACTCACCACCAGGTGGTGATCAGTTGACAGCTCCGCCCCTCTCTTCACCAGAGTGTCCAAGACATATGGCCGGAAGTCGGATGAAACGACCACAAAGTCGATCATCAACCTCAGGCCTAGGGTGTCCTGGTGCCACGTGCACTGATGTAAACTTTTATGCTTGAACATGGTGTTCGTTATGGACAAGCTGTGACTAGCACAGAAGTCCAATAACAGAACACCGCTCGGGTTCAGATCAGGGGGGCCGTTCCTCCCAATCACGCCCCTCCAGGTGTCACTGTCACTGCCCACGTGGGCATTGAAGTCCCCCAGTAGAATGATGGAGTCCCCAGTCTGGGCACTTTCCAGCACCCCTCCCAGAGACTCCAAGAGGGCCAGGTACTCTGCACTGCTGTTCGGCCCGTAAGCACACACGACAGTGAGAGACCTGTCCCCGACCTGAAGGAGCAGGGAAGCGACCCTCTCGTTCACCGGAGTGAACTCCAACACATAGCGGCTGAGCTGGAGGGCTATAAGCAAATCCACACCAGCCCGCCGTCTCTCACCATGGGCAACTCCAGAGTGGTAGAGAGTCCAGCCTCTCTCAAGAAGTGTGGTTCCAGAGCCCAAGCTGTATATAGCTATATCTAGTCAGCACCTCTCAACCTCCCGCACAAGCTCAGGCTCCTTCCCCGCCAGGCCAGGTAACGTTCCACGTCCCTAAAGCCAGTTTCCATGTCCAGAGATCAGGTCATCGGGGCCCTCGCCTTTGTCTGCCGCCCGATCCACTATGCACCGGCCCCTTACGGCTAAATTCCCTTTATAAATCCCAGTCAGCGGAAGATTGTACGTACATGTGTCTCCTCCCCGAAATAACTATATATGGAGCTTACAACGCCTTGTTTTACTATGCATATCCTCATCTGCATATCATTTGCATATGCATAATCATCCAT
Source organism: Vimba vimba (assembly GCA_022828995.1). NCBI lineage: Eukaryota > Metazoa > Chordata > Actinopteri > Cypriniformes > Leuciscidae > Vimba > Vimba vimba. The sequence goes on along the minus strand of CM040829.1, from coordinate 33,008,103 downwards.
GTGATACCATGTTTAATGGTGCATGGGTCAGAGTTGGCGTGCAGGTGCGCGCCTATAATCCCAATCCCAACTAATTATAAATCCAAAGTAGCATATGCCTCTTTCATGGCCTGTTTTGTGCGTACGCAGTGGATATAAATGAGGCCCCTGATGACTATGGGCAAGGGAAGATCCACACGGCTCCGGGGGGTTAATAAAGGCCTTCTGAAGCGTAGCAATGTAATCAGTGTTATGATGCATCTGTGCCATATACACATATTCACATAATTTAAATTTTGGCCACTAGCACATATCTGCTATTTCAGAAGCAGATCAAAGTGTTCATGTGTGTTTGCATTCAGTTTACTGCTCCAGGGAGGAAATGAACTGACATGTTGAGCTAGTAAAGAGAGTGGCAGTACACTCAGGGAATGTTTATTGGCTAAATAGGTTTTTGGTCAATTTCAAGATCATGTCATATTATTTAGCTCTGCTACCAGGTCTGCATCAATATGTAGATGTTACATTGTTACTTAGAGGGCTTAATGTACTAGAACTGGGCTGAGATCCCTAAGGTAACACGTGAATTATACTTGAGAGCAAATTTTGACAGCAAACAGACAGCAAATGTCTGTTGTATGTGAAAACATCTGTAAATTAACGAGAACAGACAAAAAACATTTAATACATTTAATACAACATTTTTTTTATTGCTAAGGCTTGGTACACTTTATTCGAGAATAGACAAAGTGTTAGTTAAATTAATTGCCTTTAGAACGATACTAAGCTGTCTGTGAATGTTGTGTGATAGGCCAGGGTTTGCATATAGACAAATAGAGTAAAATAATATTCAATGATATTTAAGATTTCATGTCATTCCAAACTTGTATGACTTTCTTTCTTCTGCAGAACAAAAAAGAGAATATTTTGAAGTCTGTTTCAACATTTTTGTCCATACAGTGGTCAGTGGTGTCTAAAAAAGAAAATAAAAAAAACAAAACATTGGCATACATTGACTTTCATTTACTGGCCAAAAACAAAACAAAACTGATGTCAGGAAAGACAAAGAAAGCCAGTGATTTGATCAAGCTGCAAAGTATGGTGCTAGCTGTTTTTTTTTTTTTTTTTTTTTTTTTTTTTTAACATCACCTCGTTTATTTCACTCTTGGTCATTTTTGTCAATTTTTGCAGTACTCTGTATACATCTTTTATAATCTTGTATAAAAGTTTTCCCAGAAGCCACATTTTTGGGTATATTGCAAAAATCCTGGCACACATTATTGTTTTTCTGCCACAAACTGAAAACTAATTTGAAATATGGCACAGTATTCCATTCCTCTAATCACAAAGCCGAATATACACAGGGGTTTGGGAAATGTGCAGTTAAGACACAGGAATGGACAGATTTTGTAAAACCTTGAGCCATGAACCTCACAAAATCAAAACAACACTTAAAATGTCCAAGTAGCTAATGAAATAATATTGGTAATACTGTACTATGGAAACTAAAAAAACATGGAAAAATAAAAATGTTGTCATCATCTACTCACCTTCACGTTGATCCAAAACCATAAGGCTTTGTTTAATCTTTGAAAAACAAATTAAGATATTTTTAATGAAACCTGAGTTTTCTTTCCCTCCACTGAAAGTCTATCAACACTTTAAAGATCCAAAAAGATTAAGATTATTATAAAAGATTATAAAAGATTATTAAAGGCATCGTAAAACAAATCTATACAAATCGACCGTTTTAATCCAAGTCTAAACAATCTAAACAATGATCGACACACATTCATGTAGCACATCGCATATGGTCAGCAAAGAATCTTGTGTGTGTGCATCATGCACTAGAGCAAACCTCACTGGATTCACTGGGTACAGAGGGTGAGTAAATAATGACAGAATTTTCATTTTCAGTTAAAGTCTTTAATTTTTACAAAATATAAATCATGCCATGTACAATTTCAGCACTTGTCTTACACATGTCATACAAGTGTCTTACATTCTGATATTTCATGCAAATGATGTCCCCATTTGCATACAATTAACCCTGAATATCTACTGATCACCCTTGCTATGTTTTTTTCTTAAAAATATGCATCTTTAAAAAGCCACTTCTATTTAAGGGTGTTTTAAGAGAGACTATTAACTGCTGCTCTACCCACTGCACACCCCGAAGGAAATCACTCCCTGACCATCACAGCACAAATATCAATTAGCTGAATCTGAACACTCAAGTCAAGTCAAGTCACATTTATTTATATAGCGCTTTATACAATACAGATTGTTTCAAAGCAGCTTTACAGAGATAACAGGAAAATAATGCAAAAAAGTTTCCAGAAGAAAACAGCGTCACAGTCCAGCTTAAGTAAGTTCAGTGATGTTTCATTTTTGTTTTAAAAAAAGTTTAAAACATTTATATATAGCCACTCTGGAGTAAACCGTGATGTCTTTGTCCAGCTCAGTTCAGTGCTTGTATAATAGTGGCAATGCAAGTAGATCAATATTATTGTTGAATATTAAATTAAATGTTAAATGTAATGTCCCCAACTAAGCAAGCTAAGCCAATGGCAACAAAGGCCTGGAAAAAGGCGACAGTGGCAAGGAACCAAAACTCCATCAGGTGGCAGAATGGAGAAAAAAACCTTGGGAGAGCCCAGGCTCAGTCGGGGGGCCAGTTCTCCTCTGGCCAATGAACGAACAGTGTATGATTATGATTCAGGCAGCATTATAGGTCAGAAGTCAGATGGTTTGGAACAATCCGAATATTATCCAGTTCCATCTGGTTGAAGATCAGAGTCATCACACCGGGATGGAGACGGGTTTGTTGAGGATCAGTGCTGATGGCTGTCGTGTTGATGAGGCCTTCACAGGGGAGAGTCTAGTTGACACAATCTCTGCTGACACTTCAGGGATGCGTTGTGGTCGTGTCTAGGTGCAGGTCCTCCATCTGGTCTGGAGACGGCCCGGATACGGCTGACTACATCATGCGTCGTGGTCGTGTCTAGGCGCAGGTCCTCCATCTGGTCTGCATACGACCTGGATCCAGCTGATTACATTAAACCTCGAAATAAGTAGAAAGACTAACATTAGCGTAGATGCCATTCTTCTTATGATGTAACGGGTACATCGGGTGTTATAGGAAGTGTTTCCGGTTCTGGCTGACCTAATTTATGCAGCCTAATAATCATTTAACTGATTTGAATAAGAGGAATGTATAATTTTCTATGTGTATGCCAGGTTAAAGAGATGTGTTTTTAGTCTAGCTTTAAACTGACAGAGTGTGTCTGCTTCCTGGACAATGTTAGGAAGACTGTTCCAGAGTTTAGGTACTAAATAGGAAAAGGATCTACTGCCAGCAGTCGATTTTGATATTCTAGGTATTATCAACTGGCCAGAGTTTTGAGATCGCAATAGACGTGAAGGACTAGAGCCCGCTTTTGGTCCAATCATTAGAAACTCTGTTTTTTCAGAATTAAGTAGTAGGAAATTACTAGTCATCCAAATTTTTATATCAGCTATGCATTCCGTTAATTTCTTGAATTGGCAAGTTTCGTCGGGGCACAAAGAGATATAGAGCTGAGTATCATCGACATAACAGTGAAAACTAATCCCATGCTTTCTAATGATATCTCCCAAGGGTAGCATGTACAGAGTGAACAGCAACAGTCCTAGTATTGAGCCTTGTGGTACTCCATACTGAACTTGTGATCAATAAGACATTTCTTCATTTACTGTTACAAACTGATAATGGTCAGATGAGTTTGATTTAAACCATGCTAATGAAATTCTACTAATGCCAGCATAATTTTCAAGTCTACTTAAAAGAACGTTTTGGTCAATGGTATCAAATGCAGCACTAAGATCTAGTAACACTAATAGAGAGATACAACCACAATCGTATGATAAGAGCACATCATTTGTAACTCTAATGAGAGCTGTCTCGGTACTATGGTACAGTCTAAATCCTGATTGGAAATCCTCGCAGATACCATTTCTTTCTAAAAAGGAACACTGCTCTTCATATTTCAACACACATTTAATTAATTCATTCATTTAATTATTTGACTAAGACATAAGGAAGCAGAATATATTTATGCGTGCACAAACATGCATACGTTGGGTTTCCATGTTTTATGGGGACTTTCCATTGACATAATGATTTTTATACTGTACAAACAGATTTTTTTTTTCTGGACTAGAAACTTATTTACATTTCCTCATGCTTATGTAAATAATGTATGTAAATAAGGCAAACAGGATTTCTAGGAAAGTATTTCCACTGAGGAAGGCAATTTATATTTGAGAGTGCTGTTATATTAAGAGCAAAAATCTTTGGGAAATATTGCTTGCACAGTACAAAAATAATTATAATAATAATTGGGTTTAGGGTCAAATTATATTCCAGGAAAGAAGTCTAAAGCTGCTATCTGCAGTTTTCCTTTTCTTCAACCATAAAAACACCATCAAGCAGCTGTCTGAACAAGTATATTCCTAGGAATTTTCACTCCCAGTGGAAAACTTCTCCCCCTTATCCTGCCAGGGTAATGGTTCACCTCCTCCTTATGGTGTAATTAGTGTCATCCTTGTATGTTTGAGCCGCCTTATGCCCCATTCATACTGACAGAGACTTGCAGTGGCAAAACGACTGGATGTCATTCATTTTCTTTTAGAGTTGCCGATATTTGGACACATGAGCGACAGCGATAGTAGAAACGTTACGTTGGCACGTTGAGAAAAGTTATGCAAACTTATGCAACTTGCAAATGCAAATTATGCAAATATGCAGTGTCTGTGAAGGGGAGTGAAGTCAGTGGAGCTCATGTGAAGAGATACTGTAGTAGTTGAAGAGGAGAAGTTCATGGTACTGATTTCACTGGTCTATATGTTTTTACTCTAGCTGGCAACATAAAAATAATTAAAATCTCTTGTCCTAGTTGTCCTGGCATACAATATTTTGCACAAATCAAGCGTAGCGTCAGTTCTGGCAGGTCACATAAGTCAAACTTGCATCAGCTGACTCTCAGCTGATCCACATCTACCGATAGGAATACGATGCCTATCACTGTAAACATATACAGTGAGGAAAATAAGTATTTGAACACCCTGCTATTTTGCAAGTTCTCCCACTTAGAAATCATGGAGGGGTCTGAAATTGTCATCGTAGGTGCATGTCCACTGTGAGAGACATAATCTAAAAAAAAAATCCAGAAATCACAATATATGATTTTTTAACTATTTATTTGTATGATACAGCTGCAAATAAGTATTTGAACACCTGTCTATCAGCTAGAATTCTGACCCTCAAAGACCTGTTAGTCTGCCTTTAAAATGTCCACCTCCACTCCATTTATTATCCTAAATTAGATGCACCTGTTTGAGGTCGTTAGCTGCATAAAGACACCTGTCCACCCCATACAATCAGTAAGAATCCAACTACTAACATGGCCAAGACCAAAGAGCTGTCCAAAGACACTAGAGACAAAATTGTACACCTCCACAAGGCTGGAAAGGGCTACGGGGAAATTGCCAAGCAGCTTGGTGAAAAAAGGTCCACTGTTGGAGCAATCATTAGAAAATGGAAGAAGCTAAACATGACTGTCACTCGAATCTCCCTCGGACTGGGGCTCCATGCAAGATCTCACCTCGTGGGGTCTCAATGATCCTAAGAAAGGTGAGAAATCAGCCCAGAACCACACGGGAGGAGCTGGTCAATGACCTGAAAAGAGCTGGGACACCGTTTCCAAGGTTACTGTTGGTAATACACTAAGACGTCATGGTTTGAAATCATTCATGGCACGGAAGGTTCCCCTGCTTAAACCAGCACATGTCAAGGCCCGTCTTAAGTTTGCCAATGACCATTTGGATGATCCAGAGGAGTCATGGGAGAAAGTCATGTGGTCAGATGAGACCAAAATATAACTTTTTGGTCATAATTCCACTAAACGTGTTTGGAGGAAGAAGAATGATGAGTACCATCCCAAGAACACCATCCCTACTGTGAAGCATGGGGGTGGTAGCATCATGCTTTGGGGGTGTTTTTCTGCACATGGGACAGGGCGACTGCACTGTATTAAGGAGAGGATGACCGGGGCCATGTATTGCGAGATTTTGGGGAACAACCTCCTTCCCTCAGTTAGAGCATTGAAGATGGGTCGAGGCTGGGTCTTCCAACATGACAATGACCCGAAGCACACAGCCAGGATAACCAAGGAGTGGCTCTGTAAGAAGCATATCAAGGTTCTGGCATGGCCTAGCCAGTCTCCAGACCTAAACCCAATAGAGAATCTTTGGAGAGAGCTCAAACTCCATGTTTCTCAGCGACAGCCCAGAAACCTGACTGATCTAGAGAAGATCTGTGTGAAGGAGTGGGCCAAAATCCCTCCTGCAGTGTGTGCAAACCTAGTGAAAAACTACAGGAAACGTTTGACCTCTGTAATTGCAAACAAAGGCTACTGTACCAAATATTAACATTGATTTTCTCAGGTGTTCAAATATTTATTTGCAGCTGTATCATACAAATAAATAGTTAAAAAAATCATACATTGTGATTTCTGGATTTTTTTTTTTTTTTAGAATATGTCTCTCACAGTGGACATGCACCTACGATGACAATTTCAGACCCCTCCATGATTTCTAAGTGGGAGAACTTGCTAAATAGCAGGGTGTTCAAATACTTATTTTCCTCACTGTATAAGCTTCTTCAGTACCTCAGAAGCTAATTACCCTCCTCCATCCCCAGCTCCTCTTCTCGTCAGTCAGGATTTGGCATTCTGATTCCCCTTGAATCAGAATAAATTCTCGAATCATGTTATAAAGTTGTACTTTAAAATTTTGAATTAATGATATCTGCATACATTCATGTTGTTTCTGTTCTGTTTACCCTAAGGGGGGTTATTGCTGCTCTTCCGGCTCTTATCCATGCTTCTTGCCCAGAACAGAATCATACCGCCAATCCAAACTGTATGCTAATTGTCAATCGCATTTGACGATAGTGGTCCTGACAGAAATGCCGGATTTCACGGTATATGACGTTTTTTTTCAAGCATGACCGGGGTGTTAACCATATTTTCTACTGATTGAGAGAGAAAATACTACAGTTGATTGACTTACTTACTTACTTACTTATGCCTTCCACCCCTACTGGGGCATAGGCCGTCTACAAGGGATCTCCAAGAGTCTCTGTCCTGGGCTCTCCTCTCCAATTGGTTCCAGGTCATCTTCATGAACAATGTCAATGCCAACCACAAATAGATTTTCCAAAAGGCTGTGTTAAACCAATGTATGGGAAACACTGTAATATAATTTGACAGCTATCAATTATAGTTTAACCTATCCATCTTCCCCGCCACGCATAGTAACACCCTCACCACAGTGCAACAGTGAAAAGTGACCCCTCTCTCAAACATTGTCATGCAATTGCATTAATTGCATTGCATTAAAAATGTGTATTGCATTATTGTTGTCCTGTAATATAGTAAACATTAGTGTTTAAAATAATTAAAATTACCATTGAAAATAATGGGAATTATATAAAAAATGTGCAGATACACATTAATGAGGCTCTTTCATTCTTTCTATTTTTGTACTGGTGAAATGTATTCCAGACATGTTTTTATAAGATTAATCTATCTACTCTCTGAAAGTTCATCTTTCTTTGAGTACATCAGAACACTCATCCTTATTAGAAGTAGATTTGAGGCTCTCATATGAGTCATGGTTAAAATGAGGTCACTTACAGTATGTAAGTGGCACCACTCCACTGCCTGTCACAATGAGCCCTTAATACAGTCTCACTTCTCTGACTTTGTAAAGCAAGCCAGTTAATTTGGGATATACAGAGGCCTTAGACTAAGTATACGTGACTCAGGATAAAACAAATCAGCAAATTAGGGATGATTAAATCATTTCTCCATCTAGATAATATACAGCGAGACAGAGAGGATTGATCAGAGTTACTGGTGGTGATTAGTTTGTTTTGTGAAGAAAAATATGGAGATAAATGGTGCTCATTTGCTTTATGTTTAGCCCATTAATGTTATTCTCAAACAAGTCACAGATGTACAAATTGTCTCTTGATGGAACCAATGCAATTACTCAATGATTTATTAAGAACTCCTTTGTGAGATGCTAATTTGAGCAGTGAGCCATTTGCGTGATGGCTCATTTTACTGATTCCAATCTTTTTAACTTTCAACTACAATAGAGTGCAGCAGTAGGGGTGCAGAAGGTACAATTCCATTCATTATCTCAGTAAGAAACTTAGTGATTTTTAGGATAGTTCACCAAAAAATTCAAATTCTGTCATCAATTACTCACCCCCACATTGTTCAAAACTCATATGATTTCTTTTATTCTGCGAAACACAAAAGAAGATATTGTTCATTCAGTAATATTTAAAAGGGTTCAAATATCTTTTCATTCAAGTTCACAATGACATGAGGGTGAGTAAATTATGACAGACTTTTCATTTTTTTGGTGAATTCCTTGGCCCAATGGTATATGCTTCTGTAGAAGTCAAAAGTCAGTTTTTCTAAAAAATAAAAAAAAATAAAAAAAAGCTACACTACCCATAATTTTAAAGAAAGATCCACCAGACTGCTAACATGTGAAGCTGCCTTTACACTTCCCAATCAGTGTAGGTTTTTATCTCTCATCTTTGATCTTTATTACCACACAAGCCAACACATTAATAACATTCCAGCAATGGAGTGCTATATTGGTAAGCTTCCATCCGTTTGCAATCTGCCACTCTCACTAGTGCAATAATCATAAGACACACCGGCTTCTAACACTCCAAATCAGCCCGCCTAGCTGGCATGAATTTAAGTGCTGCTTGGTAGGATGCTAATTGCCATTTCCTCATCTCAAGCTTCTTGATTGCACCCCGGCTGTTAAGAATGACGATCTCCTGTACAGGAATGGCATCGACACATCCAGTTGGAATGCAGAATTCTCCACCCCACACTAATACAGCTGATGTGAAAATCAAGTTCTGTCAGTGGCCACATATGTTTTGAATCCGTTTGGGTGGGGGTGGGGGGGGGTGCACTAATATGCAAGTAATCCTAAAGTAATCAGGGTGTGACACAACACGACAAAAGACAACCAAGTATAATCAGTTATACTGTCTACACTGGATGCGGTGTGATGCAACACAACAAATCCCAAAAGTAAACTGATTGATAGAACATTCCATTCTATTTTTTGACATTCTCCAAGTGCTTGTGCTACTTCTGATATCAAATATCAAGTATATTTGTATAGCGCTTTTTACAATACAGATTCACAGTATTAAAATAAAATAATACAACAAAGTTTGTTTCTAGTGGAATTTATTGATTGATAGAATAAAATTAAATATCCCCAAAATATCCCCAACTGAGCAAGCCAAAGGCAACAGTGGCAAGGAACCGAAAAACTCCATCAAGTGACCTAATGGTGTCCTAAAACTCCATCAGGTGACCTAATGGAGAAAAAAAAACCTTGGGAGAACCCAGGCTCAGTCGGGGGCCAGTTCTCCTCTGGCATTTATGAACTAGAGGCCGGATTGTAGTTTGAAACTGTGAGATTAACAATATTATATGAATGCCTGGCTGAAAAGATGCGTCTTTAATCTAGTTTTAAACTGGGAGAGTGAGTCCGAGTAACGAATAGTATCAGGAAGGCTATTCCAGAGTTTTGGAGCCAAATGTGAAAATGCTCTCCCTCCTTTGGTTGATCTGGATATCCTAGGTATGACCAAAAGCCTCGAATTTATTGATCTTAAAGAGCGTGATATGAAGGACAAATGGTTTGCAATGGTCTGTCACATCCAGTGTAGACAGCTGTTGCTGTTACTTCGGTCTAGTTTATTCTTGGTTTGGTAACAGAGCCCTGACATTCGTCTTGTCTTTGGTGTGGTTCCGAGTTTCCTCGGGCCATAATCGAGGTAATCGAGATTCGTCTAAGTGGTGAGTTGTTTTGTGTGTGGAGCGTGGTGTTCGGATCTCAACACTTCGGACTAGTTTGGTTTTGGTTCTGTGTCGGGATTTGGACATTTATGCTACATGTGTTTATCTTCTGTTGTGAGCACACAGGTTAAGCATTTGCTCATTCTCCATGCGCTCTGTTTCATTTCCATTACAGATTTTAGCAAAACTTTAGCGATTTTTTCTAAATGTCGACAAAAAACGATTGCGAAATGACGGCGTTTCCATTAACTGATGTTATGCGACTAAAACTTAATTTTTCCTCTCGCGATAAGTAAAATCATTCCAAAAACCATGGTAACCATGGTTGTTTTCCAAGCATTAATGGTAAGGAACGACCCTTATTATACTTGTGAGTGGCACATATGAGGTGTTTCTGGGTGTTTCTCCCTCATATCTGCTTTAAGGTCTTGATTGTGGCATTTATTTGAGGTTTAGAATCCATTATTCCTGTAATTCTTTTGTCTTATATTGATTTAATAAATAACTCTGTTTCGTATTCTGTCCAAACATACCGCGTCATCTACGTCAGGTGACCTGTAAATGCACAAAAATTTCCATTGCAGTTTTGCGAAATATTTATTTTTCGAATTGCCTGAAAAACCCCCTCATGCGAGCGTAAAAACTTTTTTTGCGATAATGGGAGTTTTTGCGAAATTGACGTGTTTCCATTGGCCGTATTTTCAATTCGCAATTTCAATTTGCGCAATTTGAAGTGTAATGGAAACGCAGCTATTGTGTGAGCATGCGGTTTTGAGTTTGTTGTGTTCTGTGTAGCATGCAGTTTCTGTTTGTATCGGCCGCATACTTTCCTGTTGTCATGTTACATGTGGACATGAGGTCGGTGAGAGCTCACATGGGCTGCGTGTTTGTGTCGTGTTTGGTGTGAGCACATGGCTTGTCATGTTTGTTTCTATGTGCCATGTGCTCTCATGTCTGTCTTAACCCCACCCTTCTTGATACTTGCTCTCCCTCGTTACCGTCCTAATTTACTCTCCTATTTATTATCCCTGTGTTTTCTGTCCTGTTCCAGTTCGTTGTCACACACTTCATGTGTGCTATTCTGTTCCCAGCCTTGTCATGTCCTGCTCCAAGTCTTGCTGTGTCCTGCTCACAGCCTTGTGTCCTACTCTACCTTCTGTGCTGGAGGCCTTGGTGTTTTTATCCTATGGGTAGTTTTAGTTTGTCTTGTGTCATATTCTAAATAAAGAACATTGAAGTGCATTTCTGCATTTGGGTCCTCACTTCCTACACCAACCCTGACAGTTGTAGTGCTATGTGTTCGGTTTAGACACGGTGTATCAGCTCTCAGTAGATAATGACATATACTTAAAGTATATGTGTAATAAGTATATACTTAGTAGTTTATAGACACATGCATTGCAAATACTTAATAATGAGTTAGTTATGTGAATCAACAAGTATAGTTATGACATACTGAAATATTTGCAAATCATTGGCAAATGATTAATTAAAGCAGACAACTGGAAGTTAAAATACATAGCTTTGACCCATTGTGGTATTTAACTCAAATTGAAATAAAATGCCTTGCATTAATGAAAAGTTCCAATAAGTTCAACAATATTTTTTTGCAGTCTACTATGTTACATGTATGGTTGTATTATGCCTTGTTAAAGGCTTCATTAACAACAACCCAGCATTAATCCAATTTACATGCAAAGCTCTTGTGAAGTGCTGACTTTATTAGCAGGAGCTCAGGGCTATCAAAAAATAGTATTGTGTACACACAGTATTCACTAAGGTCAACATGAAATCAAAATGGACAGTAAGTTTTTATAATCTTATCAAAATGTATAGTAGCCTACATCACTAAGAGTGTGCAGGCTATTGGGGCAAAATAGCTAGCCATTGTTTTACCTTTGAACTCAACCTCGGGTCTAGTTTTAAATGCAACGTTTCATGCAGCAGTCAATTCCAATATATAAAATCATGTTTTAGTAAATTTTTCGAGCTGAATGTAAAATGTGTTTTGAACAGTTTTTACTACAACACTGATTCATAAAAAGAAGGGTTTAAGAGTTCATGAATTGGTGATTTTTAAGATGAAGTTTATGTCATCCCTTAGACAATATACTTGAAGTGTAAAATTTATGTTGTAAAATAAAAGGTACTGCCATAGCAATTTTAGGCCCATTTCAGCTTAAATTCAAAGAGGTGTGCTCCTCCTATGCTGGGTTGTCAGTTTTTCACAGCCTCGATCCACTTGGGAACTGCGAAGTAGGTCAACAAAGCCTCAACCTAACTTCTCAACACAGTCTGCACAGGCTCCTGACTAAACTGTAACTAGATTATTCTCAACATAATTATTCAATGCTTTTGTGTTTTCTCAGAGTTATATATTTTGGTGATCATTTTTATTAAAGGCCTATATAATTTGCAGGCATCAGGGGAGCCTTCAATATGCGGGGTACTGAAAATCGCATTTGAATGCGTGCTCGCTATTCACTTTCGCAATCATACATACTCTATGTATAGGGAGTGGCGGTACTGACAGCACATTTTACAATATATTTGTCAATGACACTCAGGATCGTTTATACACCAAATACTCCGCCATCATCTTGTCATTCATCGCTCCTTACTCTTGTCATGTGATCAGTGAAATCTGACACCTGCTGCACTGTGCTGCCACTCTGCAGCTTTTGCTGTATGGGGTAGAGAAGACGCTTTCAGTAAGTCTAACGTCTCAGGTTACAACTGTAACCCTTGTTCCCTGAGAAGGGAACGAGACGCTGTGTCGTATGACGACACTTTTGGGAACGCCTCCAGCGCGACTGTGTCTGAAGCATGTGTGCAACTTGTCCAATCCCGATTGGTGCTACAAAAATTGGTGCTACAAAAGGGAAGCAACGCCAGCTTTAGGTAAGCCGCTCCCAGGAATGCAGGAAGCGTTTCCTTTCGGGACTCATGCTGCATTGTATGAAGACACTTTGGGGAACAAAATACCCACTAGGACATACTGACAAATGCCTGTCCTGGTGTGAAACTATTCAGGCAGAGCTCAGGATGAGAGCATTTAAGACCCCGGCTTAGCCAACAGGTCCAGTCTAATAAACCTTACAACGGAGGTCTTGTTGCCATACTCTGGTGGAATGGGCTTACTGGCAGAGGCGAGGGCAGACAGCGTGCCTCAAGACCAGTAATTACCTCCGGAATCCACCAACTGATTGTTAGTTTGGGGCCTGAAGCATACCAACAACTGGTCAGACTCCCTCACAGAGCAGTTGTACAAAGTAGATGTAACTTATCTTGGTCCGCCGACACAGGAGGAGGATGCGGGCCTGTAGGACAATAAGCCGAGGCCAAAGGTCCGAAGAGTGCCAGAGACAACTCTTCTAAAGTCAGAGTGGCTAGATCCCCCTGTCGCGACTCTAATCTGAGCTGCAGTCCTCATCCTCATAATGCCACGAAGGAATCTAATGACCAGGTAATTTTCCCTTAGAGGTTCACCACTTTAGTGATGAGTGGAAGGCGACTGGTCATGGACGAGGAAAGACCGGCAGAGAGACGGTCTTGAAGGAACTCCAGCACTGAAGCCACTGGGCAGTTGACTGTGATGGCTTGGCCTAGCTTGATCCTGGTGACTGAAGCCAGGATGGTCTCGATATGAGTGGGAGACGATTGTGCCTGCATCATAGTCGAGTGCCACACTACCCCCAGAAACTAGTTCTACCCTAGTTCTCTTCTGAGGAGATAGTGAGCTTTTCTTGGCATAGAGCCTCAACCTGCCCTCTCTTGCGTCTGGGCCAGAATGAACCAGTCGTATATGTAATAGAGAATATGAATACCCAGGAATCTCATGAAGCCAGTGCTGCATCCATACATTTTGTAAAGGTGCGGGGAGATAACGCTAGGCCGAACAGAAGAACTCGATATTGGAATGAGAATATCTTTCCTGTAGCTCAAGCAGTAGATCGTTGGCACTTGCAACACCAAGGTCATGGGTTTGATTCCCAGGGAAAGCAAAAAATGATAAGAATGTAAAAATGTGTACCTTGAAATGCAATATAAGTCGCTTAAATGGAATGGAAATGGAACGCCCCGAAAGCGAACCTCAGGATCTTCCTGTATTGAGGAAGGATAGATAAATGTAAGTATGCATCCTTTAGATCAATTGTGATAAACCAGTTTGCGGACCTGATTTGACTCCTGATTAGCAGGATAGTTAATATCTTGAACCTTAATCTCCTCAAAGAATGGTTCAATTGCCTCAGATCTAAAAAAGGATGTTCCATGATTTTAAGTAATCTACTAGGGGGATTTTTTTTTTGTCTCGTTTTTAATAATCTGAAGCTCTAGACCGGCAGGGAGTAACCGAAGACGATTTTTGATGTGCGCAAGCACTGCCTAGCTGCAAGCCTTAGTGGAGGACACTACTGCATGAGTTTACTGGAAACTGATGTGTCCTGAAGTGCATGAGGTGGCGGGAACGAGCATTGATTTCCTGAGGGCTCCAGGGAGGAGCGAGATTTTGACGCTCCCGAGAGGGTGCCATCAGAGGTTTACACATAGCGTCAGGACCTCTTACCCAAAGCCGCCTTTGAGAGAATAACTGTTTTCTGTTTTCTCTTTGGAAGGCCTGGGGCGAAAGTGTTGCTTCGACCCCCTGGCTCTCTGATGGCAGGCTTGAGAGGCAACCACTCATTCTCTGCTACCTAAACTAAGAGCTCAAGGTTGACAGCTGGGGAGCAGCCCCTTGGGACCGAGCGTGGAGAGGGATGAACCTATTACACGCATCAAGGTCCTTCAATAGGTCAGCCTGGTAGGCCTGCATCCTTTTTTTTACTTTTTGTGTGCAGACATGCACTAGCCTGACCTGCTGCCATATATGCTCTGCTCATCACATTAGGTGTAGTTCGGCAGGGTTTGGCGGGCAGTGTCACGGCCTCAAGTAACGACTCAATGTCGGGAAAAAGAAAGATGCTAAAGTGTCTTCCACTCGAGGCATAATCCCATAGACATTGCCCTTCGAGCCCAGAATCAAAGAAACTCTAAATTCAAGATGAAACTGCTTTTCCACGATCTTGATCTATGGAGATCAGTAAAGAAAAGGCAGGCCCGACATAGAGGCTGTGCGCTGCTTTACAGCTAGCCATATGTTATTTAATCTGGGTACAGCAAGAACACTACCCCCAGGAGCTCCTATAGGCAAGGGATGGAGATGGCAAGTCCTCGACATCCCCCACCTCGATGCTAAGGAAATTCACCTCCTCAGAGCAAGAATGACCCAGCATCAGGCTCTCACTTGGGCTGGAAGAAGCCGCAGAGCTGGTTTCCAGATATCTCGCGAGAGCGTTGGAGCTGGCGAATGAGGGCTGAGAAAGGGCTAAAGCCATCTC
Source organism: Vimba vimba (assembly GCA_022828995.1). Classification (NCBI taxonomy): domain Eukaryota; kingdom Metazoa; phylum Chordata; class Actinopteri; order Cypriniformes; family Leuciscidae; genus Vimba; species Vimba vimba. Next base: position 32,992,793 of record CM040829.1, on the reverse strand, counting down.
TAAATTCCTCTTCCAGCTCCAACGACGACCCCCAAGATCTGAGATGACATGCCGCCTCGGCAGACGCGGGACCCAAACCGCAGGAAGGCGAGCATGGCCGCTCACAATGCACCAAGTCAGCCCCCTCGAGAACTGCCCATGCATGCTTTGCTCCCAACTTAGTCAGATGATTATTTCCTCAGAATTAAATGCAGCAATAATCACCAGACAAGTGAAGCACAATCTTAATGATAGGCTGAAAATACTGTTTCAATCTTTATTTATTTATTTCTTGGCAAACGCACCATTCAAGCCATTCATGATACATATGGCTTTCTTCCCTTGAAAAGAAAGTCAGCAGGCGAGAGGCTGAAACACCTGAAAGCACATGGCTGTATGTGTCGAGATATTTCTCAATGAACACAGCCAGCACCCTCGGGAGCTGACTGTGCATGCCTCACACCCAAACAGTATCACACACCGATCGCGTGTGTCACCTGCCAAAGTTTTAAAGCGGACAGGAAGACACACACTTTCAGCTGTGCTTATATTAACATTTCAAGTTCCTACGAAACAAAACAACACCAAATAGGACAGACAGCTTGACACGGAGTGCTTGCTGAAGAGCAAAAGAATTGGACTAGTTGCACACATGCTTCAGACAAAGTCACGCTGGAGGCGTTCCCCAAAGTGTCATCATATGGTGCAGCTCAAGTTCCCTTGAAAGGGAACCAAGTCCCTTTAGGTGCTCCGTGGAATGTGTTGTTCATTTTCCATGACCTTTCCGAATAAGGAGTCATCATATATTAATTCCTTAACAGCATATACAGTAGTATTAACTAATATTGTAAATTAAAGGGATAGTTCACCCAAAAATGAAAATTAGCCCATGATTTACTCACCCTCAAGTTATCCTAGGTGTATATGACATTCTTCTTACAGATGAACACAAGTGGAGTTATATAAAAAAAATGTCCTGGCTCTTCCAAGCTTTATATTGGCAGGGAATGGCTGTATATTCTTTGAAGTCCATCAAAGAGCATCCATCCATGATAAAAGTGCTACGGCTCCAGGGGCTTAATAAAGGCCTTCTGAAGCAAAGTGTTCGTGTAAGAAAAATGTCCAAATTTAAAACTTTATCGACTTTAGCTAGCTTCTGAAGAGAAGAGATGATGGTTGGAGTTGCGATTGACTTCCTCTGCATTGAATAAAGAAATTGTGCCAAACTCCTGATGTTGTCCTTGATTCTGTTGTGGTTGAGAGAGTTCTCTCTCTCCTGAATGAACACATGGCTGGTTGTGAGTCAAGGCCTGCTGCCCTGAGGCCTGGTGTGGCCATGCACGACAGCAGCCAGAACGTACCGAGAAGGCCAAGAGAGGGAAGGGCTTGTGTAGAGGCCATATAAAGCCTGAGAAAGGTTCCACACCTCCGGGTTGGCTTGACCAGTGAGAAAGGTGGAATTTCCAAGGGAGAAATTTCTCTGTTGGGAGGATTTATGACTCTGTCCCAAGTGTGGTTAGACATGAGCCTTGCCGTTTGGGTCCATTTATAATCAGATAAATATAACAAATGCACACTGCATTCTATGAGAAGGTGATGTCCACTAAAGTGTGAGTCGTTGAATGAGGAAATCTCGAAATCTATAAATGACTCCAAAGGGTATGTTCACACTAGGCATGTTTGATTAGATTAAAATGAACCCTGGTTAATTGCACTGTTAGTGCAGTTCATTTGAATAAGTGTGAACGCTGCCATCCGAACCCTGGTGTGCACAAAACAAGTGGACCGAGACCGCTGAAAAGATGGGTCTTGGCCTGCTTCCAAACTTACTCTGGTGCGGTTCGAATGAAATATAAATACAAAATGGACCAAAGACATCTAAACTAACCAATAATTGGACTGAAAATAAAATGACAGAAATGCCTAAAAATTACAGAATGCTCAAGCATACCTGCTTTTTCTCATCATAGTTGCCCATCACAGTTTGGTACAGACATCAGAACCGCGTCTCCTTGCAGCAGTTTTCATTTGTGTGTGTGACGGAAGGATTCCTGCCGCTGTTTTACAAATTTCATAAGCTCTTCACGAGTTTTCAGCTGGTCAAAATGCCATAATATGTAGGCTATGCACATACATCAAGTGCATTTAGCAAAGCACACAGCATTGTTTTGGATGTTCGGTAAGTTAGCGATTTATACATAATAAAAGCCGACCAATCAGGTTGTGAACATATCCCTATGCCTTTAGATTCGGTGTCAAAATGCCAATGTGAACACTTAGTGGACCAGGACTATTTTTTTTTGGTCCGGACCAAACAAACCAAGCAAACCGAACTACAAGTGTGAACACACCCTAAATCATAACTTCAATAAATTTAGGATCAAACTTAGTCTGTCTGAGTGGCAGCCCCACTGAGTTATCCAATTCTACAATATATAGTCACTTGGAATTGAAACTGAGATTATATTCTTGGTGAAGTGTGTCATTTCTGCACCACTGAGCACAAAATGGAATTGCAAAATAATAAAAAAAAATTGTGACAGGCTGCTTGGGTCGCTCATTCAATTAGAACAATATTTCCATGGCATGACAGAGGGGAACTCAACCTATACTGTATGTTTAAATAAGGATAGGAGAGAGTATTTTAACAACAACAAAATCACATACCTTTAAATAAATATTTAACAATTTGGTCCTGCTTTAATGTTAAGTTAAGTGTCTTTAACTAGTTGTAAGTCAGGATGTGTAAACACACACAAAGATGAAGATGAGAGTAAACAAGCAATCTTTAATAATCCACACAGGTTAAATCCAACACAGAGGCAAACAATCCAACACAACAGTAGTAGAAACGAAACCAGACAAAGACCCAAACAAGCTGTGTCCCAATTCCCAGCCTACCCAGCCTTCGAAGGACGCTCTGAGTCTAGCCTTCGTAGGATTTGTAATTGTGCCACCAGGTGTTCACCACGATGCTGTCGCCTAGCAACGATGCGACAGGAGAGCTGCCGTCCTACATGGCATTTCTTATTACAATAGAACAAGAATTGGTCATTTTTATTTTTATCTTCTATGTTTTACTGGAGGAGACGTGGGGATGTTTCATCCCCGGCACTGCCGGATGATGTATCTCCGGCTTGGTCAAGACCGTGGCCAGGTAAGGTAAACTGGTTTGCTGCATCCCAATTCAGCGTCCTTAATTGCTGTAGTACACTTTTAAAATCTACATAAGTATTGGGTGTACTTGAGTAATATAATGATACTTATGAAAATACAAAATACACATAAAGCTGTTCAAATGTTCACTTATAGGCTACCTTACGAAGAGAAGGAGTTTATTCTCTTGACCAACTTATTTAGGCATGTTTTCAGTGTGTTTTGTTTTAACGCAGTTGAAGCATATAAACACAAAACAATAAATAAAGTCAAATATACCTTCTTTTTTTTATATATATATATAAACCAATCTTGCAACAGACTCCCGCTCATCATCGGCAGCTGTCACAGTTGCTAGGCAACAAGAACAGTCTTCGGTAGGCTAGACCAGTCGAAGTCCTTCGGATGCAGCCTTTGATATGGGACGCAGCTGTAATTAGCAACAATTCCTTAATATTGTGACAATAAATTGTGCTCGTTTCATTTTCACAATAACCTGTGGTTGACTGTAAGCAAGTACATTGGTTATGTATTCACTTACAAATGTGAAGTACTGAGGGTTTTTTCTCTCACAAGACAGCAACACTACAAAAACATGGTCTTTTACAATATGATGCATTGTTGTATAGTATAAGTACTTTAAATATAACAACCTTCAACATATTCAGAATTAAAATGCAACATACACAAAGGGGCTGTTTACACCTGGCCACTTCATGCGTTTTCTGTGATCGGATAGCTATCCGATCGTGAAATGACCAGTTGTAAATGCCCTCAGTGCAGCAGTAATATTAATGCAGCAACATTATATATAAAAACCCTGACAAGGAGTTTTTTTTTATGCAGAATACATAACTTTATGTTTACTCTTGATACATTAAGTACATTACAGTATGCAAGATAACACTTGTACATAAGTAAGGTTTTAAATATGACTAGTAATATTTCCACAATGCGCCATTAATACTTACTAAAAGTAGTTTACTAAAGTATCACAATATATCTTCCAACAATTACTTTGTCATAACTCTAAACAATTTCTCTTTTCTTTGTTTCCCTAAATCAGACCAGACCCATGTACTGCAGGATAAACCTGAATGTCCCAGTGCTGGACAGGTTTTTTAATGACATGGACACACAACCTGATTTTTGGTGAGCAGGGAGGCCCTTACAGTGCTGCTGGACCTGTTGAGAAGTGAACGGCAACATGGATGGGCGTGTTTCTGTCTGGCGTGTGGTACGTCATACAGGGTCGTCTCTGGAGTGTTTGACATGCTTCGTTCCACTGTCCACCACATTGTCCACCTGGTCACTGAGGAGGTGGTGGCCATTCGCCACCAAGTCATTCGGTTCCCCAACACCCCAGAAGACCTGGAGGCAGTTTGCAGTGGGTTTGCAGGGCTGGCCAGACACAGAGCTTTCTTAAAAGCTGTAGGAGCAATCGACGGTCTGATGGTCAGAGCTACAGGAACAGGAAACTGTTCCCATCCATAATCCTTCAGGCAGTTTGTGACCATCAGGGCCGCTTCATTGACACCTACGTGGGCTGTCCCGGGTCAGTGCATGGCGCACGAGTGCTCCGGTACAGCCCACTGTACAGGAGGTCAGTGTACCCTCCTCCAGGGCACTTCTTCCTAGCAGACGGAGGGTACCCATGTCTCCGACACCCACTCCCCCTCATCACTCCCTACAAGAGGCCAGTACAGGGTGTGGGAGCCCAGCGCTTTAATCTCCATCATTCCAGGGCACGCTCCATTATAGAGTGTGCTTTTGGGATGATGAAGACTAGGTTCAGGGCCATCTTCCTGAAAGTGAATTGAAAATACATTTGCAAAAAACAATAAAATAATTAAATTAATATTTTTTCCAGACCATATCATTTTATTTTTCATTTTTGTTTTCATTTCAGGTCATCACAGCCTGTGCCGATGAGGGGGAGCATGTTTTGGAGCCATAGAATGGGTTTGCATGTTGAAATATTTTATGCTCTGATTTAAGGATGCGAGTTCTTCCTTCTTTTTGAAATGATCATAGTGAGATGGCATCCGCCGATTGAGTCAGCCCCGCAAACCTGTTGGTAGACAATGCTGTGGACAGTGGAAATATGCAGTCAGACACTCTGGAGATGATGTCCCACCATCAGAGAGGCCTTACCAGCGTCTCTATTGTGGAGCCCATCCAGGTCCAGCAGCACCACCAGGGTCTCCCTGCTCAACTGAATTCTTCTGTTTTATGTACTGTTAATTTAAATTATGTTGTTTGTCAGATGATATATATAAGTTATGTCGTAAATAGTTTAAAAAAAGTTATGTATATAATTATATATTTTTTTCCATTTACAAATTGTATTTAAAAATATTGTATTGAAGATTTTCATTTACAAATTACATTTTGTACATCTGTCATTGAAAAAAGCAATGCACAGAACTATTTCTTTTTTATTTCACAGCAAAAATAAAAAATGCACAGAAATTTACCAAATGTTTATTACCTAATTTCATTTAACTTAGATTACAAAAATAAAACTGTACAGAACTTAGTTTTCTCTTCTTCCATTTACAAATAAGTGACAAAAAATAAATAAAAAAATACTACTACTACTATTTCTGAAGCATTCTCTCAAGAGGAGAAAACAGCCTGTCCATCCTCTCTTCTCTCCTCTGCCTCTCTCTGCAATGTCTTGTCCTCTCTTATTAAGTTATTGAGTTCCTCATCATGGTCTCGCTTTCTCCTATGAAAGCTGCTGCTCCTGGTGGTGCTGGTGTTGGTGCTGCTGCCCCTGGCTCCTCCTCACCGTGGGCACCCACTGTTGAACTCGGCCCTGGTGTGTCCCCAGGGATTGAGGCAATGAGGACAGTGGTGTTGGTGCAATGCCTCTGTCCCAACATCTCATCCATGAGGACAAACCAGGGCCAAGTTTCATTAGTGCATTGTTAACACTGCAAAATATGACACATCAGGACATGCATATAAAATACTAGAAATCATATTTCTGGACACTCAAATTTGGTTAAAACCTTTGTAGACATAGCTTGCATGACAGCACTACAAAAACACATAAAAGTGAAACACCATTGCCTTATCTACTGCTTTTCTTATTGTTGTGGGCCTTATAGGGTGAGGGATATTTCTTGTAATACACAAGTGAGACAGACTAGTGCAAATATTACAAACAGTTTTTCGGCCCCGTAAACAAATGGTCATTTTCAGACCTCAATTTAATAAATTGAGCTGTCTGCTCCTTGCTCCCTGAAACAATTATTTAACTAATTAGCACAAGTTTTGCCTCAAACCACCTGACAAATGAAGCCACGCAATGGTAACAAAGGAGTTAAGTTGAAGTTTATAAGAAAGAAAAACCTGTGGCTTTTAACTCTGGTTTCGCTAGCTATTTGAGTAAATAAAAACATAATACTTACTTTTAAATGTGAATTTGTTGCCCGCCACAGAACTCTCAGCCACCATTTTTTTAAGTAAAAATGCTGTCGTCACCAGCGCGCAATGACTTATGGGGTAGAGTAGGCCACTAAGGATCCTTTTGATGTATCCTTCCTTTCATGGGGAAACGAAGGGTGCATTTGGAGTCACATTTGAATCAGGGTAGCCCTTGTCGCGCCACAATGACGCAACTGTCCTTTGAATACAGCCTTCGACGGGTGCAGCCTTTGAATTGGGACATCCTTGTCATGCCGCTATGACGCAATCGGTCCTCAAACGCAGCCTTCGAACGGTGCAGCCTTTGAATTGGAACATCCTTTGTCGCGCCGCTGTGACGCAATCGGCCTTCAAATACGGCCTTCGGAGGATGCAGCCCCTGAATTAGGACACAGCTACAGAGCTGAACTTAAACAGTGAGAGGATAATGAGATTATTGATTGGTACACAGCTGAAACTAATGAGTGTCCATGACAACAAATTAAACAAGGGAAAACGGTACTGACTGAAACCAAGGCTGCATTCGAAAATGTAGGCAACTGACTTGTTGCCTCGCTGCTCTAACAGGCAATGACTTTGCAGGCAGCGTTCTGAGGCAGCTTAACGGTTTCATGATCTACAGCAAAACAGAGCGTTTTGGTGAAAACTAAGTGAACATTTAATGACTACAATAGTAACTTCTCGCTGGAAATGACATAAGTGAAAAACATTGATCAAAAATGTACATTTACACACAGACTGACGACCAGCCGCAACTTTCAGGCGCCATCTTCATGTCACAAAATGGAAAGCACAGGATTGTGGGATATCAAAGGCAGAGAAAGATACATCTATGCTGCCTTCAAAAATCGATCAGGTGAAGGTATCTCAGGAGACGGGAAGTGAAACTAACACAGCACTCGGACGTGCCATGATGCCTTCAGGCCTTGAAATGCGTCCTCCTAAGGCAGCATTTATCAGTTTTCGGACACAGCCCAAGAGTCCATGTGGTGTGAGGGTGTGACACTAGTATTACTATCATTTAAATTAATGATTTGATACAATGCACTTATTGTGTACATACATGTTTTTACATTATACTTCTTTAAAAAAAATACCTGCATGTAATTACAGCTCTAATTATTTTCTGAAATTACATCTATATTAACATCTACATCTACATCTAGATCTACTGTACTGTCATTTGTGTGTTGGCCCGTGACAAAAGATGTAGAATGCTGTTTCTGTGTCATGGAAACTAAAATGCTGCGATGGATCTCTGGCATCACCTGCTTTGACCATGTATACATAATACTATGTAGGATAAACGCCAAAGAAAACAAGATTTACATCTATGTTTACACTGTTGACCCTTCCCTTATTAACCCACCCTTAAACCTAACTATTCCACCAAACCTGTCCCTAACCAGATAATTTCAATAATAAATAAATGTAAAACAATTCTTGCATTGAATTTTTGTCTTTGTTAATGATTTTACATTTCATTCATTTTTTTGTAATGTTTTTAGTGGTGGCATAAATGCAATTCAATAATTGCCCCTAACTAGTCTAAACTACATATTAAATTACTATACTAAGCAAACAAAAATATGGTAGCACATTTCATTCATTACATTTATAAAATACCATGACAAATACATAATATGTACCTTTGGCCTTCCTCCTTTTGATAATTTTTTCAAAAGGTGGCTGGTAAAATGCCTGTTCCCAATACATTTTTTCTAAGACACAAAGGTGAGCTGAATCACTCATAAGGCATTTCAATTACGTTTAGCATTTTTATTTTTTGGCTTCTACATAAACCAAAAACATTTCAGTCATAATTATCGCTAAATGATAGAGGATCTCAGAGAAATGACAGAGAATGATGTAGAAATTAACTTTTATGATTGGCAATTTAGAGCAGAAAGAAAAAAAAAACATTTGGCAAGTTTGGTCTGATTAAAATTCAGTCTGGTGTGATTGCTCTGTTAGTGCGGTTCATTGGAATAAGTGCTGACATCTGAACCCAGTGACAGCTTGTTCCCCCTTCCTCCCGTGCTTTGGCACCAGTGTAACAAGGTTTAAAGTTCAGGGAAGAAGGAGGCGGGAACCGGTGAATGTTCAAACTTAATATCAAAATAAACAAACACAAAACTAAAGTAAAGCGGCAACCCCTCACGGACAACTGCCGCACAAACACAACAAAACACAATGTAAAATAGTCCAGGCCTGGTAATCTCTCGTCCTTCACTGTCATCAGTCCTCCTTTTATCCTCCCGGAGCTCCTACGTGAGATACGAGGCAGGTGTGCTCATTAGCAATCTATGCTTATATGCACCTCTTGGCCCTGCAGCTTCGTGCCACAGTGTCGTTGGCTGTGTTCCACTCCAAATTTTTATGCCCTTCACTTGCTAACTTCCCTCAGTCTGGTTCACCAGGATGTGCGACATTGCTTACGTTGCACGAGTGCCCACTACTGGCGGAACTCGTGCATGAGGTTTAAAAGGAACGCACTAAGCCCTTGATCACTTAGAATTCACTATTGAGCTGGTTTATTACTTAAAGGTGACATATTATGCCCCTTTTCACAAGATGTAATATAAATCTATGGTGTCCCCAGAATGTGTCTGTGAAATTTCAGCTCAAAATACCCTCTAGATCAGGGGTACTCAAGTTCAGATGCCAAGGGGGCCACATTTAAACCATATTAAATGTGAAGGGCCACAAATTACAACTTGCATCGTAAAACTTTATTTATGACAATATTTACAGTTTTTACTTATATAGAAATTCAGTTTATTACCTATCTTGCTAGGTAAGTCTTGCTAGTCTTTGTTCTACTGAATAGCCTACTGAATACTGTAATACTGAACATAAAATAAAAAATTTAATTTGGATAATAATTTTCTTGCGATATTAATGAGTTCATACTCAGAGTATTAAAAAACCTTGCTAGGTAAGTCTTGCTAGTCTTTGTCCTATTTAAAGTAGGCTAATACTGAACATGGAAATAAAAAATATGGAACAAAAAGTGGATTAACAGTTTTCTAGCAATATTAATTATTAATATTAAGCAAAAAAAAAAAAAAAAAAAAAAAGAGTTCATATTCAAACAGAGTTCTTTTTTTTTTCTTTTCAAAACGCAATAAATCCATCCTTTTTTACCCCCAAAATGCTATAAACGCTTTTTTTTTTCTATTTTTAAAAAAGTCTTTTGTCTTTTATTTTTCGTGTTTGCATTTATGAGGAAAAAACAATGTTACGTGACAGTTCTCCATTACGGACGTGAACGGCACTAAAAGACTTTCAAACTTTCACGGAGACCTCAAACAGAAAGCACAAATCTTTCTTTAAAAATGGCGTTTATCGCGTTTTGGAAAAGAGCACTTCATAGGCCTATATTATCTTTATATTTTCAATATTTAACAATTATTGATTAGGCCTATAATATATATAGGCAATTAGCCTACATCAAATGTTCAATTATTTATTATATGTTTTCTTTAGATGACATTATACAGGGTCGCAACTTTTAAGTTTGTCAGAATTCGCTCAAAAGCAGCTTTGATCAGTTTTTCATGCGAGCCGTGCCCCGTTCCGAACAAAACTGCCGGTTATAACTGGAGGTTTTGCAAGTGTGTTGCGAACTCATCACTGCCGTGTTGACAGCTCGTAATTGTAATGGGAGCGCTTTTTGCTACTGTTTATAACCCATTGACACTTTGAAAATTAGTTTTGTTTTTATGAGGATCATCGGCCAATTACACACTGCAGTAGAGATGCGCGGATCAGCTCTAACTTCATCAGCTGTGAAAGTGCGCATCTCTGAATGCACGAGCTATGCATAGCGCGCCGCACACACAAGTTGCCTGACAGTTTTACCGCTTGTTTTGCTATTGTTGCGCTTAGCAAGTTAATGGTACATTTCGGAGATATCAAGTAGCTATATAAAATCTCACTAAACATTTCACACACATCACAATGACGATGATGAATGCTATTTTTTATTAATCTACCAACGGATTATCGACCGTCCGCAATATACATAGATAAAAATCAAACTGTCTAATATCCGCGTATACTTTTGAGCTCAAATTATAAAAAAAAGTGCGTTTATCTTTTGCATGACGCGGGCCATAAAATTAATGCCGATGGGCCGGATGCGGCCCGCGGGCCGCCTGTTGAGTATCTGTGCTCTAGATCATTCAAATACCTTTTTGGGTGTGAGCAAAAACGCATAGTTTTTGTGTGTGTCCCTTTAAATACAAACAAGTTGCTGCTCCCTGCGTAGCTGCTGAGTAGTTTGATGCAATAGACTTCATGATACTCCATGCAGGGAAGGTCCAAATATTTGCTAGTCTTTTCCTAACCTTCATTAGGTTCCCGCCTCCAATAAGAAAGGGGGAAAAAACACTGGATGCTTCACAACTGAAAGCAGGACCAAAGGCAGGGACATTTAAGGTGAAATTAAGCAGTTGGCTCATGTGGCTTTGAAATGCATATGGATGTAATTCATATTTGGTGTGATGAGTAAATGAAGGTGAATATTTTACACACTCTGGGTTGAAATTAAGACATTTACTTTACTAAATGTAGGCATCAAAACAGAGTTATTTTCAATGGGGCTAAATACATTCAGCACTGCAAGAAACTGCACGAACCGTACCCGAGTCCCCCTAAAAAGGGTGATTTTGGATACGGTTCATGTGAACTCTGGTACGGTTTACTGCTAATTTAAATGCAATCACACTAAATCGCGGAAGTGAACTGCTATTGATGACGTATGATTCGATAAAACTGTGTATTTGTGACTGTTTTTACTCACTTTCCTGACGAGAGTGACTGATGCACTACAAGCAGAGAGAATGTATATCATATTTCTCATGTCTTCATCAGAAATGACTCCTGTGTTCTGTTAGCCTGGATGCCAGCCGAACTTAGCCCCACCCACAGAATGTTTTAGGTCGGGAAGTTTGGTCTGGACTTGATCCGTTGTGGAGCTATTATGCCCGAATAAAAGCTGTTCGGACCAATCAAATTGTCAGGGTGGGCTTTATACGATGATGGACAGATGATCAACAGAAACGTAATCATCCACGTCACCAACGAGCACTTGGGTTAAATTCGTTTACAACAACGATGACTGGCGCTTTAGAATTGAGATTTCACACTTACAAATAAGTCAGATAGAATAAATGCATATTTGGCGTACTGTCCGAGGAGAGGGCCTTGGGATCGGTATCCGGCCCGAACCCAAAGGACTCCCCCCCCTATTCCTGGCTGTGGAAGAACAAGCCAAGAGTGAGTGGAAGGATGCTGAAAACTGTCAAGGAATGTTAGGTGAGTTGACAGAGTGAATAAAAATATGCTTCCTCTCATGCTGATAGGGTAGACATGGTAATTGTTTGATGACAAGTTGATTGTCATCAAACGAACTTTATAAAACATTATGTGTAGATTCCGCCATCGCGTCTGTTATAGAAGATATTGAAAGCGCATTAATTTTAAAAGAGGAACAGAGAACAGCGATCAAGGTATTTGTAGATCGGAAAGATGAATGAAGAACATACGTCACTTACTCTATTGCTCTGATTGGTTGTAGATCTATCCAATTGAGTGCAGAGGCATTTTCCTTCCTGGTTCGGTTGAAACACGCCCCATAATCACAGCCCAATGGAGCAGTATCAGACTCACATTCTGACTAGAATCTGAGTATGATGACGTCAGGCTAGTGTTCTGTAGAACATTTGCAGTACATTCGCAGGGATTCTGCAATCATTTCTTGCAGTGTTTCTGATTTAGCCCCATTGAAAATAACTCTGTTTTGATGCCTACATTTAGTAAAGTAAATGTCTTAATTTCAACCCAGAGTGTGTAAAATATTCACCTTCATTTACTCATCACACCAAATATGAACTACATCCATATGCATTCCAAACCCACATGAGCCAACTGCTTAATTTCACCTTAAATTTCCCTGCCTTTGGTCCTGCTTTCAGTTGTGAAGCATCCAGTGTTTTTTCCCCCTTTCTTATTGGAGGCGGTAACCTAATGAAGGTTAGGAAAAGACTAGCAAATATTTGGACCTTCCCTGCATGGAGTATCATGAAGTCTATTGCAACAAACTAGTCATATAAGACATCAGGGTCAATTGTCAGGTCTAGAGGCCAGCTACAATGCTGAAAGAGATGCTGAGCTGTCCAGAGAGCTGGGGAAAACCACTCACACATCAATAATCTCTTCAACACTTCACATTCTGCCTCTTTGGGAATGAAGCTAAAAGAAAGACATGCCTACAGTCAAGAACCATAGAGTAACACAAAGAGAAATTCTAGTTAGCTTATTAAATACTAGTTAGCATTCTAAAGGGTGAATACTTTGTTAAAGGGATAGTTAACCCCCCAAATAAAAACATTCTATTGAAATTAGCTTTCCTTCTAAAGAGTTGCAAGGATATTCTTTAAAAATATTTTTTGTGTGTATTCCACTGTCAGGATTATATTCTGTTTAGTTGTTTCTGTGTTCTTGTTTCCCCTTTCTGTCTCCTTGGTTACTTACTTATCATGCGCTAGTTTGTTTCTGTCACTGATAGTGACTGATTAGTTTCACCTGCGTTTCACTGAGCTTTCTTTGTTAGCTCATTGTATTTATACCCTGTGTTTTATTCACTCCTGGTCAGTTCTCGTTAATAGGCTATATTGTGTTATTGTGCTCCAGTGTTCTTAAGTTTTGTGAAGATAAATACATTTCTTTCTATCTATTATTAAATAATTATTTATATCTTATTTGTTGTCGTGACAGCATGTGACAGAAGAACTGACTTCCCAGAACGAATGAGGAAGAAAAAAGGATTTAAAACAGATTTGTTCGCCTCCTCCTCCTCACCCAAGATGATCGCTTCCTAAAGAATAAGACAAGTGAGCTCCTGGACCTCGCCAACCAAACACACTACCCCGACAGTGCACTTATTTCCCTTTACTGAATTGGTTTAAATCCCCACATCAAATCACTTGTTTCCCAGCCTACTGATGGTCCTTAAGCGAGATTCATGGATTATGTTGAGTTAATTGATTGTGGATCCTTGTTTACCCTAGTGGAGGTCGATGAAGAGCCTTGCACCCGCAAAGGACCCAGAGCCCAGCCAGCCGCCAGCCAAGCCCTACACGGACAAGCAGCCAGATCCAATCGCAGATGCGGAGCACGAGCCCAACATAAAGCCCATGCCAGAACCGAAGTCTGAGTGCAACTTTGCCCCAGAGCCTGAGCCCCACAGTGAGTCTGACCAGGTGCAAGAACCGGCAACACTGTCTATCCCAGAGGGCATCCTTGTGAAGTATGAGAGCATGAATTGGAGCCCCTCCCATACTCCCACCGCTGAGGTTTAGCTGTACCCGGTCCCCACAAAGTAATAGGAGGAATTAGAAGAGGTTCTTCCTCAAAGGCTCCCATTGCCGCTGGTCCCGCCCAGCTCCAAATCTCCTGCATCTCCACTGGTCCTGCCCAGCTCCAAGTCTCCCGCGTCTTCACTGGTCCCATCCAGCTCCAAGTTTTTTGCGTTGCTGCTGGTCTTGTCCAGCTCCAAGTCTCCTGCATCTTTGTTGGTCCCTCCCATCTCCAAGTGTCTGCCGCTGATGGTCCTTTCCTGCCTTCTCTAAGCCAGTCAGTCCTTCGGCCCCGCCTTCACTGGTGCCCTTTAGTTCCTCAGCTCCTCCTCTGTTGGCTAGCACAATGCTGCATGGATTTGCCTCGGACCTCCGAGCCTGTCACTCCACCACGGCCTGTTGACCAGTCAGGTCCACCTGGGACCGTCGTCCTTACTCCACTGGGCTACCTTGTCCCTCCTTCTCTGCCTTGGTCATTCGTCGCTCTGCATATGCCATGGAATTCCGGGCATTTGGCTGCGCCTCGTCATTCCTCCGATATGTCCTTATGTTCCTTTTATGTTCTGTTTAGTTGTTCCTGTGTTCTTGTTTTCCCTCTCGGTTACTTAAAATGCCCTAGTTTGTTTTCATAGTGACTAATTAGCTTCACCTGCGTTTCATTTAGCTCCCTTTGATTGCCCTGTATATTTATACCCTGTGTTTTAAGCTGCGTTTACACTTTGCATTAACATGCATCTGATCAAGCAGATCAGATCATAGACCAACCAGGACACACCTGTCCACATCAATTGGCTTCTGTATCTGGATAACAGATCAAAAAAAAAAAAAAAAAAAAAAAAAAAAGGATGGTTCCGGTGCAAAGTCGACCTGAAGTGGTGGGTTTAGTTTTAAAAACAGTTTTCAGTCGGGGGACATTTTACAAATCTCACAAAATGAGGAGGATGAAGAGGCTGCAAGTGCTATTAATGTGGATAGATGCCGTACAGAGAAACGTATGGGTCCGAGAACGTTGCCAGCTGTGATGGGAAAAAATGTGCTTTCTTTACAGAAAATGAATGGTTCTGCAACTTTAGGGTGCGAAGGCAAACATTTCAGAATATTTGCGATTTAGGGGAGAGCTGGGCACAACCTAACGCGGGGCTAGTTGTAACACCCTTGTTTTAAATACTTCCACACATGCTAGCATGACGAAACTTAGTGTATTTTCTAGTTGCCATATCAACACTATATATATAATTCTGAAATCTTTGGAAGATATCACTGAATATTTATTTAACCATAGCAAAAGTATATTTCTTATTTTAATTTTTCATTTCTATTTTTGGTAGGATATCCTATACTAACCAATGATGAATCTAACATAAGGTAGCCTACAACAACTACGCTATGAGAAAAATAATTCGTAAAGCATAACAAACAGAACTTAAAGATGCTGCTTCTCTGGCTAGATCGCAGTCTATCTCTCTCTCGTTTCTTCTCCTCATTGGCATCTTAAAGCCGATCAAGCAGCTAACTCTCAAACGGCAAACAGGTGCCTCAACCTATGAGAAAGAGAGCTGCGTCCTCATAGAGGTAGAGCAATGCCTGAGTAAACAAGGGAGGGAAACAGCCTAAACCACCGACCGTAACATAGCTATAAGCTATTACAAAAAGATTGTTGTATGGGCCTAAAATATGACCTTCATTTCAAAACCTCAATAGAAGCATAGAATGTATATGACATAACAAAAATGGCATTCGGTACAGATATGAATGGTCAGAATGACCACTCATTATAGTTTAATTCCGGTAGTTATAGTGTTAAAGTGGCAAGTTCTATAAATTTCAAAGTTCAAGAACATTGTGGTGGATGACCAAGTTTGTTTTCAATGGAATAACAAGAGCATGTCATTGTCAAACAACACCACCAATAATGAAAGAGGCCTGTGGAGATGTTGAGAAGAACTATGGATTCAACATTCATAATCTGCGTGTTTGTGTTGGCTTTGTAATTCTATTTTGGGGTAGAGGGGTAAAACTTATATAACAAAACCCTTAATTGAAAGCTTTATGAAAAACATGTATTTTCATAAATACAAGGAAAGCAAAAAGTGCTGCACGGGGTGTAACCTCAGTATCTCGGTGCTCTTTGGGTGTAGGGATGGTTCCACTCAGAAAAAACAAAGGCACTAGATTAATTATTAAAATATAAAAACATGTATTTTCATCAGTGTATTTGTGTGTATATAGCTGAGTATGTTATAAAATCAAAGAGAATAGTTCTGATGATACTACATTTACTTTTAATAAATTCATTGTGCAGTGAATACTGAACAGTTTCATCAACAGAAGGGTGTTTTTAGTATGTTGTGTTAAAGCTACACTGTGTAACTTTTAAGTTGATTCTTAGCAAAAAACACTTTGTTCTATCAAAAGTATATGTGCTCATTCATTTGTAATTACTTCCACCAACTAATAAAGTATTCTCGTAAGCGTAAAATCTGCCATTTATAATACATACGAGCGAGTCGCTCGAATGGCAGCAGCCATGTTGCGCCTCCATCTTGAAAATACATTCACCAAAGACATACCTGGAAATTCCAGCTTCGCCTTTCGCGTTTTACACTCAGTGACACCGTGACGAATGTGAGGGGGAGATTACTCGCGACTGCCGGCAGATTTGAAAGACTGCTGAAGATGGAGGATCACGCCTATTTTCGAGGACATGTAGCAGAGTCGCCAAGGAATCGAAAGAGAGAATTAAAACATCAACGCGACAGGCAAATCATCAAGACCAAAGTCAATATTGGAGTAACTTTTCCCAGATGGAAAGAGCTCATGAGGAGCAAAGATTTTAAAACGGACGCCGAAGTTGCCTGTTTTCTTCTCGACAGGAAATTCAGCCTATTGTGTAAAGTTTTATAGATGCTTGTCTAACCATAGCATGGTTGTGCATAACGCCAGAACGACCTCTAGTATAACTTGCGTTACTTTTCCTCGCGTCAATGGTGAAAAAGTATTGTTTACTTTGTAACATAAATCTGTGCTGTATCACAGGTGATGAATAGTTTTAAAAGCGCAATTTTTTAAGCTATATAAAAAAAAGACACTGTAAATTTTTAATTGCTTTTACTTTGTACACAATGTAACGTTAGCCTAATCTGATTATGCTGGGATAGCCGATTCCAAGGGTGACGTTTACCTCCTGACATCTGTCCTGTAGTTTTATTCATTTTAGACGTATTATTGTTTGAAGGGAAAGTTTTTCACACTATGACTGACACTGAGTGTAGCCTACACAAAGTCGAACAGGAAGCCATGTTAATCTTGGAATAATATGGCCACCATAGGAGTTAAAACGCCCTCGGAATTGAAAGGAACAGAAACTAATATTCACTGGGTAGCCATATACAATTTCACCGCTAGATGGGGGAAAATATCACACAGTGTAGCTTTAATTGTTTTGAGAGCAACTATTCATTTGAAGTTTGATTGAGGAAAAACTAAATATCAGTAAGTGGTCTATTAACCCCCCTTCCCCTTTCTGATTCATGTAATTGTGTTTACAGTTGCTTGCTTTTTATTGTGTTAGGATATATTGTTTTAAATGTTGAGTTTTGTTATGATTTTTATGCGTTGTTATGATTTATGTGATGCAGTGGCTATATTTTGAGCCAAAGACAAATTTCTAATCAGGGTGATTCTCAAAATTTTCAAAAAATAATAAAATAATAATGTATGCTATTTATTTATGCTCATTGTCCATTTTTAAAGACATTGTTCAAATTTTATTTTAGATTTAATCCTGCAGTTTACAGGATTTGTTTGTTCTTTGTGCTTGTGCAAGATAGCCACACCAGCCAGTAAAGTTCCATGGTTTCCAGTGTGCCAGCACGTAATTACGCGTTAACACGTCATTTACGCGCTAACGTGTAATTACGTGTTATTACGTGGAAATTGCATGTTAACGCGTAATTACGTGTTTACACGACAGTTTCACACGTTTTGGCCCGTTTGGCCTTCCATAAGATCCGATCACAATGCGTCCTCGACTACCTCTAACCCTGGACATGCTGATCAGATAACATTCCGATCAGAAGCGTGTTTACACTTGTCTTTTCAGTGCGTATGTGGACAACATCCGGATATAGGTCGCATGTTAATGCCAAGTATAAACGCAGCCTTAGTCTTTCCTTGTCAGTTCTCATTAATGTATTGTGTTATTGTGCCACTGTTATTACTCCTGTGTTCCTGAGTTTAAATAAAGTTCCTGAAGATAAATAAATACGGTTATTTCTATCGTCGTTGTGGTCATCATCATGCCCTGCTACCAAATAGCACATGACAACCACAGAATAATTAAAGTAGTATTGCTTGGAACGGCAATGATGAGTAAATGATTTTTCTTTTTTTTTTTTCTTTTTGGGGTTAACTACCCCTTTAATGCTAAAAGTGTCATTTGAGAAATTAAGGATTTGGCAATTTGTGGGAAGCAGTCAAAACTTCTAAAGCTCAAGCTTAAACTATATTTTCTGAGCTGTTTGGAAATCACATGCAATGAAACTGGAAGACAACCATAAATGCATAAATATGCATGAGACTTCATCTCAGCACACATCCGCCTCTAAGCCCAAGTATTAGAAATGATGGGACCTAAAGGCTTATAATGGGGCAGAACAATTTGTAATGACTTTGCATTTTCCTGCCTCCCCCTCATAGTGCTAACTTCACAAATAAAGTAATAGATAAAATGCCACTGCAGGTATTTATGTTGCAAACGTAGACTTGTTGTCCATCACAAAATATTGAAGTTTTCAACTTCAACAAAGTGGTCTATGATATTTGTGTTAACCAAGCACTTGTGCACCCCATACAATTAATTAGTTACTTAGGATTTAATTAGGTAAACAAGTGTTAAAAAATATCTGTGTGGCCCAAACCACACAACATCTCAGACAGAATAAACAAATGATTAATCTGTTTGTTGAAGCCTGATGTTGGATCCACATTTAGATTTCTAAGATTTGTAAGCAAGGTTGGAACATTAGTCAAAACTATTCCATCCATCTTTTTACTTTGATTAGAACAAATAGGTGAAGATTTGACTGCTAGGATTAGTATATTAGTCTCTTCTTGCAGATGCCATAACTGGTTCTTAAAAGCGTCTTTCTCAATTAGCGTGTTTTTCTTTTTCTTCAAAATTACACATATGACAAAATAAATATATGTTTTTTAGCAGTGGCTATGTGCATTAGATGATATTTAAATTAAGTACTAATAGTGATAGGTGCTATAATTAAAACATTTTCTTTGCTCTAAGTCAGGGGCGGTTCTAAGGTCAGTGGATATTCGGGGCTTTAGCCCAAACTAAAATTTGGTATTTTTATATAAAGGAATTAATTAATTATTTATAAAAGCGATTTATGGGAATAAAGACAAATAAAGGCTTATTTTATTCAGGGTTTTTCCTGGCTCAAAATGAGGCGGAGGTGGTAAAATCCTAATAATGTATTTTAATAATAAGGTAATTAAATGTTATTTTTCATAGATCATCATATAGTGTAATGTGTTTTCAACATTATTTTTGTGGGTGGAGCTTGGTATCTCTAGGGGGTTCCGGGGGCATGCCCCCCCGGAAGAAATTTTGGTACATTTTAAAGATAAATTCATTAATCTGGTGCACTTTGAGTCAACCGAATCCGCTGTTAAAAATAGGGTCACGATCCACACACAAAGGAAAGGGGAAAAGGAAGATCCAAGTGCAGTATATATTTAATGGGCAATCCAAAAGCGTAGTCTTCCAGGCAAAGGTCAAAATCCAAGTAATCAGTCCAAAAAACAAGAACACAATCATGAATACAGGGAACCGAAGTGGCGTGATATGATACAAGGACTCCGTGACACATACTAAAACAGACAGGGTTATATACACACAGAACTAACAATGAAACAGGGAACAGCTGGGAACAATGATGACGGGGAACAGCTGAGTGCAATAAACAGTGATTGGTACAGACAAGGATTGTGGGGAATGCAGTTCAGAATTGTGACAGACACCGTGGGGAAGGAGGACATCTAGTGGTGACCCAGGGAACATAAACCAGACACTGTGACATAACCCCCCCTCTACGGAGCGGCTACCAGACGCTCCAAGATGTGACAGACAAAACAAAAGTTCAGGCGGGAGGTGGACTGGTGGAGGATCAGGGGGAGGGATGGGGGGCCAGGTCCATGGAGGAAAATGGGGACAGGGAGTGACAGTCCATCTGGCAGCCAAGTCAGAGACGACAGTTCATCAGGCGGCCAGGGCGGAGACTCTCCCTCGGGCGACCAGGGCGGAGACTCTCCCTCGGGCGCCCAGGGCGGAGCGGACAGTCCATCTGGCGGCCAGGGCGGAGACTTTCCCTCAGGCGGCCAGGGCAGAGCGGGCAGTCAATCTGGCGGCCAAGGCGGAGACTTTCCCTCAGGCGGCCAGGGCGGAGCGGCCAGTTCATCGGGCGGCCAGGGCGGAGACGACCCCTCGGGCGGCCACGGTGGAGACGACCCCTCGGGCGGCCAGGGCACAGGAACAGATACCGGCTCAGGAACTGGAACAGACACCACCGGCTCAGGGACTGGAACAGACACCACCGGCTCAGGGACTGGAACAGACACCACCGGCTCAGGAACAGACCCCACCGGCTCAGGTTCAGGAACAGACCCCACCGGCTCAGGAACTGGAACAGACACCACCGGTTCAGGAACTGGAACAGACACCACCGGCTCAGGAACAGACACCACCGGCTCCAGCACAGTGTCCGGGGTTCCAACCGGGCTGGAGGCTGCCATCTTGGTAGTGTGTGCAGCCCAGGCACGCCAGACAGCAACCAAATAAAAAGTGAAGACAGCCCTCTGGGCCGTGGCAGGGCTGACGAGTACAGCCTCCGGCACAGGAACAGTCTCTGGATCGGCAGACGTGACGTGAACAGTCTCTGGATCAGCAGACGTGACGTGAACAGTCTCTGGATCGGCAGACGTGACGTGAACAGTCTCTGGATCGGCAGACTTGAATTTTAATTCTCTCTCCAGGATAGTCTGGAGAAGAGCCCATTCAAACTCATTACTGTGCCGCTGAAATCGCGGCACCAATCAGAAATGTTGGGGGAGGGATTTACATGATGACGATAGCGCAGCGACGCTGAAGGAGATTTCATTACAAAGATGGATGCCACCGTGGAACATCTCTCGTTCGAATCTATTATCGCGTCTGTTTTGAGTGATTTAAACTTACCGTATTTGTTAAAACCGGAGCAAAGAACAACAGATGTTTCTCCGTCGCTCTGCATACGTCATCTCCTTCATCGATCTGATTGGTTTTAAGACTATCCAATTGCGCCCAGAGGAATTTGAGCTACGTCGTTTGGTGACGCCCCTTTGGAAATGATTTGTCTACATAGCTTCCCCAGACCCTACACTCAGTTTCAACTGAGAAGGGTCTGGTTTTAACCAGGCTATGATAATATGGTAACATATCAAACTGAAGTTGGCTAATTAAAAATGAACATTTGTTTAACCCCCAGAGGTCGACGGTATCGCCGGCGATACCAGCTCGCTTTTTTTTTATCAGTGTAAAAGAAACTCATAAATTCTTTGTTGACTTTGATTTTCCATTGGAGTTTCATACATCAATCGATTCTGTTAAATGTGTATTATTTTTGTGTATACTCACAATAAAAACAAAGTGTGGTGCTTTTTGCCAAATAAAGAAAAATAAACACGAAGCGAGTTCTGCCTTCTCTCTGTCCGTGTAGTCCATTCTGAAACACGTCCGAAAATGAATCATAACTCATCGAATACTTCTCACACAGACACGTGAGTTATGTCTTTATGAAGCTTGAAATCTCTTCTTTTAAATGAAGTAATTTATATAAAAAACAAATGTTTTCAACTCATGTAATCCGTTTGAAAGCAAGGAGAGGTACCGTTTTTCCTTCTGCCTCATTATCTTTATAATCAGCTGCGGCCGCCCCGCCCCCGGCGCGATTCACATGTAAATAGTTTAGGTGATCTAGTATGCAACGCATACGCCCCCGATCAATGCCATAAAAACACAGTTTCTATCAGACTTACTGATAGTTCATCGCGTTTTGAGTATGGCACGCTTCTCCGGTAATGAAGACGCCATTCAGATGATTCTGGACAGCGAGGAAGAATGCATGATACCGGGTTGTTTCCTCAGAGGAAGATTGTAACTCAGACGACGAACGGCAGCATATTGAAGAGCGAATTCCGCCGAGGACACAATTTCGGAGTAAGTTTTACTTAAAAGTCTTTTGTCTTTTATTTTTCGTGTTCGCATTTATGAGGAAAAAAACAATATTACGTGACAGTTCTCCATTATGGACGCGAGCGCTCTAAGCACTAAAAGACTTTCAAACATTCACAGAGACCTCAAAACAGAAAGTACAAATCCTTTCTTTAAAACGAATTTCGTTTTGTATCAATTGTATCTTAATTTTAATATTTTTTTCATTAACAAATTTCCTGGATTTAAAGTAAATATAGGCTAGCTAGCAATCACAACATAAGGTCTGAACTGGAGATCATCATGAACCAGACCGTACTCGCCTCACATGTCTAAAAAAATTTGAAATATATTTACAGAAAGCTGGTTCTAAACAAAACCATCCAAAACAAAAAAACTATGTAGCCTAATATCTATGTGCATTTCTCCAGTGCGTTCACTAGCCTACTGCGAAGATCGCGAGTCAATAGCCTATGTCAACTTCATCTTTGCCAGAAGCTATATTCAAAGTAATGAATACATAGATAAAATGTAGGCCTATAATCTTTTTTTTTTTTTACAAAGAAAGAGTACACTTGAAATATTGTTGAAATTGTAATTATTGTTGTTGTAACCTTTTTAATAAAATAACAAAACATATTTACAAGATAGATGTAAGCAAAATCTTAAATGGTCAATATAAGTCTTCTTCTAAATATATCTTTTGTCCTTGCATTGTGGCTCAGTCAGTTTCACACCTGAGTGAATGGCTCATCATTATGCAGAGTGGGTGGGACAATGTATTTCTCAGGTGTAAACCACTCCTCGTTCACGCCCCCCTCGCATATTGGCTTTCCAAGCAAAACCTGTTTTACATCAATTTAAATCAATGTATGGTTTTATGTGAACGATAAAGCAAGACTATTTTCACATAAATTTGAAGAAAAAACTATAGGCGATGATATCCTTTAGTCAAAAGTCTTATTGCCACATATTTAGTATGTGTTTTGTGGCCTTATTTCTGCAACTTTCATTTTTATTTTTTCCAATAACCACGCATAAACATTATTCTCTTAAAAATTCAAACATATACATGCATGTTGATCAGATATTTTGGTAGCCCTGTTTGTGCTATATAGAGTGAATTTACACCTTTGCCATTAACATGTTTATAAATAACTGAAAAAAGCACATATGTCAGAGCATGTCAGAACACCTCCAGGGCCCAGAAAACAGCTCAGACTCCAGAGGGTTAAAATAAAAGTTCTTCTTTTGACAAAATTACATTTCCTTAATAGCCTTAATAGAGGCTTTACTCCATTCAAACTTAAATTGTCAATGTTTCATTACATCACTGTGAAAACACTCAGAATAATTTGTTGTACCTTTATAAGGTTTTATTTTATTAAATGTTTGCTCCATCTTTCATTTCAAATTCTTAAATTTGATCAATATATTCAATTAAAATAATAAGACGGCTGTTACCAATCAAATTAAATAATTTATAATTCTTATCAACATTACCACAGTATAATTCTTTTCAACATTCCTTATTTGTATATTCAAAAATATTTAAAATAATATTTTTGAATATACAAATAAGGAATGTTGAAAAGAATTATACTTTATGAAACTAACCCGCCAGTAGGAGGCGGCAGGCGACCGTCTTAATGAGCGAGTCATTGAGTCATTCATTCAAACGATTTGTTCAAACGGCTGATTTATTCAGAATGAGGCAGTTTATAAATGGGTAGGCCTAATTGAATCTTAGACTCAATGGATTCGTTCAAAACGCTGAATCATTCATTTAAACACGGCTGAGTGTTGCTGTGAGATGCGCGATGGTTCTGCTGTGATCTTTGTGTGGGACTATTTTCGCTGCTGAAACAGAACAAAAACAGTTATTGCGTCTCAAATGTAAGTGACTTAATTTTAACTATTTGTTTATTGAACTGTTATGAAATCAGTCTCTGTTTCAATCTTGATGGCATTCAGGAAAACAGCTCTCTGGTCGTGTGTAGCCTAGGCTATATATTGTTTCTTAACTATTAGGCTATGTTATAAATAACAGCACGAGTCTCAACAGCGCAACTTTGTTATCGTCTCTCATAATTCTCTATGCAGGAAAAAAACATTAGTTAAATAATTGTAACTATTAGCAAATCATATTTTATTTTTAATTAGGCATGCCTTCTCTCTAAATGAATCAAGGAAATAATAGCATATTGTAAATTCAAAAAGGCTAAATTTAATAAATAAATAAAAAAGTTGACTAATTTGCGTCCCCGGATACTGTCGGTAGTTGAAATTTTTTATTGTAAAACAGTCAAATATTAAATGTTTATCTACTTACATTTTACCAGGCATTCGTTCACTTCTTTAGTCATTTTGACATTGATGAGCTAGACCGCTGAACTTTTAGTCATCCTAACAAACAGAGCGGTGCGTAATGGAGTGCATCAGAGCAGCATCAAGAATATAAAATACATTGCAGTGAATCTCTTATTTGCATCTTAAGTTTATTGCCAATAATAATGACAGGTTTGCGAAAGTGTAGAACTCTGTGAGCTCGCGCAAGATACATCTTCAGCACAGCGACTCATTTAAACACCTCAGATTGGCCGATGCGTTCAACAGACATGTCTGTGATTGGCTACAATGCTCAATGCTGCAAACGCACGTCGTAAAGTACCTTTAATGCAAAGGGAAAAATAAATAAAACTGTAATATGCACTTTTCATGATTAGGTAATCGCGGCTGCTGTAGGCTAATCTTATTCACATTTTTTTTCTGATTAATTGTTTTGCTCTTTGAGAAAGACAAGGTAACAAATTATTCGGGGCTTTACTAAAAACATTCGGGGCTTAAGCCCCCTTAGCCCAGCCCTAGCGCCGCCCCTGCTCTAAGTGTAAATATTGTTAGATGCTATTTATACTAAACATAAAACAGTATGCGTTAATAATATTCAGGGTACTGTAAATAATTATATTTATAAATCATAAATGGAATAGTGCCTTTTTGGCATCTTACTTTCCCGTATCCCGTCCCAACATATATACGTGGCTCTTCATTGACCTCCACTAGGGTGAACAAGGAACCACAATCAATTAACACCCGCTCAACATAATCCATGCATCACCACGGGGCTACGAAGGCGGTCCGAATTCGAAGGTACTTCGAAGGCTCCTTCAAAACGCGGCCTGCAAATATGCCTTCTTTTCCCGTGAATGCAGGATACATCAGAAGGATCCTTCGCAGCCTTGCCTACCCCAGAATTCATTGCGCGCCGGAGAAAAATTGCCATATTACAAATCTTAAAGAGGTGAAATTGTCTTGTTAACAAACCTTTGCAAATTATACAAGCAAATGCATTTTTGATTGCTGCACGCTCTTCATCTGTGAAAGTAATAAATCGTCTAGGTGCCAAAGTCAGCTCCGATAATCCTCTGATGGCCTATGCAACCTCTGGCAGTTCTTGGGATGCCAACACCACCTCTTAATTTCTTTCCAAGGCCTCAGGTAGCTGGCTGTCTTCCTATAGGAAAATTGCAATGTAGAATTACAGTGTATATTCACAGAGTATATTTCTAGCTTCAATAATTCAGGCAGCCATACAAGTAAAAAAAAAAAAAATTATTCGAGAACTGACAGTGAACTGATAATTGCTTTGACATTTGCTAATTTCCTCAATTTGTATTTTTACCACAAATATACCAACCAAAATTGTTGTCTAATAATATTGGCCCCATGGGCAAAACAATGTTTGTTGAACTCACCTTTGAAATGGTTTTGTCATACTGGCCCACGACGCAGACAAAGATGTCTGCAAAGCAAAACCACCGGCCACCGCACTGGGTCTTTGAAATGCAAAGCGCACAGACCCAGATCCAGCCATGGGTCTAATGAGTCTGGTGATTGCAGAATTCTCCACAGAATCTCAGTGAACTTCATAGTGTCCTCTTGAAACAAGATCAATACTGCTAAAATAGCCCCTGTCTCCAGCGAATATAGTGATGTTGCTATTATCAGTGATGTAAACACTGGAACTGCACACCTTAAAATTGGATAGTTGTCTGTAAGATTATATAGTTTTACTTAATTTAAATATTTTGCACACATAGTGATGGGCAAACTCATCCCTTTCATGCCATTGTCCTGCAGAGTTTAGCTCCAACTGTGATAAAACTCACCTGCCTGTAGCCTTCTAATCATGAAGACAGTGATTAGCTGGTTCAGCTGTGCTTGATTAGGGATGGAGCTAAACTCTGCAGGACATTGGTGTGGATAAGCCGAGTTTGAGCTAAATCATCTAAAAGATCTAAATCATTACCTGAAATATATGGCCAATTTTATTAGTTGTCATGTCATCGTCCTTTAAAGTTACCCTCTTAGGACCCTTGAAAAGCGTATATGTATCCATAGCTTTGACGTTCATGAAGTTTCGCAACTGGATTTGGCATCTGCAAGTGCTACTGGTTTCCGTTCTTCTCAAAGTTCCGGCGCGTGACCTTCCAGGTTACATAGCTTAGTTGAGAAATCAAAACGTCAGATTCCATTTTTAGGCCAATATTCTAAAATCTGTTATTTAGAGAAGATTAGATGTCTGGCAAAATAGAAAAATATAATTTTATGTAAATATTAAACCAAAGCAATAAAATGATAAATTAAAAAATTATTTGTTTTTTCGTTTTCCAATTTTTGATTTGAAAAAGGATATGGAATGGACGGAAGATACCCTGATTACTAACACCGATTTAGACAGATTTGTGAACAATATTTGAGAGAAATAGGCCTTTTGTGTATAGAAAAAGTCTTAGATCTTTGAGTTCAGCTCATGAAAAATGGGGGCAAAAACAAAAGTGTTGCGTTTATAATTTTGTTCAGTGAATATAAAGTCCAGTACAAATGTTACTCCCGCTCATCAGAACGGCTGTCACAGTTGCTAGGCGACAAAACCAGACCGTCCCATTGAACAACTCCTGGGACACAGCTAGCAACAATTTGTTAATGTGACAATAGATGTTGTTAGTTTCATTTTCCAAATAACCAATGGTGGAATGTAACGACGTACATTTACGCTGGATTAAAGTATAAATTTGAAGTACTTTAGACTGTTATTCAACTCCACTTAATCTCAGAGGCAAATATTGTACTTTTTATGAAAAACTGACTTTTTACACATGGATATTAGATTATGATATTATATATCAGGGATGGGCAACTTCAGTCCTGGAGGGCCACTGTCCTACAGAGTTTAGCTCCAACCCTGAAAAAAATCACCTGCCTGTAATTTTCTAGTAATCCTGAGGACCTTGATTAGCTTGTTCAGGTGTGTTTGATTAGGGTTGAAGCTAAACTCTGTGGGACAGTGGCCCTCCAGGACCGAAGTTGCCCATCCCTGTTATATATTGTGTAAAAAAATATGAACAGTATATAACAGAAACACTAAAAATATGTCTTATAGATCAGGGACAGGCAGTCCTGCGTCAGTCCTGGAGGGCCGCTGTCCTGCAGAGTTTAGCTCATAGGACAGTTTTGCATGTTAAAATATTTTATGGTTTGATTTTTGAGTTCATTTAATTTATTCTTCCCTCTTTCTGAGGACATCTCAGAGACTGGCAGCCCATGCATGAGTCAGCCCTGCAAACCTTTTGGTAGACAGTGGAAATATGCACTGATCCCAGATGATGTCCCAGTGTCTCTATTGTGGAGCCCATCCAGGACCTCCTGCTCAGCTCAATAAGTCTACAGATTAAACTTTTATTTAGTTTTTCTTATCTTAAAGGTAACTTATCTTTAAATAGTTGTAAAAAAAAAAAAAAAAAGTAGGCTACTGAAAGTAAAAATGTACAGAACAATTTATTTAGTATCAAATGTACAAATTAATTGACATGACAAAAATAAATGTACAGAATAATTTCTTTATTACACTTATTTTTTTATTTAAACCTTTATTTAACCAGGAGAATCCCATTGAGATTAAGAACCTCTTTTGCAAGGGTGACCTGGCCAAGACAGGCAGCAGCATATAAAAAATAATACAAACACATAGGTACAGACAAATAACACAGAAAACTAGAACTAACACTTCATAAAATCATTTTAAATCATTTTTACAATCTAAAAACATTTACATATTAAGGCATCTGCCTCTACGTCTTTCATTTTGGATTTAAATGCGTTTAGCGAGATTAATTCAGTGAGTTTCAAGTCCTTTTGTAACGTATTCCATGCTGAAAGTGCAAAATACAGAAATGCCTTCTTTCCCATTTCTTTGGCAAAGAGAGCATAACAAAGTCCTGAGAACGCAAAAAGTGTCGCCCATTGCTTTTCTGTATGATATGAACACATAGGTAGCTTGGCAGCAGACCAAGAATTGACTTATATATGAAAGTGTACCAATGACATAGCCTTCGGGAGGCTAGAGGAGGCCATCCAACCCGAGAGTATAGCTCACAGTGGTGAGTCAGCGCTTTGCAATTTGTAATGAACCTCAACGAAGCATGGTAAGCTGTGTCAATCATATGAAAATTTTGTTCAGAAGTATTCATATATAAAAGATCACCATAGTCCAGCACAGATAAGAAAGTGGTGGCCACAAGTCGTTTTTTTACATTAAAAGAAAAACAACTTAAGAAAAACAACGAAAACTTATTTCGAAAATAAAAACCCAATTTTAGCCTCAGCTTTTTCACCAGGTATAGCACATGTGGTTTAAAAGTCAGGGAGTCATCAATCAAAAGACCCAGGTATTTATAGGAATTAACAACCTCTATTTCACTTCCCCCCATAGTGACAATCGGAGGGAGGCTTTGTGGCCTGGTCCTAGATTTAGTAAACAACATAAGTTTGGTCTTATCTCCATTTAAAACTAATTTCAACTGCATAAGGGTGTTTTGGACTTCAATAAACGCATTTTGCAAACATTCAATTGCTTGTACAAGAGTTGACGCACTGCAATATATGACAGTATCATCAGCATAAAAATGAAGATTAGCATTTAACACATTTTTACCTATATTGTTTATATAAATAGTAAATAAAAGTGGACCTAATACAGAGCCCTGTGGTACACCCTTAGTGACTGCTACAGTATTGGAACATAGACCATCACATCTAATACACTGAGACCTATCACTAAGGTAATTTGAGAACCAAGCAACTGCTTGCTCTGAAAGTCCTGAGTTAATAAGTCTAAGTTTCAAAACTTCCTGATCAACTGTATCGAAAGCTTTGGACAGGTCAATAAAGAGTAATGCCGAATGTTGCTTCTTGTCAAGTGCAACCAAAACGTCATTTACCACCTTCATTGCAGCTGTGATGGTGCTACGTCTGAAGCCTGATTGATATGTAGATAAAACGTTATTTGAGTATAAAAACTCCTTTAATTGAACACTCACAAGACCTTCAAGAATTTTTGCTAGTACTGATAAATTAGATATTGGCCTGTAATTATTTAAAATAGCTGTGTCACCCCCTTTTAATAAAGGAAGAACAAAAGCTGATTTCCATATCCTTGAAATTTCCTTATTTTCCACTGTAAGGTTAAAAAGATATGTAAGAGGCACAGCTACAAAATCGGCTGCCAATTTCAAGAAATAAGGATCAATAAGGTCAGGTCCTGAGGTTTTTCTACAATCCAAGGCTTTTAGGGCTTGTTGAACTTCCTGCACCGAAAATGGTACAAAATTAAAAGACTGATCAACATATCCTGGCTTGTCAGTACAGGGATTCACAGACGCAGAACAAGTAGAATCAAACAGAGAACCTGAAGATATGAAATGCTCATTAAAACTATTCAAGACCTCCATTTTGTCATGAACAGCAACTGAATCCTTCATAACAAAGGTGGGTACTACTTGTGAATTTTTGCTAACAGAAAGGGATTTTATGGTTTTCCAAAATCTTCTGGGATCATTTAAATTTTTAGTGGTGATAGACAAGTAATATTCAGATTTGGCTGTCTTAATAAAAGAGGTGCATTTGTTTCTTAGCTGTCGAAATGCAAGCCAGTCAGATGTAGAACCTGTTTTCCTTGCTTTTGCCCAAGCCAAGTTACGTTTATGAATAATTTCTGCTAACTCTGTGGAAAACCAAGGGTTATCACGCCCCTTTACTCTATATCTCCTAAGTGGGGCATGTGTATTTATGATTTGTGTAAAACCCTCATTAAAAAATGTCCAAGCTGTCTCCACATCAGGTATAAGCTCTATTCTACTCCAATTGAAATGAAACAAATCATGATAAAACCCCCTGTTCATTAAAATGTTTAAGATTCCTCTTACAAATGATACGTGATTTTGATTTAGGGACCTTAGTGTTCCTGATGGCAGCCACAACACAATGGTCACTTATGTCATTGCAAAAAACACCAACAGATGAGAATTTATGAGGAACATTAGTCAGAATCAAATCAATTAAAGTAGACTTCTCCGGGCATTTAAGATTTGGATGTGTGGGAGAATTGATCAACTGTGTAAGAGTGACAGAATCACAAAAAGATTTAAAATCATCAGATACTGGCTTAAGCCAATCTCAGTTTAGATTGCCAGCTACAATAATTTCACTATAATTTAATCTACTTAAAAGTTGTATCAGAGACTGTAACGCATAATTTGGGGCAGATGGAGGTCTATAACACCCAACAACAGTTATACTGAGGCCCTTAACAATGTCAATATTTACTGCCAGAAATTCCAATTGTTTGCAGATTGATTCAGACAAAACTACCCTGACATGACATTGTCGATTTCACATAAATAGCAACACCGCCAACTTTCTTTGGTCTATCAGCTCGATAAACATTGTATTCATCCATGTTAATATCTTTATCCCCAACTGATTTTGTCAGCCAAGTTTCAGATATTACAACGTTACTTACAAGTTATAACTTGCATTACAAACCTAAACAATGCACAGACACAGACATTATTTTTTTGTTTCATTTACAAATTATTATTTACTTACATAAATATAATGTAGGCCTATACGTTTGTTTAATTTACAAATTGTAATTCACATAACCAAACGTTTATTTCTCTACCAATCTGTCAAGAAGAGAAAACAATCTGTCCATTCTCTCCTGTGATCTCCTCTCCTCTGTCTCTCTGAAACTTCATGTCCTCCCTAAATATATCTATCATATCTCGTTTCTTTTGGCTGGTGCTGCTGGTTCCTCATTCTATCCTTCTCGGCCCGGGGAAAGAAGGACGGTAAGCAAGGTTGCCAGGTCTGTGCAACAAAAGTAGCCCAAAAAGCCCATCGGATCTTCTCCATCGGGCCGCCAAATTCTCCACTGGATTTGTGAGTATGAGGGATGTTTTGGGGGTGTTGGAGCGTCGAAATCGTACTTACACGGGTGGAAATCAACCCGCAGAAAAAAATGTTTACCCACGGCAACAACTTAAAGTCCCTGTAAAGTCAAAATTAAGTATGTGTTCTGAGTTTGTCACACCACAGAAAAATGTGTTATTAGCCACCTAGCCAAATTTGAATGATAAAAAAGCCGCCAAGTAAATAAAATAAGCTATCAAAATCTTGAAAAAATTAGCAGTATTCTCTGCTCTCAAACGCTAGTCGGTTTGGCTCCATTCACCAGTAACAGTGGATTATCAGTGAATCCCAGTTGTCTCCGACGAAAGTTTATAAAACTATCCTGTGTAAAATTATCACTACAGGGTGTTGGTGGTGATCCTCAGCTCTCCATCAAGGTGGCTCTTCACAAAATGAATCCACGTCTTCTTGATATGATTTATTTTATTAATTTAAATAAGGACACCGATCTGTTTTGTAAGTGATTGCATCCAGGTACGCATTTCCGTGACGAAGGCATAGCTAGCTAGCAAACTGTAGGCTGTAGTAACTAATAGTACTGACAGTAACTCACGATTGAGCGGTGAACTGATGCAAATGTGCCACCGTTTTAGCCCCGCCCAAAAAATCCTGAACACAGCAATGGTGAAAAACTGTTTAACGGTCTAACTCCACAATTCAGTAATTCACAGTTCACAGTCTTTGTAATGTGTTTTAGCAATACATTTCTAACATTTATAATGTGTTTAGATTTTTTTTTTAGAATTGCCTTTACAGGGACTTTACTGGGTAAAACCTCGGACTTGGCAACACTGATGGTAGCCCGCATTAGAAGGATCCTTAATTGGGACAGCCTTCTTCGCGCCACTGTGACGCAATCGGCCTTCAAATGCGGCCTTTGGAGGATGCAGCCCCTGAATTGGGACACAGCCACGGGCTACTAAACATGCTGATCGGTAAAAGTGTCCTCGAAGGTCCAAAAAGGAGCCACGGTTTTGAGCGCAGTAACAATATGATTGTTGATCAGCTAGAAAAAAAAAAATTCTTAAAAGTGATTCCAACATATCATTCTTGTCATTATAATAATAGATGTGATGTGGACTTGCCTATTTGCACAGAATTAGAATGATTATTAAAACTTTATAGTTATCATTATTGTCCTGGTTTGAGTTTGCTTGTTCACGTTTAGAGTTTGTTTTCATTCATGGATGTGTTTCTAGTGTGTTAATTGGTTCTGTCTTCCCACGTTCCCAACCTGTTTGTCATGGTCACTGATTGCTTTGTATTGTGCTCAGGTGTGTCTTGTCAATTATCTAGTTAGTTTCTCCCTCTGTTTGCTGTGTATGTGTTTAGTCCTGTCTAATTGTCTGTTGTTGGTGCGTTTTCTTGGTTGTTCTGTTACCATTTTCACAGTCAAGAGTATGTTGTTTCTAGTTCTTTGATAATAAACCTTTTACTGCTGTACCTAGATCCTGCGATCTTTATTACCTTCAACTGAGTGTGACAGTTAGTTATAGTTATTGGTCTGGACCGGACTACTCTTTCTACTGCTCCTGTTATCAGACAGATATCTTTTGTAACTTTTGGCTGGTTTAATAAGACAATGGTGGGTAGAGTTAATGTACTTAGTTAAGGCTTCTGCCAAAAAGACAAGCTTTTAGTACTTGGTGTAAATAGACTATCCACTTTTTTTGCAATCCAGATACAATATAGCCTATATCATTACAGCACATTGCATTATAACATTAGTTGTGTAGGTTTTAGAAATGTTCTTTGCACCTGCATGCCAGTTGGAATCGTGTGCTTCACTGCAAAATACACTTTTTAGTTCTTTCTTTTTGCCACCTTTATATATAGAGAGTGTATGACTCTGGTCCTGCGCCAACCGAGAAATTGTTCTCCACGTATGGTAATACACATCTCGTTGAACAGAACCAGTGTAAGTACAAAGCCATCCTTGTTCCCATTTGTTTAGAACAATATAATTTGCAATTAAATGATTCTTTCTACTGTCTCTGTAAAAAGAATGAACTGTACTTCCTCTGTGCCAAGCTTTAAATAAAAACACCCTCCTACTGAGAGTGACAAATGTTCTTTGATGTTCTTTAAGACTTGTCTACTTTAGTGGATTCAAGAAGCTTGCAGATAATACCATGGGAATAGCATTCCTAATTCTGGATTTCAGATTTAAGGATCTTGAATGGTGTGTGTGTAGTGATTCGTACTGCTGGATTTTATGTCTAAACATATTTTTGGCATGACCATCTGGTGGTGTCTGTTTAAAATATCCTTCTTCCTGATGTTTTCATTGCTTCTTCAGGGGACAGTCACACCAGCCAAATGTAAGTTGCATCTTAGCGATTCTTTCACACTTTCCGCAAGCCAAGTGTATGCCACTTTGTTATTGGCTTCATGCGAAACTTGAACGGTGATACTGATTGAATTTTACTAACCCACTGCAATTAGAATTATGCAATATGTTTTACTGAATCACTCTGCAACACACACACACACACACACACACACCAAAAAAATCTTAAATGTACAGTACATTTTCCAGTTTGTTTTATTGATATGTATGGTCTCACTTTATATTAAGTGCAATTAACTACTATTTATTAACGTATGAATTAATCATTTGATGCAATGCGTTTATATTAAAAAAATACTTGCATGTAATTGCAACTGTTTTTTAAGTAACTAATTAAGTAATCTATAATTGCACTGTTGACCTTTCCCTTACAACATTCAATTTTTAGGTTAGTACATAGTAATTAAAGACCACCTAATATAAAGTGGGACCATATTTATTTATTATCCCTGACAAATCTGAGGAAAAGGTCTGAATATATATATATATATATATATATATATATATATATATATAGAGAGAGAGAGAGAGAGAGAGAGAGAGAGAGAGAGAGAGAGAGAGAGAGAGAGAGAGAGAGAGAGAGAGAGAGAAAATGCATAAATAGTATTAATTAAATGTCATGTTTATTTGTATATTGTAATTCATGTTATTGTGTATATACTGAATGGAAAGGAAATTTGTATTATTTCCATTGACACAAGAGGCAAAAGTTTGAAGAATCAGAGTTTGTGTAGGAACTCCTTATTGGATGAATTCAATCTTGCCTTGAAAACAAATGGTAAACCCAAATTAAGTACAGAGCTAGTAACAAACTTCTGTTACTAAGTAGGCCTACTGTTACTAATTTCCCAGTCCCAATACTAAACTGTTTGCATTAGTATAAATCTTTTAATTCATTTAATTATTTAAAAAAAGAGTTAAAAACCATTGACCTTTTTCTGATAAATAATTCACTTGGAGTCCTGATAAATTATTTGATCTCAGGTTGGTTGTGTGTTGTTGTATGCTGAGAGCTGTAATAGCTGTGAAGTGTTTCACACTACATTTTGAAGCAGCTTAGTATGATTCCCACTTTGGGTGGTGTTGGCATTAAGAAGCCAAATTTAAACTGCTCATTCTCAGATTTTCTGTTGATGGCAGTTGCTGCATTTGGCTCAGCTTCACCCCACAGGGAGCGAGGGAGATGCTTATACGCTTCTTTTGTAGTGCTGCTAAAGTCATCAGACACTGGGACACCCAAAACCAGATGGTCTGGTGCTATACTTTTGTTGCTCTGACACGCTTATTTGAGGGTGAGCAGAAATAGATAACCCTCATACTTAGCACACTTCCTGCCACCTATGAAACACAATGCCCTTACAGCTCAGCTGCATGTTATTCAACCCTATTACGAAGTAAAGTGGCAAAAGTTTGTGAAGCCCAAAGTCTTTGGAAGAAATATGCTTCCTGTATAACCTTACTTTTACTGTTCTTTTGCTTAACTGAAGCTGATTTTTCCTGTCCTTTACGATTCTGTTCTTTTCTCTCATTCACATTAGGCCAGTTCACACCAAGAATGATAACTATAAATATAGCCATAATGATAATTATATTATTCTCTACATCAGTACATGATACATTTCTGTTTCTTATCCATTTATTTTTAGCATAAGAGCTGGCGTGACCAGTTGTAAATTGTCTGGACACCAGGTTATTGCTTCCAGTTGTTTTTAGGGTTACACTTTATTTCAACGGTCCACCGTAGACCTTCTACTAACTATAAGTAACTTTGCAACTACGTCAACTAACTCTCATTATAGCATTAGTAGATGGTTAGGTTAGGTGTTAGGGTTAGGGTTGGTAGAATAAGTTGACATGTAGTTGCACAGTTACTTATAGTCAGTAGAATGTCTGTTGGAGGACCATCACAATAAAGTGTCAGCAGATATTAAGCAGACAGTCTACTAATACTCTAATGACTGTTAGTTAAAATGTAGTTGAAAATGTAATTAATTAGAGTTAGAATGTCTAAAGTGGACCATTAAAATAAAGTGTAACCATGCTTGATATTGCAAACTGGTATTTCTTACTATTTTAATGTATTGTCGTAATTATAAACACGTTTTTGTAGCGCAAACAGAAAACAGCTTACTTCGACATTGCAAAACAAGGGGGATAAGCGTGCACTGCAGTTCTGCCGTCGTCTGCTTTAAATGCTCAAGCTCTTTAAAGTCGTGTGGATTCTGATTGACTGTCAATATTGCAAAACTGCAAAACATCAGCTGTAAAAAAAATAAAAATCTGAAAGTGAATCCAACTATATTGTTCCTCTGTGGTGTTGTTATTATAGTTGTGGCGTGGATTTCCCTGTTCTCATAGAATTAGGGTGATTAATAAAACTTTATAGTTATCTTTATACCCTAGTGAAAAAAGTATACTTTATTATATTTGAAATATATTCCCTTTTTCAATAGTACATTGCAAATATACTAACAAAAATTGTACTATCTTTAAATATATTAAACGTATATTAGCACTTTATTAAAAATATATTTTAGGCATATATTAACTGTGTGCTGGAAAGTATCATAAATTCAAAATACATTATAGTATACAATAGTATTTTGTACAAAGTATAGCTAAGTATAGTATTATTTGCATATTAATGTCAATTTGTTCTTGAAGACAAAGTGTGCAATTTGTGGTAAATACTTGTGGTCAGTGCCGATGCCGACATATAGCGCCGTTGTGCTTCAGGAGACCCAAGTTCGAGTCCCACCTCGTGGACCTTTCCAGATCCCGTCCCACCTCACTTCCTGTCTAGCTACTGTCCTATCCTAAAAAAAAAAAAAAAAAAAAAAATTTAAAAAAAAAAAAATGATACATAAATACACTTATGGTATATTGCTTGTATGTTTCGAAGACACTCGTTATGTACTTGTAACACAAATAAAGTACACTTTAATATCACTAATCAAGCATGTAATTAGTCCCTACACAGGCATATACTTAAAGTATACTAAGTATACTTGAAGTTGGTCCAATTTAGTACACAAAAGTACACTAAATACACTTAAAGTTATGCTTTACTACAATTTAACTAAAATATACTTAGTACAAAATTAGTTGTTTAAAAATAGCACACTTCAAGTTAACTAATCATTAACAAACTTGAAGTATACTGATAATTAGTCTGGCTGCAAGTATACTTAGCATTTTTTTTTTCACCAGGGTAGTTATTGTCCTTGGTGTGAACCGTCTCCTTCTGTGTCATGACAGAAGACCACATAGAACCCGATTCATGCGCCGCACTGGTACATGCTGTCCGTGAGTCACTGCTTCCTACCATGTCCTCTTCTTCACCGTCTGCCTCTGCCAGTCCCATGGCCTGTCCAGCGACAGGTGAGGCGGAGGATTACAGCGGGTTCCTTCTACAGTGCTTGCACTACTTTGAGATGCAACCCCAACTGTTCTCTACGGATTGCGCCAAGATCGCCTTCATGATTACATTACTCTCCGGCCGAGCTTTGCAGTGGGCACCGTCTATTTGGGATGCCAGTGGACCCGCTACCAGCACTTTGTGCCAATAGTTCTAGGAACTATGAAAAGGTTCCTCCGGTGCGAAATCCCCTAAATAGAAGTGAAGTATTTTGTGTTAAAGGTGAACTAAGTAACTTTTTTACCTTAACTGAACAGCTTCGGAGTCATTGGAATAGTTATATGACATTTTTCGGGTTGAATAGTGGTCGTCTCGCACCCCCCAAGCGTCTGTGAGCCGAAAAACCACCCTTGCAACTTTGGGCCGGCGGGCCGCCGGACTCAGCGTCAGGAAGTACCGCGTGATATCAGGTCTCGCGATGTAACGAATTGCTTTACGGCAAAAAAATCTGCTAAAATTCTGTCATTATTGCGCTCCCTCACGCTGTTCGAACCCAAATGAAGAAGACGTTTTAAAGAATGTCCCATCTGCTTTGATGTCGTTGATCTATAGCCTCTGGTATCTGAGAGTCGCCAACGAGTTGCCATATCTATTCCGAAGCTGTAGGGGGAGCTCTATAGAGAAACCTATGAGCAAAAAGCGAGAATACAGCGAATAAATTCCCGAAACTGCATAGCCCTGCTTTAAACAAGTTATTTAAAGTCAATGTTTGAAATAAAGCTGCTCTTAATTTTCATTGATAATTTTTGTAGTGGTTGGACATATTATAGAATTTTAATTATAGGCTTATAATTTACCTAAATGTTTAAAATCATTTACAATGAATGAGTGGTAATTTAATCTATCTAATCTTTTATAGCTTGGCGATTGGACCGTATAATGTAAGCACATAAATCGTGAGCTTTGGCTTTACATCGTATGCGATTTACTTGTACAGTCAGAGATGGGCACAAATACATCAAAAAGTATTTATTTACAAATTACAAATACTTACTCATCAAATGTATTTAAATAAAATAAAATAAAAACTGCTGTGAAAAATGTACTTAATTAAAATACAAATAATTTAAAGTGTGAGAGTAACTGTGAAATTAGATGCATGTAAGAGTATAGAATATCAGAATATCATAGCTTAGTGCAGAAGATGTGCTGTTAACAGGGAAGATTGGCGAGAATAAGCTTCTCACATGTTGCCAAGTACAGTAATTATCATTACGCCTGCCACTAGGTGGCAATGGCAAATTCCGACAGTCTGAATGCTGTGCTCAGTGGAAAGCCGGCTTTACATTAATTTAAGACACGACCAGAGCCCGTCTACGGAGAGCCTGCCCACTCCCTATTAAGTCCTATTGTACCGAATTTTGGTTGTAGTTCCACCAGAGTTCCACTGGGGGCGATCGCCATGAGTGCAAAATGAATGGGAGTCTATGGGGCTAGACGGCTAAATTTGTCTCTTTCACCCGATTGCCGTTGAGAAATCTCAGATTTGAGTGTAGGTTTTGCAAGTTCAACATTGGTTATAGGTCGAAAGTTGAATGAACAAGTACTTATGTCCTTTCGATTTCTTACAGGTTGAGTTGTTGTTGCCCATAACACGCTAGCATTCTGCTAATGAACGCTGATTGGTCAGTGAAGGACTGATTACGACCAGAGATCCCGCTTGATGGCATCGTGGCATCTGAAGTGGGACCAGAAACAAACAAAACAAAAACTCGTCTAGCACGTGTATTTACCTGTGTCAGCTGTGTTTTCGATGCCTCGAGAGAAAACAAAGTGCAGAGTGCGAATGCACCAGAGTGTGTATGACGTCATTGACACTTTAAAACATTTTTTTAAGCAAATAAGTGACTCTAAAAAATCTAACACCAAGCAATGTGTAATTTCTTTGCATCTCCTTTCGAATACAACATTCAAATTACTAGACAAAAAATTATATTCTGAGAAAAGTGGATTTTGGTTGGTATAGCGCCATAGAGCTCCATTCATTCTGCACTCGTCCTGTGAGCGCCCTCATATGGAATCAGAGTGGAACTGCAACCAGTTCGGAAGCCGGAAGTGTACTGAGAGTGGAACTTCTCGCCTTATTAGACATTCTCTGACACGACCGACTGTGTTTACATGAATATTCTCCAAGACAGGCATTTTGACATAATTTTGTCACGTGTAGCCTATCTGGCAGTTCCCCCGCCAAACAGCAGTTCAATAACCGTTCAGATTTCAGCAACACTCACATACACATACACTTTGTTTTAATATTTCCATCATTAATGATTTATATAATCCACCCGTAACCCACCCGCAATTAATCAGAATGTTATTTTTGTATTACTTGACCCACCCACCCACGGATATAACTGTGATCCGCGCATCACTAGTGACCATTCAGTGAACAATATCTGATAGTATATTTTACTATATAGTTTAAATTTTTAATCCTGAAAAAGCAGCTTCTTTAATTGTGTCTGACCTTGTTCACGAGCGGCGCTGGAGCCTTTTCACTGACTGTGATGACGTGTTCTAACCAGGGTTTCCGTTGTCCGGTAATTACCGGACATTGGCCGAAAAAAAAATGAAATGTCCGACAAAATTAAATCTCTCCGGTCAAATTGTCCGATTAAAATTACCTTATAATCACGCCCCCCTAACACAATCTGAATTTGAGAATAAGCCAAAAATGTATAAAGCAAAAATACACCGACCTTTGGCTATGTTATGAAGGAACAGGCTCTACCGTTTGAAAGTTATTAAACATTATTACATGGCTTGGTTGAATTCCAATGTGGAATGCGGTCTGTTATTTCTTGCTTTTTTAATACAATTACAATTTCATTTAATTTATTGTTTAATACAATTATAGGCCTATTATTTTTAGTTTAACCCCACTTTTGAAAAATCCCCAGAAATGACATACCCAAACTGAAACAGATACAGTTCATGAACCTTTTGTACTAAAAGCACAAGTATGGTCTCATTTGAAAGCTGACACCTGGCAGTTTATTGTAAATGTAGAATTAATTATTGTCATAATGAAAAAAAGTTGTTATAAATAGCTTCAAAATTTTGTAAAGTTATTAGAAATTAATTTTTATGAAACATCCTCATGAAAATAAAATTGAAGTTGGCACTGTAGCAATCTAGAAATGCACTACAGCTAAAGCCACGTCTAAACATTTTATGTTTAAAATCTGAAGATAATAAGTCCAAAACTCTGTATTTAGTTAAATGTTTTTCAAGACCATGTCAAATTACTTTATTTTGATTTGACTTGATGTTTTTTGATGTTTATTGTCATCTTCTAAGCATCTATCCAGTATATTGTCTCTATTGTTTTGTGGTGCAGACGAGCCCCATTCAGTCTCAATCTCCCCCTACACACATTCACACCTCTCCAGCCTGGTTATGGCTCTAAATATGCATTTCTTTTGTCTGCATTATAGTTACTAACGACTGGCTATTCACAGGCTATTCATAGGGTTTCAGTCCCTGATTTCTTTTCTCAAAGTTCACCTCACATTTTAAACTGTATCAAATGAATTTTTTGAATAAAGAAACATTTCAGTAAGCGTTCAAAAAATCATAAAAGTATAACTTCTAGGTGGCAGGTGCACCTAGGGCTAGCTAGCATGTTAGCTTAGCACACCATCAATACACGACAATTTATGAGATTAAAACCATGTTTGTGCTCCAAACTTACTTTATAACGCAAGTAGAGTATTTTAAATAATCTTCTGTGATCTAATTTGGCTTCAGATAAAAAAAAATCAGACAGAAAATATACTATTGGTATAGTATTCTGCACAATGATTCTATATAGATTAGCATTACATTATAAATATAATCTATTATTATGGAAATACCTGGCATGGCTTGAAAAACACAGGTAACTCAAATATCATAGCAAACATGTTTATTGTCTTCAAAATGTTTTATTTATTCTTTTTATTCAGAATTTTGCACATATAAGTTGAAAGGCATTTGTTTGTGCATGCATAGCAAAACATATCTGCAACATTTATCAAGTTCACTGATAATTATGCGCACATTTATTAATTATTATCTTAATGAATAATGAAACAAGGACGAACCATATAAACTGCGTTGTTTGTTTAGAATGAAATGGATCGCAAATAGATCCGAATGAAGAAACGTACAAAACCATAGTAGAAAATGGGTCTCGAGTGTTCCTGCAGAGAGGGGGTTCTCGCTGCAGAATCGGATCAAGACGAAGCAGCGAAGTCGCCTTACAAGGTTACGCGGCTTATGCGCATTGCAGGTTGTGGAGAGACACTGGGAAGTTCGCTTGAGTAAAAACAATAGGCTTCAGATATTCTATGTGGGGAAGGGGGATTGGTTTGTTAAAGTATGAATTTGAAACCATAGTAAAAACAATTGGCATTGATTGACGCCAATCGGACGTTCATGTTTTTTTTCCGTTTTTTTATTTGAAAGTTAGGCTAATAAACATGTTGCATTCGGCCTGATAATGTCATTTTTTAAGTTACATAGCCTTCCTCCAGTTTTCCTCAACTTGACTAATTAAAAGGCGATATTTGACCGGCATATCATCAAATTGTCCGGAAAACAAAACCTCTGCAGGTCACTATGACCGGCACCATTTTTATCTAGCGGAAACTCTGGTTCTAACGATCCTCAGCATCGTAAATCCTTCGTTTTTTTATATTTTCATTAAAAAAATTCAATAATGTATGTAGGCTACTTTTATAACACTATACGTTGTATTATATTACCTTTGCATCAAATTACAAAAAACTTAGGATTTGATGGTAAAGTTGATATCTTTCTCTCTTTTGACTGCTGTTATCAGTATCTTTTTTTTACTCTTTTTGAAAATCGTAAAAACACTATTGTGGAGTTTTTCTTTTGCTATTGAGCAAATGGGAACACAAAAATGTATATTTAATGTAGCCTAGTCTCTCATTCACTGCTATAGAAGTTTTTCCAACTGTGACAACTTCCACTTCTGAGAAACCCGGAAATGTGAAATGGGTCAATAGGATGCGTCACATCATGTGATTGTCTTGCATCCAGCCAAAAACTGTTATAGGCAATTTGGTAGTCCTATTCGTATATTATATGTCTATGGTCCAATTAATCCTGGTGATGAAGGTTATTATATGCAAAATAAAATGACACATTTGAATA
Source organism: Vimba vimba (assembly GCA_022828995.1). NCBI lineage: Eukaryota > Metazoa > Chordata > Actinopteri > Cypriniformes > Leuciscidae > Vimba > Vimba vimba. Next base: position 32,950,353 of record CM040829.1, on the reverse strand, counting down.
AGTATTTTAAATACAAAATACAGTCTCTCAAAGTATTTAATTACATTTCATTTATTTTTGTTCAGAAAAATACAAATTGCAAAATACTTAGTAATTAAATACATATTTTAAATACATGTAATTAAAATACTGCCCATCTATGCGTACAGTGTTGGTAACAGTTGGTAACCTTGCTGAAATTGCACAGAAATCGCACAGTGTATGCCCGGCTTTACACAATCACTAAATGTTAACGAGAGACAATGAACAGAGAGAAGAACTGAGGGCTTAAATTCACTGAGGATGAAAATCAACAGAACAGGGGACAGGTGAGGAGTAATCAGAAATTATAGTAACAAACAAGAACTCAGGCAATGACAATGAAACCCATGACAAAGAAATTAAGGGGCCGTTTACGAGACACTGTTTTCAACTTAAAATGGAAAAAATGTATGCTTGTTGGCTGTTCATTTACACAACAATGGCTTTTGGGGGCCTGAAAATGCAAACTTTTGAAAATGGGTTTCAAAAGCCGCGTTTCCACCGGAATTACCCGGAACAATTTAACCCAGGATTTTTTTTTCCCCAGACCTGTTGCTGTCTGCGTTTCCATCGCGGTACTGTAAGGATTAGGCATATTATTCCGGTGACATAGGACTTAGCGCGGCTTTCCAGTTCCCGCTGGATTTCCTCCTCCACATATAAGCTTAACAAAGCCTGAACCTCGCCGTTGGTCCATCGGTCGTATTTTTTTAAACTCCATTGTTGATTTGAATAGCACCGCAACCGACTTTTAAAAATGGTGGTTGAAATAAAATTCTGCATGGAGTCAGCAAATCAAAATGCTGCATGAACTCAACCAATCAGCATGTTCAGCACACAAGTCCTACCCCCGAAAGTTCCTGAACTTTGCAAAAGTACTACCTTGCAAGCAGGGACTTTCTGAGGGGGAAATTTTTACCCAGAACTTCATTTAGACCCTGGTTCCTTCGGTGGAAACGCGGCGAGTACCACCCCAAAGTCCCTAGTTCCTGGGGAAAGTTCCTGCGGTGGAAACGCAGCTAAAGTGCAAGTTTTTGAAAACGATACCATTATTGTCTCAGGTGTAAACTACAAGAACGTGGATCCGTGTGAACGGGGATCATTTTGACAGCGTTGTGATCAGAACGTGAAAAACGCAAAGAAAAAAACTCTTCTATTTTGAGTACATCGTTGTCTTGTAAGTGCCTTAAATATGAGTCTCTTTCTGAAATGAAAATAAATTGTTTGCATAGTTATGTTAAACCAACATCATTGTTTCCAACCATTTAATTTATTAACTTGAAGTGGTCAAAACATTTTTCAATTTAACTTATTGCAATTTGTGACACTGGCAAGAACATTCCTGTATCATCTTTCACATTTTTTTCCCCTTTCAACAACCACTGACTATAAAACAGAACACAAAATAATGAAAAGAATGGATTAGTAATAGCTGTATATGTAACAAAACAACACTTTTGACATTAAAGAGTATACTTGCATTGCAGATAGGGTGCCACGCAGTATATTGGCCTAAACAAAAACACTGTGGCTTAGATGCAGAAAGTTTGGATCATAACTTTTACTCTTGAAACATCAAGATTGTCCAAGGATGATGTGACAAAATGCCATTCTCTGTTACCATAGCTTGGCATTGCCCACATGAATTAAATGGAAAACATGAGAGAAATTTGTGGTGATTTTGTCCTGTCCCATATGATATTCATCACACCAACTTGCAAAAACCCACAGTTCCTACATAATACAGAAAGCCATAAATATGAATTATTACACATAAATATTAGGATTAGATTAGTCTTGTGTTTTGGCAACAATTCACAGACCCAACTTTTCCAGAAAGAAGTGGTTTGTATTAGTTGTAAAACTCCTGATGCAAAGCATTTGTCCCACAGGGGCAGTAAAGGAGAGATTGAGCACTAATACTTTTTTCTTAGCTTTACTGCACTTCATTTTTAATGGATGTGAAAAATGAACTTCCCATCTCCTACATAATGTATGAGACATTACTCAATCTAGACTGAGTTCTACACACCGTAGCCTTACACTAAAGATGCATATGCAGTCATACAGTATGTGTGACTGCTGCAGGAAATCTTTAAGCCGCAGCTGCTTTCTTATTCTCTATTTATGAACCTTCGCTTTCTGTTGTTAAATTACTGGGCATTGGGTTGACAGATCGGTTTTCATATATGGAGTGATTTGCAAACAGGACAAAAAAAGTCAATCAAATTGCAAATATGCTATTTGTCTTACATTTAACATAGAGTATTATAGACTTCAATTACAGGAAATGGAATTCCAGTAATTTCTTGAACCTATGAGGATATTTATAGTGCTTTGAATTCAGTCGTCTATTGAATGTGCATTATGGTGAATTAAAGACCAACAATATAAAAGAACAGCTCTACAACATCAGGAAAATAAGCCCCCTTTTCTCTCTCTCTCTCTCTCTCTCTCTCTCTCTCTCTCTCTCTCTCTCTCTCTCTCTCTCTCTCTCTCTCTCTCTCTCTCTCTCTCTCTCTCTCTCTCTCTCTCTCTCGCTCTCTCTCTCTCTCTCTCTCTCTCTCTCTCTCTCCAAATAGTGCAAGATGAACCGCACTTTGAACCGCACTGTGCGCTGAAAAAAGGAGAAGGAAGGGAAAGAGGAGAATATGGATGCAGTCATGGCTAGGGAAAATAGGCCAACTTGGCATGTCAATCTAACAAATGGAGCTTGAGGTATGTAGTTTTAAGTCTTAAAAGCCTTTACTCGTTGATCAATACGCCGAGACTGTGACAACGGCCGTCTTTGAATCTCTCTCACTGTACGATGAAGGACAACCGTTTAGAGCCACAATCACAGAAATCACCATGATTGATCATCTCTGTCTTGGACAGCCCAAAATCATACAATGTGTACCAGGCATAAGAGGATCCACAACTGCTTTTGCATTGTCATCAACTCATCATTGTTCTGTGTTCTCATTGGTTTGCTGGCATATGGGGGATTTCGGGATTTCATGAGAAATGAAAGATGTCAGTGAATGGCTTGCCCAAGCAGGACAATTTGCTGCCATATCTCAATCACTGGAAAAAGTCACCTTTATATGACAAGAAGGTTATCATGCAGGACGTGGAGGCAAAGAACCACTCATTCTTTAGTTCATGTTATGTTTCAATTCCACAATTTTAAACATGAGTTGACCTGCTGAAAAAAAGAATTTCAACTTATACAGTATATACTGTATGGACCATCATCGGCACCTACAGTACTTAATTTGATGGGATGCACAGAGGGGACCAGTAAAACAAAAAAACAAAAACAATATATGCTAATGTTAAAAAATAAACTGAAAGAAGTACTGCATCTCTAGACGTGTAAAACCCCAAACGGCAAAAAGCAACAAAAGCAGACACAAAAACATTTTTATTGTGAATGCCACAAATTGTTTGTAGAATAATATGTACTTCATCCAGTGCTGTTTGTTCTCTGTGCTCATAAGTGTCTTGATACTGTCTGTTTGTTTTACTGACTGAGAATTCAATTCAAATTCAAACAAATACAAGCAATTCAGACCGTTTTGCAAACAAAAAGTCAACCCAACTCCAAATGATTAATTCAAGAATGATTAGAATCGCTGGTTCAGTCGACAAAACGTTTCTCAGGTCAGTCAGGCCATGTGTATGTGTATGTATATGACAAATTAAGATCTTGACTTTAATAGGAAGTCATACAGTTTTGGAAAGAAAGGAGGATAAATAATGTCATCATTTTAATTTTATGGTGACCTATTCCTCTAAAGGTAATGAACAGACTTTTTCTTTCCACTGATAACATAAATCTACATTTACTGTATGTAGGCCTCCCATTTTCTACACCAGATAATCCCTGTCCTCATTAAAGTGTTTTGAATAAATGTGTCCTCCTACTGTAAGGTCTTTTGTTAATGACCAATGATTCATGTGCCGCATTTTCATGGACGTGGAGACTAATACAGGGACCCAGAGGCAATTATCAGACTCCCCTGGTGCGACGGAGGCATGTTGGACAACTGAAAGTAGAATTCCCATGTTGCTGGAAATGTAGGATTTGATACTTTCTATAAAAATGTGTTAAATGGGTGTAAGTGTTGGACATTAAAAAACAATAATAATAATAAAAATAAAAAAAAAACAGTAAGAAATCCAATGTGTTGATAGAATGTCTGGAGCTTATTGATACATATTTCTTTTGTAAAGCAGACTGTGTACACATTGACATTTTTTTGACAATAACAAAACGACAAACCTTTAAATGACATTCTTGTTATGAAAAAGCTCATGCAAAATCTATGTGCATGACAGGCTATATGGAGTGTTCAGCTTTTAACAACGTGAGCATTTACAATGAATAAATGTATCTGGGTTTTATTTCATTCAGCTATTTCACTAGTTGAAAATAATTGCTCACGCATAAATGGAAAAATCCACAGCCTTCTGCACAGATCTTCGTAAGGCTACAAAACATTTCTGCTGTATCAGATATAGCAATATAGTTTAAATTTTGTAACAATCAAGCAGTTAGGATTTGCTATATATATATATATATATATATATATATATATATATATATATATATATATATATATATATATATATATATATATATATATATATATATTTTTTTTTTTTTTTTTTTTTTTTTTTTTTTTTTTTTTTTACTTGAATATACTGTAAGTTGGATATACTTTATATTCAACTTTAGCTGTGCATTAATATAGTTTACATTTTATAGCAATATAAATAATCACTCAGACGAGATTTTCTATATAGTATGCTTTACATGAGTACTGTATGTATGCAGGGAAAGATGGATGTATCCAACTTTTAATATATTGCTAGGAGATTATATAATTAATTTTGCAACAATATAAACAATCAAGCAGTTGAGATTTGCTTTATAGTAAATGTCATAACCAATCTGGGCTTTATTGCAGAGTGGCCTGATGGAAATATTTCCTCAGTGCAAGACACATGAAAGCCCGCTTGGAATTTGCAAAAATGCACCAAAAGGGCAATAGTCTCAGGAAGAGAACATTGAGAAGATTGAACTGTTTGGCCTCAATTCCAAGTGTCATGTCTGGAGGAAACCAGTCACTACTCATCACCTGTGCAATAACATCAAAATGGTGAAGCATGGTATTATCATACTGTGGGAGTGTTTTTCACAGGCAAGGACTGGGGGAAATGAGCGGGGGTGCAACAATACAACAAATTTCCCATACAAGGAATTGACTCACTGCTTAACCACAGTATGATGGATTGTTGTAGAAACTAACCAGCTAGTCATGACTGTTTCCCGAACCCGGTCGCACCTTTGTTGTTTGAACCACGTTCAACAATATAGCACTGTGGTTAATTTTGTCACATGCAGGTTGTGAAGTAATAACTTCTGCAAATTAATTGATTCAAGATCGCAATTAATGCATTTAACATTATTATAGTTAATTTACATAACAGAAAAATGCAGATGAAGGAGTCTTGAAGGTGAAGGTTCTGAAATCTGTGGCACTATATGGTCATTGTTGCTTCTGTCGCTACTTGTAAAAGTTCTTTGTTTCTCCTTACACGAGACAATTTCAGAAAGAGAGAGTGAGAGAAAGAGAGAGAATTTGAATTTGAAAAGCACCTTTATTAAAAACAGTATTCAATCACATTTATTATTTTTTTTTACCAAAAATACAAACCAAATAATTAAACCATTCAAAAATAAAACATAAAAAATAAATAAATGAATAAATAAACCAACAAACTAAATACTACACACACACACACACACACACACACACACACACACACACACACACACACACACACACACACACACACACACACACACACACACACACACACACACACACTCACACACAATATAACAAATTGCTTTTTAAAATGGTGGCATTTTTATAATCTATCAACAAATCACCATCTTCATTAAACTGTACATAAAACCTCATTTATCCCCCACATATGAACACTTGTACACACTTCACCAAATTATTATAGGCATGCTCTATCCTAAGCCGAGCTGCCACCAGTCCCATAAACATGTTCAGCACATTCAAAGAACCTTGTCCTATCAATTTGTTTTTTTTTCTAGATTTACAGATTGCAAGTTTTGCTGTACCAGACAAAAAAATTCAACTTCAAAAAAGAGTCAACTTATGTTTCCTACTTGCTGAATATTTTGTACCATACATAAATGCTTCAAAAGAGAAAGCTTCACCAATTCCTGTAAACCATTAAAAGATAAAAGAAATAAAAAAGATAAAAGAAAGAAAAGATCATTTAACCTAGAACACTGTACAAATAAATGAAAAAACGTTTCAAATTCTGAACAAAAGGGACAGTTACAGAACCCTACAGAAGGATTAAGGTGCGCCACGTGTCTGTTTGTGGCTATGGCCCCATATACAATCCTTCATTGGAGGTCGTCCGTTTGTTTGTCAATTGGTAGTTTTGGGAGACTTTCAAACTGCCCCTGACCCACCCAAAAGGCTTCACTTTTAAGCCAGTTTACTCTAGCTGATGAAGCTTTCTCATAACAATTAAAGGGGTCATCGGATGCAAAATTCACTTGTATGTTGTGTTTACATATAAATGTGTCTTTGCAGTGTGTGAGCACAACCACAATACAATAAAAAAAAATCCATTCACTGAAAATCCATCCACGACTATTGACAGACTGTCCCGTATTAGTATATTTCTGCCCTCAGCCATTTGTATACTGTCTGCCAAAGCAGCACTTTATGTGTCTTGTGTTGACACCCCCCATGGAAGAGAGGGGTGGGTTGAGCAGTTGCTCACTGTCATTTAAAGAGACATGCACCGAAATGGGTCGCCATGAACAGAGCTGTTTTTGAGGAGGTAAAAAGGGTGTTGTTTTACACAACCATTGAGGAATTTTAACCAAAGTATGTAACAAACTTTACATGAAGACCCTAAAGAATCATACCAACTTGTGGAGAATGGGCATCTGATGACCTTTAAGAACTTCCGATAACCTCTTAATATCCTCATTATGACTGACAAAAACTTTGATATCGTCAGCATAGGCAATTGACAATTTCTCTCGAAGTTTAAAAAGCAGTGGTTCAATTGCTAAACTGTACAGCTGATCAGACAGTGGACAGCCCTGCTTAATACCCCTTAAATAGGAAAAGGTCGGCTCAAACCACCCCCCACCTTGACCACACAAGCAGCATCAGTATATAATAATTGTATCAGCAATTAGAAAAAGCAATTAACAAAAATAAATTGTCACCAAAACCAAAGTGCTTTTTCACATTAAAAAGATAATTATGGTCAACACAGCCAAAAGCTTTCTCTTGGTCCAAAGAGACTTTACACGTATCCAAAACAAATTGGACAAAAATAATTTGTCCATAATAGACCGCTTAGGAACACCATATGATTGACCCCTGTGTACAATCAATTCTAGATCATTTCTTAATCTATTTGACAAGCATTTTGAGAATATTTTGAATTCAGTTGTAAGAAGTGCAATAGGACGCCAGTTCTTTCCTGCTTTTTTGGGCAATAATGATAAAACAGCAAATTGACAAAAAGTAGGCAAAACAACATCTCTTATACATTCGCAAAAAAAAGGTAATTGCCTATACAGTTCCAGAACCTCTTTTAGAAATCTGCTGGCCTCAAACTCCACTCAGCTTCATTTACAATATCACTATGTGTTTCTTGGAGAAAAACAATATTAAGCTTCTTCTGTTCAATAATTTAATTAACAAGGGCATGCTTAGAACTATCTCTCCCACATTAATGTTTGATCTGTAACGAGGTTAGATGTTGTGGGAGGAAGGAGGTGGGAACCAGCGAACATTTAAAGAATTTTAATAAAATAAATAAACAAATACAAAAACGAAAGTAAAGACGGCAACCCCTCACGGTCGACTGCAGCCACACATAATAAAACAAAAGATCAAATAAAATAGTCCAGGCCTGGTCCTCTCTCCTCCTTCCCGCCTCGCACCGTACTCTCACAGCCCTCGGCCTCGTCTTGCACGCCACACTATCCTTAAAGTTTCCATACACACAGAAAGGATTGAGATTAGGAAACAAAGCAAGAGGGAAAGGCAAAGAAAAGACACCATGTGATGCATGATATTATTGACTGATATTAGCCAAATTACAATACGCGATTTCTAGCCTTCTTCCTTTTCCTGTCCACCTCTTTAGATGTTCTTATAGTGGTAAGATGATTTTTCAACCTAAAGCGCCTCTTCTCACTAAGCTCATCAACTCCAACATTTCTCTGATGAAAAGTAACAGATTCAACCAATTTGTCTACATCAGTAAAGAAGTATTTTATGTTAATCTGTTTACCATAAATTCCATCCAGAAAACTGTTGATTTCCTCTAAGCTATACAATGAGTCTTAAAAATCTATAAAAATCAGCTTTAAATGAACTGAGTACAGCTCCTGTGAATTACCATCCTCACACAGAGAATCTTCCTGTAGCTCAAGATCATCAGAAAGCACATCCTCCATTTCCTCATCATTCAAAACATCAGAACATAATTCTTCCTGATTTACATCGTTTACACCTTCCTTACTTTTCAACTGTTTAACACAACTAGTACCAGGAACTGCTTCATCAGTTTTAACATCAGACACTAAAACGTTTGTACTAACACAAGGTTCCACATTAACTGCAATATCCCTATCAGCACAAACATCATTATAATCTGAGAAAACAGACTGGATATTTTCAGCCTCATCAACAGATAACACCGCGTCAGGATTAACAGCACTCACCTCAACAGTGGAACAACGTCACCTCGAGCGGCCTCAGCCGAATCTTCGATGTTACCTGCAGCATCAACAACTGATCCTGCCTCACTTCTGCATCTGTTCTCTTGTGTGGACACCAGAGGCGGACAGAGTACACAGCTACATTACTTGAGTAAAAGTACAGATACCCCTTGCTAAATTTTACTCAAGTACAAGTAAAAGTACTACAGTCAGATGTCTACTTAAGTAAAAGTACTAAAGTACTTGTTTTTAAAAGTACTTGAGTATCAAGAGTACATTTTCTAAATATTGCATTACTACTGCCAACATGCTTACATTGGTAAACACAGCAAACACTTGAAGCGAAAACTATCATTAACTTGTTCAGAAAATTGAAATAGTCTGGTACTATAACAACTCAAGTAATGTAGCTGTTCTGCACAATTTTTTTTTGACTCATGAATATTCATTAGGGAAAGTCATCCCTGATTGGTCTGATGACCTACCCCTAACCCCACCCCTAAACCTACCCGTCACTGGGGGTCTTATGACCTCCATAACCCCGCCCCTAAACCTACCTGTCACTGGGGTTAAGACCAATCAGGGATGACTTCCCTAATGAATATTCATGAGTCTTCCCCTACCATCCTGGGAAAAAAAAATATCGCTCCCGGGATGGACCTGCTGCGTCTTCATCCATTGTTTCGTCCATAGTTTGTTTCTTATCTAAATCTGACCATGGAGCTGACTTTGGCGGAAAGCTGAAGGTGATTGCTGATAGGCTGTCCCAATCAGTGGCGCCTGCACAATCCAATCACATTTGAGACGGTTTCCGAGATGTTTCTTTTTTCCTTGTTTTTTTTGAAGAAGTAACGGGTACTCACAGTTATGGATAGAAATGTAGTGGAGTAAAGAGTACAATATTTGCCTGTCAAATAAACTTGAGTAAAGTCATGAGTACTCCCCAAAAATGATACTCGAGTAAAGTACAGATCCCTCAAAATTGTACTTAAGTACTGTACTCAAGTAAATGTACTCTGTTACTGTCCGGCTCTGGTGGACACGCAAGATGTTTGTGTCCAATGTCTCCACATTCAAAACATCGTATACTGCCGGTGGTTGCATACACCATATACGATCTTCCCTCATGCTTCACACGAAAGTTTATTTCCAATTTGTTTGTTGTGATTAGACTCCAACATCATAAAAACATACCTCCTGAAAGACACAACGTGTCTCAAGGAAGGATGTTTACTGCCGAGCGAGATTAAGGACTAACAACCTTCCCGAAGCGTGCTAATTCACATTGTTAAACTTCATCGGATGCTAATGGACATTTGAAATTGTAACTTTTGTGGACGGTGCGAAAAGTGGAGAAACTTGTACAAAAGCATAATTTATAACAAGACCACTCACCATTAAACGACTGACTAAACTTTTTTTCTTATAATATGTTTTCATGACCAATCTGATCCCCAACTACTACAAGCACTTCCTCCACTGTGACATTGTCTTCAGGAACACACCTGGAACCATTACGAAGTGATAATGGTGGCGTCTCTGCGAAAGACAAAAACAATGCTGTTTTAAATGTACACTTTCCAACTCATACAACTTTGAAAAAATTGGCAAAAAATAGAGAGAGAGAGAGAGAGAGAGAGAGAGAGAGAGAGAGAGAGAGAGAGAGAGAGAGAGAGAGAGAGAGAGAGAGAGAGAGAGAGAGAGAGAGAGAGAGAGAGAGAGAGAGAGAGAGAGAGAGCTCTGAGAGAGAGAGAGAGAGAGAGAGCTCTTCTAAAGGAGCTTCTTCCAAGCCCCTCAGAGAGTTTCATTGTCTCCAGAAAAACCTTTTAATTCTTCCTGAGCAGGAGGGAATTGTAAATTGGCACTTTTCTGATTCAGAGTTGTGATTAGCTGATGTGGTCAGAGGTGGCCACAATACTACCCTCCTTTGGTGTGAGGTATATTTGCATAATTCAATGACAGTTAGAATAGTGTCTTAAAATGTTTTTTGAATAGCTATGATTGAATTAATTCACTTTTAAAAAACCACTTCCCGATTAAAAAAAAAAAAAAAAAAGGTGAAGTACAAGTATGGTAACCCATAATCGGAATTTGTCCTCTACATTTAACCCATCCAAGTTAGTGCACACACATTAGGAGTAGTGTTTAGTAAACACACAAACACACACACCCTGTATGTTTGTACACATTGTTATGTAAAAAAACAGCACTCATTACGTGTATACAGTTCTGTTAGTGGATATAGAGAGGATCTACTCCATTTTGTGTAATAAATGTATGTGTGAAGTCTGTTAATATCTGTCCTTCCTTTGTGGCTTCACCCATGTGGCACAACTTGTTTTTCCTGGAAGTCCTAAGGAATTTATTATCATTTACACTTTTTTGGATAAGTATGAGGGAGAACAAGGGAGTTCCTGTGATTGACGTGATCACTCTGTGCTGATAAACCCCTTCCTCCTGTTCTCCACAATAATTGGTGTTATCCGAAGGCAAAAGGCATCTGTTATTGTTGTTCACAGAAGTCCGATCACATTAAGGCAGAAAATCCCTAAATTCAGGTGTTCTTTATTAAATAAATAAATCTTGACATGTTGTAACACCTCCTTTCTTTTAAAGATGTTACTCTGAGAGAGTTCAACTGATTTTTGACATGCACTGATAAATAAATCTCTTCACAGAACAAATGATCATTTAAACATATTTTATTTTCCCCACCAGTGCTTAATACATGTGCCAAACAGACAATAAATAAACTGCAAAGCACTCACAAAAGGTCTTTGTCTCTTCAATAATGAGTCAATGACATGAAGTAAACTTATCGTTTGAATGTCCTTTCTTTTGATAAGTTGAAGTGATGATGAAGATGAAATGAGTTTCAAATCCACAAGGCTATTTGAGTGTGATGCAATGGTTGTAATCCTATAATCCACAATGTGAGAAAAGATCGCAGTCAACGGCGATCAGTGAATCGGTGTCCTCAGCGCCACGTTGGTTAATACCATGTGCTGTAGCCTCGTTGCCAGCATGGACTGCACTTAAGATTCAATATCTCTAGTATCCAATCAGTGCTCACAAAAGAACATGTGGAAATTAAAAGTCCTTTCTAGAAAGAAAGCACAAAGCTAACATGAGTGGTCTTATGAAACAAACACAACATCAACTATATAAATCAATCCATACTCACAGTTGAGCAGAAACTCAAAGAGTTCTCAACAAAAGACTTAAGAGGATCAAGAAGGTAGCGTGAGTTCAACCATTTGATTTCCCTCTACCAAACGCTACCTATGGTAGCCGAGTTTATATGTCCGGTTACCTCCAGGCAATAGCGCCCTCAAGCTGCTCCTGTTGTTACTACATGTGACCCAAATACATCACACTAGGGCATCAACAAGAGTAGAGTAGCTAAAATACAATAATACAACAAGTAACGTTTTGTCCATTACATACCCCTCCCTTTGCTGTCAAAATTTGACACATTGCAAATTTTTAAGTTTTGGCCATGGTAACTGTCAATCTGGGTAGTATCAGACAACATTGTCACCTTGTAATTTACTGGACCTAGCCTTTTGTCTACTTTAGCTGGCCCTCGCCATTTTGGGGAAATTTTAGCCATGAAACCATCATCTGCACGAGATAAAGGATGAGTACGCACCCAAACTAGATCACCCTCCTGGAAGTCTTGGGCTCCTCTCTTGAGGTTGTAATACTTTCTCTGTTTAGTTTGTGCTTTCTCAACATTTTCTCTAACAGCTTCGTACAGTAGTTTCTGGAGATCAATGGTACTATAGCTTGGTTGACCTGGATCTGGCGGATTCTGTAGAGCTCTTAGTAGTGGTCCTTTCAAATGACGTCCCAGGGCCACTTCAGCGGGTGAAAATCCTGTGCTTTCATGCCATGCTGTATTCAAAGCAAATCTAAATTTGCAGATCCATTGATCCCAAGTACAGTGATTATTGTCAACATATGATGCAATCATGGTTTTTAGATTTCTGTTAATGCGTTCAGTCAGGTTTGATTGTGGATGATAAGCAGTTGTAAGTTTTTGGGTTATCTGCCACTGCTTGCACAACTGATCCATGAGGTTTGAGGTAAATTGAGTGCCTCTATCAGAAACAATGAAGGCTAGTGTTCCACACTTTGATGAGAATATGAACGATGATGGTAGATCTGGCAGATCTCATGGGGAAGACCTCTACCCATTTAGAGAAGTAGTCTACCACAACTAGAAGATATTCATTTTGACGGGTACACCGTGGGAACTAGAGATTAGAGTTTAGAATTAGAGTTTTAAATTTGCCTAAATGTCCACTGAGGGGGCTGTCATGGGCATAAGTTAAAAACACTTCCTTCAAGCTAGCAGGAACCATAATCTGGAATCTTTCTGATTGTGGACCATAGGTAGCGTGACTGGGACACTCCTGAATAAAATATGATTTCTAAAAACAAAGTGAGTTCTCATAAGATCAGTGGTATTTTAGTGTTTGGCTCTTACCATGATTTCTTGCCACTCTGAGTCTTTCTTCTGCTCAGCAGCAATCTGAGACAAGTCCATTGGCAGTTCACAAGTGATAGGATTAAGAACATGTTTTGCTGGTGTGTGCATCAGGATGGCCGTTGGTTCAGCTGCATATCTCCTTGACAAAACATCAGGTACCACATTACATTGTAATGTTCTATAACAAACTATGAAGTGATAGCCTTGAAGTCTGATAGTCCATCTTTCCAACCTAGACGAAGGTTTTGGGTGCTGGAAAAGCCAAACCAAGGAAGCATGGTCAGTGATTACTTCAAATGCTCTGCCTTCAAGATAATGATGCCACTTTTCCACAGCCCAGACTACCGCTAGACATTCTTTCTCTGATGCCGAATATGATCTCTCAGCACCTCTCAGCAATCTAGATGCATAAGCAATCACTTTCTCTTGTCCATCCAATTACTGTGTCAGCACTGCTCCCAAACCAACGCCGCTTGCGTCTGTTTGCACTTTAAAAGAAGAATCAAAATTGGGTGTGTTTAACACAGGGGCTTTAGTCAGATCATCTTTGAGGAGTTCAAACGATCTCTGGCACTTGTCTGTCCACATCCATTTAGCTCCTTTTTTCTTTAGTGCATGTAAGGGTGCTGCTTTAGTGGAGAAATCTGAAATGATACCATACAACACCTGTTTTTGTGCTCTCTGAGAACTTGTTCCATTAAACGTTGCAAAAAAAAAAAAGGCAGCTGTATTTTTAAGGCCAAAGGGAAGACACAATTCAGCTCTACTTGCCAATAGCCACGCTTCAAGTCCAAAGTGCTAAACACCTTGGCTCCTTGCAAAGAATCCAGTATATCTGTAATTTGGGGCATCGGATATGCATCGAGGTGAGTTTTAGAACTAAGACCACGATAGTCAATGCATAACCAAGATCCACCATCCTTCTTATCTACTCCCACAACAGGTGAGGCCCATGGTGACGTGGAAGGTCTAATGATTTTTTAATGAGATGAAGATGAAGTAGTTCCTTGATTTGTTCTTCAATAAAATCATTCTTGACTCTTGAGACTCGGTAAGGTCTCTTTCTTAGGGGAAGTTCATCAACTGTTTTTATTTCATGTTTGATGCAGTTTATACGTCCTAGCTTGTGAGTGCAAACTGATGACCAATCATACATGAGAGGCTTCAACTGATTCTTTACCTTTAGGGAGGCATGAGAATTTTCCACTGCTTGATCAATGAGCTTCAAGTCCTCCTTTTTTTAAGATCAATTTGACATCATCTTGTGCAGCATAAAACTGGATGGCAGCGTTCTCATGAAGTTCATTAAAGGGAACCCCGATTATTAAGACACATAGGCCTAAATATGCTTCAATTGCTCTCTCCTACAAAATACATAGTTATAAATACATAAAATATTTTCGTTATTTAAAAAATCCTCAAAGTGTTTTACAGAATTTGAGCTACGAAGGCAGCCATTATTTTTGCGCGCGCAGTGCATTCTGGGTCGATGACGTGTATTGGTTGCGTTCAGTGCAGAGAGAGGTGAGCTAATGGCGCTGTAAACTGTAGCTACATCGTAAACGTTAATATAATGCCACATTGCGCAGCGTTTGGTTGCAATTTCCAATCCAAAGGAAATAAGGGGAGTGATGTAAGCCTCCACTGCTTTCCAAAGGAGAAAAAAATACGAAAAGAGTGGGAAGTTGCTTGTGGACGAGTACAACTCCCTAAAGACCCACAGCTGTGTTCCCATCACTTCAGTCCTGATGCATTTGAGGCATTTAGTCGGCTAAAAGAGTTCACAGGTGCAGCTGGTTACAAGCGAAGGCTAAAACCAAATGCCGTGCCTTCAATTTTCCCCCACAAGGAGCCTAAACGTCCGTGCGTAGCGAGTGAAAGCCGCGCTAACAAGCGTCAAAGGCAAGAGACTCTGGACACTCTCCTGCTAAGATGTAAACAACCCGCTCCTTTCGTCGCGGAAGACGAATCATCGGACGCTACGCCGATCATGGAGGTAACCGACAGTCCACCAGATGCTGTTAATAAATTCGTAACTGTAGGCCTACAGTGTTCTCCAAGTATGACCGATGCAGCAACGCAGACGGATGTTTACAAGTCGGATGCAGCGGTAACGTTACAGTGGTCAGCTGATGTGGACTACTCGGTAAAAAAGGACCATACTTACACAGGTAAACATGAAATTGAGTTGGGCAAACCTGTACAGGAGGATGACGTTGATAACTCCCAGGATCTGTTCCTCTCAGATGATGAACTTAGTGAACAGAGTCAACCACAGTACAGTCACTGTGATCCAGAATACATTGCAAGTTCATCTGAGTTTTCTCAAAGCACCCAGGGATCACAAGCTTCAACTAACACACATAAAGAAAATAGGCTTTTTCTAGTTTTTGAGGAACAGTTAAACCAATTGCTTCAGCGTTGTTTAAAGTGTGGCTCCCTGATTGTCCAGGAAGAAGTGAAAGAGCTAAAAAATGAAAGATCACAGTTGACACTAGAGCTCACATGTGCTAACAGCTGTAGTTACAGATGGCAGTCTCAGCCTACTCTGAGTGGGACTAAAGGGACAGGAAACCTGCTTTTAACAGCATCAGTTTTCTTCAGTGGCATCCATTTTGCTAAATTTGAGCGTTTCTGTAGTAACATGAACCTCAAAACAATAAGTGAAGACACATACACATCACTGAGGAAGAAGTTTGTGTTTCCTGTCATTGAAAAAATGTGGATTAAAGAGCAGAGTACAGTGTTAACTAACATGAAATCGCAAGAAGTTGTTGAACTCTGTAAAGATGGCCGGTGTGACTCTCCGGGGCACTCAGCAAAATACTGTACATACACTTTTTTAGATGCACAGAGTGAAAAGGTTGTGGACTTCAAGGTAATAAGCTGCACCCAAGTTTCGAGCTCTAATACCATGGAAATCAAAGGTTTTAAAGATGCTCTCAAAACCATAGAAGAAAATGGAGTGAAGGTCTCAACCATCTCCACTGACAGACATCCACAAATCGTCAAATAAATGAGGGTCAGTAATCTAGAAAAACACCATGAATTTGACCCTTGGCATGTGGCAAAAGGAGTGTCCAAAAAATTGGCAACTGAAGCTAAGAGAAGGGAATGTGAAGGCCTGGGACAGTGGATTCCATCCATTATAAATCATTTCTGGTGGAGTGCACAAACCTGTGAGGGTAATGCCGAAGTGTTGAAAGAGAAGTGGATATATGTAATACACCATGTTACCAACCGACACGACTGGCCAGGGAACAGGCACTATCACCAATGTGCTCATGAGCCCCTTGATGAGACGAACCAGAGAAGAAAGCTTTGGTTAAAGCCAGGATCTGAAGCCCACAACGCACTTGTGAAGGTTGTGAAACACAAGCGGCTTTTGAAAGACCTGGATCATCTGACAAAGTGCATCCACACAACAAAACTAGAGGTATGATCAAATACAGACATATTTAATAAATATGCCATTCATTATGATGTGACTCACATATTTTAATAGTTTAATTTCAAATTCAAATTTGTTTCAGGTGTATCACTCCATGTACCTGAAATACCTCCCAAAGAGAACACATTTTGGATATGATGTGATGATCCATGCCTCCATGCTTGCTGCTCTGGATCATAACAACAATGTGAACAGGGAACAGGTGTGTGAACTGTAATAAATCCTATCATTTGCAAGCACTATGGCTGCTTTTACACTTGGCATTAACATGCGATCACCGTGATCCGATCATTAGCCAATCAGGTCACGGTGCGTTTACATTTGATCATATAAAGTAGCCTCTGTATCTGGATAACGATCGGATTTCTGTTTCCTGACTAATATTTAAAGGGATACTCCACTGTTTTTTCATATTAAACTATGTTATTCCCTTAACTAAAACGAGTTGATACATACCTCTCTCATCTCAGTGCGTGCACTTAATCGCTCTAGCGCGCGCTGAAACTTTGATAGCACTTAGCTTACCCCAGTATATTCAGTGGTATCTAACAGCAATGAATTTAGAAGTGACCAAACACATCAACGTTTTTCCTATTTAAAAGCAGTTACACGAGTAGTTAAACGACCAAGTATGGTGACAAAATAAAACGCTACGCTTTTCTAAGCGGGTTAAAAAGGATAACTATAATGTATGGCAGAATAGCACTTTGCGAGTACTTCAACTCGCCGCAGTAAAAAGTCACGCCTGATCCTCTTCCTCTCACTTCTGTCAATAGTGGGAAGAGGATCAGGCGTGACTTTTTACTGCGCCGAGTCGAAGAACTCCAAAAAGTGCTATTCCGCCATACATTATAGTTATCCTTTTGTTTTTAAATAGGAAAAACGTTGATGTGTTTGGTCACTTCTAAATTCATTGCTGTTAGATACCATTGAATATACTGGGCTAAGCTAAGTGCTATCAAAGTGTCGGCGCGCACCTGAGCGATTAAAGGGATAGTTCACCCAAAAATGAAAATTCTGTCATAATTTACTCACCCTCAAGTTGTTCCAAACCTGTATGAGTTTCTTTGTTCTGCTGAACACAAAGGAAGATATTTGGAAGAATGTTTGTAATCAACAGATCTCGGTCCCCATTGACTACCATAGTAGGAAAAAAATATACTATGGTAGTCAATGGGGACCGAGATCTGTTTGGTTACAAACATTCTTCCAAATATCTTCCTTTGTGTTCAGCAGAACAAAGAAACTCATACAGGTTTGAAACAACATGAGGGTGAGTAAACGATGATAGAATTTTCATTTTTGGGTGAACTATCCCTTTAAGGGAATAACATAGTTTAATATGAAAAAACGGTGGAGTATCCCTTTAAATATTAGTCAGGAAACAGAAATCCGATCATTATCCAGATACAGAGGCTACTTTATATGATCAAATGTAAACGCACCGTGACCTGATTGGCTAATGATCGGATCACGGTGATCGCATGTTAATGCCAAGTGTAAAAGCAGCCATAGTGACACTGGATATTGCACATCAAACTGTTCCTATCACCTTGTATCTATTTTCCATTTTTCTGTTTTTGAACAGGCTGTTTTTCAAGATGGGGAGAGTGTTGGAGAACCCAAGTTCAAAATCGCATGGAGCAAAGTCCACAAGGCATTCAGAGCAAGACCAGTGCCTGTTGAAAAGGACTATAGCTACATGACAGCTATGATTGCAGATGTTCTCTCCTCTGTGTTAGATTCAAAACAAGTCATGGGCATGAGAGTTAATCCAACACACATCATGGCTCCACAAGACAGACTATCCAGATCACAGATCATTTTTCAAACACAGCAGTTTTCACGTTTCAAGTAGCTGCATCATTACGAACACATGACGTACACACCAGCATAGTTCAAATGTACAATATCTTTAATTTTGTATTCTAGTCAAGCACATGTAGTACTTCAAACAAACATTTAATATTGGAGTACATGCAACATTTATATTTAAACGATAAACATTTGGTATGATACCCTATTTTGTTGCAAGCATAGCTTGTGCTCTTGCCAAAATGCCTTCAAATGTCAACTATCCAGCTATATGTTATTAAAATCCCTCCATGCCTCATCTACTTCTGCACGATCATTGTCTTCATATTCAAACCCTGTATAGATTCCACTTGGTTCAGAGTAGACGTTTCTTGTTTTGTTAACAGCACATGATGGAATGACTCTGCGGACTCTTCTCCCTAGCCAGCCATGCATCCATCATGTAAACTGACGATATGAAGCATATCTGTAAGACCTAAAAGGCAGAATTTTGAAAACAATTATACTATTACGTTATGAAATAATGAATTAAGCTGCTTGTCTTAACCAATAAAACAACTGAAGCCTTCAGTGAAAGCGCATAGTCCAGTTAACTTTTTTTTCCCCACTATTTGTAGGCTACAGTGTAGGTAGGCTACTATGTAGGCATACTCAGATAACCATGTTCACGTTTGACTTGCCTATTAGTGACCTGGTTACGATTTGGTAGACCAGCACTATGCCGGTCATGGAGGCTGACGAGGGCCGCCCATAAAACATCTTTATTGAGGCAAACTGCATTAAAGTTTTCATGTGCTGTGATACACGGAGTATCTGTAAATACAATCAAAGCATGTTGTTATAGCATTTTACTTTATGTTTTCATCAGAATCACAATCAGCTTTATTGGACAGGTTTGTGCAAACAAACAAGGAATTTGACTCTGGTAATATTTGCTCTAAAAGTGCAACACTCACTTAACATATAAAGAATAAAAACATAAAGGTCAGTATGAAATATAATAATGAAAAAAATGAAGTATGCACTATAACAATACTATAAAATTTAGAAATGTACCAAAAAAAAGATACGGTAACACTTATAGTGTCCTTGTTACATATGTTACATGTAGCCTACTTACCATAGTAATAACAGTAAATTATGCATAATTACATGCAACTAACCCTCAACCAAATCCTAATCCTATAACCCTATAGTAAGTACATGTAGTTACTTAATATTACTCAGTACTTAAATGTTTAATTACACTGTAACAATGACACCTTAAAATAAAGTGTAACCAAATATACAATAACAATTGGAGAGGGAAGGAATAGTGCATATCAGTATAGTCTTGAGATTTAAGTTTTTAAATATGTAGTGCAAGGCAATTCAGTGCAGTTGTAATTTTTAATAACAATATCGTAATTGTAAGATTTTAAATGTACATGACGTAGATGAGCAAAACAGTGTTGACTTTGTTCAGTGTAAGGGGGGAGAGGGTATTTTTGCGCGTTCAACATAGTGACTGCTTGGGGAAAATAAAGCAAACGAGGGCGGTAAGACTTATTAAATTATTTATACTGATAGTACGATTGTCTGATCTAGCCTGGGCTTCTATACTCTTTGCCTATACTTAGCCTACCCTGGACAGCTGCTGACAAAAAGTGAAGCTCTTTACAGCAAACGCTCTCGTTCTCGCTTGGCATTGGCAAGCAGTTGCCGCACAGACACCATCTGTTTTGCCCCACTCTCGCTTCCTCAACTCTCTGATAATCTTCAGGCCTATCGTCTTCCGCGCTATTCTCCTGATTTAAGCCTACGGTGAGCTCGGGTTCAAACTGAAAAGGCTGAACGGCAGACGTGTTCATCTCGCTAGTCGCTACTGTCAAAACTTAGCTAGCTAGCCGGTACTGCTGCAATCCATTGACAGTAAGCAACCTTTACACGTCACTACCCAGAATGCATTGAGACGTAAATAACTATGGCGGCCTACGAGTGAACGGATTTTCGTCTTTTTTAAATAAAAATAAAACCATTTGAAGTGTTTTTGTATCACCTTTTTATAGCTGACGCCTACGTTAATCTTATAAGGCCAACATGCCGCACTAGTCGGGGTTCCTTTTAAAACAAATGGGGTGACTGGCGTTGGAATCAGGTAAACACGTGAAGAATTAAAATCAATGGTTACTTTGGCTTCCCTTAGGAAATCCAGTCCCAGGATGACAGGAACAGCCAAGTCTTCATCATTCATCACGTAGAATGTGACAGCAAGTTTCACTCCATTTATTTCACATTCCCAGAGAATCTTTCCCTGAGTTCTCTGACTCTGACCATTAGCAAGCATAAACGTTTGAGTACTTTTGGTCAGATGCTCATCATTTCTTCTCAACCTCTGCCAAACTTTCTGAGGCATCAAAGAGAAGGTGCTCCCAGTGTCAATTACAGCATTAAAGTAAGAGTGATTTAAAATTATTGGAGTTTGCAGCACATTATTATATTGAGAGCTGAAAGTTGGATCAATGAGCATGAGGTGATTTTGTTGCCCTCTTCCACCAGAAGATTTCTTCCTCTGTTCCTCTTCTTTTCCTTGATTCCATATCTTTTTACTCTCAACCCGTTCCTTCTCTATCTGAGTACCAAGACGGACCAGATCATCAACCATCTTCACTGTTCCCCTTAACAACGAAGCCAATCGAGGGTTGCAGTTTCTAAAAAGTCGCTTGAACTATCTCAGTTTCAGTCATTTCAGGATTATTCTTCAGGCACAGTGCTCTGTAATTGAAAACAAAATCTCTAATATTCTCATTAACCCCATGACGATAGTTTGCTAATTTCTGGGCAGCAACTTCTTTATGATCTTCATTTAAAAACGAAAAAAAAAAAAAAAAACTTTTCTTTGAAAGAAGACCAGTCTCTTCCCACTGCGGAATGTGACGTCGGAGTGACGTCATTTTCATGTCATTTTTGGACGTCCAAATTCGGTCCATTGAAGGGGTTGTTTTGTGACGCCAGGCGATGTCTTTTTTCGACGTCTTCCGCACGTCTAATGTTGACGTCCGTCCACAAAAGTTTGTTTGTGGGAAGAAGGAAGGTGACGGGGTCGGCTTGCTGTGGATCGTGTGTTTTATTAGATAAGTCTTTTCCAAACAATAATCACGCTCGGTGCGCTCAAACAAAACAGCGGCTTCTTTAGGCTTCTCCTCATGAGACCACACACACACACACACACTTACTTCTTGTTCTTGCTTTCCCTGGGAATCAAACTCATGATCTTAGCATTACAAGCACCAATGCTCTACTGTTTGAGCTACAGCATCACACCTTTGTACGCGTCTCCAGTTATCATCTGATGCTGAGACGATCAAATGGAGTTTTTGGAAAATGATCTTAAATAATCTGTATTCATATGTATTAATCATGTTGATAATAACAATGTTGATATTTGTAAATAAATAAAAATATTACATAGTAATCATGTACATTTCCTGCACCTGTCATAGACGTCCAAATGACGTCCAAAAAAATTACCCAGTTCAAAGGTCCAATGTTGAACGTCAATATGACGTCCAAGTTGGGTCATGGTTGGACGTCCAAATAGTGGACCTAGTTTGGACGTCGAATAGATGTCCAGAATTGGTCATGGACCGACGGACCCAATATAGACATGATCTGAATGTCTATCCGACGTCCAATGTTTAGTGGGTTATTGTTTGTTTTTCCGCTCTCCACCAGCTCTTAGCAGTACCTTTCAGACTCACAGATAATGATGCTAACAGCTCTTCAGGATACAGAGGTCTCAGCTCATTATATTCTTCAAATCGATCAATAAAATCAATTGGGTCTTCTGAATCAAGATTACTGAAGGTAGGCAGTTCAAGTTTAACTGGAGGATTAGGAGATGATGAGGAAAGATACATTACTTGCTTTGAGCTGTTTTGTGTAACTGGGTCAATCTTGGATTGGGATTGAGACATCTTATGAGAAGTAGAAGTACTAGTGTGCATGGGAGTAGACATTAGAGGTTTGAAGGTTTGGTACCACTTTACAATAAGGGTACATGAATAATCATGTACTAATGCCTGAATTAATAGTTCAACAAGAACTCATGATTAGTGAAGATATGAACTAATCATGAACAAATGAAGAGCTAACCTTAACTACGACAGGAGTCATAAGAATTCATACATGAATAACAGCAGCCTTAACTACAGGTTAGTACATGTTTGATAGTTAATGCATTAATTAACACTTAGGGGTAAACAAAATCAATCAGGCTCCATAAGAATATGTTTTTTAAGAATATGAAATTCATGGAATAAGAAATATTTTGACTTTGAAATACATTTTAAAAGGCCTTAATCTGTTTTGTGATATTCTTTACCCCATCAAACTAAACCTACTGTGACTTACAACAGTTTCTGAGGAATCGGTTCCCAAAAAAATAACCAAGCAGGAAACATGAACACGGTCAGGGGAACGTTTGCTGGGATCAGTAGTTCACTCTCCATCCAGACAGAAGCTGTGATGATACTGTACCTCCGTTCTCTGACTTTTTGAAAAGCCACACAACATCACTTAACTGTGCTGAATACTAGTTGTAGTACATGTGTATTGGATAGTAAGTTTATGATAAATTATGAGCTGAATTTGGTAAGTAGTTAACAATGAATTAATTATGATGTTCCCCTTCATGTAAAGTCATGACGTAATGATGCAGTAACAAGCCATTAGTTGATGTTAGTGTATGGTTAGTTGATAATGAGTTAATTATAATGTGCCTCCTCAAGTAAAGTCATGACACAGTCATGCATTAACAAGCCATGAGTTGATGTTAGTGTATGGCTAGTTAATCATGAGTTAGTAATGATGTGCCCCCTCAAGTAAAGTCATGACACAATGATGCACTTGCAAATCATTAACTAAAATATGAATAAACATATACACTGAGTGCCATCCTTATTCCTTTACATGGTTTAAAAAAAAAAAAACAAAGATAAAAATTATTTGTGGTTATTTTATTTTTTATTTATACAATTAAACATATATGGACTTAAAAGAAAGCCCAAACATACATGTAAAGACACACAAGGCATGTTTACATGGAAAATATGGCACGTCCATAAGCTAATGCTAATCGAAGCATATACATTTAAACGACAAAGAATACAGTTAATTACTGTACATATCTTCCTGAAAACTCCTAATACAACATACATGCAAACATGTCTTTAATTATTAATTCTGTTTACCAAAGCAGTCAACATTTATTAGACTAAAATGCCAGCATTGCCATAAGAACAGAACTAACATACCGAGAGAGCACAGAGTGTCCAACTAGAAACAAATCCCACATACTGTAGTTCCGGGAAGAAACGTATCTATTACTAAACATAAATACTCATATAGTATATATATAAAACATAGTCATAAATGAACTATAAAAAATAAAAAAAAAATCAGAAAATGGTTTAGATAAAATTCATGCCGCTGGATGCCGCTGGAAAAAACAGCAATGCAAGTTTGAGAGGTGGCGTCCCAACAAATCTCGGGAGAATCATGACTTGCTTTATGGCACGATGTCACATACATCAACAACATTTGAAGCAGCCTCTATGGAAGACACTAGCACGCATTTCAGAAGTGAATCGTGGCAGAGTCGACGAACAAAACGTGGTCGGAAGAGTCAAGGAAAAGAAAATGAGAAAGTGAGACGCAAGAGTCCCACTCGGTCAGGTTTTCACTCGTTGGCGAGAGCTAAAAAGCATCAAAGGATGCAATAGCGATGCTGACCTGGCGTTCTTGTTGATGGACTAGTAAGTAAATCTCTTATTTGTAAACTTGCTTGCATCCTATGTTGTATGTTGTTGCGCTTGCTTGTTGTATGTCATTTTTTACGAAGTTGTTCATTCATCCATTGTTGATAATAAGACCAGTCCACTAATTTCCACATATGTCTAGCTAGCTGTCGATTAGCAGAGCTATTAGCAGACTTGATAACAAACACTTGTTTCTCTTACGTTATTTTTTATTGCCCAGCTTGCCTCACAAGCAAGTTTACCAGCTGAACTCAGGTGTTGTGATGTGTATTTATCACGTAGTCCTTTGTCTGGTTCAGGTTTCCTATGGCATGTGTACTGTGCTTATGCAAACTTTAGCTGGCATATTTGTATGAAATCGTGAAACATTGTTTCATCAGTAGACATCTTCGGAGGCTATCTGTGCCTGCTCGATGTCCGACGCTTCCATCCTACTGAACAGGTACCGGTATACGGGGGGAGGGGATCAGGTCGTGAGCACAGAGACTGCTCTGCGTGATTGGTATTTACAACAGTAACGTTAAATACAAGTACTCCACAGCGACTCTACTGGTCGCTGTTTGACAAAATAGAAAAATGCAGTGTGCCTTTAAGGCTGCTGTTATACATGCATGAAACCTTATGACTCCTGTCGTAGTTAAGGTTAGCTCTTCATTTGTTCATGTTGAAGTAACTATTAATTTAGGCATTAGTACATGATTATTCATGTACCCTTATTGTAAAGTGTTACCGAAGGTTTTAAATTGTTGCTCTAATTGTCGATCTCGTCACTTAAGCAATCCACAATACTTTGACTCATATCGTCGATTTAGGAAAGGAACAGCTGCTTAAAGCAATCCAACTCTCTTTGCAAACAATAGTTAATTTTGTCTTCACATGCTTGAAACTTTGTATTCATAGTTTTGGTGGTAACAAGTCCACTGACACAATGCTCGAGATCAGCAAGATGCTCCTCAATGCTACACATGCACTGGGCAGCCTCTTCATTGTCGAATTGCAGTCATGAAACTCAAGTGGTGGAGAAGGTAATGGCAAGACATCAGGTTTAGACATATGGTCATCTATCTGATCAGTGGACATATCTCTAAATTATCTCTCTTCCTCAAAATCTAAATATAATTCACTGAAGGTATCAATGAGATTAGCTACAGGGTCTCTGTGCTGAACAAAAGCTGAGAAATCAGCGACTGTTGCGCTCTCTGCCATTGCAGATGATGTTTTATATTATTTGTTTGTGAAGATTAATCAGTACAGTCAAAATTCATATTTTTAATAAAAGGGACTCCATAAAGTTCAATTCATAGTCCCTGTTCGGGCGCCAATCTGTAACACCTTTCTTTTAAAGATGTTACTCTGAGGGGGTTCAACAGATTTTTGACATGTACTGATAAATAAATCTCTTCACAGAACAAATGATCATTTAAACCTATTTTATTTTCCCCATCAGTGCTTAATACATGTGCCAAACAGACAATAAATAAACTGCAAAGCACTCTCAAAGGTCTTTGTTGCTTCAATAATAAGTCAATGAGATGAAGTAAACTTATCATTTGAATGTCCTTTCTTTTGATAAGTTGAAGTGATGATAAAGATGAAATGAGTTTCAAATCCACAAGGCTATTTGAGTGTGATTCAATGGTTGTAATCCTATAATCCACAATGTGAGAAAAGATCGCAGTCAACGGCGTTCAGTGAATCGGTGTCCTCAGCAACACGTTGGTTAATACCATGTGCTGTAGCCTCGTTGCCAGCATGGACTGCACTTAAGATTCAATATCTCTAGTATCCAATCAGTGCTCACAAAAGAACATGTGGAAATTAAAAGTCCTTTCTAGAAAGAAAGCAAATAGCTAACATCAGTGATCTTATGAAACAAACACACAACATCAAGTAAATAAATGAATCCATACTCACAGTTGAGCAGAAATTCAGAGTTCTCAACAAAGGACTTTAGAGGAGCAAGAAGGTAGCGCGAGTTCAACCATTTGATTTCCCTCTACCAAACGAACTGACTTAGGCCCTGTTTACACAAAGGGAAGATGCAGATATTTCCCTGCGGTTTGGCCTCTCATTTACACGAAAACCATGTTTTTATCACAGAAAACGATTATTTCTAAAAACTCCGGCCAAAGTGGAGATTTCTGATAATGCCGGTTATGTGTTGCCGTGTCAACTGGGAGAAACGGGGTTTTAGGTTCTCAAACGTCACATTATGCGCCAGAAAATGCTTAACGTCATGTGAGCGCCCAAGGAAGTCGCTCATGTTATTCGTTGTTGTTGATTCTGAGGATTCTGATTGGTTTGCATGGCTTTATCCTTCTCCCTACACTGCTGCCCATAGGTTTGGCATAGTTATGATGGCGCTCGACGGCGTATTTATGCGGGTGGATGTAAATGACAACTTTTTTGAAAATGATGTTGTGTACACAATGTTATTATTGAAAACGGAGGGGGGGGGGGGGGATATTTGTTTCTCTAAATACCCGGCTATGTGTAAATGTGGCCTTACTCTATGGTAGCCGTGTTTATATGTCCGGTTACCTCCAGGCAAACCCTCCAGCTGCTCCTGTAGTTACTACATGTGACCCAAATACATCACACTAGGGTATCAACAAGAGTACAGTAGCTAAAATACAATAATACAACAAGTAACGTTTTGTCCGTTACAATGTTTTGTGAGATTTAGTGATCTATTCTTATTAATAAATGTAGTCTTCTAAGACATGCCAATAGTGCTCATAATGCAGTGCTCTTTTTCTTTTCTATCAAATGTTTTGTCAATACACATGGCTTGCATGGAGAACATCTGGCATTCAGCACAATCTAGGACAGGACATATAATGCGAGCCGCTTTGACCTCTCCTCTCTTTTTTGACCTTCAATCTGGTGCACAGAACTATTGTCCTCTCCTTTTATAATATTCATTGGCCTTACTTTCAGAGTGTTTGTTTTGTACTGGTCTTATCTCCTTGTTTTTTTATTTATTATTATTCATCCTCACACATCTTCTTTGTCACACTGTTTCCCTCCTCTCCTCTTTATTTCCTTTTTCATCATCAGCTCCAGATAGCTCTGAAGCCTTAATGATATTCTGAGAAAGATGCCCACTGGGCTTTATTTGTTTTTGTTCTTTGCTCTATTTTCCCTGGAACAAAACCACAATACTGATGCCAGACAGATGAATTTGTTTTATGCAGGTTACTCACATACATTCTTCATCTTTCCACACCTCACACCTTTTCCTGTGTTTTATGTGGTACACATTGTACGATTTTGAGCAGTCCCAGACGAAAGATGTCCAATCATGGCGGTTTCTGTGGTCGTGGCTCCTAAATGGTGGTTCTACATTGTACAGTGAGAAAGCCTAGTACAGGTTCAAAGATGGCCATCGTCACAGTCTTGTGACCAAAGATATGGCTTTCGGACCCAAATGGCTCTTGGAGCCTTATGCTGATTGAATTAGGATGGGCCAGACCCTCAGTCTAGGGTGTTACCTTAACCTGTATACTTAATTTGCATGCTTTGTTCAGACTCTCCACCTCTATGTAATCCCTCCCCCTTGGAATGTATATAACTACAATGCATACTGTATTAGAGTTAGATCATGTTGGAAGTACTACAGCAACGTAAAGCGGAGTTCTCAATAAAGAATAACTTCCGTTGAATGCGACCCCAACTGTCTCCTGGTCTCTGCTTCGATGAAAGAAAACTTTACAACATTGGCATGCCAAGTTGGACTCTTTTCCCTAGCCATGACTGTGCCCATATTCCCCTCTTTCAATTTCTCCTCTTTTTACTGTATCACCGCACATAAAAATCACAATTGCCGAAGTGTGATTCATCTTGCTCTATTTTCTTACCACTAGTGCATGCTGATGATGTTTTATTCTTCTATACTATCTTGCGTCATAGCATACGATTCAATAGGTGTCATCATCGTACAGTCTACATAAATGTTGTACCCAAGTTTATTAGATCCATGTCATGCAGTGGGATTTGTAATGATCATATAGGATTGCCGAAATCGCACAGTCTGTAGCAGGCATTATTTGGACTTTTAATTATTTTTTTGGACTTCAGACTTTATTTGTTCGAAATGCACCATTTCATTCTTCAATTTCCTTTGAAGTATATCAGTGGTACAGATCTGCCAGGCTCTCACACCAGCCAATCACAGTGCACTCCCTCACCTGAGTTCTAATTACACACACCTGCACCTCATCATCACCCTCATCACTGCCACTATTTAGACTCACACTTCACCACAGTTCATTGTCCGGTCTTGTTCATATGAAGAGGACTACTTATTTTGCCTTAGCGACGATCTACATGATATCTCCAGCGATCCTTCCTAGTCTCCACTCCAGCGTCATCTCCAGCGTCTTGTCTCCATTCTCCTCTGTGTGGTTCCTCCAGTGTCTCGTCCTTCCTCCATGTCTCCAATTGTACTGTTGTTCAGAGTTCCAGCTATCCACTGCATCATCTGCCAGTCATCTCACCTGTAAGAAGAAACATACTATTTACTGCCAGCATTCCGCTCTCCAATCCATCATTGCACTTACCACTTATCTGCTTTGTTCATCCGCTCAGTTGTTGTCTTAATAAACTATCTGTTAACTTCAATCTCCTGTCTGATCCCGTAACAGAAGACCAGACCAATACCGACAGACAACTTCATGAGGTCACTGGAACCACTTCAAGATCAAGCAGCATCTCTTTACCAACGACCGGGCTAAGATCGCGTTCATCATCCCTGCTGAAGGGGCGAGCACTCCAATGGGCAGAAACAATCTGGACTCAATCCAGTGCTGTAACCCAGTCCCTGAATGATTTCGTCACACAATTTTGTGAAGTTTTCGGCAAACCTGTGGGAGATTCATCAGTGGGTGCGCATCTTTATTATCACCCTCAAGGGAATATGTCAATAAATGATTATGCTGTCAAGTTTAGAACCCTCGCAGCCACCAGCGGCTGGAATGAGCGTTCTCTCCTCACCACCTATCGTCAGGGATTGGATCCCCGAGTGCGGCTGCATCTCGCTGCATACGATGATGCCATTGGCCTTGAACGTTTCATCCAACTGTCCATCCGCTTCACCACCCTTATGCAGTCGTGTCTCGAAGAGCACCAGGGTGAAACACCATCTATATTCCTCCAACAGCCAGAGCACCTCAGCACCCCAGAACCAGGCCATGAACCTATGCAAGTTGATTCTACACGGCTACCGTTTATGAAGCGGCAGAGGCGGTTGACCCAGGGGCTTTGCCTGTATTGTGGTGTATTGTGGCATATCATCTCCGCATGCCCCATCCATCCTCCACGTCCAATGGTGAGTGTATTGAAGAATCCAATCACAAATTTGAAGCCACTCACTACCACTGTAACCCTTACTGCTTCAAATGTATCTCTCCCAGTTCATGCCTTCCTCGATTCTGGGTCAGCCAGGAATTTCATCTCCGGAAGCCTCTGCCGCCAACTCAACCTCCGACGACCGCAACTCAGACCATCTACCAGGTCCAGTCGGTGACTGGACGACCACTATGCTGTAAATATGTTTGATATAGCGCCGGTCCCATCAAGCTACAGGTTGGTCAACTTCATGTAGAATCCCTCCATTTCCTGGTTCTGGAGAATTCCACCACTGAGGTGATCCTAGAGCGCCTGTGGCTTGTGCAGCATGATCTCATCATCTCCTGGAAGACCGGAAAAGTCCTGAAGTGGGCCAGGAAGTGTTTCCCTGACTGCTTCCCTCTGATTCCTCACCCTGAGGTGATCCTAGGGCGCCTGTTGCTTGTGCAGCATGATCCCATCACCTCCTGGAAGACTGGCGAAGTCCTGAAGTGGGGCAGGAAGTGTTTCCCCGACTGCTTCCCTGTGATTCCTCGACCTGCTCCAGTCGAGGTTCTCCCGGTGAACTCCACCTCCGTCGAAAGTCCAGTCGAGAAGCAGTCGGTTGACATCCCAATCTGCTATGCCCCCTTCAGTGACGTTTTATGCTCAAAAAGAGCCTCTCTGCTGCCTCCGCACCGGCCATGGGACTGCGCCATCGACCTGATTCCGGGTGAGCCAGTGCCCCATGGGAAGATCTATCGCTTGTCTCTTCCCGGACAGAAGGCCATGAAGGAGTATGTAGAAGAGGCCCTCCAACAAGGCTACATCCGCCCTTCTACGTCCCCTGCTGCTTTGAGTTTCTTCTTCGTGACCAAGAAGGATACACGACTTGCGGCCTTGTATTGATTACCATTCCCTCAATAAAATCACCATCAAATTCCGATATCCTCTTCCCCTCGTCCCAGCGGCGCTAGAACACCTCCGCCGAGCCACCGTGTTCACCAAGTTGGACCTCCGCAGCGCATACAATCTCATCCGAATACGTGAGGGGGATGAGTGGAAGACTGCCTTTGTGACCCCCACTGGACACGCATACCCCTTTTCCACCAAGGCACTTTGAGTGCTGGTTCAGAGCCAGAGCCTAGTTTCAAATCAGTTCTTTGTCTTTCGACAACCAAAGCACCAGCTCTGAATCAGTAAAAGTGGTTCGTAAGTAGCACCAAAACATTGCTGGTCTAGAAGTAAGAATCGCTTGCGTCAGGGGCTGGGGGCGGGGTTACCGTGACCAACAAGATGAACAGAAACTTGTGACTGCCATTTTTTTTTAAATGGTAGCTAATCGAGCTAATAGCAACTCGATTGTAATCTCTGTCTATGCAAATCATGGTGAGCTGCATGAACGCATTGGATTCTCCGTGTTTGGATGCTGATGTAGGTTTGTAAAGCCATAAGCATCAATGGTAACAACGACTGCCATTGTTGATGGAAGGCTTGTTCGAGATGCATCGGAGCTGCACGAACCGATCTGAGCTGTGGGAGTGTTTGGAGAGCATACAACTCCTTGTGCTTTTAGATTGCTCTTGCAGTGCTTTGATGTCATGCGCTGATCGGTCTGCGAGAAGCCGATGCACCTCGAACAAGTCTGGTGTGTTTGTCTGGTGCTGCCGCACTAGCGTTGCTGGGCAACATGAGATGTATACAGTGACGGAAAATCTGGCTCTGTGGTGGCTCTCTAGCCTGTGGAAAGGCAACCCGGTTATTAGATAGCTCGTCAGTCGAACCAGATCCGAACTGGCAATAGCTCTGGCTCTGAACTAGCACCCGGTTCATGCTGGTGGAATAGGGGTATATGAGTATCTGGTCATGCCATATGGTCCAGTCAATGCCCCCTCCGTATTCCAGGACTTAAT
Organism: Vimba vimba; assembly: GCA_022828995.1. Classification (NCBI taxonomy): domain Eukaryota; kingdom Metazoa; phylum Chordata; class Actinopteri; order Cypriniformes; family Leuciscidae; genus Vimba; species Vimba vimba. The sequence goes on along the minus strand of CM040829.1, from coordinate 32,918,741 downwards.
GCATGAAGATTCATCAGTGGAAAATTAAGTCCTGGAATACATGAAAGGGCATTGACTTGACCCACACCATAAACTATCAATAACCAACTTTTACATATGGTTCATCTATGGCTACAGCTCCATCATCAACCCCCTCATTAGTTTCTTGAGACACAAACCCAAGTCTCTGTCCTGTCACCGTCTGCCAACAAAGCATTCCAACTGCTGAAGAAGACATTCACCAGCGCACCGCTCCTCATCCACCCAGCATTAGAAACCGTTTATCGTGGAGGTGGATGCCTCCACTAACAGGGAAGGAGCAGTGTTGTCCCAGCAGCAGGGGACCCCAGCCAAACTCCATCCATGTGCATTCTACTCCAAAAAAACTCAGCCTGGCGTAGAGTAACTGCGATGTCGGCAACCGAGAACTTCTCGCCATCAAGCTAGCCCTAGATGAGTGGAGACATTGGTTGGAGGGTGCACAACACCCCTTCACAGTCATAACCGACCATAAAAACCTTTAGTACTTTAGTAGCCAAGAGACTTAACCCTTGCCAGGCACATTGGGCCTTATTCTTTACTCGATTTAATTTCTCCATTTCCTATCATCCAGGTTCAAATAATGTGAAGGCTGATGCTCTTTCCCGTCTGTACACTCCAGAAGAGGTCAGTGAAGAACCTGAGCCCATCCTGCCACCAGAGTTAATTCGTGAGTCCCATCCAGTGTTCTTCAGACTCAATCACTTCCTCTAACGCCGCTCCGCCGGGCTGTCCCCCCGGACGTCAGTATGTCACCAGAGCGCGACGCACACCTCTTATCCACTCTGTGCACATCTTTGGGCACTGGCCACCCAGGGGCCAATAACACCCTCTCGCTGCTAAAGGATCACTTCTGGTGGCCTAACATGGCTATGGATGTGAGAAGGTTCGTCCAAGGATGCGCAGACTGTGCCATGGCAATGGAGATGTGCCATGGAGTACTGTTACAGATCTGCCAGGCTCTCACACCAGGCCAATCACAGTGCACTCCCTCACCTAAGTTCTAATCACTCACACCTGCACCTCATCATCACCCTCATTACTGCCACTATTTAGACTCACTTCATCACAGTTCATTGTACGGTCTCGTTCATATGAAGAGGACTACTTACCTTGCCTTGCATTAGTGACGATCTACCTGATATATCCAGCGATCCTTCTTCAGTCTCCACTCCAGCGTCTCATCTCCATTCTCCTCTGTGTGGTTCCTCCAGTGTCTTGTCCTTCCTCCGTCTCTCCAATTGTACTGTTGTTCAGAGTTCCAGCTAACCACTGCATCATCTACCAGTCATCTCACCTGTAGGAAGAAACATACTATTCACTGCCAGCATTCCGCTCTCCAATCTATCATTGCACTTACCACTTACCTGCTTTCAGGTCATCCGCTCAGTTGTTGGTATCTTAATAAACTTCCTGTTTACTTCAATATCCTTCTCGTGAGACTGATTCTGTAACAATCGGGGCTTTAAAGGTGAAGATAGTAGTTTCTGCGATGCTAGTGGCACCTAGCGGAATTACAAAAATAAAACCTTGCGCATTGTGACTCCCCCAACATCACAAGCACAGCTATTTCAGAAGCGTGTGAAGGCATGTCTCAACAGGTAAAAGTAAAACATACTTTGTATGTATAGTGTATGCTATTAAAGCATCAATTTTAGCACACAGCATTGGTATGCCCCATTTGCTTTATGTTCATGACCATAATCTTTGAAGGTCTAAATGCAGCAAACTTTTACTTCTCCCATGTAACGTGTCAGTCATGGTCCCACACAGTAGCCACGCCCCAAACCTCTGCTATAGGTTGAGCTAGAAAGAGATTGACAGATCTGAGCAGACTGCTCTTAATGTTTGGATGGTGGCCGAGGGGCTCAATGTTTACACTTTTGGGGAAGATAAACCCATAAATGGCATACTAATAGCAGTCAATGAACAATATACTGGGTGAGGAGAATGTATTTTAACATTTAAAAAAAAAACCTTTAAAGTGTTTAAATGTCAAGTAAAATTGGGGTATAATATAATTGGAAAAAATATAGCTGTACTGATCAGTTTATTCTTAAGCCATTTATGACCTTACGCCAATAAAGGTAAACGGTCTAAAACATTTCCATGACCACACACATTGTTGGCTTATTAAAGTCCCCATGAAATCAAAATGGACATTTTCTGGCTTTTAGTTTGAATATGTTAGCATGGTTATCTATAAGCTAGTGTGCTCAAAAATGACAAAATTTGCATTTAGAAGATTTAAGCACTCAAAACTTACAGTCTCTCACTTCCACCATTATGAATGGCATTATTGATGACATCACTCTGCATTTCAGATTCTCATCAGATTTTTTGTCAAATCAAATGCTCTCTAGAATCTGAAGCTTCCTGCTCCCTACATTATAAATAGATGCTGAAGCTGATTTTGCGGCTAAAATTTGTCACTTGTTCACACATTTACTATTTCCTACATGGTGAATGGCTTATAGTGCACTATATAGGGGACAGGGAACAATTCAGATGGTGTAAATATGCTTTCCACTGGGGCGAATAAAGTCTGGTTTCACGTTAGTGTCACACGAACCACCGCAGCTCTGGTCCAGAGACACGATAGCACAAAGCGGTATCAAATTATCGAGTCGGTGCAAACCAGAAAACATATTGGACCCATTTGAATTCTACACAGAATGCTATATTTTATAACAATATGGAGATTAGGAGGAGAAGCGGTTAGAGATTAGGAGGAATCTGCGGCTTTACCAAGTTCAATGGTTCTGGCCGAGCTGTCCCTGTGATATAAACTAAACGCTTTTGGCTATTTAAAAAAAGGGGAGGAGCTGTTCGATATGTCCTGCCCTGTCTTCCTGTTTCAGTGGAATTTACATCAACACACTGAATAATGCAGCACGTTTCAAGACACTTCAGTGGACCTTAAGCATAATCAGTTTAAGAATGTATATGTAAGCAAACTCAATATATGTGAAAAGCCCTAATGTAATATTGTAGTTACATTGTAACAAAAATCATTTATGAAATCAGCTTCAAATGATGTGTCTAGTTGGTACATAATGTGACTGGATCCTGTTGCAAGTATCCATTTGAAGATGGGATAAATGTGGCCATAAAGGGATGCACATGGTGCACAGCATTCAAATGATAATATGTGCCAAGAAAACATTCTCCACGCCATTACACACCAGTACCAGCCTGTGGTGTTGACAGACGGGAGAATGGATCAATGGATTTTGGCTTTGTACACCAAATTCTGACCTTACCATCTGAGAAGAGGCAATCATTTTCCAATTTCAAACTATGCCCAGTAGTCCAGTGATCCATGTTCTTGCTGTAGACCTACCACAGGGTCTAAGGTTGTTAAGTGATTATATGTCCTTCTGTACACTGAAGAAATATATACTTCGGTGCAACTTTTAAAATCTCAAGGGAACCAGTGGCGAATTAGTTATCCGGATTTTGACGTCATCCTTGCACCACTCTATTCTCTAAGCAAACATATAAACATCCGACGTGATCCATTTCACCATTAAAAATAAACCATTCACTTGTTCCTGATGCTGGTATCCTCCTGAAGCAAAAATGCTGGTATCCTCCTGAAGCCTACACAAATGTGGATCTACTGTGGTGCGGGATTTCATGTGTGGTTTCGGAAACTTACAGCGTTGGAGATATGATCTGTGTGTCATCTGAAGGTTTTAGATTCAGTCACTGTTCTTCACCGGAGCTTCTCCCATTAGCAGGGCTGCCAACTTTTGAGTTTAGCTTGGAGTGAGTTTTTTTTTTTTTTTTTTTTTTGGGGGGGGGGGGGGGGGGGGGGTAATAATTACACTTATTGTATTGCAATACAATACACTTATTGTATTGCATCACAATAAGTGTAATTGTGATTGTCAAAACATTTGGTAACTAAATAGAATTTTATGAAGTTTAGTGACAACATGTTACAATGTTTACATTGTACAGTGACTGGTAGGATACAGTTTTTATTATTGCTTGACAAAAAATTCAAGATTTCAATTCCATTCTTGTGATTTGATTCCGATTTTGATTCAATATTGACTAATTTGGATACATGTTTATTTTACATTTTATTTAAAAAAAATAATCTCACCTAATGCTGTAAACAGAGGGCCCAATCTGCTGGTATTATTAAAGATTAAAAATAACAAATCAAATTATATATAATGCTGTTTTTGTTATAATAACAATTTAATGACATAAGTAAAAATATAATACATATGTAATATAGTGCTCAGCAAAATCTCCTCTCTATAGCCATTTTTTCTATTCAATTAACATGCTATGGTCATTAAATGGCTTTCCTGAGGTAAATGTAACGTTATGTGACATAATTGTTCTCCTGCTGTTATACTGACCTCTTTCCGTGGTTGAAAAACACTAATTGGTCGATATTATGTATACTTTCGGTAAGTTGTACTGCATCTTTAAATAAAAAAGTAACAGATGATCGGTTCACGTGCACTTGAACTGAGGCGCTCAGCGATCTGTCACGTCACATTTACATGCGCCAAACGTATTTTTGTCTGAATTTCGTAATAAAATTGACGGAATCTAAGAGCTAAGAATTAGTTTAATATTAAAAGTACCTCTTTGCTCCGCAATTTTTCTGTGCGTGAGAAAATGGATGTGTGGCGTGAGAGCGTGTGAAAAATGTCAATTGCGTGAGTCTCATGCTCAATGCGTGAGAGTTGGCAGCCCAGCATTAGTTTTGTGTTCTACACGCGACTCAAATGCGCAAGACGCTGCAAAAAACGTGATAGGCGAGACAACGGTTAAAGACGTCCGTCTAGCCTATAGCGCGTGTTTACATTGAAGCTGTAGTAATAAAGATTTGTCACCGAACTCGTGGCTCGGTTTAGACTCTTGTCGTGTCAAAAGTAATAAAACTTATCAGTTTTATGGAGGTCGCCATCTTTCTAATTACTTTGGTCACTGTCGTAATGGTTACTGGCAAGAGAATGTGGGCTTGACTCCCGTCCCGTTTCCTGTTGTAAGTTGCCGTTTGAACAGGACAATTCGAGACTCACACCTTTAAATGAATGTGGATGTCAATCCCAAAAACTGACCGTGTAAACGTAGCCAAAGATATAACTGTCTCACTTTAACCACCTATATTAACCAAATATAAGCTATATTTGTATGTTTTTGAATATTTATCAGTAAACTTCAAAAGGTATATTTAATCAGTGGTGGACAGTAACGAAGTAAATGTAATTCGTTACTGTACTTAAGTAGCTTTTTTGCGTATCTGTAAGAGGTTGCGACACACACGGCTTGTTCGACTTGAACCGGCGCTGCACAGACCGATCAGTTTATGACATCAAAGTATATAGCGAAATCGCGAGAGTGATTGAAAAGCCTACAGAGCCGTCTACTCTCTAATCGCTCTTGCCGTATTTTAATGTCATTCACCGACTGGTCTGTGCAGTGTGCCGTTTCAAGTCGAACAAGCCTACTGTGATCTCGCCGCCGCGCGGTCACGTGATTCGTGTAGCTCTCAATAGTTCCAAAAAATTTGTGTTGCCAATAATTTTAAGCGGGGCAGAGAGCAGCAGCTATTATTGCAGCAATTATCAGTAAATACTGACGCATAATGAACATTGCTTATTACCTTGACACTAAAATTACTTGCATATAATAGCATTTTTTTTTTCCTGAGGAGTAGCAGAAACACTGCATTAATACGTTTTGGTGTTTAATTTTGTAGGGAAATTGGCTGCTCCCATAATGTAGTGTGTATATATATATTCAATGGCATTGTGCAGGTTTATGTGAATGTATCATTTGTATTTGTATTTGTATTTATTTTGATCTCCATTAGCTGTAACAAGTACAGCTATTCTTCCTGGAGTCAAACTAAAATGCTTCTCTTCAAACAATTTTTCACAACACCACACACCTAAACAATGTTTAAAACATTGGCATGTCTAAACACCACAACCCCCCCCCCCCCCCCCCCCCCCACCCACCCACTCACCCACCCACTCATGCACTCCTACACACATATACACACAATATATACAATACATATACAAAGGACCTTATTTTTTACAATTATTTCAGCAGTAAAAAAGAGATTACTTAACTCATAATTAATTAATACTATCGATAGGATAGTATTCATTAATTATGAGTTAAGTAATCTCTCTTTTACTGCTGAAATAATTGTAAAAAATCAGGTCATAGCTCTTCATAGCTATCAAAAATCATAGCTCTTACAGTAGCAAAAATTCATCATTTAGACTTAAACATTAGACATCATTAAACAACAGACAATGTATCATAACATGTATTAAACAACAGACAATGTATCATAACATTAGGATGTTTATAATTATGACCATAGACGCTCGTGAAAAATATGTACAGTAAATACTGTAAATGTATTATACCTTATGGGATCAGTCCCCTTCCGTCCAAAATTAAACACACAAAAAATTTATTCAATTCAAATATACATATATATATATAGACTAATTAATGTCATTTTATTAATAGATTGATGTGCCAAGATTGACAGAGTCTTCACATAGACTGAGTTAAGCAAGAGTCTTGTGACAAAAATTATAATAGGACATTATAGCAATAAAAAAATCATAGTACTTGGATACTTAAGTACATTTGAAGGCAAATACTTTTGTACTTTTCCTCAAGTGAATGTTTAAAGGCAGCACTTCTACTTTTACTTGAGTAATATTTTACCTTGAGTATCTTTACTTTAACTCAAGTAGGCTACATGTGTACTTCGTCCACCACTGTATTTAATACTTACTACGGTGAATTTTATAGCTTTATAGTTTACATGTTGCTGAACCTCATAGTTCTCTCATAAATAAAAATAAAAAATGAACTGGAAAAATGCTTCCAGAACTTAGTCTGCTAAAATGGGGGCCTTTTCAGACCTGGCAACAGTAACCAAGGAGGACTAAGCTTAGTGAAAGGCCAGTTGCATTATGCATACATTTTTATTTAATGTTTCATGAAGTACACAAGACGTGCAGGTGCAAGTGATCTTGAATAAAGTTGCACTTGTGCATATGCCAGTTTGTAAAATTATCTTTTATTGAATGTGATCAACAAAAGTATCATCAGGCATGTGGGTTCACATCTTCTCTCTCAGTTTCCATTTCTATGGCTTATATATCAATGTCAGACACTATTAAAACATCCAGTAAATATATAACTATTTTCAAAGCAGCTAACATAACATATTTGATTTCAATTACAACCATCATACCAACTCTTAGTTAGCACTGGAACATCATTTGGAATTACAAAGAGATTTTGCACTGAGCCACTGGCCTGGAGGGTTTTAATTAAAACTAGAAATACTCTTAAATGACACGCAGTAATGCAACATAGCTCTATACACAATTTCCCCACTATAACACTTTTAAGAGTTCACATGGCTCTCCCTTGTGAAAAAATAAAAAATAAAATGTATTTGAAATACATTTATTTTATGCTAAGTATACAAAAAATTAATTTACAGTGAGGAAAATAAGAATTTGAACACCCTGCTATTTTGCAAGTTCTCCCACTTAGAAATCATGGAGGGGTCTGAAATTGGCATCGTAGGTGCATGTCCACTTTGAGAGACATAATCTAAAAAAAAAAATCCAGAAATCACAATGTATGATTTTTTAACTATTTATTTGTATGATACAGCTGCAAATAAGTATTTGAACACCTGAGAAAATCAATGTTAATATTTGGTACAGTAGCCTTTGTTTGCAATTACAGAGGTCAAACGTTTCCTGTAGTTTTTCACTAGGTTTGCACACACTGCATGAGGGATTTTGGCCCACTCCTCCACACAGATCTTCTCTAGATCAGTCAGGTTTCTGGGCTGTCGCTGAGAAACACAGAGTTTGAGCTCCCTCCAAAGATTCTCTATTGGGTTTAGGTCTGGAGACTGGCTAGGCCACGCCAGAACCTTGATATGCTTCTTACAGAGCCACTCCTTGGTTATCCTGGCTGTGTGCTTCGGGTCATTGTCATGTTGGAAGACCCAGCCTCGACCCATCTTCAATGCTCTAACTGAGGGAAGGAGGTTGTTCCCCAAAATCTCGCAATACATGGCCCCGGCCATCCTCTCCTTAATACAGTGCAGTCGCTCTGTCCCATGTGCAGAAAAACACCCCCAAAGCATGATGCTACCACCCCCATGCTTCACAGTAGGGATGGTGTTCTTGGGATGGTACTCATCATTCTTCTTCCTCCAAACACGTTTAGTGGAATTCTGACCAAAAAGTTCTATTTTGGTCTCATCTGACCACATGACTTTCTCCCATGACTCCTCTGGATCATTGGCAAACTTAAGACGGGCCTTGACGTGCTGGTTTAAGCAGGGGAACCTTCCGTGCCATGCATGATTTCAAACCATGACGTCTTAGTGTATTACCAACAGTAACCTTGGAAACGGTGGTCCCAGCTCTTTTCAGGTCATTGACCAGCTCCTCCCGTGTAGTTCTGGGCTGATTTCTCACCTTTCTTAGGATCATTGAGACCCCACGAGGTGAGATCTTGCATGGAGCCCCAGTCCGAGGGAGATTGACAGTCATGTTTAGCTTCTTCCATTTTCTAATGATTGCTCTAACAGTGGACCTTTTTCACCAAGCTGCTTGGCAATTTCCCCGTAGCCCTTTCCAGCCTTGCGGAGGTGTACAATTTTGTCTCTAGTGTCTTTGGACAGCTCTTTGGTCTTGGCCATGTTAGTAGTTGGATTCTTACTGATTGTATGGGGTGGACATGTGTCTTTATGCAGCTAACGACCTCAAACAGGTGCATCTAATTTAGGATAATAAATGGAGTGGAGGTGGACATTTTAAAGGCAGACTAACATGTCTTTGAGGGTCAGAATTCTAGCTGATAGACAGGTGTTCAAATACTTATTTGCAGCTGTATCATACAAATAAATAGTTAAAAAATCATATATTGTGATTTCTGGATTTTTTTTTTTAGATTATGTCTCTCACAGTGGACATGCACCTACGATGACAATTTCAGACCCCTCCATGATTTCCAAGTGGGAGAACTTGCAAAATAGCAGGGTGTTCAAATACTTATTTTCCTCACTGTACATATTAAATGTATTTAATATAAATATCCTGTAATTGTACTTTTGGTATACTAAATTGGTTAAACTTAAAGTCTGCTAAATTGGAACAACTAATTTTTTTTTCCACTAGGGTTTCCCTAGAGTAATATGATGTTTTGGGCATGAATCAATTGTTTTTTAATTGGCGTACAGTGCAAGGTGCATATCAATATCCATGGTTGATTACTTTGGTCAAGTGTCTGGTAGAACAGACCCAAAATATCTTACCCAGACAGCAACATAGTGTCGGTCCAGATCCGGCCCACATCTGGGGATTTCATGTAGATTTCACGTGTACCAGATGTGGGCCAGATCTGGACCGACACTATGTTGCTGTCTGGGTATGTTTTAAACAGTCATTTCCCAGCAAGCAATAGCCGTCATTTCACAGACTTTGTTAACTATATAGTCTGATTATGAGTAACCCACTTCTAGCCTAAATAATCTTGAATTTGGTTACATAAATGTTGTTTATACCTAAATAACTTGCGAGATGTCCAGTATGATATTCCATCATGTAAGCAAAGTCAACAGAGATTACAAGGTGTTTGGTTTCATTTATTTGACATGTTTTATGCGTAGCCTGTGCTATTCTTGGGCTATTGTTAGACGTCTATTTCACTGACAGCCCAAATTTTGCCTGGTTTTAGCCTACACGTCAGGGCTGTGTTTGGACGGCTATTAGATGCAGATTAGTCAAACAGTGTGTTACGTCATTGTACTTGAAACGTCCTTGGTTAGAGCAAAAACTCGGATTAACGTGGAAGAGGTTTTATTGCTTGTTGCTACTTGTTCAGATACGGTGTAAAATGGGAAGCTTGCAAATGACAGCTCATTTTCAACCCACAAGAGTGCTGTGCAATGTTCATGGCGCAAACCTAAATATTACATTAAATCTGTTCAGCGCACCATTGGTACAGTCAGTGTACCGATGTGATTTACGCAGATCACCCACCATAATGTTAAATCTCAAAATTTCCAAATAGTTCAGTGGGCTTGACAAAATATCTCATCACAGATGTGCTGCCATTATACGACGACTGGAAAATGGAACAGAAACAAAATGGTTCACGTTGAAGATTTGAATGGCAGAATTTATATTTCTGACTGCACCATAACACTTTACTTTTCTTGTTCCGTGCTTGTCCCGTTCTGAGGTGCTGATGGGAGAGAGAGAGAATGGAAAATGTAATGGCACCATCTGATTCTTTAATCAGAGCTGGGATGCGAGAGGCTAACTGTCTCTGAGGGGCGTAAACCGGCCAGGCTGTCTGCCAGTAATGGGGCTGAGGAGCTTCATGCATACACATGATCAAAGATGGCAGAAATGGAACAAAACCAAGCCTTATCAGTCATTATCACTGTAAGGTTTTTGCTATCTCTTAATTGGATACTCTGGATTAAAGACTTTTTTTTTTTTTTAAAGTAAACATTACCAGTTAAACATTTTTATTATTTTTGTATTTTTACAAGTTTCTTATGTTCACCCAGTCTGCATTCATTTTTTTTTTTTTTACAGTAATAGTGTGAAATATTCACAAAATGTGAAATAACTGTTCACATTTGAAAATATTGAATATATTCTATTTGAATATATATTTTTACAGTGTAATTTCAAAATTAAAATGTTCATTCTAATATGCTGATTTGGTGCTTACGTAACTTTTCTTAATATTATCAATGTTGTAAATATTTTGTGTGGAAACTGTGATACACAACCATTCAAAACTTTAGGGTAAGATGGCAAAAAGTGACATAGACATTTCAATTATGACATCTTTCAGGATAGTTTTGGCATACAGTATATGATAAATATGGACTAGATCTGTTATGCTGCTGCCACTATAATTTGCCACTGCTTATTGATACAGAGATACACTGCTGTGAGCGTGTAAGATATGCTGCTGTTGCATAAATAGACATGCATAAACCCCATAGCAGATCTATGCAGGTGGAGCTGGGGGAGGTGGAGGGGTTCAGAGGAGCTCTGATAATACGCTGCAGGACTATTCTACAGCAAACACTAATCCAGACTATTTAAATGTTGAGCAAGCAATCTCATTGGCTGCAGAATCAGCAGAAGACAATCAGTTTGTGACATCACATGTGGCAATGGTGTGATTAGCCTTCGTCATCTAGAGTTTCATGACTGAATTAGATATTTATTCAAATCAATGCTGTTCTTTTAAACATTCAATTCATCAAAGACTCCTGAAAACATATAAATAAGTTTCTTTAAAAATGTTTGCGTGCTAAAATTAACTTGCTAATAATCGCAAAGCAGAATTGGCTAATGAGTTATTGCAGTCTGTTAAGTGGAAGATTTGATATAACACGTCTCTGGCTGCATATCCGTTTTGGTTTATGAGCTGTGTTCTACCAATCATCTGATCCCATCTCCAGCTGAAGCACGCTCATCCATTACGCTGAAAAATAGATGAATGCTGCTTCCTTATCTGTGTAATCCTGACAGCAGCACAGCCCCTCCCTATGAGATAAAGAGAAAGACAGCCCACTCTAAAGGGAGATCTGTGGCAGATTTCTTTGCTGTCACCAGCTTAATGCTGTCCTCAGAAATCCTGCTTGGAAAAACAGGCAACAGCAACATCACAAGATGTGTGGGGTCTCTTGCCTTTCCTATGAACATGCTGTTAGTCTGTCTCACAATGAGAAACAAAGATTAGTGCGAAAATAAATGCATACTGAAATAGCAAAATTATTTATACTTTTGCTAGCAGCAATAACTCTACTAAAATGTGTGTGTGTGTGTGTGTGTGTGTGTGTGTGTGTGTGTGTGTGTGTGTGTGTGTGTGTGTGTGTGTGTGTGTGTGTGTGTGTGTGTGTGTGTGTGTGTATATATATATGTGCTTTGCCCAGTAATTGTTTTGTCCACCGCTCAATCTGATCAGTTGTTGGTCTGCCTTTGCTCACCCAGACGGGGTTCCTCGGCATCTAAACAAAGAATAAGCGAGTGGATTGTAGAGGCTGTCTCTGTGACTACGAGGAGTATGGCTGCCTCTAAGGCATTGTTGTCAGGGGTTTCCCATCAGGAGGTTTGTGATGTGGCCGGCTGGGCCTCTATGCACGCCTTCATAAGATTTTATAGCCTGGATATAATGTCCACACCAGGATCTCAAATGCTTGTTACCTAAATTTGTGCTCTGTATGATTCACACTTGGTCATACAGACCCTTTCCAAAAATTAGAATATCATGGAAAAGTTAAAAGTTAAAAAAAAGGCTGATTGCTTGCAAAGTGAGATATTATAAGCATTGATTTGTTATAATTTTGATGATTATGGCTTACAGCTTATGGAACCCACGAAATCAAAATTTTTGAAAATTAGAATATTACATGAAATCACACTGTAGTAGTTACACAGTAATCCCATGGTCATTGAACCAGGTTTTGGTTATTTTGGCAGTGTGGGCAGGTGAAAATCCTGCTGAAAATCATCTTCATCTTCATAAAGCATCTTCATAAAGCTTTTCTGCTGAAGGAAGCATGAAGTGCTCTAAATGTCCTGATAGACGGCTGCACTGACTCTGGACTTCCAGGACATTAGAGCACTTCATGCTTCCTTCAGCAGAAAAGCTTTATGAATTGCATGGCATCTACTTTGTATTCTTCATAAAGCAATGTTCTATGCATTTGTCCCTGTCAAATAAATATTAAATAAATAAAACTCATGCTAACTTAGTGTTTAGCTAACTTAGTGAAGATTATTAGTACCAGACAAAAAGACGACGTACGTTATATGTAAAAAAAAAACTGCACATTGAAACATATGTTTGCGATGTCTGCCATCATATTCCTGTCTCTCTTCAACGTCTCATAAGTTAGCATTTGTTTGTTGTAACGTGGCTGTTGTACTGCGATGCCCACCGTGTCAGAGTTCATCTGCTGTCAGTCAATCCTGCATCACCATGGCGCACACACTTAACGTTACCATGCTTCGTCCTCTGTCACTTGCCTGCTGCTGGATGTGTAAATCTGGTTGTTCCGGTCCGAGATCCTTAATCTTTTTTTTTTTCTTCAAGCGAAAGTATTGAGAAAGGGTTTTTTTGTAAATAAATAACAGAATTTGGATTAACTGATGCCATTGCGTAATAAAAAGTGATCAGCGTAGTAGCAAGCAAGGTTGGTTATTTTCCGCCGCGTACAGTTGAATGACAGGTGACGAGAACCAATCAGATTGGATAAAATAACATGTATCCAATTATGATTGGCCAGGGCTTGCTGGTTCAACGACTTGCGCCCCGAGGAGGATCTTTAAGAAACCAATCAGAGACCAGCTTCAGGTCACATGCTGCCCGAGAATTTGTGTACTCACATAGACACCCATGTGTCCGGCGTCCCTCGCCCATGAAACGTATTGAAAAACATAGTAAATAGTTAATCGCTTAAAGACAGTTTTTATTACATTCTGAGGCTCTTACTACCAGCCGGCACATGAGTAAACAATTTTTTTTTTTTTTTTTTTCATTTTAATATAATGTTTTTACACATGTTAAAGGGATAGTTCACTTTGAAATTAATTTTTGGTATGTTTTAGCTTACCTCAAAGGCATCCAAGATGTAGGTGTCTTTTTTTCCGGAGTAGTTTCAATTTTGATATTTTTAGGTCAAACCGTTCTTGTCTGTCAGTCATATAATGCAGGTCTATGGTCACTGTCTCAAAACAGCATGCACAAAGTCCAAATTAAACAATTCCCCATCGTCCAAATTAAACAATTCCCCATCGTAAGTACACATTGATGGCTTAAGACACGAAACGAGCGGTTTGTGTGAGAAAACGAACAGTATTTATATAGTTTTTGTCCTCTTGTAAACACACACACCCAAATGATCAGAGGACGCGGGTGCTTCGGTCTGCGCAAGCGCCGGAAAGCGCCGGAAAAGGTCAGAGGGCGCGGGCGCTTCGATCTGCGCAAGCGCCGGAAATTATCTCTCGCGCGTGTACGTCACTCATTGTTTACACAGAGATTTCGGAAGCCTTACCTTTCACTGTGAAGATCTAAACATATTTAGACGTACAGGAAATGGCAATGGAAGACGATTTCGATATATCAACAGACAACGTTGAATTTTTTACACAACCATATTTATTTGAACCAGAGTACACCGATCAAGAATCACGAATCACGAATGGAACATAGCAATGCCACAGCTACAAGACGACGAGGACATTGACAGTACCCCGTCATACACCTGCCTGACTGAAGATCCCGAGTTTTCTCCGCTGTTGAGCCGCAGCGTTTTGCACGTTGGCAGGTGTATGACGGGGTACTGTCAATGTCCTCGTCGTCGTCTTGTAGCTGTGGCATTGCTATGTTCCATTCGTGACAACATATGCTCTCTACTTCTGTTGGCATCTCACAACACTTGCTACAAGAACACCACCAATTTTGCAGAGATCTCTGTCTCTCTGAGGCTTGAAGACGTGCTGCTGCAGCGGATGCTTCCTCTATCGCTCTGAGTTCTTGATCGGTAAATAAATATGGTTGTGTAAAAAATTCAACGTTGTCTGTTGATATATCGAAATCGTCTTCCATTGCCATTTCCTGTACGTCTAAATATGTTTAGATCTTCACAGTGAAAGGTAAGGCTTCCGAAATTTCTGTGTAAACAATGAGTGACGTACACGCGCGAGAGATAATTTCCTGCGCTTTCCGGCGCTTGCGCAGATCGAAGCGCCCGCGCCCTCTGACCTTTTCCGTCGCTTTCCGGCGCTTGCGCAGACCGAAGCACCCGCGTCCTCTGATCATTTGGGTGTGTGTGTTTACAAAAGGACAAAAACTATATAAATACTGTTCGTTTTCTCACACAAACCGCTCGTTTCGTGTCTTAAGCCATCAATGTGTACTTACGATGGGGAATTGTTTAATTTGGATGATGGGGAATTGTTTAATTTGGACTTTGTGCATGCTGCTTTGAGACAGTGACCATAGACCTG
The DNA here is from genome assembly GCA_022828995.1 of Vimba vimba. Classification (NCBI taxonomy): domain Eukaryota; kingdom Metazoa; phylum Chordata; class Actinopteri; order Cypriniformes; family Leuciscidae; genus Vimba; species Vimba vimba. The sequence continues at coordinate 32,903,643 of CM040829.1, read as the reverse complement.
CATTATATGACTGACAGACAAGAACGGTTTGACCTAAAAATATCAAAATTGAAACTACTCCGGAAAAAAAGACACCTACATCTTGGATGCCTTTGAGGTAAGCTAAAACATATCAAAAATTAATTTCAAAGTGAACTATCCCTTTAACTTCTGAAATGTTGATGGGGGTGGCGCCCCAGCGCCCGCTATGGACAAGCCGCCACTGCTCGTTTGTTTGTTGCCTGAAAAACGAACAAGATGCTGCATCACTTTGCCGTATTTCCGGCATGCCTGAGAGCGACTTCAGCCAATCAGAAGCTGATGCTGTTTGCTCCAGGTATCCTTCATAGCTTTAATATATAATTATTTCCTTTAACCCTTTAACAGGTTAAAAGGTATTATATTTAATTTTTCATATTGTTCGTGTTTTTATAACAATAAAAAAAAAGTATATTTTATAACACTATCATTCTATAATCTTCATATGTACAAAGATATTTTAGGTAAAATCAATCTTCGTATGAATTTCCAATGCTATCTCATGACCAATTCGTAGGAATTCATACGAGTGAGTACGAGGTGACTAATTCGTACGATTTGTCTAAACCTCAGTGATGGGTGGGTTTAGGGGCGGGGTCAGGGGTAGGTAATTCGTACGAATTCATACAAATTGGGCAACTCGTAAAATATGTACGATTTAGCAAAAATCTTACAAATTCGTACGAGTGAGGTCGTATGAATTTGTACGAATTAGCCACCTCATAAAATACGTACGAATTGCTGTGAGATTGGGTTGGAATTTCCCATCAATATGTTCTATGAGTTTTCCAGAATCCCATACGCTGGCTGGATAACAACAATTTCTATAAATGTGTCCAGCATACTGGATAAATATGTAACAAAATAACTTTACTCTATACTTTTGTATGTCCTTCAAATGTTTTGATTCCAATCCTTTGCTATGACTTCAGAGAGTATTCATAAATCATCAATTCAATATCTCAGCACCACAGACAAAAAGAAAAAAGGTGAAAAATAAAAAAGTGTTTCTATAGAATTTTATTTTTATGTACTCGTACATTTTTAAATCCTCTATGCTTGTATCTAAAGACATCTCAGATGATGCTTTCTTTTATACATAACAATATACAGTACATTTGTGGCAAACATTAGCAGACACAACCCACACTTTGTGCTTTACCTTTTTTCCCTTTGTTTTTGGTATGTTTTAACATCATCACAAACAGACAAACATTTGCAATATTTCATACACTGGCATGCGCACAATCATCTGGACCTTTTTGAAGTCAAAACGACACCAAACATCCTTTTTGTGGAGTGCTCTGCAAGTTTTCAAATAAGCATTTTAATGCATTCATTTATTGGTATTATTCTCAGACATACAGTTTCATCATTCTTATGCGACTGATTTTTATGTGGGTTAAAAAGAAAATATACAAAGGGCCAAACAATAGGGGGTGTAGCTGTTGATAAGCCAGGCAACATTTTAAACAGGCCTGCCTGGCGGGAGAGCGGACCATGAGTGTGTGAACATCTGAAAGGAGTGGAAACAGACCCAATGTCTCACAAAATACGTGCCAAATGCTTTTTCTGGCTAGCCTATTTCAAAACGTTGCTCGGTATCATCATATTGTCTTTGTTTACAGACTCAGCAACCTGCTTTCAGGCTTCACTTTGACTTGAAATAACAATGAGCTATTATTACATGTATTCGCTGTATTTTCATGAACAAATGAAACCAATGAGCTAAAAGTCAAAAGAGCCGGCACAATTTTTTGATGCACAATTTTCATTGTTCATAGTGACACATCCATAACATAAAAAAATTCGAAACATCTCTTTCATTGTGTGCGTACAGAGTAAATTTAGTAACAGTTTACAAGGTTCCATAAGTTAACATTAGTTAACTACATTAGTTAACATAAATTAACAATTAAAATACTTAACATTATTAAAATCAAAAGTAGCATCTTTTAACATTAATGCACTGTGAACTAACATGAACATACAATGAACTACTGTATTTTATTTACTAACGTTAACAAAGATTAATAAATACTATAACAGATGTATTACTCACTGTTAGTAAATGTTACTTTATACATTAACTAATGTTAATTAATGGGACCTTGTTACCGTAAACTTAAAAACACACCATTACGATGCATTAAAACAGACCTTACCTTTACATTCTTTAATGAGTACAACAACCTGATCTCACAGAATTTATTTTTACTATTTTACGAGGTGGCAACCTCTTATGAATTTGCAGATGTTAGATTTTTAGAAAAAAAAAGTGAGCACGAAGCTCCACCCCTAAACATACTGTAACCGTCACAAAGGCGTAAGCAGATGAATGCACAAATGAATTAGCCACCAACGTAAAATAGTTACGAAGACTGTGTTGGTTACAGTGCTAAATTGATTTTTTATCATGTTTGAATTTGAAGAATATTTACAGTGTAGTTTAAACACATATTTTCTTTAGAATATAGTTAACTTTTACAATATAAAAACTAAAATCTCAATTCTCAATAGCAACTACACACTTCTGGGATTTTGTGTATGATATTTTTGAATGTAGCATCTTTATTTAAACTGCTTTATCAATTTGAAAAACAAAATAAACCATGTGACATCATAAAGAAGTATTTTATGTTTCTGCTTGCTACGGTGTCTTTTTTATTGCATTATCACCCCTGGAATGGATTTTAAAGGAATGTTTGTTTTGTTTTTTTAACCTTTTTATATTTGTCAGATATACATCACACATTGTGGTCTTCATTTATGTCTAAGGCCTATATTAGAATATTCTGAAATATATCTTAAATAACATGTATTAAACATATATTAAATAACAGAAAACAAAAGGATTCAGCACATTCTGAATATCTGTGGCATTCTTGTCACTTTCGCTGGCATTTGTACCCTAACCCGGACCTTGCTCAATTCTAGCCAGTTTATAGTGGAAATGTAAATTGAAATTATTGGTAGTTGTGAAACAGAATATGCTATGAGTTAATGAATGATCAATAAACATGTCAAACACTAGAATAACACTGATCTCAAGCTACAGCTGGCTGTGGATTATCATAATAGCAATATGTGAGATTTTCATTTGAAATAGAAAGGGGAATCAGACTATCACATCCAATCTGACAAAGACAAGATAATTTAAGAATACATACATATATATATATATATATATATATATATATATATATATATATATATATATATATATATATATATATATATCCTGGCCATTCTCATTATTTTTGACAGCAACAGAGAACATTGCAGACTATTGAAAAAGGTGCCGATGTGAAACTGCTGAGAGCTATATCTTTGAGAGATGTGAGATGAATCTTTGAATCAAGAAACCTGTTATGGACACGGAAGTTCAAATGAACAGTAGAACTCATTTAGCAGTAGAACTCTGAGGCCTGTTTCACACTGCACGCACAAGCAGCATGTGAGCAAAACGACAGCAGGATCATGCTGCTTCACACCAGCTGCATTTCTGCTGCAGAGAGCTGCGGCTCGACAAAAAAAATAAAAAAAAATAGGGTAATATCTTGCTACTGCATTGATCATCTCTAATAATAAATTATAAAATGGTTATCGAGACTGCTATCTTGAAATCTCTTTTACATTAGGAGGGGGACCATATTTATCCATGTAGTTATTCGGAACAGAGGGTCGACAGATGGGATCAGATGATTGGTGGACAGAGTCGACTCGACAGAGTGTGACGCGGGACAAGTTTTGAATTGTGTGGATGCGGGAGGAAAGACACTGATATGTGCGTGGGAACTCGTGGGCTATGATTATCTAATAATAACAGCACGCAGAAGTCTGTCACTGGAAATCTGAAGCGTTGTGTGTGTGGAAATTGAATAAAAAAAATAGCCTATAGAAATCAGCGTAGACCTCTTTCTAGGGGCTTTTGCGGGCGGGAATGGGACAAAACGTGAAAGTTTTGGGCAGGAGTGGGATAAAATCTAACATATTTTTGCTGGGAGCCGTACATAATCCTAATACGGAATCATACGGAAAACAAACACCAAACTGTAACTAATAACAGTATGGATTCAGTCAGATTTACTGAATGGATACTACTGTTTGTGTCACCTTGTGTGTCACTTTAAATAAAAAAGTGAGAAGTTTATTCCACATGATATGTTGATTTAAAAAAAAAAAAAATCTATATTACATAAGATTGTGTTGATAGAAAGGTTTAAATGGAATTTTTACTGTATTTTTGGGCAGGTGTGAATACTGTAACTTATTAGATTTGTGTGGATTTTGCACTGCTTTTGCATGCAGTATGAACAAGGCCTTGTTTCTAGTAATCAGTTCAAAATGAATGTGTAAATGCTACAATACGCAGCACAATAACAGTCAATATTTGATATTTACTGTAAACCACTGCTAGTGTAAATGCCCCTTTAAATGGAAGAGACAACTTTTAACGCATACTATTTTATCATGTTGTGGCTAGCTAAGATATGGTGTAACTCTTTAACCATAAGCACAAAATTTCACTACCGATATTATAATCGGAATGCCATTAATATCATCGCTGACTTTACAATTTAATCAAATGAAACTATATTGATTTCCCTTGTGAAGAAGTACACTTTTGCATTCTTTTAAAAATGCGTACTTATTACAGAAGTATATACTTTAAAATAACTGAAGGTAATGTATGCGGTTTAATTTGTTTAATTTATTGAAGCTAATTTACAATTAAATAAAACAATTATTAAAGTGATATTTAGTATACATAAGTATTTAACTGATAGTTAGTTAAACATAAGAGTGCCTTTATGACCCACTTAAGTACATCTTTAAATGTAATTTCATAATTACTTCCATTGTCTTTAAAATACGTATATTTAAATACAAGTGTACTGCCGAATTAATAAAATATACTTTAATGACATTTCCATTGAAACCTGTGTCATGTATTTAAATATATTTGGCATTACACAATTTTAATGATCAAGTGTCATTTTAGTACAATATATATCAACTTTAAATATATTATCAAATAACACACTGCAGTTAAAATTATAACCAAGTACTTTACGTGTGTTAGTCAACATTAAAAGTGATTTTTTTAAAGCATGACAAAAGTGTATTAAAACATAATGATTTAAATCATTTTTTGCCATTATTAATTACAATTAAGTGGCCTTTTATATGTGTGTGTGTCTGTGTGTGTGTGTGTGTGTGTGTGTGTGTGTGTGTGTGTGTGTGTGTGTGTGTGTGTGTGTGTGTGTGCGTGCGTGCGTGCGTGCGTGCGTGCGTGCGTTCGTGCGTGCGTGCGTGCGTGTGTGTGTGTGTGTATTTTTCACAAGGGCTCTCTGTCTGGCTACCATAAAAACTGTGTTTAGCAAAGCCTTTGACAAGTACTTCCTGGTAAAAATGGCAGTGAGTTTGTGCTTTAGATGAGTTGTGCTCATGTGTTACATACAGTATAACAGCTCAACTTTAACTTCCACAATGAGCTCTTTCCCCATTATCTTACTCTAGTTTCATATGGTGCTTATATATCTTATAAATATTAACATATATAATTGACATTAATCCAATGGATTCCAAACACTTTTATTATCATTTTAGCTGTCTTGAGTGGTTAAAGAATAATCTCCTACAGTTTACAAGTGCAATTCATATAAAAGACATTTTATTATCATGTTATTTACAAGTGATTTGCAATGCTATTATTTGACAGTACGGTTAGTGTTTGGAATAGAGCACAAAACCTGTGCAATGCAATAAAATAATGACTTTACTGTTTCCTTTAAGTACCCAGATAATAAATAATATATATTCTATTTAACATGCTATTCTCTCTGCCCTTTAATTTCATATAAATAGACTTCTTAATATGGGAATGAGAGGCTTGAGGCTACATTTTGATTAGCACCCAATGTATCTTAATTTATATTTTAATTCAAAAGGCTACTTTGAGAAAAGAAAGTTCACAAGCCGTGTCTGTCATTTACCCCCCAAACATTCAAAATCAATTTCATCACAAGCGTGCATCTGGAGTCCATCACACGTCACACAGTGAGGTTACAACAATATTACTATATATGGTAATACATTTAGGTTATTGTCTAAAACCAGAGAAAATAAATGTGATGTTTTAATTATTTTTTTTTAATTAAATAAATAAATAAATAAATAAATAGATATTTTTTTCTAGTTAACAATAAATGCTCAGCACAGAAAATGATGGAATGCTAATCAAAAGGTCCACATCTTATACATTATATCTGTGAAGATTTACCTCTCTTTTAACATCTAGTCACATTTTTGACTATATAACATTACACTTTTTTTTTAGGTAAACTTAGGTTAAGGCTGTTCATCACAGGCAGTTAAGGTATAATATATAGGAAATTAGCGGGGGGAAAGAATGGAAAATAAATTATGCAAGAGACAGATCATTTATTCCCTTTTCCATAATTATCAGTTGTAATTAACATTGGTATCAGTTATTTGAATATAATATGGCATTAATATAAATTTGTAGCTATTACTCTATACCCCTTACACTGAAGTCTGTCTAGTATCGTTTGAAAATAAATAAAGCTCAATAGCAGCAAGTTATGATGCTTATATTGGTTTCCAAATTCCTTTCAAATCCTTGCAAAAGTTAAACTAAACTAAATTTTAAATAGAATTAAAGATAAATTAAAAAATATTAAGGCTATCTAAGCTTCTTGGTATTGATGCGTCTATAAAACATGATGTTTATTAGAGACTGTTTTCATTATTAACCATTACATACACCAATACGTTTCCACTGAATTATCATCAGCTATATATAGGTCTCATTATGTCTAACAGTCCTTCCGGAACATATTATCAAAGCCATCCATTTCTCAAATTCGCTCAGTATTGTTATTGATGGAATGAATACAGCAGCAAAAATGTCTTTTTTTGATTGCACAGCCCTAAACTATGTCCGTGTTGTTCGGTGTGCGATTGCTTTCAGAATATATCCCTAATATCGTATTTCTTTTCCTGTCAAATGGTTTTTCCAAACATTTAGTGTTTAACCTTTGACCTCAAGTGTAAGCCATCATTCACTCCCATTTGGATTCAGGCAGCAGTTTCAAAGCCTTTATGTCATGCTATTGAGTTTCCACCCACATCCCTTTTATGTCGTGACCATATGTGGAGAGGTCTTTACAGCCACTGATTGTGGCTTAGCTGAGGTACGAAAATGGAACGTGGAGAATCCGAAAAAGGGAAAACACGTTTGGCTCCATGGTCTCCTGTGCTTCTCAGAGTGTTGAAATGGAAACCCACTCACACGTCCGCCAAGGCAGTGGCTATTCTTAGAAAGGGCACAGTTGGGACCACATGCATTATTTATGAGGTGAATACACATTCATCTTTCAACCTCTGGGCCACCTCAACTCAATCGCTGTGCCACTAACATACCGAGGTCAAAAATTCAGTTGTAACAAACACACAATTGCACACACATTTGTGTAGCTCAGCAGGGGAAAACGAAACTAAAGAGACAAGTAGCTGTGTGTCTTTCGAAAACACTTGCGTCTCTCTGGAACTCTACAAAAATGCAGGTGTTTACAAATAAACAATTAGCATTCAAGCAGATAAAGTGGTTGCTCGGGTTATCGACCGACATTGACAAGAAAGTCAGAGGCAGTAGTAGTGTGGTGTGTACTAGCAATAGTAGTTGTAGTAGTGAACACGTACATAATTGTAGCTTGCGCTTAAGGTTTAAAAAACGGTTGCAACCCGCCGTCCCTCAAAGACGGTATTTGCGCAGGAGGTCGGCCTGCCACATGTACTTGCGCTCGGGAAAATGCTCAGGAATCTTGATCTTGCGGAAGTCCTTGATGCATTTGTCCAGTTCCTCTTCCACAGTCAACTTTTCTTTCGCTGGCCGTTTCTTGCAGGTGCTGGTGTCCCGGGAACTTGTGGTGAGCGTCCGGAGGAGGTCGCTCTTGCGGTGCTGCTCGGACTGCTGCTGCTGCAGGAGATGCTGAACGGGGCCTTTCTTTGGAGGCCTGTCCAATGTTTGCACGTGTGTCTGCCGGCTGACCGGGCCACGGATGACGGTACCTTGCGGGGAGCTGGCCTCGGAGTGGCTCTCCGAGCTGGAGGTGGAGAGCTCGTTGAATGAGGTTCCACTCTCACCTTCGCCTTCACCTTTGTGACCCTTGCAGCAGCAGTCGCAAGGTGGAGATGACCAGCGAGATGGGCCACCTGGAAAAGAGAAGAGAAGAGTTCAAACAAGGCCTGAAGGTATTTGTTTTCAGGGTGACATAGACTATGGGTGTGTTTACATGCACATTCTTAAGCCGATTACGCTTAATGGCCCGGTTTCACAGACAGGGCTTAGATTAAGCCAGGTGTAGGCCTTAGTTCATTTAAGACATTAAAATATGCCTTAGAAAAAAAAGAAAAAAAAACATTACTGGTGTGCATCTTGAGGCAAAACAATGGCACTGACATATTTTAAGATATATCAGTGCAAGTTGCTTTCAGTTAAAACAGCTCAAACATGCATTTTAGTCTAAGACTAGGCTTATACCTTGTCTGTGAAACCAAGGGAATATGCTGACAATGCATGGAGTCAATATGGAGTCAATGCATTAACCTGTTTTCCTTTATCATAGTAAGGTCATAAACGACTTGAGCATAAACCAAACGACAACTAGATTTTTGCCCATTACTCTGATTTTGCTCAGCATGTAAACACCTTAACATGCATTGTAATCTACTTACTGAACTGTGTATGTCTGGCTATGTCAAGTCAAATCAAGTCACCTTTATTCACTGTATATAGTGCGTTATACAAGATTGTTTCAAAGCAGCTTCACAGTACAGATAGGGATGGACATTATTTCAGATAGATTCATTTAAAAGACAAAATGCTATTTTATATTTTGCATTTTAAAAAATCAGATGAATTTTGTATTTGAATACATACAGGTTTAGTATTTTAGAACTTTCAAAATACATAAAATATGTTGTGCCAGTCACCCTCTTTATTAGGTTGCTGATCAACTAGTTCAGGCCTTCCAATGCCCACTTTCATGCACATGAGCTGCAGCTGCTGTACGACTCCATATAGCGTTGGGTGAGCAAATTTTCTGCTTTAATAAGGAATAAGACAAGGTGAGGATGTCTACTTGACTGAGGTAAGGTTTAAATGGAACATAATTCAGATTTGCCTCCAGTTAACATGAAGGAATAAAAGAGCAATCAAGAGTTGGTCTTGATAGTTAATCGGTTGTTGGTTTTATCATCTAGCTAGAGAAGCATTATTGCTTGCAAGGACTAGGATATAAAATGTGAATTGATTTAACTTTTTCTATATCATTTATATATATCACCGTATGGAAATATGTCCTTGCAGCTTTTAGTGGGCAGGAGTTATTGACATGTTAGAGCGTTAAAAGGAACATGGATGAATGAGTAATAAAGAGCTGGATGTGCCTTGTGTAAAAATAAAAGAGTCATTAAAAGTGTTATTAATTTACTTGTCAGCAGGGGGGTTGAGCCAAAAATGAAAATAAATGCTGGAACTAATCGCAAGCAGTTTCTTTAATGAAAACAAACTCAACTAAACACTTCTTGGATACTCGGGACACAAAAATTCAGCAAACAGAACAACTGCTTATTAAAGACAAGATCAGACAACGAACATAACAAACACAGGGCTATTTATACAAAAGCAGACTAATGAATGGAAATGAGAAACAGGTGTAGCAACTTAATCAACCAATGAATCACCACAGAAACAAATGCAAGCATAGGAAACAGAACAGAAAACAGTCCAAAACCAACTCAAAGTCCAACTGAAGCAAACATAAATGTTTATTGGACCAGACATGACACTTGCCTTTAATAATTGCTTTAGAACTTTTTTGCATATTAGTTAGCCTAGTATTAGTTTTTCTGGTATTGAGAATAGTAAAATTTCACTGGTATCTAAATGTTTGATATTATAACAACCTTATTTCCAGAAAAAAAAAAGAGTATATCATTATATATATGTTTTTTTACTATGAAAAATACTCATATTGATGTAAGATTTTGGTAATATTGCCCATCCCTACTCATTGCTAGATAGCAGGAAAAGTTCCCAGAGTTTTAGATGTGATTTATTTAGTAGTGTTCGCCACAAGTAATAGGCTAGTGTATTTTCAAAAAATAAAAAAATACTGTATTTGTATGTAAATACATTTTCCCACACAATGCTCCTGAGGATTCAGCTATGAAATCGTGTCACCACCAGTGCAGAGCTGCTCAATATTGGCAGCAGGTGTGTGTGTGATGCATCTGCACGCACAGTGAGGCCAAGACCTATGGACAACGGCCTGGTGCCAAGAAGGGCCGCAAAGAAGCCCCTTCTCTCCAAGACAAACAACAAGGACAGACTGAAATTCTGCAGGAACTACAAGGATTGTACAGCTGATGAAGCCCCCTTCTGTCTTTTTGGGACATCTGGAAAATTGATTGTCTGGAGAAGAAAAAGTGAATGCTACCACGAGTCCTGTGTCGGGCCAACAGTGAAGCATCCTGAGACCATCCATGTGTGGGGTTGCTTTTCATCCAAGGGAATGGGGCTATCTAACAATTCTGCTCAAATCACTGCCATGAATAAAGAAGGGTATTAAAACATCCTGCAAGAGCAACTTCTTCCAATGATCCAGGATCATGATGGAGCAGTATGTCACAAGGCCAGAGTGATAATCAAGAGGCTCGGAGATCATTACATTTCAATTTTGAATCTGTGGCCAGACAACAACCCGGATCTTAATCCCATAGAGAACCTGTGGTCAATCCTCAAAAAGTAAGTGGACAAGCAGAAGTCCACAAACTGTGATCAACTCCGAGCACTAACAAGGAAAGAATGGATCACCATCAGTCAGGATTTGGCCTAGAAGCTGATATCCAGCATGCCAGAGCGAATTGCAGAGGTTAAGAAAAGGTTCAGCACTGCAAATATTGACTTGTTTTGGCCAATAAAAGACTTTCAAACTTTAAACTTAAAAGCAGCAAACTTTGCAAAACAAAATTTATGTCACTGCCAATACTTTTGTCTACGGCTGTATTAAACAGGAAAATGATGCAAAATTAATCAAATGTGAGTCACATTTAAATTCAGCTCTAAAAAAGTGACATTATTCAGCTCAAGTCAGATGAGAGTGTGATGGATTTTTAATACAGTAGATAAGATAGTAAACTATCTTTTAAACTAACCATGATTCTAACAATTCTAACATATGAACCTTAATTTCCCTTCTAGGTCTAACAGTCTAACAACTTTGGACAAAATGTACCAAAACGTTCTGGTCTTTGTCTATTTGTGTTATGGAAAATTCTCAAGTGCCTACCATGACAAAATCAAAAATAAACTGTCTGTATTATGTCATGATATATTGAGTAATCAACTGAGCTCTTAACCCTTTACAATGATATTTTTGCTTATGTCAGTAACATAGGGTAAAAAGGTGGGGGCTTGCTTTACCAATTGAACCAATCAAATTGTAGGGAAATTATGTAATATATCATGTCATTTTCGCCCATTCTCCTTTTCTATAAAAACTGTTGTATTCGTGTTCACTGGTGGGATTCTCTCTGAAATTTGTCCGAGATCCTCCGGCCGTGCTTCTTCTTGGGGGAGATTCTCTGAGAACTGCTCGGAATCTCTCCCGGCCGTGATTAAAGTATTTAAAGGACATTTGCTGAAGTCTGTCTGTTATTATTGCTGCACAGCAAGTTAGTTAGGGGAACAAGTGAGGGTAAGGAACTCGAAGCCAGTTGTCGACTGTAGACGCAAGAGCTAGAGTATAAAGATTATTGGGTGTCGATTGTGTGCCCCAGATATATTTGTTAAGTGTCGACTGTAGACGCTTGGGTGTCGACTGGAGACGCCCTAGGTAAATGTATTTATTAAGTGTTGACTGTAGACGCTTGGGTGTCGATTGGAGACGCCCCAGGTAATTAGGTTCCAGGTACGTAGTTAGGTTTAGGGAAAAATCTACCACAAGAGTTTGTTCAGTTTAGATCAATAACTGTATAGTAAGTTCATCAATGAATGAGTTCAATTCAGTTATAAGCAGCTCTACATAAGGCAATAGTGTCGTTATTCAGCTCTAGTCAGTGCAATGTTGATTCAGTTCAGTTCAATAACAGTGTGAGGTTGCAGAATTGGTCAGTTTTGAAACAAACTCTATTCAACTATGTGACAGAAAAAGTGTTCTTACTGCAGATTTAAGTGCATTCAGCCAGAGTGTTTTCAAGATAGGGGAAGAGAAAATACACACACTTAAGACTCTTTCTTGATTCAAGAAATAATAAAAACTTGTAAACATCTTGTGCAGCCTAAGTAAATATGATACAGTCAAAATACTGCATCCGTAACTGCATGAGAGGAGAGTTTCCTGCGGACATTTTGGAATACTATGGAGTTTATAATGCTTTAATTAATATAACAATCTACATGACAAATGAAATACAGTACTTATGGTTTGATGTCACCACGGGGAATAACCTGACTTTTATTAGTCTTGTAAACTTGTTTTACTTGTGTTGCCAGGTTATTGGTTTGCATGTTAGCTGGGACGTGTAAATTAAAATAAGCGGATTTTTGGGAGTTATCAATGCTCAATGTTTAGTACTGCTTACTGCATGCTGTGCCGTATATGTTGTACTACTGCCCACTGTTTTTGAGAAATAGTGTAAGGTAGCATTCTGTAAGCAATAATAAATGTTGGCAGAAGCAGGAAGTGAGCCACAGTTTTGAGCGCAGCAACAATATGACACAAAAAAGTTTTTTTTCTTCAGTTTTATTTAAAATAAATGTCTCTTCGAGCTAATATGAGATGGGAATAGGGTGAAGAATGGGTTTGGAAAAAGGCCAATTCGAACTTGGCTAAATCCACCATCCTTTCTCTCCAAGCCACTGCTCCTGTTTCTAACAGTAGTGTGCTGTTGTCACATTAACTCACTGGGCCCTATCTTGCACCCAGTGCAGTTGACTTTGTACACCGACGCATGTATCATTCCTATTCTGCACCCGCACACAGCGGACTTTTCCCTCCACAGACGCACGTCGGTAAACTAGGAAATACACTTGCGCTCCCGGGGGGCGGTTCAGCGCAAAGAGGAGGCGTGTTCCGGCGCAAACGTTCCCTGGAGCTATTTTGCAGGTTTAGAAAACAATTCCGTTGCGCATGTTATTCATATGCTATTTTAAGGGCACATGCTTGGCCATAATCAATGTAGCGTGTGCACAACGCGCATGCACTTTGATTCTCTCATCTACACAGAAGCAGCAGTTTTCATTTTTGCAAATCATACATTATTACAAGGAAAAATATTAGGTCTTGTAGGTCTTGATAAGCCTAGAGATTCTACCTATCCCTTTTCGAACAGTGTGATTATTATGCTAAAAAAAAAAATTGTTTTGTTTTTCTTGTTTTTGTTTTATTTTTATTGATGGATATTTCATGTGTTGCTGTCTTTGGTTTAATTTATTTTTTAATTGTTCGAAATAAAGATTTCATTCATTCATTCATTCATTCATATTAACACACGAGGGAAATCATTGTTGTGTCCATGAAGATGTGAAAAAATAGGCATAAACCTAGCTTACACATTTACCCAAATTATCATACGCCTGTTTAACCGAAGCTAATTTGGGTGTGTTTCTCCATCCCCAACGTCACTTCTCTGTGTTTTACGGCCCTGACGAGAACGGTGTGAGTTTAGTGTGATAGTGTAGACCAAGTGAAACAGCACTGAAACTCACAAACCACACCTATGAATAATGAAGCTACTTCAGACCAACCCATTTTAGATTTGCGTCGGGCACAAGAGTAATTTATCTCGCCGGTATAATAGCAACATCGCCCAAGACCCGCCCACAAAGTTACTTGCGTTTCGCGCTTGATACTTGCGTTTCAGATCGTTAAAATAGGGCCCATTGTATTGGGTGCGGGAACAATTCAGTTATTCTGAAAATAGTGTTACAGTATGTCTGAAAACCCATGCGGTGAAAGCATTAATCATCTTAGCATTAGTACAATAAGGCTTAATCCACAAAAGCATAATATGTCAACTAAAGCACTACAACCAGGAGTGCGAGACAGACAACATTCAGTATTCACCTAACAGAGTGAAGCCAATTATACAGGCTGTGTTTTCTAAGGCCTGTCACTGATGAACTATGTCTGTTATTCTCCACCACACTGATCTTTGCTATTTCACAACACTGATCCATGTCAGATTTTTAATTATGCAACCTCAATCCATTTGCATTTAATTATGCAAATGAAAGTTGGGGTGTCAAAAATGATTCACAGCGAGAGTGGCGGCACTTGATCAAGCCCATTAGCTGCCTATATGAGTGTTTATGCTCAAAGTCAGGGCCACATAGTTATAATTAACTATAATATAAAAGGTAATTGTGCAGTTGTGCCCACATTTAGCAATCTAGATTTGGCAAGCATAAATCCTCAGTGTAAAAATGATAATTGTCCACTGTGAAACACAACACAAAAATACACTAGGTATACACTTAAAAGTTTTGAATAATTTATATATAATTTTTTAAATGTTTTTGAAATAAGTCTCTTATGCTCACTAAGGCTGCATCTATTTGATAAACAGCAAAAACAGTAATATTGTGAAATATTAGGCTACTATTTAAAATAACCGCTTTCTATTTGAATCTATTTTAAAATGTAATGTTTTCCTGTGATATCCATTTGTTTGTTACAAAAGTATTAACAAAAGGAATGTTATGAAAGAGTTTCCACTCACAAAAAACCCTGTTTTCAACATGTATAATAACATGAACCATTATTAATAATTGAGAAATTATCACATGTTAAAATATATTAAAATAGAAAACATTGTTGTAAATTGTAATAATAGTTCAAAATATTACTGTTTTGACTGTACTTTTGATCAAATAAATACAGCCTTGGTGAGCATACAGGTATGAAACTTCTTTTAAAAACATTTTAAAAAATCGTAATAATTCCAAACATTTGGCCAGTAGTGCAGATAAACCTACAAAGTTGACTGAGGCTGTTTGTTAACCTTTTAATAAATGTCTTTAGACTAAGATTAAACCTGTTTATGTAATCATAAGATGTTGTTAACAGTCCAACACATCAGTTTTGCACCTTCAACTGTATATTTATCAAAGCATTTATTTAGAGCACAAAATGTCAGCTCTAAATATATTCAGAATTTGTATTTATAGTCCATTAAGGATTAACAGTTCTCAAGGTGCATAATCATGCAAAGCCGCAAATCCCAGAAAGATGTTGCTGCTGTGAAACTATTTGGTATCGCTATTGATCCCACACCAGCAATAGAGACCTTGTATTGCCAAACACTGCAATAAAACTGTTGTGCTGAGTTGCAAAAACAGACGTCAAGCCTCTAGGATCCACCTCAAGCAAATATAATTAGGTATAAATATGATTTTAAGATTAAAACACTGACTCCCTTTTGCAATAACATCAGAGGGAGACAATATGCCAATACATATCCATAGTCCTCAAAACAATCTTTATGGGACAACAAAAAATGACAGGAAGTTGTGTTTCTCATTATGTGGCACAGTCTGCTCTGGAATTCATTTGTGTCACTCAGTATAAAAGGGACCTTTGATCGATGAGTCGAGGCCTTGATAATTGGTGTTTTGAAAAATGGTCCAGCAAAACAGCTAAATCAGCCGGTGGCCAATTTTCTTGTCTAAACGGAATTAACAGGATGTTGCAAAGCAGTGTTGACAAATGCCAAGCATTTAAAAGCCTCAGTGAATAATATAGTCGGCCATGGGTAAATGTTGGATAAGTACATTGATGTACTGAATACATTTCTGTCCCTTCTTTAAAGTCGTTGCATGCGTTGTGTGTGTGTGTGTGTGTGTGTGTGTGTGTGTGTGTGTGTGTGTGTGTGTGTGTGTGTGTGTGTGTGTGTGTGTGTGTGTGTGTGTGTGTGTGTGTGTGTGTGTGTGTGTTTGGAGCCTAACAGATAGTCACTTTGAACTTTTGTTCTAAAAGAAAGTGTTTGAAGATTCTTCTAAAATTCTCCTTTTGAGTTCCATGTAAGAAAGAAACTCATACAGCTTTGGAACGATATGGGCATGAGTAAATGATTATTTTAAATTTTGGGTGATGTATTACTTTAAGACAACAGACATTACATTCTATAGTATGCATTTCTGAGATGGAAACAGGACAAAATCACTAATGGGAAAGCCTACAGTACTGTAAGCTTTCCCATTAGTGATTTTGTCCTGTTTCCATCTCAGAAGTGCATACTAAGGAATGTTAGTAACGAGAATCCTTGATAGCTGGACTTGTTTAAAAAAGCTCTTACGTGATAATTACATTCTTTTAGAGAGCTCTTCTCCCTAAAAGCTGTGCACTTATGCTCTAGTGCTCATGAAGGGGGAGATGGGGTGTGGGGGGCTTGTCCCTGTCAGAGTCTTTAATATGAAATATGAGCCTCTTATGCAGCCACTGTGCGGAAAAAAACAAAAACCTGTACACCTCTGTAAACTGTAAAAAGACATGGATTATCATGTTTACTTCAAATGTCTTTAGAGAGAAGTATTATATTTCCTATTTTTACCCAAAATACGATGGATGAAGCATTACTGAGCATTATAAACACGTTATAGAATCGTATAGTGATTATAATCACTGTATAGAATACTATAAAATAATGCCTTGTTCTATGATAAGAATTCACATGAGCTAACAAAAGGAAGTTATCCCTTTTGACTGGTACTAATATATATATATATATATATATATATATATATATAAACAGTTTTTAGAAAACTTAATGGCTGACTGAAAAGTGAATTAAAATGATTGCAATTATAATGATTGCTAATGATTAATGTGTCTGCCATCAAAGTCATTACATATAAAATGCTTAAACCTATTGAGCATTCTATTAGAATACATCATCATGTAATGATTTTACTTTCTCTCACATGAGACACCAAATTAATATTGTGAGTTTCGGTCATTCCACATAATGTGAGTGTGAAAGTGTCAGATGACCTCTTACACCCTTTACCTAGGGGCACCAGCTAAGGAATTTCACATTATCAGTAAAACAACAATCAAAGATGATTGTAGAATAAATAAAAGGATGCAAATGGGAGGGAGTTTGTCATCTGACCAATCTGAAGGATTTGTGAGATACTGTCAACTTGTAAAACCACTTCTGGATTTTCAAGACAAGGAATATGCAAGTGTAATAAAATGCATTTTAACAAAAAGATAAACAAGAGTAATCAACACAACTACTAAATGAACACTGTAAATGTTAAAGCTACAATATGTAAGATTTTTGTAATAAAATATCCAAAAATCACTTGCACCGTGTGATATATTTCCTGCAGTTGTGTACTTACAATATCCCAAAAGTTCCCAAAGATTTTTAATTTCAGAGAAATTCCAATTTTAAATAATGGCTCGTCCCTGTTCACTTGTCACCTGTCAATGACATAATATCCGCGTTGTCCCTGGTTTCCGCTCGTACTGCCATAGTAACCATGGCGACAGACGTGGACAACTGCATTATGTCTAGAGGCACGCTCACGCTGTTTTTGTTTCGTTCAAACATTGTGGACTATGGCAAGCAGACTATGGGACAAAAGGAGAATTAAAATGAGGATCAATATCAGCGTGGCGTTTTCGAGATGCCGAGAGCTCGACGTCCGCGACAAACTTCGACTTGACAGAGATGTGCAAATGTAGAGGTGAGCAAATGTAAATAAAATAATCAATGTTATATAGCTCAACATGATGAAATGTTAGCATATGATCAGTGTGTTATTCTAATGTTGTTCTAGCTTACTACTAGTCACATACAGCCAACAAACTAACACACAGAATAACATTATAACTTTCAACACAGTCAAATGCAGTTTAGTGTGATAGTATAGACCAAGTGAAACAGTGCTGCGTTACCTCACAAGTTTCATTCGTCTACTAAACTGACCAGTGTGAGTAGTAATTCAGCACTTGCAGGTAGTTCGGTAGAATGAAATGTCCTTATTCCTTTATATCCGCAGGACTCGCATGTGGCGCTGATATCTGTCTCTCATTAGCAATCGCGACCGGCTTCATTCACAGTCATGTTAAAAACATCAATGTATTCACTCATCCATAAACATTATTAGATCCTTCGGCATGACGACAAGTTCCATAATTCCGCTTATGCATCATCAACCTACGCCTTTGTTATTGTAAGAGGTTAGCGACCCCTAGCGGCTAAAAAAATTACATATTGTAGCTTTAAAGGAATAAAGTGCATAAGATGAATACAATTAGTAAGTAATTAAATTGGGTGTGGTTATGGCAGAGTTTCGCTATCTTATGGAAATATAAATTGTTGAAACTAATAAGGTGAAGAACCTTATTATGCATCAAAGAAATAAAATTTAAAAAAAAAATTATTAACTAGCATTAGTTATATTACATCTAATGTAAATTAGAAAATTATATGCTGATAATATACAACAATTCCAAGGTCTCTGGAAAGAGTTTTGGTAAAGTGATATTTACGCTCCACGTGGTCGAGTGAGCAGTACGATGGCAGTGACGTCTTCAAGGGTGAGTAATTACTGACAGAATTTTAATTTTTAAAAATCTGGAACATGCAGACGAAGGTTCCTTGAAGTGAGGGTTTGCTCTTAACCTTGTTGCAAATGTGTCTGTATGTCTTTTGCCTCTCTAGGTTAAAGACTCAGAACTTGGTCAATCCGCTTTTATCCTCTGGCATGAAGACTTGAAACACGCTGCATCTGTTATTGTCTCGCTAGATGAAGACTCTGAACGCTGTGTGCCTGTTAATGTCTCTTTCCTTAAAGGCTGGAGACTCAGAACGTGGTAGAAATATGTTTCTGCCTCACAAGCTGTAGACTCAGAGCATGGAATCTGGTGATGTCTCTTTCTTCACAGGCCAGAGACTCAAAACGTTGTATATGCTCCTGTCTCACCTTTACGGGCTGGAGACTAAGAACTTGGTTGATCTGTTTCTGTCTCTCCCCTTACAGGACTGAGACTCAGAACTTATATCTGCTAATGTCTCACTGGACGAACTGGAGACTCAGAACGACGTTGTATGTGTTATCATCTAACCTTAACAGGCCAGTGACTCAGACCCAGGAGTTTCTGTTGAAACGATACATTTATCCCTTTCCAATGAGTAGGAGATTGCAATCTGGTGCTTCTCCATTCCAGTGTTGTGATTGGCTGCTGGCATCAGAGCGAACACATGCAGAGTAGCCCACCCTTATTTCCCATGTGGAACTCATTTGCATGATCTAAAGCACACAGTTTGATCAGTGTCTTTTAAAGTTTTAAAGTTACCAATGCATTTTTTTCACTTTCCAAACCATCACCATAATACCAAGTCCAAACAAGATGGAAAAAGATTGAACTGTCATGCATGCATTAATTTGTTCATTAACAGCTGAATGTAAAATGTTGCACTACAAATAGCTGTCACTGAGAATACTTAAATTCCTGAACAAGTATGAAATTAATGTCTTGTAGTTTACATCAGTTTTAAGGGAAATAGGAGGAATAAAAAGGGATGGCAGAAAGGAATGAGAAGAAGAAAAGAATGCAGAATGGGGCACTTAAGCATTCTCCTCTTTTTCTGACGTTTTAAAAACCCTTCTGATCTTACTCCTATGACGGTGTGGGCAGCCATACTCGCCTTCCGCTCTTCTCTCCAGGAACTCGTCCCTCCGCTGTCACCAGAGAGGCCATAGATCGCCCAAGAGAATGGGCTCAGGTTGGTGCATTCCTGCACATCATGGGGGTTCTGCAGGCATACCAGGAAGACCTGCTAAAAGAGCTGGATCACAGTGAGGGGTTGGGTCCTGAGGTGGTTCAAGAGCTCACCTGCCTGGTAGCGCGGCGAGCTAAATCCGTGCCCATGAGCAGTTCGGAGACCGCCTCAGGGGATAATCCCTCCCTCTGATCCAGGTCCTTGAGTAGATCTGCCTGGTAGGCTTTTAATACTGACATAGTATGCAAAGCTCTGCCCGTCTGTCCCGCCGCCGCATACACTTTGCATACCAACCTCGATGTCATCTGACATGGCTTGGAGGGCAAAACGGCAGCCTTAATCGATGAGGATGTCCCCCGGGGAAAGATAACTTGCTAAATTCCTCTCCACCCTTGGCATCCTCCCATAACCCCACTCACTCAGCCCCTCTTCATTAGAATTAAAGCAGAATGGGCCACGCGAGCAGAGTATGGATGTTCCCAAGAACCTGACACCTCAGTGTGCAGGTCCGGAAGAAATGGAAAGCTCACCGGAGCAGTGCACTTACGACTGCGAAGACATTGCTCATCTAAGCGGCTGCTTGCGATCTTGTGCTTCGAGCCGGACCATTCCAAGCTCAGTCTGACTGTGGCGTGAGTCATAAGCTAGGCATAAGCTAGCTCATTGTATTTTGCATTCTGCTGCACGGAGCAGAAAACAGATTTTTTACACGTATGATTCCATGCTCTCTAGGTCGTCAGAATCATGAGCGAGCAATGAGTCCTCATGCTCCACTGAAGAAGCCGCCGAGTGGGTTTCTGTTTCAGGCATGAGGACAGCAGAGCTGGGGGTTAAGCGAGGGGAACTTGCTCATGCTCCTCAAGAAGCTCCATCTGAGATCCCCACGGCTGTAAGCTGTGCACTGCTTCGGCAAAACAGATAACACACACACACTCGTGATCATCGCCAGCCGTTATGAAACGCGGGCATGGAGGAATAAAGACTTTAAACTGTTTGCTCGCCATATTCCTTCTCCCTTTCTCCTTTCATACACTGCAATCTTCACACAGCACACAGACAAGCGGCTTCCTGAAGACATTGAAACTGATGACTTGTTTTCAGGTGCCCTTTTTATATACGCTGTGGAAGCACCCTGCAACGTCATGATTTGCTAGTTGTTACACTTGCCTCAGACACCCGGTCCTGCGGGACACATCCCAATTGCGACAGCTGACGTGGCGTTGAGTTCCCTCGAAAGGAACTCAAACTGAAACCGAAAACTAAACTAAAACTAATGTGTGAAAACTAACAACTTACAAACTAAACAATAGAAATAAAAACTAAAGTACACTTTTCTATGTTTTTATTTTAATTTTATTTCTGCTACAAGAAAACTGTCAGAACAAGCTGAAGGACTGTGCCGAGTTTTGTTGACAGCCTTAAAACTAGTTACAGCTGAAATAATAATAAGCTTAAATATTTTACAAAAACATTATTTGGCTTAACACAGCATCACAATTCTAAACTATAGTCCTTTTTATATTGTACAGTCTTTTTTTGCCTGTGGTTGTTCTATTACAAATAAAGCACATGCTATTAGCACAAGTTCATTTGAGGCTGTAATCATGAGTGACACAAGAAAAGCTCCAAATAAATCAGATAAGTCATGCTTCAATCTAAAACACAGTGTCCACACACCATTGGCAGCTGAGCCTCAACATTTTTACAACAGCTGACAGGGGCACCACCCCGTCACAGCTTCACACCCTCCGTGTGTCGACCATCAAGCCCTGATCAATCTGCTGTTCCAACACACACCGGCCCGATCTGCCCACCTGGCCGCCCAGCCATCCATCTTCACTTGCACTCTGGCCGTATCAATACATCAGACAGCTGGTGGAGGTGTCTGAGCCATCGGACCCCGATTGATTATTGTCATACACTTTGGCAACATGCTGAAAATGGCAAGGTAAGATAAACGTTGACACTGCCATGCGAGCAAATAATCCCTCTCTTTGTCATTTATTTTGTTTTGTACTGTCACATCACTGATGCACAATTTTTTAATGATTTAGGAGATTATATTTAAGAAGCTATTAGCAATAAATGTGTTAGGTGCCAGTAGTCTCACAAAACCAGACTTATGACTTGTGGCATAACGTCTGGACCACACTGCAGTTTATTTTGGCAGAGAACTGCAAAATTAGACAGGAAGATACGAATATTTTAAGTGAAAAATTTCTCATTTTTCTCAAATCTCATTTTCACAAAGGCTGTATTTATTTGATCAAAAATACAGTAAAGACAGTAATATTGTTAAATGTTATTACAATTTAAAATAGGTATTTTCTATTTTAATATATTGGAAAAAGATCATTTATTACTGTGATGGAAAAACTGAATTTTCAGCAGCCATTACTCCTGTCTTCAGTGTCACATGATCTTTCAGAAATCATTCTAATATTTAATTATGACACTCAATTATTATTACATATTATTGGTGCTAATTTATTATGGTTCTTCAATGTAACAGTTTTTACTGCTAAATATATGTGTGGAAAAGAACAGCATTTATATGAAAATAACAAATGTCTTTACTGTTACTTTTGATCAATTTAATGTGTCCTTGCTGGATTATTATTATTATAAATCTAATTTACTACAGACTTTTGAATGGTAGTGTATTACGGTTTCAACAAAAATATTGAGCAGCACAATTGTTTTTAATATTGACAATAACAAGAAATGTTTATTGAGGAGCAAGTCAACATAATAGAATGATTTCTGAAGGTTCATGCGACAACAAAGACTGGTGTAATGATGCTAAAAATTCAGCTTTGCCATCACAGGAATACATTACATTTAAAGTCTCACACAATATGTGCGTTATGTGCATGGGTGAGGAGCATGCTAGGTTAGTCCTTGAGGGGGCTGACTATGTATATTGTGAATGCTTCAGTATGCGTAAGCTTTGATCATGCGTGCTAGGAATGGGTCAAGTGACTGCATCTCGTGGCTTGGGTCTCCTTTCTGCCCTGGCAGCGCGACAACTCAGGTCATGGTTTGAGATGCGCAAAAACACCTTATCTTTCGCTCTCTCTGCGGACTCAGTGGACCCCGTATTGGATCTTGAAGCTTGCTCTGCAAATTTTTCAGACCACAATGAGGAACTCATGCTGTCTGCATCTGACTCTGAGGGGCTGGATATAGAAAAGCAGGCAGGTGCTTCAGCAGAGCAACTTCCTCAATCTGCTGCATTTGAGGAGCTGCTCAAGGCTGTAACTCGGGCAGTGGAGTTGAATTAAAGATCAGTTTACCCTTTGAGAAGAAAGCTGTCAGTCGTTCTAAGTTTGATGACTGCTTCCTCACCTCAGCTAGAGTGCAGCCTCCCCACTGCCATCTCCTGTTCTTACCTGACCTCCACACTGAGGTGTCGGGGGCGTGGAAGAACCCATACTCAGCCCGGTTACATAACCAGGCCACCCTGACATATTCTATGGTGGTCGTGATGCGTGAGCATGGGTATGCATCAATGCCAAAGGTGGAGGAGACTCTTGTGGGCTATCTCTCCCCTTCAAGTGCATCATTGTGGAAGAAATCAACCTTACCTACAAAGCAATGCAGAGTTACATTCAATCTAGTGGGTAAGGCATCAGGTTGGTGCATTCCTGCACATCATGGGGGTTCTGCAGGCATACCAGGGAGACCTGCTAAAAGAGCTGGATCACAGTGAGGGGTTGGGTCCTGAGGTGGTTCAAGTGCTCAGCTGGGCCACAGTTCTTGCCCTCCGTATGATCAAGTAGACGGGCCATGCCATTGGCCATTCTTAGGTCACCACGAAACGATACATGTGGTGTAAACTAACAGGGATCAAAGAAAATAAAGCTTTTCTCCTTGATGCCACAATTTCGCCCTCTTGTCTGTTCAGCGACATCAACACCGCCGTTGACAGGTACCAGGAGGCAAAACTTCAGTCTACAGAATTCAAGGAGCTGAATCCTTTGCAGCTTTGCAACAGCATTTACAGCATTTCTGACTGGTGTGTCAGAAAACTGAGAAAAAGTTTTTTGATTAGGATCTGCACTCTCTCCTGCAAAAGGAACGATAGAATGTGTACCCCTCCCAGACAGAGATGCAGGATTTTACAGTTGGTATTTTATAGTACTTAAAAAGGACGGGGACAAGCAGGTTCAAGATGCTAACCATCAAACACCAAGGATTGGTTTGTGACAATAGATATTGGTCCAGTCAGAAGATTTAGGGATGTCTTGCTCGTTCATATATGAACGCTCATGTCGCTCATGTTGAACGGATTCGGTAGCCCCTCAGCTGTAGGAGGAAGTGTTTTTTTTACTGCTAGAAACACTCCCCTCATACGATCTACCTAAAGGGCATGAGCTGGTCGGCCATCAAGAACTGCACCCCACCCCATAAGAGAGGCATCTGTCATCAGAGACTTGCGAGTGCCCACTTTCTGGGCCGGCAAGTTTCAATAACATAGAAGCCTATGGACAACTCTCAATTTCATTAAAAATATCTTAATTTGTGTTCCGAAGATGAATGAAAGTCGTTCAGTTAAGACAAAACCGACTGTGTTTACATAAATACTCGCCAAAACAGCATTTTGACATTTTTGTGTGTAGTCTATTTGACTTATCCAAAAGCCAAGAGTATACTTCTCTTATCCACATTCGGCTCAGTCTCAGAGCATGCGCAGAGAAAGCCTGGGGCAACAGTGTCTCTTTTGCAGTGATGTATTATGATGTATGTGCTGCTCTCTGCACACATTCATCAGGTTTTACAATTTGGATGCGGACTCAACCCCAGGATCGCGAGTCCTTCAGGATTGATCCAGGAATCAATCTGCACTCAACAATTGTCTGTGCAGATCACACAGCCTTGTGGGGCAGGCTCTGTTCCCATGGCGTGGCGGTGGTAAGTTCCCATAGCATCAATGCCATGACACAGAATCAAAGTTCCAATTCAGAGGGTAATGTCTGGGGTTACATATTGTGTTGTTAAAAGTATCGACTTCGTAACCAAGTCGGTACTGAAATTTGAAAAATGTGACAATACCAGCATTTCCCTCTAGCATTTTGAGCGCTGTTGAATGGATTCTTAAACACCTGGTTGGCCATTGCGTTCACGCGCTCAACATATATGTCTCTGATTGGCCATTGTGTTCGCACGCTCAACATATATGTCTCTGATTGGCCATTGTGTTCGCGCACTCAACATATATGTCTGTTATTGGCTACAGTGATCAACGCTTCAAAAACATGTTGTCTTTGCCAAGCGCTTACACAGATACACACGGGGGCGTTTGAAAGCAGGCGTCTATCAGCGGATCCGTCTATCAGTGGATATATTAGGCATAATTTACTGTAGTGAATTAGTATGCAAAATGTGGCACGTTACAATATTTATTTTGTTACCAACAGATTTAATATTTCATATTTCTTAATATCAAGACTGAATTATCACATTATATTATTAACTTACATTTTATGCATATTAGTTATAATTAAATTCTTTATTTAATGAGTATTTCAGATGTTCTGTCTGAATCAGTGCATGAAAAAGTCTCTATTGTGTTTTGCTGCCTGAAAGAAGAACATTTTGAGATGATTCTTTCATCAGCCATCTCTTTTAAGTCCAACTCAGCGACAACTGCGTGTGTGTGTGTGTGTGTCAGCATGCTCATCCATGTGTCTTTTATTCCTAGCAAGCACCAAGACAATCTTCACGCAGTTTAAGCAAGACTGCCCCAACTTCTGAGCAATATGCCAGCTGTCAGCCAGGCATGCTGGGTTCTCTGTAGTGATGGAGTTGTCTTAATTAGGCCCATCTATTTCTGGCCTTGAAAACGATGACATATTTTCATTTAAACGTTGCTGAATAGTTTTATGTTTTTGAATAATTGCTCGTCACACAAAACAATTTTGTTAACCCTCTGGGGACCAAAAACGCGCCCGTTTTTTTTTTTTTAGTAATGTAAATTAAGTTCATAATGCTCTGTTAATTTTGATCTTTCATTTTCGTGTTATACATCAATCGATCCTGTTCAGTTTCAATTTTTTTTCTGTGTACTCACATTAAAAATAAAGTGTTTTGCTTTTTGCCAAATAAAGAAAAATTAACATGATGCGAGTTCTGCACTCTCTCTGTCAGTGAACTCCAATTTGAAACGCGTTCGAAAATGATCTGTAACTCTGTGAAAATTCAGTCAAACAGGCAAACATACCCACGGGCATCAAGCTTGAGATCGCATCTTTTAAATGAAGTAATTTTTATAAAAAACAAATATTCTCAGCTTGTGAAATCTGTATTAAAAGAGAGCAATTCCAGTTGAGCTCATTAGAGCTTATTCAAATGTAATGTGTAATGTTCAATTGTAATGTGACCACGTACAGAGTGGTCAAACGCAAATTCTGAGAACCATTCAGTCCTGTGAAACGCCCATCAGCTGTAAACACAGCGCGCCGCGAGTGATGCATAATATAGCCTGCATAACAAACAGTGAGCAATAGATCCCGCTGAGGAGTGAGGTAGGCTAAGTTATCTTTTCTCAAGTGTTAATGTGGAATAACGTTATGGAATAACGTTAGTGTAGGCCTATGTAATCGCGTTTCTGTGAGATGAATGAAGGGTACATATTTGTAAAGATATGTACCCTTCAGGTTCTCAGAATTTGCGTTTGAATACCGCGAATGAATGTTTGCCTGTTTGAAACAGAATGTTTGCCTGTTTGACCTAAATATGAATCGCGTGTCTGAAAGAATAAACCGCTTTAATCAACTAAAATGCTTGGCTATACTGAGATGAGTAAAAATCGACTGAAATATGTTGAAATAAAATGTCTGTATAAGCAACATATTAAACTGCAAATTAACATTTATATGCCCTAATATTTCATAAAAACAACGTTATAGTCAGGCGAAATATGAAAGACAACATTTTGTTGACTAGATTTGGGTACAGTTTTTACTGTAGAATATACTGCCACATCAAATATATATATATATATATATACTATTTTTGTCAAAAATAAAGTCATCAACTAAGATGTTAGATGTTCCAATGTTGGCTATATTCAAACTAATGAATACATATGATAAAATGTAGGCCTATAATCTTTTTTTTTTTTTTTACAAAGATGGGGGTGGGACATTGTATTCTCAGGTGTAAACCACTCCTCGTTCACGCCCCCCTCGCATATTGGCTTTTCAAGCATAACCTGTTTTACACAATTTAAATCATTGTATTGTTTTATGTGAACGATAAAGCAAGACTATTTTCACATAATTTTGAAGCCAGAACTCGAAGCGACAACATCCATTAGTCAAAAGTCTTGTGGACATATATTTAGTATGTTTTGTGGTCTTATTTCAGCAACTTTCATTTTAATTTTTTTCAATAATCACACATAAACATTATTCTCTTAAAAATACAAACATATACATACATGATGCTCACATATTATGGTAGCCCTGTTTGTGCTATATAGTGAATTTACACCTTTGCCATTAACATGTATATAAATAACTGAAAAAAGCACAAATGTCAGGGCATGTCAGAACATCTCAAGGGCCCCAAAAACACCTTGGTCCCCAGAGGGTTAAATACGGTGTGTTCTGCAGATGAAAGAAAGTCGTGCAGGTTTGGAACATAATGACGGTGAGTAAAGGATGACAGCACTTTCATCTTTTTTGGGGGGTGAACTACACCTTTAATACATTTTCCTTGTCTTATTCAATCAATCAAATCAAATAAATTTATTTCAGGAATACATGGCCTCTCGGCCCATAGTTCCACAAGGTCACAATAGCATGACAGATGCTCTTTTCTTCATTCCATGATATATATACAATGCCAATCTCCATGCACAAATCTGTGACATATCAATACAACCATCACCAACAAGAGAGATCACCCAAATTATTCTCATCTTCAATCATAGAGGTATTAGTTAGATTACAATAATTACAGATTCTCTCTGTCATTGGTATATTACTCCATCTACCTGTTTCTATAGCTAAATATACAGCTATAGCTGGTACGATACAGCTGGTACGATCTCTGTTCTTGTTCAGATGCTCAGGGCACTCCCTGAGCATCTGAACAAGAACAGAGATCGTACCAGCTGTATGTTATGTATAGATGCAAGCTCTCCTGTACCACCAAGGACTTGCATTGTGAATATATATTCAACGTCTTATTTTCTAAAACTGATGTGTACCATGCATTTTGTGCTTTTTCTCTCAATCATTGATTCAGAATAGATGTGAATGTTCTTATATCACCTACACTTTGAGCCTCCCAGGCACTAGAGAAACCATAGAAATTCAATAGAACTCGAATGCCGGAAACCCATGTTTTTCTACCTACTTCATCTAACTGAAAAAGCATATTATAACATTTTCTTGGATACCGATAATGAGACATGGACACTAATTTTATCCAATACATGATACACCTTTTCATATAGGTAGTAGATGATGCAAATCTACCCAGATCGCCCAAAACAGCTCCATTGCTCACAACTGTACTGATACACAGGAGTTTTTTACAGAAGGATAACTGAACATTCTCAATACACTCCACTGGCTGAAAGCCCCATATCTCAGATCCATAATACAATATGGGTGCAACCATGTGGTCAAACAAATACAACGCTTGGTTACAGCTACTTTTATGCTTACGAACAAACCTTAATTCATACCTTGGTTTGCTAAGTGTTGTCGGTTTTCCACCATGACAGTTTTGGTATAAACCACATACCCAGATATTTATAAGCATTAACCACTTCAATCTGATCACCAGCAAAATACCATTTTTCATATTTATTTAAAAAGCCCCCTCTTCTAAAAACCATAACTTTTGTTTTACTCAAATTCACTCTCATACCGTAACGGTTACAGAATATTTCGAGCTGTTCAATTTCCTTCCGCAATCCACCAATTGTATCTGACACATTAGCCATATCATCAGCATACAATAAGGTCTGCACTTCTGTGATACTTTCAATCTAAATACCTTTACCTTTACAGTTTTCCTTTAGCATAGTTATATATTCATTTAGGAAAATAATAAACAAAAGAGGACTCACCATACAGCCCTGTCGTACACCAATGGTACAGCCAAAATATTCAGTTAAACCATCAGTTCCTTTCACAAGTTTAGAAGACATAGATTTCAGTACACTAAAAACTTTTCCACCAATACCATTCCTAATGAGAGTAAAGTACAGGAGACTATGCTGGACGCTATCAAACGCTTTGGAGAAATCAATAAATATACAGTACATCCTTCCTTTCGCTTCGTAATATATTTCTGATTGACTGACTGTAGAATAAAAATATTATCCATTGTGGAATAACCTGACCTGTATCCTGCTTGTTCTTCATAAAACATATTATTTACCAAGTACATTAAGCACTGAGATTCCTCTATAATGGGCAAATCACGGCCTCACACCAAGCCTCAGGGAAGTCACCTGTGTCTAATATTTTGTTACAGTATATAGAGAAAGCATGATAGGACATAACATATGCTATGCTGCTTTCATCATCTCAATTATAATGCCAACTGGACCAGGGCCTTTTCCGTTGCTCATTGACATAATAGTTTTAAACATTTCATCATAGGTAATGTTGCTATCCAAAACTTCAACTTGATTAAAAATTTCAACTTGATAAAATGTGGCAGCTTCATGAGTGTTCACACAATTTACCACAAGATTCTCAAAGTTTTCATCCATATTCAATTTTGAATCAGACAATAACTTTGTAAAATATTTTAGCCACTTATAATCCTTGATATTATTTGCCTCTGTGCTAGATTTTCCATAACTTTTAATTTTCTTCCACAGCTGTTGTGTTTTCATGTTATTCTGTAACACATTACCTAAAACATTAGAGTTATACTGCTTTTTCTTGCTATTACATAAGTTTTTAAAATGTTGCCTCTCAAAGACATAACTGTTCAAATTGCTCACATTACCAACAACCTTGATTTAAAGCATTATTTTTTACACATTTCTGAGATGAACAATCTTCATCCCACCACAATGTTTGTTTACTTTTAGATGTAAATTTATTAATAAAAAATCGACCTGCTTCATGTAAACAGTCTGTCAAAATCATAGCTGTTACATTAGTATTTTCTTCCACTGCAGTAAAAAAGTTATTAAAAAAAATTCCATTCAATAAATAAGATAATCTTTGCAGAAATTGCCTCTCGCCATCAGTTCCCCATTTAAATCTTATCCAGGGTCTAGCAAGACTGTCATTCTTCATTTTAATCCTTGAATCAACCCTATTTGCTCTCATAGTATACAATAATGTAAAGTTATCAGAAATATCCACCTGTAAAATCTCAAAATCCCTAACATGTGCAAAGAGTTCATTGGATATGATGAAGTAGTCAATCACAATCACTTTTCCAACTCTTCCATTTACAAAGTGTATATTTAAAGTACGACACATATCCAAAAGACAGCGATCAAAAGTATTGACAACCTTATCTTTTGATTTTCTATTCCATTCAAAATAATCATTAGTGTAATATCTACCACATGCTATATATTCAGAATCATCACACTCAATGTAGTCACATTCATTGCCAGTTCTAGCATTAAAATCTGAAATAATTAATTGTACATCTTCTCCTACATGATCTAGCACGCTTAAAGTGTCATTTTCCAGAGAACTGATACCATTTTTCTCTTCTCTATTTCTATTTGAACTGGATCCCTCAGGAAAAATATACGTAAAGGCAAAAACAATGTTCTCACTAAATAATCCACTCTCTTTGTCAGAGTATTTGTTAACATTATTTAATGTATTATCTAACATGAACTGACAATGAGCAATACCATTTGTTACAGTATTTATTAATCTTTGTTAATGTTAGTTAATACAAATACTGTGGTTCATTTTTTGTTAATTTTTTGCAGCAACTTCTTCTGCCAAGGTCTCCATGCCACCTGCCGTGGCGCTTATAATGAACAAACATATCGACAGGGCTTATTTATCAAACTGAGCAGTGGAAGAAAGTGTTGATGCTGCATTTACTGCCGCACCTGCAGATCGAGACCGCCGATAACTATGTGACAGCACGGGAAACCAGAGCAGCACTGAAATCTCCCTCCCCCTCGCTCGTGGAGTCACAAAATCAGGAAAAAGACACGCTTACTTGCTTAATAACTGAAGCAAAGTGAAAGTCTGGAAAGGTGATGGAGGCTGATAAAGGGGTGATAGGTACTGGATCAATACTGCATCAAGAATAAATCTTCTTGACATGGTTCCAGCCTCACCCCACAACCAAACCCAGATGCTTATCTTTCAGGTCTATGTGCTAGAGTGTTCAGGTGCAGTGAGCGGTTACATTTAAAGAAGAAAAACATGGCTCAGGCTCTTGATGAAGACTGGGAAATGGAGCCATTGGACAACACTCTGTAGTAAATCCACCTATTTTTTTTATTTGATTTTTTCTCTCTCTCTCTCTTTTTTTTTTTATAAAATAAAATATTAACAGACAAAGAAGTAAGGACGTCTCTTTGGAGATATCTTTCCATTTATGGAAAAATTACTTTGGAAGCAAGATCAGCCAGAATGTGCTCATTGATATACTCTGACAGTTTCATAAATTTACATTTTGAGTTCCATAGAAAAAAGAAAGTTACATAAGTTTGGAACAACATTTGAGTAAATTGATGACTCGAGAGATGACAATTTGATGACAATTTTGAATTTTTTGGGTGAACCATCCATTTTAAAGGAGAAGCTAGTTTGCCTTATTTGTATGTAAGCTAGAAAGTCTGGATAGTGAACAAGGTCCAGATAGGAGAAAGCTGCAAAAAGAAAATCAATGAAATATAAATATATATACTGTATATTTATGTCTAACAGGGTCTGCCACTGACTGTAAGGAAGCACAATGCTTAATGTAATAACATTTAAATGTTTTTTTGAACAAGTATGTGTGATAAATGGAGACAGAGTGGGTAAAACAAAAACTGGAGCATACAGGCAATAGAATGAAGTGGAAAACAAACTGCCATATAGTTTTATTTTCTAACTCAAATGTGCTTAAACACTTTTGTTCTTGTTCTTAGGTTCTTTGTTTGGTGGAAGTAGAGTTTCTAAACAACTTTCTGAATACTTAAAGAGAGAACTGTAATAATGGACAAGGACAGGTTTTTATGTGGCGCTGTCAGTCACGTAGCTCCAATGAAAATGACACCATGTGTCTCACTTGCTTTTCTTGCCATACTTACCAAAAAAACTGGCCTTGAATTTCAAAAGGAAGTAAGTAGGAGCCATGGGGAAATCAATGGCGTGATTCTCCTGGGACTCATTAGTTGTGGCATGTACAACACAAAAAATTCAGGCAAGGGTTTAAAGAGGCTGATGCAAGTACTAGTGAAGCTCTTAAAATATGCAAGATGGATATTAATTTCATCTTTAACTGAGCAATATGCTTGTCTGCAGCACTGCAAATAAGCTTTCCTATTGAAGCAAAAGTGTATCCCAAGCTTGGAAATATTTAATGGAATGTGTCCATACGTTTTCATCATGTCCAGTCTTTTAAGTCTGTAAAAGGAAGATAATTTACGCTAATACTGGTTTGGGAAAGATAACTGGCACTATTTACAAAAATTCAATTACGTTTTTGTCCACTAAAGCACATGAGGTGCGCCTTTTTGAACATATTTTCTCATGGCCGCAAGGCTTTATGACTTTGTTTTTGTAGACTAAAGACATTTCTCAGTCCCCTTTCCAACCAAATGGCCTTTTGGGCCATTATGGGAGGTTAATTCCAAGAGAATATCATATTTTTTTGTGCTGTTTCGTGTCCCAAAAGAGTTTTATAATTGGCTCCATTTCATGAGTATTCAATTAAAGTTCCAAGAGGTCCAGTCTCTTCATTTTCTTCCTTGCTGAGATTTCAGTAGCCAATGTTATTTTTTAGAGGTAATGAAATAAAATATGACTGTTCCTCCTAAAATGGGGTCTAAACGAGTTTGGTCTAGTATAGGATCTCTACAGTACAGGAAATAAGTAATAAACTGTGAAATAAATGCAGCTTTAGACTTGAGCATAACAGATATTTTGACTCTGTTGTCATGACAATCCGGATAAAAGCAATCCGGGGTTAAATGTTAAATGCTAAATGCTGTCCATTAATAGATCACAAGAGCAGGGCAACAGAGCAAAAGAAAGAGTCCCATTCATTTTGTCATTCATTTTAGAGAAATTGATTTTTAAGCACAAAGTACACAGTACAAAGTTACTTTGTCATTATCTATGATTTTCAAATACTTTGATTTGAAATATTTTGTACACTACCATTCAAAAGCTTAGGGTCACTATGTTTTTTTGTTTTTTTTGTCTCTAAAGAAACAAATACTTTTATTAGCAAGGATGCTTTAGATTGATTTAAAAAAAGGCAGTAAACAATATATTACAACATTTCTACTTTGAATAAATGCTGTTCTTCAAACATTCTGTTCGTCAAAGAACCATGAAAATAAAACACTCTGTCGAGGTTTCCACACTTCATTAAACATCACAACAATGTGATAATAAGAAATGTTTCTTGAGCACCAAATCAGCATATTCAAATGATTTCTGAAGGATCATGTGACACTGAAGACTGGAGTAAAGAAAGTCATACAGGTTTGGAATGACATGATGGTGACTAAATTATGACAGAATTTTCATTTTTGAGTGAACTAGCCCTTCGAGGACAAAAAATAATCATTGAAATACAAAATTCTGTCATGAAATAGGTCCTTAACTCAACCTGCTTGCAATCACATCATTCTCTTTACGGCACAGCTGATTGGTTCCTGCTGTATCAGTAGCCTTCACTAAAAACCTTCAAATACTTAGCATTTGTCTTAGCAATGCATTGCACTTTCAGAAACCCTCCACCTTCCCCAGCTCCACCTGTATAGATCTGCTACGTGTAATGTATATTGTACAGCAGCAGCATGCTTTACTCGCTCACAGCAGCACGTCTGTGTATGTATTGGCAGTAGCAAGTCCCGTACTTGCCCTGCAGCAGCAGCTTAGCAGATCTATTCCGCCAAGACCAAACATATCAACATTGTCATATCCAACACTCAAAGAGTCAGGATAGAACTGTAGTTTGTTATCTCAAAAGGCACCTCTCGTGATCAGTCAGTTAGTGGGTTGCACAATCAATCCAAATCACTGGCAAATAATGAACAGAATCTGGAGACTCTGCGTCAGCAGCTGAGAAAAAAAAAAAAAACTGCTATTTCCACTTTGATAAACATCATCTGCTCTTCCATGTCTTCAGCACCAGTCCCAGTATGTGGTAGGTCATTAGGTACGACATATTTTGGCTCTCCTTGACTTCTTTCACTTGGAGATGAGGAGGCTCTTGCAGACTTTCTCACAACGTGACAGCTTTTCACACATCTGCTCTTTTGTCAGGCTTCAGGGCTGCTGAGTTCTGCCACACTAGATTGCTCTCACCATGGCTTGGCAGCTGAAATCTTCATGTAGTCACAACATGCTCTGTTCTGCTTGGATAAACTTTGTATTTGGAGAAAAAGAATAGTTTTTTTCTTTGTATATGGAGGTGAAGAATCAGTAAAACATACAGTACATAATGAAATATCTCCTACTCTAATCAATATAGCCTAATCTGTCATGTCTTACTTGCTATCCTTTGAAGATACAGCTCGGCATTTCTGTGACTGTAGCTCACAGTAAGGTATTTGAACAATCTCTTAACTCCAGCGCTCACTGGTCCAGAGTAAAGACTATTCTGTGCTATTCTGTACTGGTAATTATTCATGCATACAAGCAGCTCTCACAGGACTCTCTCTTTCTCTGATCAACATGGCAGTCTGCCCTGTCGCTCTCGCTAGACAAAGACTGTTAGTTCTCGCAAGCCACTATCGACATTACATTGGTGCATATTGTCGCTTATTCTGAGGGAAATATGAGGGAGCTGTCTGACCTACATACAACACCACCTTCACACTTCACTAAAGAGTGCAAGAGATAGTTAAGCAGAAGTGAATAGACATCTTATTAAATAACTGACAACACATATATATGTACAAATATATATATATATATATTTTTTAGTTTATATTAATTTATTGTTTGCTGTTTTATTATTATTATTATTATTATTATTATTATTTCTCTATATTTGGTTAGAGTAAAAT
Organism: Vimba vimba; assembly: GCA_022828995.1. NCBI lineage: Eukaryota > Metazoa > Chordata > Actinopteri > Cypriniformes > Leuciscidae > Vimba > Vimba vimba. The sequence goes on along the minus strand of CM040829.1, from coordinate 32,868,602 downwards.
AAATCAAGCCATAATAGTTATGTTTGTGTATGGGGGTGGGGGAGAGTTCAAATTCTTCTCAAGTTTTTAGAAAGAAAAAAAAAAGATTTGAACATTCTTAAGAAATGTTTTTGGGAATATAAAATATACTTAACTTTATTTTTATTCACAGTAAGAAAACAAGAAGTAATATATATATATATATATATATATATATATATATATATATATATATATATATATATATATATATATATATATATATATTCTTAAGTATATTTTGTGAATCCAGACCCAGAACATGGAGTCTATGAGTTAAGAAATGCACAGTCAAAAAGCGAGCGTTGGTGTTTGGCATATTGTAAATCTGCAATTCCAGATTTATTCTCATTATACAGCTTTCACTGTCTATTATCTGACAAGGGCATAACCCGATGTGCTCCGCACAGAGGAAGTGCTTAAATGTGTTTAAATCTTTCAATGGCAGCTGTATCCTTGGCAGCACATAGATGCCAATATATGTTGGCCACTCATCCATCATGCAATGCATTTAAAAGTCTGCAGAAGCACAGTGGTATTAGCTAAATGATGTGTAACCCAGTTAAGTCAAAGCTCTCGGGATGAAAGCACTTGGTTCAAACTTTAGCATGTCAAAAAATGATATTGTGCAAAGCAAGCAAACTTTGACTGTGTAAAAGAACACAGATGAGGAAAGGTGTTAGATTTATGGTTATATAACTGCTTCTCCTTGTTTTATGTCCTTCCATTGTGCAAACGCAAATGGCTGACAGATGTTTTCACAGAATAAAGGTGCAGTACATCCATATTCCTGAGAAATAAATGGCACAAGGCAGAAGCTACCTGTTTAATTGAGGTTTTAGTCTGAAAGGATTTATCAGAAACCCTCAGTCCACTTGCCTCACCACCAGGCTGTCATCCTGTCATTTCAATTCAATAATGCCCTGTGAAGTACTCTATTTGTCCATTTGACCTGAAATTCCACTTCGTACAGAGTGTATATGTTGCCGTAGGGCACCGCAAATGGAACACAGTCATGGTGCACATGAATACATTTTATGAATTTAATGAATTTGAGAGTCTGATGTTGTTATTCAGCTTAATTCAAGTTTGGTTTCTATGTCGTTGCTCTTAGGCCACATAACAGTGAAGAAGACCAATATTATGGTAACACTTTACAATAAAGTTTCATTTGTTAACATTAGTTAACATGAACTAATAATGAAAAATACTTCTACAGCATTTATTAATCTTAGTTATGTTAATTTCAACATTTACAAATGCGTTATTAAAATCTAAAGTTCTATTTGTTTACATTAGTTAATGCACTGTGAACTATCATGAACATGAACATTTTATTAACATCAAAGGTTAACCGTCTGGGGTCGATGAATGAGCTGGCGCGCTTTGGTGGATTTTTTCCACATTGCAGCTACATTGACTTTAGATACTCCATAGTTTTTTGTCATTCAGAAACGAGTAACACATCATTCGAAACTGTAAAGGGTATTTTATTTGTGTACACACACAATAACGACAAATCGTTGTGCTTTTGTAAAATAAAGAAAACAAACAGGGTCCGCTTTCTGGGTAACACATTACAATAAGGTATCATTCGTTAATGTATTAACTAACATGCACTAAAAATGAGCAATACATTTTTTACAGTATTCATTAATCTTTGTATATATTAGTTAATAAAAATAACTTTTTTTATTGTTCATGTTAGTTCACAGTGCATTAACTAATGTAACAAATATAAATACAACTTTTGATTTTAATGTATCAAGAGTAACTGTTGAAATCAAGATTAATATATGTTAACTAAATTCATGTTAACTAAAGTTAGCTAATGTCAACTAATGAAACCTTATTGTAAAGTGTTACCGCTTAAAGTGTCTACTTTTAAATTAAATAATTCATATCGAAAACAAATATTCTCTGTTTAGGTAATACGTACGAATCCAAGGAGAGGTACAATCTTTAGCGTCTGAGCTCATTTTTAATGTGGCCACACCCACGCGCAGCGCAGACTATTCACACTGTAATCGTCCACGTGAACCTCGTGAACCTGTAATCGCTATTTGGAAGAAGATGCGCGGAGGAAAAAGCCTTGAATTTATCTCAGAAGAAGAAGAACACGATGCGCGGCTTGATCCAGAGGAGGATATCATTTCTGAGTAAATCATTTATTCTTACTTGCATTAGTTAACATGTTATTGTCACATAAACTAGTACACATCTGTGGCAAACAGGACAAGGCCAAGAGCCGTGAGAGAATGGCGCGAGGCCGGTGGCGTGATTGATGATGAGTTATTAGGAGTAAATTTATCTCTGTGATGCAGTAGACCTTTGGCAGGCCCAACTGGGTCACCTCGAGTCTACTGCGGACGTGTTAAGTCCAAAATAAAATAAAATAAAAATGATGGCTCAACCCGTAGAACTCTTCAGAGTATTGAAGAGTATTTATTTACAAGTGCCCGAAAGTCCAATAATCCAGCAGTGAATATATATATATATATATATATATATATATATATATATATATATATATACATATATACATGTGTACAGTCCCATAAAACAAAGTAACAAAACAACAAAAATAAAACAACAAAATAAATCAAAAAGATTTAACTTTAACTAAATATGTACACAAACTCACAAGTGTCCACAATATATGTTAGTGTTTTATCTCACGGCACCACAGTAGCACGTTGGCTCGACTTAGTAAACAAGTCCAGTTCTGGAGCCTGGCTGCTGCCCTTAAAGGCCTGACTCCGCCCCTTTTTCGGGCACCACCATTACAGTTTTTCTCGATTGCTTAAACACTATAACCAGGCTTTTGAACTAAAATTTCAAAACCATAACGCCATTTATCAAAAAGCACACCCATTTCACTAAACTATAAACACTATTCCCTGTTTTGACACATGAGTCAGATTTGTTGAACTGTCACTGCAAAACTCTACACACAAATCCCTTCATTTCTCATTGCTTAGACCATGTTGTCATTTAGAAAGCACTAGCATTCAAAATTGTTCACTCAAGCCAGCACAGCTTCAGCTCAGTTAACACACAATTATCCAGGTGGAAACACTAAGAGTCAAAATTTAACACACATCAATCAGAACCTTCAATAGATATATAAAAGGGCCCAAATCAGTTTATTGCGTTTTGGAACAATGGATCCAGAAAGACATGAAGGAAGAGGGATAAGAATGAGGAGGAGGAAGGGCAAGGGCAAGAAGACAAGCAGTCTCAGATGAAATTCAAGCCACTAGTTGCCCATGTCTTTGTCAATGGTGTGACTATGAGGGAGGCTGGGCTACGAGTAAGGCCAAATTTGAGTCGCTTTACCGTCGCCTCGAGAACCTTCAGGGAGGTGTGGTGGCAAACAAAATTCTATCACTGAATAAGAGACAAACATTTCCAATAGTCTTTGATGAGGTTTATTTTCTTGCAAGAAAAGGCCAGCAGTCGTACAGTCACGCAGAGCGGCTGCAGTGACAGTGAAGGGAGGGCATCCTTTCTCCTTTATAGTCTTGACTCCCAGAATGTTATCTTTCTAGGCAAATGATGGTATTTCAACCATATGTGGAACATTCTTAGACGTGTTCATCATATTGTCTCCTTGAGTGGAGGCCCTCCTGTCACGTCCCAACACTCTTTACCATTCCAATACAATTCCATATTAGAATATGGTTTGTGTGTGCTCTTTTACTGTCATATGTTGGTCACACACATCTTACTGTAAGTAAATATAAAAAAAAAAATTAGAGGAGAGAGTAAAAAAAAAAAGTAAAAAAAAAAAAGAGTAAAACAGGAAAAAAAAATATTTTTGTGTGTGTGTTTTCTGTGTATGAATAAAAATGTGCCAATGTATCCACTGGTTGTGTCTTTTGTGTTCATCATGTGAAAAGGTTTGTGAGGGGGGAACCACAAGCAACATAACTGACCAGTTTTGGAAATGTTGTTTTGAATTTATTGCACCAGTGTCTTAGACTATGTTGTAGTGTGTGTGATTTTGAGGGCTTGTGTGTCCTGTCTGAGGGCAAAGTTTGGTTTTTCAGCAAGAGTGAATGGTTTTGAGTGTAGAGCTTCATTTTGACCTGAAAATAGGATGTTTGGGGAATTGGGTGAGACGTTATGGATTTGTGTTTATAGTTTTGAGAATACGAGGCATAGTTTCAAGAAATGTGTTTAAGCAATCGAGAAAAACTGTAATAGGCATGTGTCATAAAGTGATATCTGCCATATTCAGATTTTCATTAACTCCCACCTTATAACGAAACAAACTTCATACAAACTAATTTCAATAAACATAAAAACATAATAAGCAAGACAACCGATACTCAAATAACTGTTTGTCTTTTAACCTAAGACTTGGGTACCCCACATAGAGACACAACATAGTTTCACCGGGTTCCGGTCCACTGCACCGACACGGCACAGTCCGATGATGTCATAACCGCTCGCCCTACCTGAGGTCGAGTTTGCCGGCGCAGCTCCCAGCAACCCGTTTACGTCAAAATATAACACAATTTAATATTAACACATAAAACAAACAAATAATGAGTATGTGAGACATGTCCAGCGGGAATAACAGAAGGGAAGTATGAAATGTGGATGAATGACTATTCATCTACTACTATAGGTGCTATTAGGATCGCCTGTGCACCCGCTTCTCCAATAGCGACATCAACATGTGAGAAAAGTAAGTAAGTGTGTGTGTGTGTGTGTGTGTGTGTGTGTGTGTGTGTGTGTGTGTGTGTGTGTGTGTGTGTGTGAGTGAGATTATGTGCACCAGTGCTTCCGCTTGCAGCGATGAAGAAGGTCACAGTCTCCAATTCATCTATACTGCATGTTTTAGGATTGTCGGGGAAACCCACGCAGCCACAGGAAGAAGCCAAGCAAACTCAAAACAGAAAGAACTCCTGGCTCAGCTGGGACATGATCTGGTCACCTTCTTGCTGTGAGGCAACAGTACTACCCACTGAGCCACTGTTCCGCCAACAATTCCTTTACTACGCTAAACAATAATAATTGTGTTAATTACACTGATAATTAATGGAGAGCTCATTATTTGTATATAGCCTATTAATATATTAATAATGTAGAGGCTACAATATATTAACTGTGAATAAACTATAAACTAATAGTTTGTTCATAATTTGTAAGTACTTTATTATAGTTTTTTTTTGTTAGTTTGTCAGAAGTGGTGTACAATGAATTGTTGTAAACGTTCTTGGACTATTTTAAAAAAAAATTTAATAATAATGATAATTGCATACTGGTTTGGAACAACATGATGGAGAGTAAATTATATCATTCTTAAATGAATTACTCATTTAAATGGTCCTTCACCGTAGACTTTAAATGAATGGAGAATCAAATTGAGTAAAGAGCCAGATAGAATCCATTTGGCAAGAAATCTTAAAATAGAAAAAAAAGTATGTCAGAGCTGTTAAATAATTTAATGACTGCAGACATTGTTATATTGGTTATCTTCTCAACAGTGGAATGAGTTTGCCTGTAGAAAGAAAAGAAGACGAATGACATGGTTCTAGTTTCTTATTTTGGGAGAGTTGTTTGACAGAGTGCCTGTGTCACTGAAATTTCTGTTTGGTTGATGTGCTCAGACCGAAACCACGACACTGTCAGTGTTACATAACTGATTGATCTTGGGATGCTGGGTATAGAGTTATAGATAGAATTGTGTGTTCAAGTCACATAAAATATAGAATATAAATAGTAGAACATAAGACACATAATCTTAAATCTGTGCGTTCACTGAAATATATGCCCAAGCTAATTACGGCTGCGGTTCTGACCAAGGAAGTCTATAATACCCAGAGAAAGCTATCCGTCTGTCACATTCACATTTATGGTAATGATGAAATTAGACTCTGGTAAAACATCTACTATAATATAAAATCATGACGCCTTAGTTTTAACACATAATACTACCTGGCATCTCTGTTTAAAGGCCTATTAACATCAAATGCAAATATTTTCTACAACTTTGAATCAAAACATTGCATTCCTCATGGACCTATTAGAGACCGATTCAATTTATCAGAAAAAATCTTAAATCATCCAAACGTCCAAAATCAAAGTGATTGATATCAAATGTGTTTAATCCACTTTATTCAGTGCTTTCATTCGGTGCTTCAGTCAAAAACAAACATTTTATATTATGTTTAACAGGGCTGTAGTTCTAAATATGAATATGAAATAATATTAATCAAACATTCATGACATTCATAGATAATTCAACTTATTAATGGGACCTAATATGTAAAATTCACTTTTATTTTGTTTTTGAAGTGTGTTCACAACCAACCTATTATGGTAAAAATCCATCCACTCTGTTTGTTATTTTCCCCATAAATCAGAAACAGTTACTGCATCCCAGTGCGCATATTATCTGTCCTAATTAGCATTCTTAATTAGAATTAGTGTGTCCCAAATAGTAGTATGGTGTAATGCGAATTCCAAAAATACCTGGATGGTCTACTTTTTCTAGTTAGAATCTAAAGAGCAGATTCTTGCTCTCTCTAAAAGCCAATTTTGCTGTTGCATGTCACCACTTGCCCGCCATCCCCTCCTCTGGTGTCAGAGAGCCACTCGCATTCCGGGCAACCTCAGTTGCGCAGTCAATGCACTCTTGCGAAAGCTTATGAAAGCTTATGAGAGTGTAGACTGCATCCCCAGTTGGTCCAGCTCATATGGAGTCGATTCGGGGAAGCACAGGTAGGCACCCACCATGTGTCAAAACATATATCTACTCTTCTAGCTTACCAAGAGAGCTGAGGTCACTGGGGTTACTTCACCTGTCGTATACGTGACCACTTCTTAATTAAAGCATGTAATTAAACTTTTCGATATTCAGATAATAATAATGGAATATTGTCTGAACCTCTCACTGAGATAAAGAACATATTATCCGAATGTTTTGGGAAACTTTCCTGTTTATAGTTAGAGCTCGACCAAATCCAACCTTGAAGAAGCTGTGTATCTGTGTGTGCGCTAGTAGTCTTTGTTACAGATAGGTGAACAACTGGCACCCTATTTTTGGCACCTTTGACATGCTGGCGCCTAGGCACACAATCTCGTGACCTCGGAGGGCCACTCGTACCCAACTCAGGGTCCTGGTGTCAACTGTGCAGAATATAGGGATGTGCTACTGCCTATCAGTCCATGTGAGGAAATTTACTATGTTTATCTATTTCTTAGCCAATCAGAATCATTTAACCTGAAGTAATGACGTAGCTTAGACCTTGGTGAAAGGTATAATTGTGGAGTAAAATTTAATGTTAAGAGTGGCCTACAACCTCCTTGTGAGACTTGAAGCTGACTTCTGCTGGTGAAACTGCAAACTGTTTCTTCAGACTGGAGTTGGACAAGTCCTGAAGGTTGGGCAGGTGCACACCAATTTATACTTTCAACTGTCCTAACAGTCCGTTGCAGTCTTCTTATATCCAATTTGCTGGCCGACCCAAACCAGACAGTTATAGAAGCGCACAGAACCGACTCAATTGTTGTGACTGCACCAGACAGTCAGCTGCTCAACCTCTTGTCTGTAAGCAACTCCTGGATGAGGCCAATGACTGTGGTGTCATCTGCAAACTTCAGGAGCTCTTTATAGGTGTAGTCATTTGTGTAGAGGGAGAAGAACAGTGGGGAGAGCACACACCCCTGAGGGGCACCAGAGCTGATGATGAGTGTCCAAGATGTGAGTTTTCCCAGCCTCATTGGCTGCTGCCTGTCTGTCATGAAGCTGGTGATCCACTGACAGATGGAGGTGGGTACACAGAGCTGTGTCAATTTATTCAGGAGGGTATACGGGATGATGGTGTTGAAAGCTGATCTGAAGTCCACAAACAGGTTCCTTGTAAAAGTCTCTGGTTTTGCAGGATGTAGTGCAGTCCCATGTTGACCGCATCATCCACAGACCTGATTGGTCAATATGTAGGGGGTCCAGCAAAGGTTCAGTGATGTCCTTCAGTTAGGCCAACACCAGTCTCTCAAATGACTTCATGACCACAGACGTCAAAGCAACAGGTCTGTTGTCATTTAGTAATGTGATTTTTGGATTCTTGGGTACAGGGATGATGGTGGAGTGTTTGAAGCAGGGGGGGACTTCACACAGCTCCAGTGATCTGTTGAAGATCAGTGTGAAGATGGATGACAGCTGGACAGCACAGGCTTTGAGACATGCTGGTGAGACACTGTCTGGGCCTTTGGCTTATCTGATCTTCTGTTTCCTGAAGACCCGGCATACATCCTCCTCACAGATCTTAAGTACAAGATGAGAAAGGTGGTGTTGATGTTGTGTGGAGAGATGGTCAGAGCGAGTGTGGGGTGTGAGACCAGGCTTTTCAAATCTGCAGTAAAAAATTCAGATCGCCGGCCAGTCGTTGATTCTCCACAGTGCTGGGGGATGCTGTCTTGTAGCTGGTGATGGCTTTCAAGCCCTTCCACACTGATGTAGTTAGCTTTTCAGATTAGCTTCTCTTAGCTACTCTTATCTCCTTATTCAAAGTGTTTTTGGCCTGTTTTACACACGGCTTTGTCCCCACTCCTGTAGGGCAAAGAAAATAATAATAATACAAATAATAAAGAATACTCCTGTATCCTCTTTGGCCTGGTGAAGCTGTTTGAGTTTTGAAGTGAACCAAGGTTTGCCGTTGTTATATGTTAAATAAGCCCTGATGGGAACACACATGTCCTCACAGAAACTGATCATCCAGATCAGCTGCACCAATCCAGATCACCTTATCAATGGCTTGGTTTTTCTAAATAAACTGTTACAGCATTAGCTTTTATTACACGGCTCTGTGGAATACTTGATTCTGATTGGTCAATAGCACCATCCAGCGGTAAATTATTCTCAGATAACAATCGCTTAAAACAGATAACGCAGGCTCATCCGGGTTTCTGAAGTCAGCAGCGCTCTACGCCTGCTAGGAACGTTTTTTCTTTGTGGAAGTTTTGCGTTTGGTGAGCTAATAAAATATTAAAACTCAGTCGAATCAATAATTTATGCACAGTTTTTTAATTATGCCATCCAGTATCGTGGACTCCGCTTCGCATCAGGGTCCTCATCATCCTGTCGGGAGTTATTTTGAGAGAACCACCGGCTGGATATACATTATCCCTTACTTAGAAACTATCCATGTTCACTGTAGCATCATCTGATCAATAAAATTAATTATTCTAGGAACCTGATATGGGGTCATTTAAGAGCTCATGAAGCAGATTTCAACATAGCCAAGTAGAGGTATGGTCCACCTTGACTGTTCTCTCAGGCAGACAGATGAGGACACAATGCTGGGGTTATTGATGGACAGGTAGATAATGCCTGCTAATTGTACCCGAAACACTATCAGCAACTTGAATCTGATCTGAAGGGCAAACAGTAATATCTGAGAATAGAGTGAACAAAATATAAGCCTGACTGAGACGTCACATGAGGCCTACGGTGACATTAGCATGATAGAAACCAATTTGTTTAAAATAAACAGACTGACTGGGAAGTAATTGAAGAAAGCTGGTAATGTGATTTTGATACTGATAAAAAAAAAAAAAATTAAACTTTATTTTAATTACACAATTTAAGATAAATTTGACCATGTAGCCTAACATAACTGATACTGCATGGAAAGTATGGCTTTTATAAATATTGTATAAAAAATGCAAATATACCCTATTGTTCAAAAGCTTGTGGTCTGTTTGCTTTTTAATGTTTTTAAGGCGAGACACTACAGGTGAATAGGGTAAAAATTTTAACTAGCAGATATCACCATGAAACTTTTCCAGTTGATTACCAACATTAAGATGAGAAAAAAATGTATTACAAGTTTTCGGTAATTTGATGTTTAAATATGCAAATTAGGCAATATCTAATCAAATATGCACTAATTTGCATATATTTTAAAAAACGAAATCTGAGTATTGGATAAAGCCAGGTTAAAAATTATTTTTTCTTTGTCTTCACATATTAGATGGGAAAAAAATTACAGAGGGATTTATGGATATCTACTTTTGTTATCCTGTAAATCAGAAAATACTGTCAATAGTATTCTGTGTGGACAGTTGTATTCCCACACGTACTTTCTGTGTTTACCCTAATGAAAAACCGTGGGTAAACAAAAATGTTCGCGCGAAACTGCATGAGAGGACAGTTGCTTTTAAATCTGGGGATGATGCTCGTTACAAGAGCGCGAGATACGAGCTTAGGAATGCAATTAAATCTGCTAAAAAATTACATAGGGAGAAGATTGAGCGATACTGTTCTGAAGGGGACTCTAGGCGTGTTTGGCAAGGCCTACAAGCGGTCACCAGCTATAAGGCCAAACCTAGCGGCGTCATAACAAGCTCTGCTTCTTTCCCAAATGACTTGAACAACTTTTATGCGCGTTTTGAATGCGCTGCTGAGGCATTGACGCGGGGAACATCTCCAATTGGGGATGTGCATGTTAAAGTACCTTCATATGGGAACACACACACAGACATATCATCTCCCGATGGGGTTACCCTTGGCAGTCAAGCATATCAGGTCTCAGTTGCCGATACTTGTAAAGTTTTTAAAGCCGTGAAAATAGGGAAGGCTGCTGGGCCTGATGGCATTACTCCGCGAGTCTTAAAGACATGTTGTAATCAACTTGCATCTGTTTTTACTGATATTTTTAACCTGTCACTCTCTTTTTGTATGGTTCCGAATTGTTTCAAAAAATCTATAATAATTCCTGTGCCTAAGAAAACAACTGCCACCTGTATGAATGATTTTAGACCTGTAGCCTTGACTTCTGTGATAATGAAGTGCTTTGAACTGCTTGTGAAATCATATATTAATAACTGCATTCCTGTCTTCACTGATCCACTACAATTTGCATATAGATCAAATAGAGCTGTGGACGATGCTGTATCTTTGGTTTTACATTCTGCACTTCAACATCTAGAGGGTAGGGATACGTATGTCAGGATGCTGTTTGTTGATTATAGCAGTGCCTTCAATACCATCAGACCTTCCATTTTAATATCTAAGCTGTTAGACCTGGGCCTCTGTACTTCCATCTGCAGGTGGATACAGGACTTTCTAACAGGTCGTTCTCAGACAGTTAGAGTAGGCACTACATACTCAGCCCAAATAATGTTAAATACTGGAGCACCTCAAGGTTGCTGTCTTAGTCCTTTATTATATAGTCTGTATACCTATGACTGTATTGCAAAATATCCCACAAATAGTATTGTGAAATTTGCAGACGATACTACGGTGGTAGGACTCATTGACAGCAATAATGAAACTGCCTATAGGGATGAGGTGAGAAATTTGATCATGTGGTGCCGAAGAAATAATCTGTCCCTGAATGTGGGGAAAACTAAGGAGGTCATCATAGATTTTAGAAGAAATAAACCCACACATACACCTGTCTACATTAATAACTCTGCAGTTGAAATTGTTAATTCTTTTAAGTTTTTAGGCATTCATATTTCGGACTCCCTTACATGGTCTTTCCACATCACCTGTGCCATTAAGAAGGCACACCAGAGGCTTTATTTCTTGAGGTGTCTTAAGAAATATGGTATGTCACTTAACATTTTAAAAAGATTTTACCGTTGTACAATTGAGAGTATACTGACTGGTAATATTACCGTGTGGTTTGGAAGGGCTACTTCAAGTGAATTGAATCTTTTGACAAAGGTGGTTAAAACTGCATCAAAAATTATTGGGGCGCCATTGGAATCATTACAGGATATTTATTGGAAACGCAGCACTGGGAAGGCACAGAGTATTATACAGGATGTTAGTCATCCGGCACATAGTCTCTTCTCCCAACTCCCATCAGGGAGACGTTGGCAGAGCATCCCAACACGTACGTCACGTTTTAGGGACAGTTTTTATCCACAGGCTGTAAGGCTGCTGAACGATAGTGTAAGAGGAAGGAGGGCTGAGGTTTGAGCGTATGTTTTTAGATTTATTTTTTATTCTATTCTATTCTATCTTACTTTTGACTGGTGCTGAGAGAGTGCTAAGGCACATTGTATTTCATTGCTGTGGTACTTTGTACGAATATGCATATGACAATAAAACTGAAACTTGAAACTTGAAACTTGAATAGCCTTAAAAAAATGATTTTCGCCATGTTTTTTGGAATAAAATGTTATATAAATCAGGCTAGGAATAATATATTTACAAATCCCTCTGTAAATGTCTTCATAATATAACTAGGTACAAGACTGGAAGGTTTGGTGTATATCGGTGCCACTGAAGTGGAGATTTCGAACTTAGAGTATGAGAGAAAAGTCATTTTGAGAAAACGGGCTATAAAGATTTTTCATCAGCCAATGAGATTGCGCATTCAGCCCTTTTACTTTCGCGATTGGTTGCTGATAAAAAGGAAATTACCATATTTGGATCCGACAGCATTGTACACAAGAGAGAGAGCTTCCTAATGGTGTGTGTGATGAAAGGGTGCCGGCAGAGATCGCGGAGAAGCATGTTGATTAAGAACGCAAACTTTTGTTGAATTTATGAGAAATCTACAGACGCAAACAGGCAAAGTGTAATAAAATAAAGACCTAAATGTGTATTTCGGACTTTTTTTTCAACACAAGTCTGAAAGAACACATGTTATTGAAGACAAATATCCAAAAATCTCAAAATTGACCAGTAAAAAAAAACACGATGTTTTTGCCTGCCGTGTCTCGCCTTAAAAGAAGTCTATTGTACTCACCAAGGATGGATTTATTATATAATATATAACAGTAGTATTGTAAAAAACTTCTATTTTTTATATTTAGTTGAGCTGCTTAATAGTTTTGTGGAAACTGTGATACAGTGAAAGGAAAGTTCAAAACAGCATCTATTTGAAATTTACTATATATAGCTAACTCCACCTAGCCTGGAAATCCAGACCTAAATCTGAAAGATTAATGGTCTGGCATCGACTAATGAAAATCGGCCAGCTCGAGGGGCGGCACCAAGCATGCATTTGAAAATCTCACTGTACGCAATTGGATAACACCACGACCAATCACAACAAGCCCCATACGCTTAGCTTCCAGCAGAGCTAACTGGTAGATTAGACTCTTGCCGTATCCGGTCGGCAAAACAGCAAAAACGCCCTTCTTGCAAAGGAATGATTCGAGCCCCGCCTTCTGTTCCTCTTTTAGATAAAAAGCCAAGTCTAACTCATTCATTGTAGTGGCCAAAGCCGTTTCATCCATAGCCATCTTGCAATGTTTACTAATGACTTCGACGTCACAGCGCTGTTGTCATCTGTTTAGCTCGCTTATATCAGATAACCCGATGTGATTGGTGCAGCTCGGGCATATTTAATGAGCATCATTACTCAACGCCAGAGTAAACTCGCTGAGCAAATTCAACTTGTGCTCTCGCGAGAACTCTGGATTTCCATGGTAAGCTCCACCAGCTCTGCGAAGCAAGAGTGTTGCCGACTGAGAATAGTCTACATGTATGCCTATCCTGTGATCAGCCGATCATTAATTCGAGTGAGTACTAATACCTTCTAAAACAGTGATACTGTTGTACATCAGTGACATCAAATGCCAACAGTCTTCAGATGTCTCCTGACCAAACATCATGACGTGAAATGTGACATTTTTGACTGAAGTTGCAAGTCAAATTGAAGACACTATTCCTAACCCTCAACAGCTAATCTAAAGCGGACATATCTCAACCCACTACAAGCAAATCTGCGCCATTCTTGAAAGAGGATGCAGTGGTCAGTCTCCTTTTTGAACAACATGAGACTACCAGTCAGTGCTTTTTTTATATTTTATGACAGCACTGTCAAAGTTGCTTTGTTGCTATGTTTAGTCACTCCAGTGGCCATTCTACGGCACTATTCTGACCTGGAGAAACCTGCAGATTCCTGGAGAAGGTAATGAGGCGTAGACCACCTCTCCAGTCTTTCCCTTCTCTAGCTAACATATTCATGGACCTCAGAGGAAGATTACTTATTCACATGGAGTACCATAAATCATGGATCTGAATGTTTGAATGGGTAAAACAGAACAGCAGCAGCAGCAGAAACATTCCAAGTATAAGCAAATGTGAAATTGAAGAAGCTCTACTAGATTAATTGGTGCACATTATTCCAAATCTCATCAAAATGTTAACTTGATTCACCTCTAAAAAAAAATAAAAAATACTGACCAAACACTCTTAATTTTTAACCCATCCATTCCAGCAAGTGATGTAGTGTTATTTATTTATTTTATAAATGTTTTATGTTTTAATTTTTGAAATAAACTTATATTTCATCCCCTTGGAATTATGAGGTTCTATCTGACATGTTTTGTCAAAATTTAGTTATTCACATATTCTTATTCTGTGACCACTTCTTTACATTATGTGATGTTGTTTTTTAAGTTGTGTACATTTTGGAACTTTTTATTTAGAAAATAAAAAGGTTCTTTCTACACAGTCGAATGGAATGCAAAAACTTTAAAGCTCAATATCTCAAAACTGCTCAGAACGCAGATAGAAATTTATAATTCCAAGGGGACGATTTGATATTTTTATTTGGGCATAAATTAAAAATGGCAGTGTGATACACAAGAAAAGAGGAAATTAAAGAAAATTATTTGAAGAATTTAACAAAAGTAAATTATTGAAAATAAAACCTTATTAAGAAGTTTGACACATTTCTTATTTATTTATTATCTGAAAAAATGTCATGTGGTGCAACCAACGAAATGATGTGGTCAAACCACATTAGCTATGTTTCCATAGGGGTGTGCCGGTTTCAGAATTGGTGATGACGGTTATGACGTGAGTCAAATGTGACGGTTCGTAACATAACCGTCGTCTGTTATAGGACAACTTAGTTTGAATAAACGAGCAGACACTGATTAGCTACTTGATCGTCTAAATTAAAAAAAATAAAATTAATATTTGTGTAGTGTTCAATGTTGCTATCGATAGAGATACGCGGATAGGGTATTATTTCATCCGCAACCGCATCACAAAACTCATCATCCGCACCAACGTTTTTTGACCAAATTTCAAAGCCGCACCCGTCCGCCATCCGCTGATTGTTTTGCGGCCTATGGATGATGCAATGCTCTGCTGATGCGAGCCGCAAGAAAGCCCTTGTCTGTTCTAGAAAGGATGCAGCAAAGATATTTAATGCTAATGTACGAGGCATAGGCCTACGCTGAGTTTACATTTCACATTTATTGTCATTGTCATTCAAAAAAGAACAGCAACGAAATTGTGTTGGAGCATACAACAACAGTACATGGTGTATTAAAGTGCACTAACTCCAGTGCAGATCCCCTTCAAATAATAAATAAATAATAAATACCCCCTGTGTAAACATAGCACATCAAAAGTATATGGTTGTTGAGGCACAGAACCAATGACATTCACTCTTGGTAGCAGCAAGAGGCTTTACAAAACAACTTAAAAGGCATCCAGAACAGAGAGTATGGTCAGAGTTGGATATAGATGTAGTTAATGCAGCAATGCAAAGTCCAGTTCACAGTTATTACAGAGTGGGGTATGGTATGGGGCAGCAGGTGGAACAGGTGATGGGCCGGGTGATGCCGGTCCCGCAGGATGTTGTGCACTCTCTTCAGACAGCGGGTATCATAGATGGTACTGATCTCTGGGAGAGTGGTCCCAATGATTTTACCCGCTGTTTTTACCACTCGTTGGAGTGCCTGCTGATGGGCCTTAGTGCAGCTGGAGTACCACACTAAGAAACCATATGTAAAAACACTGCTGATGGCACAGTTGTAAAAGTTGACCATCAGCTGTTTTGGAATCCTGGCGCTCCTCAGTTGCCTCAAGTAGTAGAGGCGTTGCTGGGCCTTCCCTATCACTGAGGTGATGTTGGTTCCCCAGGACAGGTCCTCGGTCACAGATACTCCCAAGAATTTGAAATGTGGCACCCTCTCTACCACCTCATTGCCAATAGAGAGAGGAGAGTGATTGGGTCTGCTTTTGCGGAAGTCCACAGTGATCTCCTTGGTCTTTTTGATATTCAAAGACAAGTTATTATTGACACAACATGATGCTAGATATTGCACTTCAGTCCGGTAATCCGCCTCATTGTTGTTGATGAGTCCGAGCACTGTTGTGTCATCGGCAAATTTAACAATGAGATTGGAACAAAAAGAAGCAGAGCAGTCATGTGTGAATAGAGTGTAGAGCAAGGGGCTAAGCACACACCCTTGGGGGGCCCCGGTGTTGATTGAAAGGGTGGAGGACAAGTGCTTGCCTACTCTAACACTCTGTGTTCGATTTGTCAGAAAGTCCACAATCCAATTGCACAGCGAGTTGTTAAAGCCAAGGTGGTGCAGTTTGGCTCGGAGTTTAAACGGCCGGATTTTGTTAAAGGCCGAGCTAAAGTCGACAAAGAGGAGTCTCGCGTAGGTGTTCTTGTGCTCGAGATGTTCCAATAGCGTGTGGAGCACAATGGCGATGGCGTCCTCAGTCGACCGGTTCCGTCTGTATGCAAATTGGTGTGGGTCAAGTGATGATGGTATTGCGCTTTTAATGTGAGTAGTGGTGACCAGCCTCTCAAGGCACTTGGCAGGAATGGAGGTGAGTGCCACCGGTCTATAGTCATTTAGATAAGTGGCATTTGACTGCTTGGGGACTGGGACTATTGTGGCTGCCTTAAAGCAGGCAGGGACCCATGAAGTGGACAGCGATGCATTGTAAATGGCAGTAAAAACGTCAGTTAGCTCCGCAGCACAGTCTCTCAGCACTCGGCCCAGCACACCGTCTGGTCCGGCTGCTTTCCTGGTGTTGATGCCGCAGAGGACCCGTCTTACCTCATGAGTACTCAGGACTGGGGCAGGATCAGTGGAGGGGAGGGGATCTGTGTTGTCCCTGTCATAGCGGGCATAAAAGAGGTTGAAATACTCAGCCAAGGTGGAATCAGCTGAGGGAGATGTTGATTTGCTCTTATAGTCCATGATGGACCTGATGCCCTCCCATACCTGCCTGGGGTTTGCAGAGTTATTAAAACAGGCTTCAATACGCCTCCGGTGTTGTTGTTTGGCAGTATTGATTGCCTTCCTTAATGCAGCCCTGGCTCTGCTGTATAAATCAGGGTCCCTAAAACCCAGCGCTCTATCCCTAGCTCGGATCAGTTGTTCAACTCTGTGTGTCATCCAAGGTTTCCTGTTGAGATGCACACGGAAATGTTTCCAAGACGTAACATTATCCACACAGAAGTTAATGTAACTCAGGACAATGGTGGTATATTCATCCAATGATTCACAAGTGTCCATGCCCTGCCCCTTGAAAACATCCCAGTCTGTGTGGTGGAAACAGTCCCGTAACATAGGGATGGCGTCCTCTGGCCACATTCTCACGGTCTTGGTTGTAATCCCAGCACTCTTGATCTTGGGTGTGTACCGTGAGTGTAGCAGCAGGGAGAGATGGTCTGACAGACCCAGGTGGGGGTAGGCCTGGGCCCTGTATGCTTCTGCTACTTTAGTATCACAGTTAGTATCATAGTTTCATTCATTTATGATGAGATGCGCTCTAGTTCACAATGCAATGCAAGTGAACGCGGCGCACCGGCACCTCCATGTCACGGTTATTATATTGTCTGCCATATTTGCTTTTTATTTATTAAATACATGCAATTGGTTGATGAAACATTTATTAAAATTAAGATACAATTTGTACAAAACGAAATTTGCTTTAAAGAAAGGCTTTCTACAAAGCAAAACTTAATGAAGTGGTAAAAATCATGTCTGACAATTTACCAAACAAAACTTCATTAAGTGGTAAAAACCATGTCTCCTGATATATTGCACATCTTATGATCCTATCTTTTATTACAATTGTTTTTGAGCTAAAATGTAATACACATCATATAGACTATATACACACTGTAGGCTATATGTTTCTTTTATCAAACATGTTTGGGGCCAGTCAAGGGGTAATTAAACTGCAAGATCAGTTATCGGTAATGATACGTTGTTTATTATTGCAAATGTTTATTGCTAATGTTTATTATTGCAAATGTTTTTCATTTGTTTAATAAATCTCATAATGATGGCACATCACTATATCATAGTCATAGCTTTTATTTCTATCTCAAATGATTGGCGGTCGGTCAGGGGGTACTTGGCAAAGAATCAAATACAGTTGGAAACGACGTAGACCATTAATAACACAGACTGTTAACAGTTGTTTTTAATTAGTATTTAAACATTCTCTTTGATAAAAAAATTGTGAAAAAATATTTTAATAACATGGTTTTGCCGGTTTATATACTAACCGTCACACCCCTATGTTTCCATCACCCTGTTTTTATGTGCATTTCGAAATATTGCATCACAAGCGAGTGATAGAAACGGCAAAAAAAAAAAAAAAAAATCCATTAATTTGTTTTTACACTCACTTTTTTGACTTGTGCGAAAAAGAGTTAATGTGAATAATGCAAGTTTTTGAAAACTGTCTCTGTGTAAACAACAAAAACACTAAACTCTGATGATGTCATGCACATGCGTATTACGTGTTCAATCTATAGTGTTTCATCGCCATCTAATGGCCTGGCAGCAGAATACAGAGTTCTTAGTCGTTTTCGCGGATCCGTGTGAATGGGATTGAATATGCTTAAAACTTCTCCGTTTTAAGCATATCGTTGTCGTGTAAACTTATCCTACGCCTCTGTCCGTCTTCGTCCGTCTTCGAATTTGGTTGTTTCTCTGTGTTCTCCAAGTATTTATCATTAAAGACTGTTCCAGTGTATTCTTCTTCATCGTGCGATTCATTATTACAGCCAACACGTGACACACATTAATACGCAAAAAATAAAAACATAAAAGTAAATTGTAGAGAAGACCCCTGAATACATGACTGTCAATAAATCATCTCATTGTTATGATAAGGTTAGTTCAGGTTGTAAAAATGGCATTTCGTCATATGCCAAAATGTGTGATATTTATGAATTAATAAACAATTCATGAAATTTGAAAAAAATATACCTGGAAAAATATATGTAAAAACCTTATGGAAAACAATGAATAAGATGTGTGCGCACTTTGAATTTTTTTTCAAAAAAATTTGTATTTTAAACTTAGTGAAAAATAAATATACCAAAATGTATTTAACATACATTTATTTTATGCTTAGTATACAACAAATACATTTACATATTTATGTAATTTATAAATACATATATATGTATCATATTTAAATATAAATGTATAAATACTCTGCAATTGTACTTTTGGTATACTAAATTGGTATACTTAAAACTCTGCTAAATTGGAACGACTAATTTTGTTCTTAATGCACTTTAATTATCCGGAAATATTGCTGAGGTTCAACTAAATATATACTTAAGTATATTTGATTGTGCTAAAGTGGAACTATTGCAAATACACTTTAAATATCTTGTTATCATGATCCTAGCCTGTTTCCCGCTGTCTTGAGTGGACTTGTAATTTTCTGTTCTGTGCCATTTTTTGTAGTCCTAGTAGTCCTTTTGTTGATTGATTCCCCATCCATGAGACTTGATTGTTTGTGATTTCCCAGATGTGTCTTGTTAGTATCCTTGGTTACCCTTGTGTTTTCCCATGACAATTTTCCACAACCCCTTGTTACTTTGTTATCTTGTGTATTTATACCCCTGAATAGGGCTGGGTTTCGATTCAAATTTCAAGAATCGATTCGATTCCGATTCTAAAGATCTTGAATCGATTATCATTATTCGATTCGATCCGATTCGATCCGATCTGATCCGATCCGATCTTCGAGATTTAGATAATGGTTTTTGAAAAAAGCATTTTTTCCAGCTGTTACCTGAATTACAGGACTGTAGTTATGCAACATATTGATACTATTATTATAGACATTCAACTGCAAATTAATGGAGTATTGGTGGTTGTAAAGAACAATCCCCCTTCCAGAGTGTTGATACAACTGCTTTCACAAACTTGCACTGGTGTAGACGACCGAGGACGCAGAGGTATCAGCAGCAGTAGACCGATTATTTTGACGCGAACCAGATGTATTATTAAAAATGACATTAAGAATTTTCCAAAAAGCTGCTACAGTTCAGATGCAAATGCACCTTTATTTTTTATTTTAATGATCAACATTTTTCTAAGCCAGTGCAAATGTAAACAGATTGTTGGTTACTGGCTTCACAGTAAACAGACAACATTACACAGTAGAGATGCGCGGATGGGCTATTAGCTACTTCAACCGCATCACAAAGCTCATCCGTCCGCACCAACGTTTTTGACCAATTTTCAAAACCGCACCCGCCCGCCATCCACTTAATGTATGCATATATTTTTTATTTGATTGGTTAACCGCCCGCCACCCATCCGAATTTAATTAAAATATAATTTTTCGTCACGTCATCCGCCCGATCCACGGTTTATCCGCGGAGTCCGCGGCTGTAACCGCCAACCGCGCATCTCTACACAGAATGTAAATAAAATTTGAACTTACAAAACCTTTAGAAAACCTTTGCTTTTGTCAAGCTCGTTCTCTGCATTGCTTCTGAACCCGAAATGGTGCCAGATCGCAGCTTTGAGCGTTTCTGGAGTTTTCAAAGCAACCGCTTGCTTAACGTTACTGACGTTGTTTTAATGTCCTTCCACCTCGTGCGCATGCGTGAATTCAATGACGCGGCAAGTTAAAGTTCACGGGGAAAATCGATCCTCTGAGTTACGGATCGATCTTTAGAAATTAATATGAAAATCGATTCAGAATCGGTGAATCGATTTTTTCAACACAGCCCTACCCCTGAATTTCCCTTGTTCAGTGTCAATGTTTTACTGTAGATGCTCACTTTTTGGTTTTCCTGGTGTGCTCAAACTCTGTATTTCCTAGTTTACCTGTGTTTGTTCATCATTTTGTTAATAAACCTATTTTGCATGTGTATGTATCCGCCTCATACTGCTTTGGTTCAACACAGCATTACACTTGCATTTAAAGACTAATCTTATACAGTGAACATACTACTCTTACTAATAATGATAAAATAAAACACAGTAATATGAATAAATGTGCATTGTGCAATAAAGTACTCCAAACACATTTTTATAATTATATTTATTTCAGAAAGTCTCAAGCGATATGTCAGTAAATATGTTAATGGATTTGTAGTATGCTTAGTATGAAATAAACATATTTAGTATACTTTAATACTGGGTTTTTCACTAGGGAAACTAGCTGTTTTTTAAAAAAAAACATTTTCTTTATCATGTTCAGTCTCTCTGTATCTCTTTTTACTCTGTCATTGATCAATGTAATACCCACTTTATACAATCCAAACAATTAAGTTCCATTGTACCTCCTCTGCATGCAAGTGTATGGGACACATGTTATGACCCCAGACATATGTTTATAAAGGAAGCTGGATTGTGCATTACTAGCAAAATATGTTGTTGCCATTGCAATTGAACCCTAAGATAACAAGGAAGCTGGTAGAACAATTAAGCAGATAAAAGGCCTTTCTGGCTGAGATGATAGGTTGTATCTAACATAGTTGCAGCAGTTGCAGATGACTCACGGTCTCCACTCCCAGAGATGCTGATGTTAAGAACTACACAGCAACTTCCACACTCAACTTGAGGGCTTAATTAAGTATCTGAGGCAATCATGCTTAATGAATGCAAAACACATGTACTAACAAGACTGTAGAGTCTAAAGGCCTCCTAACATTAGCTGCACGTTCAACATTTGCATAGACATTGCAGCTTTAACACCCAACCATCAAACCTCTCCATGTCGAAGCTCTCTCAATGGATTTCCTTAGATATTTAGGCTGGTACCTAGGCACGGTACACACCCAAAACTCAGCAATAAACTACCCAGCAATCCCAGTCTTTTTTAAGCCAGGCATTTTTTCATTTTGTTTGCATTGAAAAATGCAGCAGCAAGGTGTAGTGCTTTATAAGCATGTGACACAAACTGTGTTTCCTTCCACCTATTTTTAAGCACATTTTGGGATATTGTATAAAAAAAATAAACGCCAGATGGAAACGCCACGATGCGCATAAAATCTAAAATTGTGCATGAAAAACATGCACATGAACTACGATGGAAACACATTTACAGAATAAATTCCTTTATGCGCATCAAAAAGGACATGTGACATTGTGATGGGACGCATAACTGGACCAACCAGCAGACCGATCTCGTTGCACAGCATCTGAAATACAAGACTGTGTTCCCAAATAGCAAGCATCCGCCTCAGAAAGCAAGTTACCATGACTGCGTTTATTGCGTTTTGTCTACCCACTCTGAGGAGTATATTATATACAAAAATCACGATAGGTCTATACAGTGGCTTCTCCTACTGCATCAACTTCCATTTTTCTAAGTGATATTTAGTGCCAATCAGTGGCGATTTCTCTTCAACTCACTGGATGGATACAGTGCTTTATTCGCAAATGTTTTATGTGATATTCCAATTTTGCGCACAAGTTAAATTAACAACTTTGGATGGAAACAATTTTTCAAGATATTATGAAATGTTGGACACTTTATGAACTTGGGATGCAACCACTGTTTTTAATGTGCCATTTAAAGGCAGGGCAATCTGAATTAGATTTTACTACAACCAATCAGGGGTGCATTTCCCGAAAGCATCATTAGCCAACTATGGTTGCAAGTTCCGGTGTTATCAGCATAGTTCAACGAGTTTGTGTTTCCCAAAACCATCATTCTAATGAACATTCGCAAACAGCATCTCAGAGTTGTGTGTTTGGAATGACAGCTCTCGACCTGTGGTTAGAAGCAGAGTTTCTAGTTTGCATGACATGTGGACTCAAATAAACAAGCTGACGTTGAGTACAATCTGTATCTTTTATTTAGAATACATACAAATGTAATTTACATCTTTTAGTTTGTCAAGAGATTTAAAGCATCGTTTTTGAAGAATGAGTGTGTGTGTACGTGCTCTAGTCTAGTGCAAAAGAACGAGCTTATGATTAAATCTGGAAATAAAGCAAAATAAGTGAGAAAAATGAGAAATAGTCCTCAGATGCCATGTCTGTAATTTATAGCAAAACATCTAGCGTTAATTCGATCTCAAACAGACTCATTAAAATAAGTTATTACTCCACCACCTGCGTGACATCATTAACCAAAATGGCTGAATGACCAATTTGCGAAAGTACGGTTTCGGGAAACAGTCGTGACTAGCTAGTTGATTTCTTCAACGATGCATCGTACTATAGTAGTTAAGCAGCGAGTTACGTCGTTGTACGGGAAACACACCCCTGATTAGAGCTTACTAGTTCAACAAAGTACCAGTTGTGCATGTAAAATACATCAGACGATCAGCAGACAGACTGAGGCTGATACTAGAGTGTTGTGGTAATGACAGGCAGGGTGAAATGGAAATGAAATGGACGTACCTGGAGGAAGTAAGTTTGTGCATATCATTGGCAACAGACTGAGTTAAAGAGAAATGAACCAGAAGAAAATGAAGTGAACATCTCTAATTGCCTCTATTAGCATCATTACTCTTGTATTCATAGGCACTTACTTGTCGTGGTGTTTTATGAGCAGTCTAGATATAGCTTTGAATTTGAAATGACATATTTGATGAAGAAAATGGAAATGGGGTGCAAGAATAGCGACAAGCTCATTGTTTTTGGTCTCATATTTCATCCTGACTGTGAACGTTTCTCCATCTTCTTCCAATATGATGCTAATAGGATAGAGGACGTTTTGACAGAACATGAATGAATGAATGAGAACTTGCCGCTTCTGTTTTTGTTTACTGATCTCTATCTCCCGCCTTTGCAATTACGGCCAAGTGCCTCTCCAAGCGCTCTTTCATTACCGTTGCAAACTGTCTTTTGTTTTGTTTCGCATGTTGGAGACAGGGAGGCCCTTGCCGTAAGTGAGAGCTTTGCTTTATTCCTCGATTCCAACTTTTATGTGTAAGGTCGAAAGACCCTGATCCCGAGGCCTTCGCAAACAGACCATAAAGCTGTATTGGAAATTGCTCATTTACGCAAAGAGAAATCTCATTACCGCAGAGGATAGGAAAGGTGATGAAAACATCTGGGCCTCTGAGATCAGAAATCTGTTTATGTTGTCATCTCCCTCTGGTTATGGAAACAGGTGCGTGTTAAGTATCATGTACGGCAAACCACTTAGATAACTAAAGAGAAAATTTATTCTGATTAGTAATGTTATTTGGAATAACAAACGTATGCTGTCTGTGTATTTACAGTAGTATTATGTAGCATAATTCATTAAGATTCAGCAGTAAAATGCACACAAATGAACAATGCTTTGGGATCTCTTTGTCATTTGATTGAATTAAATATTAATAACATTTTGTAAGTAAGATTTTTCAGTAATATTTTATTAAAATTGAATGTCACCTCTAAAAAGACTATGAAAAGTGATAAAGAAGTATGTGTAAACATTATTTGAGAGAATTGTTTTGAATTTCTTGATTTTTTAAATTATCTAAACATTTGGCATTAAAATTGCATTTATTCTTTTTAAATATTATTCCTTGCAAGTACTAAAATAATCATTACAGAAACCATTTTTTAGTACACCCATCTCTTATTTGCTTTGTCTGCCTTCTTGAATAGATTTGGATACATCCTCAAATGAAAGTATCTTATCTTTTGGAACTGCCTTTGTGGGAGGAGAAAAAAAGAAGACAGTGCATACATACAGTAGAAATGTTTGCATGCACTAATTTCCATCAATCCCAATGAATCCAGTCAGTTTTCAGATTCTCAAAGTTCTGTTTATATGAACTCGAAACTTGGTGAGATGCAGCCATTTGCCTAATTTTAGCATATTTACTGTTTTGGCAAGATTTATCATCCCTGTCAAAAGACACTGAAAGAGTGTTAGATCACTAACAGCCAAAGTACGCCCACCACTGTCTTCCTCATCAGAACCAACCTTTGAACCTCAGAGGCACTGGATACTCATCGCCAGTGTTCACAAACACCAGTGGTAATCAACTGCTAATCTGCACAAAGCTCTTTAGCATGTCAAAGGAAAATGGCAAGAGGGCAAACAATAAGACTGTCTTCATTTTCTCTGCACTTTGAGGACTTCCGTTAAGTGGAGTCATTATTCTGCTGAATAAAGCTTCTCTAAAGTTCACAAGACAAAGATCAGTTGACTGATCCATGATGTTATTAATGCGTTTCCAAAGAAAGCATCACTTATGTTCATACTGTGCTTAAAGGGATAGTTCTCCCCAAAATGAAAATTCTGTCATCATGACGCACGAGTACAAACCTCATTGATTCTCGTAGATCAAGCATGCACGGTTGAGCTTCCATGTTTACCATGTTTGATGAGCTCTATGTATGTGCCTCAAAATCATGCAGCATTGTTTACAAATTAAACTAAATGTTTTCAACTTTGATGATAAAAGGGGGACACACAATTCCAGACTTGAACAAGAATTAGTGATCCGAGCCAGCTATATAGATCAGATTATCATTAAGACAAGATTAGCCGTGTGCTCTTTTGCCTTGGGTAAGCAACTACCTAACACCTTTTAGAAACAACATAGCAACACACTGGCACAACAATCGTGATGGTGAGTTTTGCATAGGCATGCACAAAAAAAAAAAAAAAAAAAAAAAAATCAATCTGGTTCTGATGAAATCCTGTATTTTTTAATGAAGTTTGTGAAACTGGCAAAAGCTATATTTGTCTTTTTTTCTAAAGCAATTTCCCAGGAAGCAATATGTCACATGTAAGTTCTGGCCTAATTTGAATAAGAATGCAAACCATATCAGATTTTTTGTAGAGGTTGTTAAATCTTGCTCTATAGTGAGGGGGGGGGGGGGGGACACACTCATGCAGCAAACAGTGAGAGTTGTGATCAATGCAGACAGCATTTAGGACTGTTATGGAAAAGACATGGTCTCGCACATATTAAAACTGCTTTGAGTGAAATTACTTGTCTGGCCAGCAGATGACTGCCTCAGAGGAAGTGTGGAAGGACAGGAGCAGAGGTTGTCTGATTGAAGTTATCGACTAAGTTTAAGTCTGAGTGAACCTGACACCATAATCCTGTCAACCACGTACCACTTCCTCAGTGCCCTCGAGTCTGCCAAAGACTCCAACTCAAAGAATGTGATCTACAAACACTGAAATTGTGCAAGGACCCTGAAGGAATCTTTCTGACTGACACCTGCAAGCTGAGAATCTTGGAGGAATGAGGGGAAAAGTGAAAGGAGGTGGGGAAAGTTGTCAACTTTTCTGCTTGGCAGAGTGAGAAAATTGTCTGAGGCTACAATTCTTAAAGCACAGATCCGATCTTTTGACCATATCCCGCCTGTTTACATTAACTTTAGGCAGGACTGGTATCGGATATCTGTGTTTACATTAATTTCCGCCCCAAAATTATTTTTGGTGATCTTTTAACTACGCACATGGTAGACCCTGGTTTTGAATGGCAGTGCTATTAAAATTATATATATATATATATATATATATATATATATATATATATATATATATATATATATATATATATATATATATATATATATATATATATATATATAATGAATTCACATAAATTAACCAGAGAGAGACAGCAAGCGCACGTACGCGAACGAGTAACCTAATACTGAAGCTTGTTGGTTTAATTAATTGCAGCAAAGTTATCACCTCATTGCTGAGAAATATAATGTAGCTTTCAGTAGTGAAGCGGTTTTATTTATAAAAGTCACAGGCAGAGGTTGAAACCAGCTCTTGATTGTTTCTGTATGTTTTCCTCAATAAAAAGCTGTGAGCGAGCGCATACAGGCATGTCTGCCTCATAATACAACATTAAAAAGCTATCTTTGTGAATAAACGTGTCGTCCTTGCCTTGTGGTGGCTTGAAATTCAAAGGGAAATCGGATATGCGTGTTTAGACGGAGGTCGGATGTCCAGATATCGGATATGTATCTGATTTAAAATCAAATTTGGAAGTCGCTCAGATCAGGTGTGAAAAAATCGGATCTCATGCGGATTTTTGTGTTTACACCTGGGCAACAAATTCCGATCTGTGTCAGATGTGAGTAAAAGATCGGAATTGTTGTGCCAGTGTAAATGCAGCCTGAGTGAAAGCGACAGGTTGTGTGTCACATTACTGTCAAATACTCACATTACTGAAGTGTTTTTAATTGTGTTAAAATGGTGTACATTTAATTGAGTTCATTTCCTCTGCTATTTTCCCTACGTTTGAGGTCATTTCATGCTTGTTTTATTTTTATTTTTATTTTTAATCCATCAACATGATAGGATAGAAAGAGAGTAATGGGTTTCGTGACTCCCGTCAAATCTATTCCGCATAGAAAACTTGAAGAAAAGCACATCCTGGAAGCACATCCTTCAAGCATCAATTCAATCGAGATGTCAGCATCTTCCTCTAATTTGAAGAAACAAGCTAAGGTAAATTGTGGATTTCTGCTTACTAAATGATCTGTATATAAGCTAGCCTATCTACAGGCCTGAAATTTTGAGCAAGGTTTCTGGTACTGCGTTCAATGTTAATAACTCCCGCAAGCGTCTTCATAATGCGGGGAATTTCCACTCCCATTAATTTACTTCAGTATATAGAGAGACGCACGATCTGCACTGCCGTGTCTCCCACGCGCGTCCTGCAGCTCGCTGACTCTTGTTGGGGACATTTTAAAACACTTAATGTGGAAAAACAGCTTACCGTGGATTAACATACTGAAAGTGGAGCACCAAATTCAGCATGCACCTTATTGATGACCCATGGCATTACACCGCATCTCTGTCAGCGTGTGATGTGATAAAACTACTGCTTGTTAATAAACAGCATATTTTGTTTGATACATTAACTCTTCAATTACTCATCTTAAATCTCAAACTGGAATTTGAGATTTCAAATTCCAATGTGGGTCGCATGTAAACAGAATGTGATGTGCATGTAAACAACAATAACATTATCAGGAAAAAAAGGGTTAGAGTTTGGTTTCGGGTTAGTTGGATGTAATTATACAGTAAGTACATGCAACATTTGTACCAAGGACACGGTAAAATAGTGTTACCAGAACTACTACAACATGAAAAACATATTTATGTCTTTCATTAAAAATTAGAAACATGGTTTTATTTCAAGGACCCTTAAAAATATTTAATAGACTTTCCATGTCTGTCTTCTGACATGATAATATCTACATTATATACTCTAGATACAAACATGTTACTGTACATCTGTTCTGGGTTTGAGTTTTGTTTGTGTTCTTGTTTGATTTGAACTGTTTCATGTTCATGCTTCATCTGGTTTTTGAAATGCCCTCATGTGTCACACCTGCGTCATGTTACTTTCATTGTTTAGTTCTAGTGTTTCTCTGCCTCTCTCTATATAGCCGTTTTTTGTCAGATCTTGACTGTTATAGTGATTGTTATGTGTATCGTTTTTTTTTTGTTTTTTGTTTTTTGTTTCCCAAGAACCTATGGCTGGGTGATATGGCCAAAAAATTATCACAATAAAATGTTTCATGTCATTCGATATTGATAATTATCACGATAATGATAATGAATGTAAAATCTTTCATTTGCTCCTGAGTGAAATCTGTTGAAACAGTTAATTGTTAAATGACAGTTAAACTTAAGAACATGACAAACACTTGCCAAACAGGTGAACATTTCACAAAATAATATAACATGTTTTGTCTCTTAGAAATGCAAATTTGACAGTAGCTTGAGTTGAGTGAGAGTAGCATAGCTTGAGTTGAGATGCAGATGTACATTTTTGTTCATCAAAGGATTAGTTTACTTAGTCTTTTACTTTTACTTACTAGTTTACTCACCCCCACTTCATCCAAGATGTTAATGTCTTTATTTCTTCAGTCGAAAAGAAATGAAGGTTTTTGAGGAAAACATTCTAGGATTTTTCTCCATATATTGTCACTTCAATGGCGTCCAACAGGTTGAAAGTCCAAATTGCAGTTTCAGTTTTGCTTCAAAGAGCTCTACACGATCCCAGCCGAGGAATAAGGGTCTTATCTAGCCAAACCATCGATCATCAAAAAAAAAAAAAAAAATTATATATTATTTATATTATATATGATGAGTTTGGTTCCAAAACGCGATAAACGCCATTTTAAAAAAAAATTGAGTTCCCGCAAAAATCTGTATTGTATAGGGTCGGTATTGAAAAGTCAATTTTAAATTTTACGTAAAATGCGATATCCGCCGTGTTATTCTGTCATGTTTTCTCCCTTTCTTTCCAAACCGCGCCAAACGCCAGTCTCGTTTCTCTGCAGAATGAGATAAATCCGCTCAACCAATCACAGCACACCATTCCACGCATTGTAAACAGTAACGGTGGCGCTCTGAATACACCCGCATCCTAGTTTTTCCTATCTATTTTGTACTTTTTGATCAACAATCAAACAAAATCTTTTATAATTTTGACAGCATTGATGAACCTGTGGTGGTTTCTGCGGTAGGGAAGAAACGTAAGCCATCGAAATCTAATCATTTACGTGAGGAGATTAAGAAGACGAGGCACGCGAGAGGAGGAAAAATGCCGGCTGTTGCTTGTTCTCACACGACGGCATCAAACTTCTGTCACGCTGACACGTTGACCCCAGGGGATCTTTTGAAAAACTTTCAGTTGTTTTACTCAGTCAACGAAAACCGAGCAGGACCAAGCCATTTTACAGATGATCGCCGTCAAAAAAGTTCAGGAGGTATTTCCTAGCGATGGCTGATTGAATGTATTTTTAGTCCAGTGCCTGTAATAAGATATTGACCAAGTTCAGAGGCTGTCATATGTGGAACTTATTTTGTTGTGTATTTTCAACAGTTTCAATATGAAAAATATTGATTCAATGGATTAATTGCATTTTGAAAAAAAAAGTGTTATGAATTTATTGCATTTTGGGGAAAAAATTATCAATTTTTATAATAAATCTTTGAAAATCAAAATCTGGATTTGAATTTGTTTTGTTATTATAACCTAAAGATGCTATGTGAAAGTTTGAAACAGAAAATAGTGGTTTTCATCTTTCCACATTCTTGGTAAAGAAAACACGTTTTTACTCAAATTAATCAAAATGGATTTATCGCGTTTTGGAACCAAACTCTTCATATATATATATACACTTTTTAACCACAAATGCTCGTCTTGCACTAGCACAGCGATTCACCACGCATTACGTAATCAAGTTGAAAGGTCATGCGTGTTCCGGTTCAAAAATGTAGGGTAGGGCGGAAAATTTTTTATTTTCTCTCCAACATCATTGTTTTTTAATTAGTTTTTTTGTCTAGAAGATATAAACCACTAAAGCACGGTTCAGATGTCTGTTCGTGAGAAATCTTGCTTTACATGTGCAGTCCTATTTCATGGCCTTTTTAATATTTTAATATTTCTGACATTTATTTCTGTTAATGAAATATTTCTTGAACATGCATTCTGCCGCCAATGTGAACAGAACACTATACTAAAATACTAAATACTAAAATGTATTCCTGCTATTGAATCCAGTTTCACAACAAAATATATGATGGTAAAGTTGTACACTTGCAGTCGGAGTTCAATGCAATGATTACACAAAAAGAATATAATACAACGTACAAAGACTATAATATAGACAAACATCTTGTGTGTTCTCATGAGATGTTCACAACAACAAACATAAAGTGCGATCTATTAGCCAGTTCTTTTTAAAAAGACTTATGAACGTATGACGTATGAATTGAATCAGTCACTGAATTGGTCAGAGCGGTTCTTGACCTGGAGGGAACTGGAATCATTAAGTGGAATCTGAACCAGTTTTATTACATTCAATATGATTTCCATCCATAGCTAACAAAAATCTGTAGACTTAATGCAAGTCTAAAAGATTTGTGTGGCTAATGCACAAACTCTGGAAAGAACAAAGTCCAGCAGTCACCTCTCTAACCTCCATTCAGCCACCTTAACACACATAATGAAGGGAACCTCTGACTGAGAGGCCATTCAAGGCCCTCTAATCACATTGCCATTGAATGTGGCTGAAGCAGGGGACTAAATGCATGCTGTGAGACAATCAGAGCAGGCAGTTTATTTCAACTCTGTTGGTTAGCACGTTACCTGCATCGATTTAACTGCAGCCAACTTGATTGTTTCATTATTCATGGCCTGAGTTTGGAGAAAGTGGGCTGTCAGAACCCATTGGACATATCATCATAGCACAGGACAGTGATCAGTGCTAAGGGAGTAATCTGGGTACACATCTTTTTGCCATCAACACATTTTTAGCTCATTGTTCAAGCAGCACAGCCTAGGGCTTTCTGATAAATGTCGCTGATTGCTGTAATGCATTCTTTGCAGTTTCTCTCTGGATGTCTTGGGCATCCCGTTATGGTCCATACAGTCATATTCAGCTTTTCAATGGAGTCATCATATACATACATACATATATACATATATACATATATACATATATATATATATATATATATATATATATATATATATATATATATATATATGTCATCATATATATATTGGGAGCTTGACAGTCCCTGGTGAACATCCATCAGTAATTGTCTTTTTAGTCCACTGGTTGAGCCAATGTTATTGCTATATGTTCGACCCAGTGACAAAAATATCCTTCTGATGTCATATTCATATATTAAATTATATCTAATTTCAGTTGATAAAGACAAATTTTAGTTGAGAAAAAGAGTTAAATGTAACCAAATTTTCAAATATTTTATATATTAATTAGTGACACACTTAAATATATATTTTTTTTTCAGAACACTGAAACCAAAATTAAAGTTTTCATTAATCCAAAAATCTAAATCAAAAATGTATTTGGTAATCACCACTCGAATAAAAGCTTGTATATAAACTAGAGCTGTTAAATCGATTAGTCTCGATTAACCACATCTAATATATAAAAGTGTGTTTATCTATTTATATGTATGTGTATATATTTATATGTATATAAGTATGCACACACATATTTACAAACTTTTATGTTAAATGTGATTAATCGTGATTAATCGATTTGACAGCACTAATATAAACATTTAAATTGCACATACGGTGTTTTTATATTTTTTATATCGACTTTTTAATTATTCAACTTTGTTTCTACTCCAATGCATTGCTGAAACAAACATTTTTAATGGTGGCTATAATAACTTGTTTTCATGACAGATTTATTCAAATATAAGTAATGAATATCTAATACAGTGCATATATACCAAAACGCTCTTCTCTAGAGCATTTCTTTTTTTTTTTTTTTGACTAAAGAGCTACATTGAATGGCTTTTCTGAGCTAAAAAAAAAACACATAGACAGGTATGTATGTAAGGAAATATTGCTTCGAAATCATTACTACAATCAAAATCGCAATATTAAAAAAAAAAAAAAAAAAAAAAAAAAGTGATAGGTTTTTTTTTTCCATATCGCACAGCCCTAGTTGTAATATTACATTAATGTTGTGTATATGAATGTTGTGTACCTAATAAATATCACATAGGAAGTGCTTGGTTGAGACAATGAACCCGCTAGCAAAGTCAGTTTCAGTTTACCTCTGTTCGTTCACAATTTGCATGGGTCAATCTTTAACAATGTTAATATTATAGTATTATTTAAAATAATCATTTTCTTTATAGAGTTTTCTTCAAAACACTATTAATATCTTATGGTGCAGTTTTTCTGGTAAATATTGTTTTAATTAAAATTGTTTAATTATAGTCATAATCAGCATTTTTGTCTTGTCTTTGTTAATGTTGACCAAAAATAATTGCCAATAATTTAATTCACAAGATTAGCGCTGGTTTGGTCAAATCTGGATTAATTTTTGGGTAATTTATTCCATTAAATGCAATCCGTTATCTTTAAGCAAACTCACAGTGCGTTTCTTTAAAACTTTAGACATTTCTCCCAATTGAGGTTGTTTCATTTTGAAAGTCCAGAGAGCAAAATCACCAGACCGTAGATGTATACCCTCTCTACTGGAGCAGTGACAGACCACAAAGCTAATTTGGTCAGCGGTACCAATCCTGTTCATGGCAGAGCATCAGCGTTACTGCCATGTGTTCCTCTCTACCTCTGAAGCACTGAAACCTCGCTGAGCTTTGATGTAGCAAAGTACCGTGGAAAACTTCAGACTTGAAAACTGTCTCTCAAGACTTCAAACAAGATTAGGCAAAGAAAGCTGTTTGATGCTGGGATGCAAAACCTCCCTAATGGCATGTGGGTGAAGTCGCAGAAGAAGAAAAATGATGGCATTGGGATGGGATCTCATAATTTCCCACCAGGAACACTAGCAAGCAGATCAACCAGATCTCGTTTCACGAGGTGCAAATTTCATAGGAATTTGTACAACGTGATTCGTATAAAAAAAAGAATTACAACTGAGATGGTACGGATTCATACAAATTAGCTACCAATTCGTCAATAATGTAAAATAGTTATGAATTGCCATGGGAGTGTGTTGAGCAGACTGTTTTAAAATGTACAACCTGGCTTAAAATTAAAGGCTAATTGCTTATGTTTAAGCAGACAGCTTGAAATGTTATTTACTTCAACACATTAGATAAAGTTTGAATCATGAATTGATAAAAAGTTAACTGAACTTAATATTTTAAGTCAAGCACAAACACATACTTTTTTTAACTTGAAACAACACATTATTTCTTATTCTAGTGTTGAATTTTAAGTTGTGATAAATAATCACAGCAATATTTTTTACAGTGTGGGCAGCAACAGTTAACAAGGGAATACTGTGATAAGCCTAGAAATACAGGGCACACAAAATATTCTCCACATCCACCATCTTGGTTTTATTTTTACAAAGCTCAGCGCAATGCATACTTAAATAAAAAAAATAAAAAAACATTACAAAACCATTGTTGTTGTAGCAGCTCAAACAGTACAACATGGTACTAACAAATCCAAGATCGTGGGTTTGATTCAACACATGAACTTATAAATTGTGAATGCTGTGTAAAAATTTGATTTGGGTAAAAGCACCTGTGTCATGAACGGGTGGTTGCATAAATTACACAATGCAGAAGAATACCAAAGTCTTTAATAGTAAATCCGGCAAGGAATATGCAGGAGAAACAAGGACTACAGAAATGTACAACCACATAAAATAACATCAACACCGAACAAAGAACCGTGAGAACTGAGGACTATAAATACCGAGGGTAGCTGATCAACAGAAACTGAAACAGGTGTGTAACATAATCCATGGAAACTAACAAACGGACTGCGGAAACCAAAACTCAAACACAACGCAAACAAACTGAACATCAATCGGGGGCCAGTACCATGATGCAAGTTGAACAATATCTTGTTATATCAGTGCAAGTAAATGTTGTAAAGTTAGTTTATATAGTTGATAGTTATAGAGAGAATTGAGCATTTAAGCTCACATGTAGTCATTTGTATAGCTTTATCTACTGATTCAAAGGCTTATTTATATTACCTAATATGTTTATTCATTCTAAGTGCTTAATAATAATTAATAAACTATAATTGTACGTGTAATGGATTAAGGGTATAATAATTACATAAATAATATGTAAACCATACAAAATTATTATTATAAATAAGCATTGCTAAAATCCAGGCAATTTTGCCTTTAAAAAATAATTTGCTAGTAACCTTTAATTTGGAGTAGAAACAGGGGGAGTGACTTTATCACCTAAACCGACTTCATGGTATAGGCCCATAATATTATTTATCAGCATCTCAGCAAATTAATTAAAGGTGAACTATGCAGGATTTTTTAGCTTAATTTACCTTAACTGAACAGCTTCGGAGTCATTGGAATGGTTATATGACTTTTTTCGGGTTGAATGGTGGTCTTCTCGCACCCACCCAGCGCCTGTGAGCGGAAAAAACACCCTTGCAACTTTGGGCCGGCGGGCAAGCATCGCGTGATATCAGGTCTCAGGATGTAATGAATTGCTTTACGGCACTGCACACATACACTATCTAAACATTTATATGCTAGCCTTCTGTGTATCATACACATCTCAGTGGACATGGCTCCATGCGTTCGCCGGCTTCTTTAAAAACAAATGCACATGACCAGAGTTAGAAGATGGGAGGGGGGAGAGTCGCCAACAAGTTTTGACGACAGTGTTGTCAAATATCTACTCCGAAGCTGTAGGGGGAGCTCTATAGAGAAACCCACGAGCAAAAAGCGAGAAAACAGCGAAGAAATTGCCAAAACTGCATAGCGCTGCTTTAATATAGAAATCAAACTGAAATAATGTGAGGTCACAGGTGTCTGTATATTTGCTATATTGCAACTGCTTTAAATGCAACTCATGAAATTAGATATCACTGACTGATAAAAAAATAAAATAAAAAAAAGTTAATTTCCCTCTCCTTTTCTTCTGCTTAACTGGAAGTTCAGAGTGGTTGCAGCAAATGCCCAGAAGCAGTTCTGGTAATATTCTCAGAGGGTCAACTGTGACACCCTGTGCTCCTCAGCTCAGTTTAATCCTATAGAGTGAGCAAACTGTGTAAAGAAAATTAAATGAAGATAATAATTTAGAGGATTACTCCAGTCAGGGAGTTGCAATTATATTCAATCTGTCTTAAAGAGCTATGATTAGTCTTAACAGCTTAAGATATACATTTAAAAGAAAATGACTGTGAAATGTAAAACGAACTCCAGAAATAAGGTGATCTTTAATATCAACATAAGTGACTCTTGAAGTCTCATGTTTCATAATGATGTGATGATTGAGGAATGAATTCTGTCATCACATCTGCATAATGTCTCGAAGGGCTTATTTTGCAAATTGTTAAAGAGGAATCAACATGCATACAAAACATTTTACTGTTATCCAAAGTAGATGTTAAACCATGGAGAAGAAACAGCAAAATTAACAGTAATGATGCCGTAAAACACATTTGAGCTATTAATTTGTCACACAGTGGCAGAGAGTTTTCTACACCTTTAATCTAACAGGCAGTGACACATAAACAAGGTTTTACCACAGTTCGTGTGATAACCACTTACCGTTTTTCAAATAAACATTGTAACTGCAGTATCACTTACTGTTAGGACTAAATCCTGTTTAATGCCAGTCGTCTTAACACTAAGCAGCTGTTACTGATGGGAGAGATTAGAATCCAGCATGCTTATTGATGGGATACTTGGGAAAAAGATTCATGTGTGGCAGGCCCTAGTGTGTGTATGATGACATTAGGTTTGTCAGCAGGAGAATAAAGCTAAAGTGGCAGGCCGTACAAAACAAGAAAATTGAACGCCAGTCATCACAGTGCCTAAGCAAAGCCAACTGGAGGCAATAATAGAACAACAGTTTTAAAAGTAATTTTCCACCATTATTAAAAACACTCATTTCCTGGTAAACAAAAAAATACATTTGATTTTCAAAAGTCCGCGAATTTGCGACAGCTGAATCTAAAATTTTTGTTACTCAGTCTCTGAGTAACGTAATTTATTTAAGCCAAGAAATAAACTTAATTCTGTAAAATAAGTAATGAACTATGCAAAAAGCATTTCGAATGACTCCAGCACATTTTACAATTACCCAGAAATCAAACATAATTCACCTCTCACGCACGTTATCACGTCCGTCAAAAACTAGGCTGGCTGTCGGTTGGAATATTAGAAATACAAACATCAATATAACACACTCTTGGGCATAAATCACTTCACTGAATACTTAAAGTATCAAATAATTATTACCCACAATACACAGTAGTATTTACGAGAAGCAGAGGTCCAGTGAGTTCAGGCTCCTCAAGTGTTTCAAGACTTCCTTAAAATACCTTAAAAACAAGTTTTGGGTGAACTGAGACACTTTTTCATCATTTTATATATATATTGTTTAGCATTTTACTAGAACCAGGTATGTTCCAAGAGAGGTCATTTCTGAATATGATATGGCAGTTTTTTTGTGTGTGTGTTTTTTTTCATCCTGACATGAATTTGCTTGTGAAAGCAAAGGTCCCCACCTCCTCAGACCCAGTGTGTCATGCACAACAATGGCCAGATGTCTGATGGACCCGCTGAGGTTTATATAGCCCTTAGCAGTCCTACCAAACATGTCCCTTTAGTGGAATGAAGAGATGAACTAGAAATGCTCTAGAAAATCTTGTGACAACAACTTAAGGGAAGGCTTTTATCTGTCCCTTGCGGTGCTCTGTGTTTACTGAATATCCCTCATATTGGTTTTTGTGTATCAGAGATCCCGCTGGACTCGCTGAGGCAATCGGCTAGACAGCCTCCTGCATAGGCAAGGCACCAGCTTCAAGAAGATCGATTTAACTGAAAAGACTGCAAGTAAGTCAGTCAGCCAAGAAGAAACGTGCATGATTGTTTGTTTAGGAATCATGTCATTATTCAAGTTCAAGTATAATGATGTTTCTTAAGCTCTTGGCTACAGCAGAATGTCTGATTTTGTTGAAAAAAAGATTATGAAAAAAGAATCTCTTAAAGAAAGTTTCCAAAAGAGTTTTTTGCAGCGATGCAAGTGTTTAAGGGTGTGTTCACACTTTGGTTTGGTCTGGACCAAAAAATAAATAAAAACATTTAGTCCTGGTCCGCTTAGAGTTAACATTGGCATTTTGACACCGAACCTAAAGGCATAGGGATACGTTCACAACCTGATTGGTCAGCTTTTATTATGTATATTTGTTGACGGAAATTAACGAACATCCAAAACAATGATGTTTGCTGGGCTTAATGCGCTTAGACTGCATATGATCATATTTTGACCAGCTGAGAGGTTATTAAATGTGTAAAGGAGTCAAAACAGCGGCAAGAATCGCTCCGTCACACACAAATGAAGATCTGCTGCAAGGAGACGCCGTTTTGAAGCCTGTACACCAAACTGTGATGAGCAATCTTTTCAGGGGTCTCGGTCCGCTTGTTTGGTGCGCACCAGGGTTAGGATGGCAGCGTTCATTTTGTACAGTATGTCTCCCTTATTTAACACACCTGAACCAGATCATCAGCTCGTTGGGAGAGACTCCATGAACTAAACTGAGTGTGTCAGATAAGAGAGACATACAAAATGTGCAGAGCAGCGGGTCCTGAGGACTGGAGTTGAGAACCACTGCCCTAAAAGAACCATGTTTTATTGGTGTAAAGAACATTTTACTACTCTAAAGAACCGTTTCCACTATAAAGAAACTTTATCAGAATGGAAAGATTCCATCAGGGGCAAAAAAAGTGGCTCTGGTCTTTCTTGCACAGAGCGGTCCACAGCACTCCACAACATAAACCCATCAGCTCATAATGCACAGAGCAATTTTTAACCTAAAAATATAACACAATACAGAAATATAAATGCTATTTAATATTTTTTAATTAAAATGCTTATTAACATTAATGAATGACTGGCATACTTCTTTACATTACAATCTGTCTTTCCTGGTGTACATGGAATAGTAAATCATTTTGAAGAATTTTTACACAGCTCTTTAATTTAAAGGGACAGTTTAATATCACTAACACCGTGTCCTAACCAGACGCATTGCGAGAAGATTCCAGCAACAAATAATTTCTCTGTCCACACTAGACACGACTGCGAGATGCGTCAAAATCAATCAAAACCCACAGCCAATCAGAACAGTGTGTGGGCGGAGTCTCACGGCGAGTGCACAGCACCGGAGAGTAATCTTGACGGGACTCGCAAGAAAACTGATAAATGTATATTTGTGCATAATCAAATTCACCATTACACCATTTAAACATTATTAAAAATTCATAGGCTGCTGAGTTACTAAAACAATCTTTGTCAAAGAATACACTTGTTTATTCACAGTTTGAACGTTCTTGTTTCCATTTGTTCAAGATCTGAGGTGAATTATCCATTGTTGCTTTTACAGCTACAAAGCTGGAGCACTAAATGATATTCAAAGTCACATTACACGCTTTTAACATTAAATAAAGCACACAAACAGTACCTGAGATTATCATTGAGATTTATAAAATAGAATCGTTGCGTGTCGTCGTCGCGGCTGGTTAGGAAAAAAACTCAGATTAACATGGAAAATACACCTTTTATCGCGTGTAGTTAGGTCACGGTGTAAAGTTCAATATATCAGTCCTTATAACACAATGGAGTGTTATGGTGTAGCAGCCTGATCTCACACACGAAACGTACATATTTAGACGTAAATAAAAACGATCCAATTCGTATATATATTTACGTATTATAGTGACTTTTACGTATCATGTGGACGTTATTTCAGGTTCGATACGCATCTATATTTACGTATTACAACTTAAAATACGTATAGATTAAACGTATATCCATAAATGCATTTATACAGCCTGGTCTCATTGTTAATACGTAGTATTAATACGTAATTTTCAAAGATAGAAAATTTACCTTTTACCGTTTTATAGATAAATGGAAGATCCCTTAACCCCACTCCCAAACCTAAACATAACGTTACCCATTTTATACAGAATATAAAAAGGATAAAACGTACAGAGATGTGTAGGGAAATGGCAATTTTATTAACAATATAGCATTAAAAGATTTTTTAGCAGCTAATCCTACTCCTACCCCTAACAATTTCTTAAAACTACATAGGCTACAATTATGAAGAAAAATGACAACATACGTGTAATCAAAATAATTTATTTATTGCGAAAATGTCAAAACCGGTACCAAAAGTCGTTCACATGACGATGTGTTGCAGTCACAGTCCTCTATTTCAGTATAATAGTTTTGAATGAGGTACAGAGCAGAATTTAAGTTATTAATCCATGAAAATGTTAATCCGGCTTCGCTCTGTGTGAAGGCGCGCGCGCTTCTCCATTTCAAATGTAGTTTACCGACTGAAATACGGCATGTCGCAATCTGTGGCGAGAGCCAATGAGCGTTTGATATCACTGCCGTAAAACATGTCGTAACGCTTCTTGAGGGCGCAATTTTTGAATTTGAATTTGAATTCATCACGAGCGCGGGATTTGACAGTTACAGACTGCGCTGCTGTGGTAGCCTGTGAAATGGAAATGAAGATCACTCACTGGATAAAGGGCTGAATTTGGATCTCTTTCTTGCAAACGTATGGATTCTAAGGATTTGGATTATAATATCAAGCTAATAAAATGTATGTCTTTTGTGAATTTATGTTGGGTTTTGGTGTATTATTGTTCTATTGGAGAAAACGCATTTTGTGTCTCACTGTAAATAAACTTAATATTACAAAATGGTTAAACGATTAAATAAGGTATTTTTAAGGTTTTAAAGTGTATTCTTGTTTAACTGCATGTAGGCTAATCCTCCAAAACGAGTTTGCAGCAGAAGGCACGAACAGAGCGAATGGTTAGCCCATTTCTTGAGTAAACTGCATTTAACAATAATAAATGCGACTGAAAACGTAATTGATAAGACATTTGAATGCAAAAGAGTCAAAACATTAATGCCACGATTTTAATATGCATAAATAAGAATACGTACAAATATGTACGTCGGTAGAGTTGTTCATACGTAAATAATTTACGTTTTTGTGCTGTTAATACGTAAATATTTTACGTTTTAGTGCTGTAAATACGTCAGTATTATACGTTTCTGTGTGTATAAAACGCAAGTAAATGTACGTATGGTAGAATTACACTTTACGTAAAAATACACACGTATTCTCATGAGATCACGTTGGGTGTAGAAGACTTAGAATGTAGTGCAGAATGTGGACTGTTTTTATGGTGCCTTTCTAGTGGTTATAGTATTTGTCCTTTCAGGAGCTAGACTTCTGTCATTTTCTGGAACAGAGCTCCAACTGTGGAATAGAGTGTACAAATTCTTACAGTAATGTTGTGAAATATTGTTATAATTTAAAATAACTTTTTTTTTCTATTGCAAAATGTATTCCTGTGATCCAAGCTGAATTTTCAGCATCATTACTCTTTTCTTCAGTGTCACATGATCCTTCAGAAATCATTTGTATATGCTGATTTTCTGCTCACAAAACATTTCTTATTATTATCAATGTTGAAAACATTGATCCGGTTTCAGCATTCATAATAATAAGAACTATTATTAATAATTGAGCACAAATAATAACTGATAATAATTAAGCATCAAATCATCGTATTAGAATGATTTCTGAAGGATCACGTTACACTGAAGACTGGAGTAATGATACTGAAAATTCATGGGACTTGAAAGTGAAAGTAGTTAGATTCACCATGCTCTAGTGTAAGTTTGAGAATGATATTTTGAGTTTTATGAATTTCCTTCGACAAGTGAAATTACTGAAGAAATTCTGGAAACAGATAGGCTATACAAACATTCACTCTTATCTTTTGTCTGATATACTGAAAGCTGCCACGTTACCTACGTGCTACATTCTTCAAGCGTTAAAAAGCACAGCGCTGCTCGGCTTCTGTGAACAGTAACTCACGCCTTCTTCGATTTGATTGGCTATCTCAAAAATGTTGACATTGATGAGCACTTTATAATTGTTTAGATTTTTTTTACTCAAGTAGACCGTGATGTATAGATAATGTTTTTGTGCTAACATTTTGAGAATATTATTAAAGACCACATCATTTTGAACGAATGTTCTAATAACGTTACTGCAAAAGATGTTTGTAACTAACTTACAAACATGATGTTTGAGAACCTGGCCAAGAATGTTCCATGTTCGATGGGTAGGAACATGTTAGCATCTAGCCACTCTACATCACCACAACCATAGGCGGAAATTTCGGGGGGGGGGGGTCGGGGGGAGTCAGGACCCCCCCTATCCCCTCCTAAAATATGTGTATTGTAAATAATATAATGATATATACTTAAAATAATTGTTTAAGTAGTAAAACATTACAAATGCAAACGGGGCAACAACAAAAAAAAACGTTTAAACATTTTGAGTCCCCCTCCCTTGCCTCACAGTGCTTTGGTCCACTGCCTGCTCCCCTTTTACCTCACCACACACAAAACTCCAGTAAGTCAAGGCTATTTTATTCACTTTAAACCTCAGATGAAGTGATTATTTTCTCTTTAATACAGATTATGCTGTGTCATTAATAAATCATGACACATTTTTTTAT
This sequence comes from Vimba vimba, assembly GCA_022828995.1. Taxonomy (NCBI): domain Eukaryota; kingdom Metazoa; phylum Chordata; class Actinopteri; order Cypriniformes; family Leuciscidae; genus Vimba; species Vimba vimba. Next base: position 32,826,605 of record CM040829.1, on the reverse strand, counting down.
GATAACCAATGTACTTTTGTCACCGATGTAGTCCGCCTCGCTATGTTGACGATTATAACCTTGTTTTATACAGTCTGTGCGTTTACCTAGATTGTTTAAAACCGTTCCCTCACACACATCCATAGAGTGTACGCTTACACTATGTGTAGTCTTGTAGATTAGACAAGTGCGGGTGCGCATTTAGATTTTCATGCTTTCACTGTGTGATTTAATCAGTTTATATAATTTAATATAGTTAACCTAATATCACACAAAGAGTGAAGTTTTTCTCTAGATATTAACATGATAATAAATGTGATTTAATAAATTGATAAATTAAAAGTTTAATAAACAAAGTTAATATTAGTGACTTTTAGACACCATATTGTCTGTTTTAACTCTATTTTGCTAACGAAAATAGTTGAAAACTAAGCCACAGCACTGTATTTGCGTCTCTGAGAAACACACGAGGCATTTCCTTACCGAATTATGAATCAGTTTTTTTTAAACAAATCAGTTGGATCTCAATGACTCACTCATTAACAATGAATTGCAGCCACCTACTTGCAGTTTTAATTTTACATTTAAAGTATCTTTTCATGTTTTAAATCATTTCAAATATCAATATTCAACGTTTTATGTTTTAAACAAAACATTATTTATGTCTGTGTAAAAGCATTTAAATGCCATTTCAAATGCAGCTTCTGTGTGTCCTCTCCATTGCAAAGATTTTGTTGATACTTATTTAATTTGACTGGAAACAGCCCTATTGTGTCTTATTATTATTATTATTATTATTATTATTATAATTAAATTTAATTTAATTAAATGTATGAAATTGACACAAAAGATGATGCATGCATATAATTAGGTTTAAAAATACATTTATAAAGGTAAAAATGCCAATGAAGGTAAAAATCTATTGAAACTTATTGGAAAAATGATTTCTGTCACTGCTCTGAACTGACCGCCACACAGAATATGAAGAATATCAAAAACTTTACAGTCGGCTGTCCACGGCAGTCCTAAACATGCCAAGTTACCAGCACAATAACACACTCAGCAAAATATTGTCTAATTATCGTTATCGATAAAATCCCTGAAAATATAGCGATAATCTTTTTTGTCAATTTTGCACACCAATGAAGAATATTTTGGTCAATTTAGTCAGCTTTTTCAATTAACCAGAGAGAAACTTTGAGAAGAAGGATAATAGATATTGTTGTAACCAACATTTAGATGAAATTTACGCCCCTGACCATGACAGCGAATTATTCGTGAAAAATAGCAAATAGATGAAGTTACTAGCACAGATGTACAATAATAAATAACATACAATAATATACATTTTATTTTACACACTTTGAACTGAATTCATATCTTTTTCTATGAATCTTTTGTCAATACCATTTAGGATACCTGATTACCTTTTCCACGTAGGTTTGATTCCGGGTTCAATTACTTTAAGGCAGTGGTTCTCAATTCCAGTCCTCAGGACCCTCTGCTCTGCACATTTTGTATGTCTCCCTTCTTTAACACACCTGAACCAGATCATCAGCTCGTTAGGAGAGACTCTGAACTGAGTGTGTCAGATAAGAGAGAGACCACTGCTTTAAGGTGACCAGTGAGCAGTTATTGTCACAGTCACGTTCAGTTGGTTTTGTTTTCAATCAGTCACATGTGTTTCCTTTGTCTAGATTCCTGCCACTTACTGTATGAGTTGTCATGGTTACTGATATGATTAGTCCTCTTAGTTCAGCTGTGTCTCCTTATTAACCTTGTTTGTACCACTACTTAAGTTCCTTTGGTCCCTCAGTTCATTGTCGGTTGTTGTCTGTGCTCTAATGCACTGTTTTGTATGTTGGCTCGTTATTCTGAGTTCATAATATATCTTATGTTCTTTTATAATCATATTTGTCTTCTGTGGATCTAAGTGTTACAGTTATGCTCTAAACTGAAACGCAACTGAAATCTTATCGAACATTACAGTCGGTTGAGCATATCTCAAACATGCATTCTGGGACAAGTATGTTTCCTGAATAAAAGGCAATGTATTTGAAAAAAAAGCAATGTTTTATGTATTTGTCCTCTTTTGAACATTGAAACATTGAAGTATTCATTTATTGGTTTCCATAACTTTAAATGAGTGCACAAGAAAAAAATATTAAAGCTTAATGTTCAGAGAAAAAACAATAAACATAAATGTTTCAATAAACATTTTGTAAGGCATTCATAAAACTGTAAGAGCACAGATGGAATCTGCATACTTAATACATTCTGCCAAAATCCACAGATTGCAGAACTTAAAAATGGAAAAATGTCTTAAAGCTCACTGTATGTGTCTACTGAAGCGGATATTTTCAATTCATTCACTATGTGAGCTGAGCAGCAGACTCACATTTTTGCAGAATTGACAGATAGCATTGGAAGGTCTGAGAGTGTGTTCAGTGTTCAGCTTCATTGCAGAGAGGGAAGAAGTGATGGGCAGCATCTAACTACTGTGAAGTGAGGGTAGTGATGTCTGTCATACAAGTGTTTCAAAATCTGACAAAATTGCTGGAGTTTCTGGTGGATCATGTATAATAAAAGATATCCATTTATACTATCGTGCTGTTGAATGCTTGATTCTTTTTGGTTGACGTTCTATGGCAATAATTTTCCATAAAACACACTGCTAAAGTAGTTCCAGGCATGTCTTGACTGCATATAGTTCATTATCACTCAATATCTATTATTCAAAGGTCCTTACCAAAACCCACAAAGACATTAACAAAGTAAATAAATATAATGATCAATATTAGGATAAAATGTACAAACTATTCCCATTTTTTCCCCACAAAATTCCATTTTATGATTTATGTAAAGTGTACTTTCTCCCACTTTCTCTCCCATTCAACCGCACACATATACAGTACAGACACATTCACACACACAGAAAAACATACATGTGCACAGAATCTTGTCACTGCTGCAAATTCAAAATAAATTGTTTTGCAAATGAAAAGCTACATTAAATTTCTCAGTAGCAAGGTCGTGAAGTTGCTGTTCTTCAAGCAGTTAGAGATGCTGCTGCCGAACACTGTTGAGAGATGCAGAGACTTTTTTCTTTCTTCTTAGAAACCCCTTCACGGTCAGTGGCTGTAAGAAGTGCACTATGAAGGAGATCAAAATAATTATCAGGAAAATAACTGGGGGGAAACACAGCCACGAACACACTGACATCAAACAATGCAAGACAAGGAATGTCATAATTGCGCTCCGCTGGGGACAATTTCTTGGAGTAGAAGGCACATGGATGGAGGAGAGGAGGCTCACCCTGCCGCTGAGATAGCACAGCTCCTACCCCGGTGGCAGATGCGTCAACATTTATGATGAATGGAAGGTCTGGATTGCTATGAGTGAGGGTAGGAGCATTGCAGAAAGCCTTTTTTAGCTGGTGGAAAGCATATATGGCGGTCGGGTTCCAGGACAGAGACTTGGGCCGGTTGTGGAGTAATGAGGTGAATGTAAAGCTGATCTTGAAGTTAGTGATGAACCGTTTATAGAAATTAGCGAAGCCCAGAAAGCGTTGGAGTTCTTTAACAGATGACGGTTGTGGCCAGTGCATGACAGATTGTACCTTCATCTGGTCCATCTGAATGCCGTGATCACTGATAACGTAACTCAGGAAATGAATGGCATCTCGGTGGAACTTGCACTTCTCCAGCTTCAGATATAGATGGTGTTCCCGAAGTTTCTAAAGGACCATGCTACACGTGGTGGTGATGGTCAGCCAGGTTCTGGGAGTAGATGAGGATATCGTCAATGTAAATGATGACAAACCGCTGGAGGAACTCCCGGAATACCTCATTCATGAAACCATGAAATATGGAGGGTGAGTTGGCCAGCCCGTACGGCATAACGTGATATTCGTAGTGGCCCGATGGTGTTACGAAGGCGGTCTTTCATTCATTACCCTCACGCATTCAAATAAGATTATATGCACTCCACAGGTCCAACTTCAAGAAGATTTGAGCTCCATGTAGCTGCTCCTGAACGGCTGAGGGCAGAGGAAGGGGGTAGTGGTACTTGATGGTTTGTGAGTTGAGTGTGCGGTAGTCAATTCAGGGCCTCAACGAATAAACTCTTCGATGTACTCCTCCCTGGTCTTCTGCTCCGGGATGGACAGTGGATAGACTTTAACTTTGGGTAAGGTGGCCCCAGGCAGTAGGTCAAATGGCAAAGTCCCATGGCCATGAGGTGGTATTTTTGTGGCCAGCTGCTTACTGAAAACATCCTGGAATGCCAGGTACTCGGGGAATCTCATGATGTGTGTTGGTCTCTGGACTCTCAATGGAGGTCGAATTAAAAGGGATGGTGGCTGATGAAGATGATTTAGTAGTGGAGATCTCCATGATGGATTGGAGACAGTTTAAAACAATAATCACCCCATTATTGGATCTCTCCGTGGATCCATTACACAGTATGTTGTGACATCCACGGATGTCTCAGGATGACGTCAGCAGTGGAACCCTCTAGCACCATTAAAGAAATTATTTCTTGATGTAAACAGCCAATGTGCAGCGTCACAGTGGGGTTGCAATGTGTAATGTATCCACAGCCCAGCGGTTTTCCCAGAACAGAGTGGATGCTCAAAAGCTACATGCAGGGTTTTTTCCAGAGGTGGAGCTTGCGGAGAAGTTCCTGGGAGATGAAGTTGCCAACCGATCCTGAGTCGAAAAGGGCTTGGGCTGAAACAGAGCGGTGGGAAGTCATTACTGTTACAGTAGTTTGTGTCAAATGTGCAACCCTGGGTGGTAATCGAATGGTACTCACGCTGAAGGTAGCACTGGGCAGTCGGGAAGGAGATGTCCCTCTGCACCACAGTATAGACAAAGTCTATTCTTGATTCTTTGTTGATGCTCTGCACGAGACAGATGGCAGGTGTCTAATTAAGTAGGTTCTGGAGGGGCAACAGGTGGTGACATGGGCAGAGGATTCACAGTAGATTGATCGAGCTTACAAGCAGTGAGTCGTTGAGGTATTATGAAATACTGGATTAAGTCCTCAAGACTTCATCACATCATCGTATATGGCCATCTGCTTGATTGAGACCCTGATGGAAGGCGGTGATCAAAGTGGTCTTGTTCCATCCACTGACGGCGGCAAGGATTCGGAATTGGAGAGCAAAATCCATCACTGATGATTGTACTTGGTGTAGATTATAAAGTTGATCATGTATGGAGAGGGAACTTGAAGTTTGACCGATACCTCCTTAAAATGCGTTGTAAACGTCATCTTGGAGCTTGTGACAGGGCCATTTGCATCCCAGTTCGATCTCACCCATTGAAGTGCTCATCTGGATAGCAGTGAGATGTAGGCTATTCTGGCTGGATCAGAATGGAAGAGATGTGGTTGCATTTCGAAGAACAGTAAATACTGTAGTAGAAACCCACTGCATTCCTCCAGCTCAGCAAATGGATCGGTCATGGAAATCACAGAAATTGCTTAGATCCATGCTTCTCTGCGTCTTTGGTCTGGTCTTCTGTCAGCGACAGAAGACAACACACAGAGGTAACTTCAAACAAAGTGGTTTAATTGCAGGTATAGTGGTGCACAAGCAATATCAGCAGGTAAGTAATGCAATTCAGAGAGAGTTGCATGAAACATAACTTGAATAATAAAAGTCCTTTTTCTATTACAGGTGCTGGCTGGTACAACTGAAGAATATGACTTGAAGATAGGATAATCCACAGGTAAGTATCTCAGAGAGGTAGTCAGGTAAGTTCACACAGGCTAATGCTCAACAAGACCAGACAATGGTATGTGTTGGAGAGCGTGATGAGCGTTGCAGGTGCAGATTATTAGAATTCAGGTGACTGGGAATGAGGGGGTGGAGCTGGAAGGTGTGGTGCTGAGGTGACAAGACACACCTGAACAGAATACTCAAATCAATCAGAATCCATAGTGACAAACAGGCAGGAAACGGAGGAGAACTGAACTAATAAACAAACTGGGGTGTGTAAACAAACAATGACGTAACTTGCTGCTTAACTACCATAGTACGATGCATCGTTGAAAAAATCAACTAGCTAGTCACGACTGTTTCCCCGAAACCGTATTGTCACAAAGTGGTCGTTCAACGTTGGTTTATGACGTCACGCACACGGTGGAGTAATAACTTATTTTAATGAATCTGTTTGAGATCGAATTAACGCTAGATGTTTTGCTATAAATTACAGACATGGCATCTGAGGACTATTTCTAATTTTTATCAGTTATTTTGCATTATTTCCAGATTCAATCATAGGTTCGTTCTTACGCACTAGAGCACGTTCGCACATGCACACTCTTCAAAAACGGTGCTTTAAATCTCTTGACAAACTAAAAGACGTAAATGACATTTGTATGTATTCTAAATAAAAGACACAGGTTGTACTGAAGCTTGCTTATTTTGCTCAAGATAAGGATTTATTAAGTCCACATGTTGTGCAAACAAGAAACTCTGCTTCTAACCACAGATCGAGAGCTGTCGTTCCAACTACACAACTTTGCGATACTGTTTGCGAATGTTCATTAGAACGATGGTTTCGGGAAACACTGACTCGTTGAACTATGCTGATAAGAAGGAACTTGCGAACAAAGTTGGCTAACGATGCTTTTGGAAAACGCACCCATGGAAAGCTAACCTAGAAACACAGACATGAATAGAACAGGAAAAACAGAGCAAAGATGAACTCAAAACATGACCCCCCCAAAATCTGACTATTTAAAAAATCTGAATAATGAAACATGTCATTTACATTAATCGATTTAGCAACATTTGTAATCATGCTGATTTTTGTTTTGTTTTGTTCTGTAAATTAATAAACAAATGAATGAATATTACAATTAATTATATTGTCAGTACAGCCTATATGTTGTTCTGTTATTTTCTGTTGTAGAACTATACATAAAACATTTTAATCATAAAAATCACTTATACATCCTGAAATACATGATTAAATAAAGTTATGCACGAAAAAATTTAAATAATGTGACCAAAATAAAATTATCCAGTCATTATCTCAACTCAAAGCACTTTCGTTTGTGAAAAACAAAGATAAAGGATAAGAGGATGGTGATTGTAACCATCAAACTCTAAAAGGCACATAAAAGTACCACAAAGGAGTCCCTACTTTAAATAGGTCTGCATAAACAGTACAGTAAAAGTAGTTGACATAAAAGAGAAAACTGATCATAAGAGAAGAACAGCACCTGCAATAACATTGAGAATGCTTTTTGAAAATGACGGATGTTCCAATTCTTTGGGAATCTGCTGAGCTGTCTGTGGCAGATTCTGTATGGCTCCGGCCATAAGAGACACAGTAATTTGGATTAGCCTCTAACCACAGACAAAAGCTCATTAATTTGAGTGTTAACTGTGCTAAAATAGCAGTACTGTCAAACGATGTATGCTGGAAGGAAGGAATAGAGTTGTAGGAGGTCATTCTCCATCTGTCATTGACTGTCCCTGTCTTTTCCTCTTTCTTCACATCAGCAGCACCAACTGGAAATGCTATGGCAGGTGCAGAAATTGACTGTCACAAAGAGATGAGTCTTTTAACTTGTATTATGTGATGAATAGCTTTTGCCACCCACCACTTCTCCTTTTTCCACATTGCCAGTGTGAAGATAAAGAGAGATAATGCAGGGGGCAACCAAGAAAGTTTCCCTCGGGAGTTTCTTGTATCTTCCAGCCACTCAGCAATTCAGCTGCAGGGTGAGATTGAGGCCATCCACCACAATGGTGTGTCTGCAACCTTTTCCGACCTGTCAATCAGGGTGGACTGTATCCTGGAGGCTGGAACTTACAAAGGGCTCTTGAGAAGTGGTGCTCAAGCCGAGAGTTATGGTGTATGGGACAAGGAAATGAAAGAGAAGCAATCAACACCACTATCAGCATGAATATTTGGCTGTCAAGTTCTGGCCTTGATTGAAACAGACCCTTCTGGGCATTTTCTACAACCCTGAAGTGCTCTAAAAAGTTTGTTTAAAAAAAAAAAAAAAACTTTGTCTTTCACTGCAATAAAGAAAATTAGTTTGGATCGTCAAAAGGGAGAGTGAATGATGTCAATTTTCATTTTTTGGTGACCTATTCAATGCCCTTTTAGTCAGGAAATAGCTCAGCGGAAGAATCAAACCACACAAGGTGACCTTAAACACACAGGGAGCGTTCTTTTTTGGCACAGTGATGTTTACCAGCACACCTGATCCTTCAGTAACCTTCATTTATTGATTTAGGAGTTGCAGAGTACTCTCTGACTCCAAATACAAAACGTTTGGTCCATCTTCTGACTAACAAATCCTAACTGGTGAAACCCCAATGGATTCAAAGGGTTCTTCACCACATACCCCACACTTCAAACGAAGACTCAAAACTTGTCTATATGTTTTATAAAAGACAGAAAAAACAAGAATATAAAACTGCAGCTGCTACAGGGAAAGCCCATAAATATGATTATTGGTAATCATCCTGCTATTTGGTGTGGTAAATCTGTTTAACAGGACTATGTAGACCATTCAAAAGTTTGGTGTAGTAAGATTTTTTTTTTATGTTTTTGAAAGAAGTCTTGTATGCTCAACCAGGCAGCAAAAAATGGAAGTTATTCCTGGGATGACAAAGCTGGATTTTCAGCATCATTACTCCAGTCTTCAGTGTTACATGATCCTTCAGAAATCAACCTAATAAGCTGATTTGGTGCTCAAGAAACTTTATAATATTATTATTATCAATTTTAAAAAACACAATTTAGAACTGCTTTAAAGGCTTTTGTTTATTTTTATATTTGTATCATTAGATAGGCTATTTGAGTAAGTTGAAACCCGATATGGCTTAAATCGGTTTAAAAGTGTAATTCGGCATTTTTTCTAAAAAAACATCGTAATAAATTTTGAAGGATCCATCTGTTGTATCCTTCATTTCTCAGGAAACAAAGGACGCATTTGGAGGCCTCATTCGAAGGAGCCTTCGAATTAGGACAGCCTTCATCGTACCACTTGACGCAATCGGCCTTTGAATGTAGGAAATACTTTAGCAAACTTTTAGTCAAAATGGTGTCGACTTGTATAGTTCCCTTGTGTAAGAATTCAAAGAAGAACGTTTAACGGGTGTGAGTTACTTTTGAAAATATCTCCATGAACGTGTGCCGACTGCCACCAGAAGCCAGTTATTTTCGTTTATAAAGTTTTAAATATGTATATTTTTATGACAAAACCGCACGGATTACCCTCAGAAGGCCTTCGTTTATCCCCCTGGAGCCGGATGGACTATTTTTGTGAAGGATGCATGCACAATTTGCGACTTGAAGCAGCTGGACCCCATTTATTCACATTGGCCCTCATTTATCAATCTTGCGTAGAAACGGGCGTATATATTGGCGTAAGATTATGCTTACACTCCTCTCATCGCCTGATTTATGAAGCTGTGCATTCCTTTGAAATCCAGGTGTACGCAATACCTGCACTTGATAAATGCCGCGGCTGACATCGATCGTCATTAGAATAACACGCCCCTATATATTCAAGTCTCCGCTCCCACCACGCCCTCATTTTACGCCATGGACACACGGTACGACAAAAAAGAGAAACTTCTTTGAGAAAGAGAAAGCGAAACCAGGGAAGTGGAAAGAAACAAAATTGATTTCTAGATTTTTATTATTATTATTGACGCTTATTGTTATTTAGAAGAAGAATGTCGTTATTATTATTTGTATTATTATTATTATTATTTAAAAGAAGAAGAATGGCATTTTTATTATTTTGTCAGTCTGAATTATTTTTTTGGACATTGAAAGCCTTTCATTACTAAACCCAGTCTGTGCACACCTGCCGGGCCTAACCCTGCCTAACCATCGTTTCAAAGAATAGTACAACGGCGAGCGCGTCGAGTATAAACGCCTCGTCCGTTTGGGGAGGTGCGCGCGCAGTCTGCGGAGACTCGCGCTGCGGAGCCAGGCGAAAGTATAAACAAAGCTTGAAACGTCAGGTAAAGCGCACAGGCTCGCAACTTAAGGAATACATATGCCTACAATTCAAATGCTTTGGTAAAGTCACACAAATTAAACACTGAAGTCCATGTTGCACAAAAATAAACACTGAAGTTTATAATTACTATGTTGTTGTTTTTTTACAGTGGGTCATATTATATTATATCTTTTAGTTTGTCAGTGCGTTTTGTGGTGTTAGGAATTGTTTTTTTGCGCATTCCCGCACTCAAAACGTGCGTACACCACCTTCTGAGCTGGCGTAGGATTTGAGCGTGCCGTACGCCAACGTCCATATTGATAAATCTCAAAGTCAACGTGGTTTTGGGTGTACACCAGGTGTACGCTGGAAATTTGGTGTATGCACTTTTGATAAATGAGGGCCATTATAACCACTGAAAGATCTAAGACATTTTCTAAAATAACTGAAAATGTGTTCGTCTGAAAAAAGATTGACATATGCATCTCGAACGGCTTGAGGGTGAGTAAATCATGGCTTAAATATCATTTTTGGGCGAACTATCCCTTTAAGAACCTTCTGTTGATTTTATCTGTTCGTGGAAGAAGATACAAAAATGCTGAAGAATAATCTGTAATTTTCACGGAAGCCCTAGAACTGTCAAAAGTCTCCCAGATGACACATTTTGCATCATCCAGCGGACTTTTGCTGATAAATAAATGTGAATTTATCAGTCCAGGTAACACAGAGATTAACATTGTTCATTTACATAAACTACCGACATTGTAACTGTACAAAGCGGGTTGAAAATAGGCAAAGTTACACTGTAAGCCAGTAAGCAACCACCCAGAACATGCTAGCAACACAGTAAAACTTCACAGAACACCTTAGATACTGTACAACTACAGCCTGGTAACCACAGACAACACCCTAGACCAAACTTTTTAGAGTGGAGTACCCCCTGAGGCATTTACCATCCTTCTGCATACCCCCTCTCTTCCACTTAGACAGCAGTCACACCTTTTGCATTAAGGGACCATATTTGCCCCCTAAATTGATTTTCCAGTGCATTTTTTTTTACCTTTATAAATAATTGTATAAAATGAATAATGCTTTAAATAAATAAAAAAATTCAATAGAGAAATATGCAATGATGGTAAAAATGAAGTGATAGTTTTATATGTTAAACTAAAACCGCCAGTAGGTGGCGGTATGCTACTGTCTTAATGAGTGAGTCATCGAGTCATTCATTCATTCAGTAATGGAGCAAGTAGCTTTATTTATGAATGAATCATTGAATCACTGACTCTCAAGGTTTGTTCAAAGCTGCAGAATCGTTCACGAAACAACGATTTGTGTTGCAGTACTGCTGTGGTCTTTGATGGAACTATTATTCTGTTGCAAAATAGAGCAAATACTGACAATACTGTGTTTAACCCTCTGAGGTCGGCAAACGCGCGGGCGCGTTTTGCTGAATTTTCTCCACATTGTAGCATTATAAACTTAAATTACTCCGTCATTTATGGTCATACAGAAAAAAGAAATATAAAAAAAGAATCTGTGATATTTCTACTTTTGTATGTGTCCACTTACAGTCAAATCAAAACATTGTGCTTTTGTAAAATAAAGAAAATAAACAGGGTGTGCGTTCTGCCTCTCCGTCACGGTGAACTTTTTTTTCTTGAGCACGTCTATAAACTGAAACAAAACTCAGCGAATACTTGTCACACATTTATGAGCCATATACCTTTATAAACATTTAAGTGTGTACTTTTAAATGATCGGATTCAAAACGAAAACAAATATTCTCTGTTTAAGTAATTTGTATAAAACCAACAAGATGTCCAGCTTCTCAAACGCTTGCTCATTATATTTAATTTGGCCACGCACACTCGCGCAAAAGAGATTCACATGCAAATCTCCACATTGAACGCAAACTCGCTCATTACCTCAACAACAAAACACCAAAACACTTCACTTCACTTTTCGTCGAGTTTGAAAGACGCGCATGAGCTTACATTGGATTTACCTCAGAAGAAGAAGAACGCGATTTGAAGACAAGAAAGATGTAAGGTAAGAAATTCTTACATAGGCTATTAGTTTGTTATTGTTGCATAAATGTCACATTGCAGTTGAACTGTTGCTAGATATATGGGGAATATTATAATATTTAGACCCGTGTTTACTGTTACTGTGTTTGTGGATATCTGCTCAAATGTAGATATGTATATGGTAACCATAATGTTTTATATTTGATCGCGATCGCGTTTGAATGTATCATATTTTGCAGCACGATCGCATTTGAATGCATCATATTTTGCAGTGCGATCGCGTTTGAATGTATCATATTTTGGATCGCGATCGCGTTTGAAAAGCAGAAAGCACCAAACGGCTTCATGTTTTTACTATTAGGCCTATCTCATTTCATATCATCATAACGAATGGAAACATTTGAAGTAACATATGATAATCAATATATTTTTCTCTAGCTTAGTTGTTACTGAAATCTTTTGGAAGATTTACAGGCTGCTATAGGTTATTGTTATTATTATTTTACGCAGCACTGCGCATAGCCTATGCCTACAAGGCACAACAAACCTGGTGTTCATTATATTATATATTGTTGGAAACATTTGTGTGTGTGTGTGTGTGTGTGTGTGTGTGTGTGTATTCTGTGAATTTTAAAAAGCAATTTTAACCAGAAAAATCTAATATTTATTTCCAAAATCGTGCAGGCCTTTCTCTTGATATCAGTATATTCACTTTTTTTTTCTTTCAGGGCCCAGATGCCACTGAGTCCTGCTGACTTCAACATTCACATGAGTCTCTGTACATGAACATTGTAATGTGAAAACCAAACACCTTGGAAATGAAAGGTATGTACAATGTTTTTAGGAATGGCACAAAGGTCTCTGTCTTTGGATCATTGTTTTCAATAAGTGCTTTTTTGTCATTTGTTGTGTATCTTTGGATTATGTTGTGTTGTAAATAAATCCAAACAATCTAAAAGCCATTCTTTTTTAAATCTCCTCATTCACTGTGCAAGGTTGCTTAGAATGACAGGGCCTGATAGCTCCTAATAGGGCCGTTAGGGGAGGGTCTTTGTCTTTCTCAGGTGTGAAAACAATACATATTAATGACCTTCCGCATAAAGCTTTCTCACACAAAACCCGTCGTAAAAATTTTAAATCAATATATTGTCTAATCTGAATGAGCAGTCAGGGTGATTTTCACATAGTTTTAGAGCAAATATTCTAGGCTACGTGATACAATTTTCAAAAGTCTTGTGAAGAAATAATCAGTATGGGTTTCATGGCCTTATTTCAGTGAGAATTTTTTTTTGTATTTTCACAAACCACACATAAATGTCATTATCTCAAAACTACAAACTTTTACATACATGCTGCTGATATATTATTGTAGCAGGGTTTGTGCTGAATACAGTGTAATCAGACTTTAGCCATGAAAATGTAACAGAAATAACCAGAAATGTCAGAGCATGTCAGAACACCTCCAGGGCCCAGAAAACAGCTCAGACCTCAGAGGGTTAAAATGTACATTTTGTTTGTTGACCTGTTGTATAATAATCAATGTCACGTTTGCAATCGTGTGGATATTTGGGAACAACTGCATTCGTGCTCATAATTACATTATCAACTTTAAATACAATAACTCACACAGGGTATATTTTTGTATCAAAGACAGTTTAAGTCTTAAATCGATCTCAATCCACTCTCTGTGTTTAAATTCTTTCTTCATGCTACTAAGTGCAAATTTCCACTTTTACAAAGGAATATTGTCGAAAGCAGCAGTAATGTAGCACGATTTGCTAAGGCAGCACTCTGCACATATGCACGCTGCTTGTGTGGATGCAGTCAGTTTTGACAGCAAAAGATGAGGTAATTTGATTAGATGTCATGCATTTACAGCATTTTGCCAGTTAGAAATACATGCTCGGTTTTGATGTTATTTTAAGGTGGGGCAGAATTAAATGAATGGCAAACCTCAGCATTTTATTCGCATACCCATCTGTCACCTCACTTACCCCAGTTTGGGAACCACTGCCCTAGACTCATGTAAGTACCACTCACATTTTCTTCAGAAAATGTAAAATGCCATTTATTGATATTGTTATTGAGACTTCTGACTGTTCAAGTTGGCCTACACCAGATCCACACTCTGAATAGTACAGAGAGGTACACTGAGTGCCAACAGGAAGAAGAATTACAACACTAACTCTTCACAGCTAATTTGAACGTAATGCTCCTGGCGGGAATGTAAGGAATTTCTTCCATGCTCCTCAACCTTTGCTATTAGATGCTGTATTTCATTAAAAAAAAACTAAAAAACTAACTGAAGTCTTGAATTCAGCTTTTGATGACGTCTATTTTTGGTCACTATTTTTATTTACACCATGCAACTTAATTGAGCAAAAATACCTTGTCTGAGCAAACAGTTTCTGCAGAGCCAGGAGATCTCTGAATTCACATGCTTAAGAAAACAGTTGGCTCTCTGAAGCAGTTCAATAAGACACAGACAGATGCCTGGAAGGAAATGGTGAAAATCAAAAGACGTCAGAGCTCGGAGAAAACTAGGCTCAGGAAAACAAGAGCAGCATAAACCCACAAAGTGTATCCGTCAATTTCTGCTTGATTATATGCATACCAATTTCTACTTGATCTAACCTATGAAGATTACTTTTGTCGCTATAGTTAGGTTGATTTAGTCACTTGGATGCTAGTTGATGTTATGGTGTAATTTCCCATTGCACAATAGCTTACCCTACACACAATGGCACAGGGAAGTTTGATTTCCAACCTAAAATTAATGTATTTGAACTAAAATGAAAAATAATGTGAGGTTTGGCAGGTTGAATTTTAAGTGTTGTTCATTACACTCAACCAACAGGCCAAACAAATGTTCACTCTTTTTAGGTAATTAAGAGCTTATTCATTATGATATTGACTTTTAAATGCTTAATTCATAGCTTTACTGTATTAATACCAGGTGGTTACAAATAAAAGATAACATCTTCTAAAGAACTCTTTCAGGTCTTATAGGCAACTGTACATTATTAAGTGGTGTTTTAGACTTTTGAAATAGCAATTTTTCTTATAAAGTAAGTTCCTCTTTTTTTATCTGATATAAAGGTTTTTTTTTTTATAAATCATCCCTTGTACCGACCATAACTGATAAATGATGAATGTTGTTTTAAATATCCATCCTCATAGCAAGTAGATTAAACTGCTGCTGTCTTTCCGTAAACAGCATCAATTCTAAAAGTGAGTGCAAATCTCGCATCACAGCATGCAGCTCGCTTGCAGTGATCTGAAGCCTTTTTTGTGTGTCACAATAAAAGAGAGAGAGAGAGAGAGAGATGTGGTACAGTGCTGATTCACTCGAGGCTTTTTGTGAAATTACAGTCCGAAAGATTTCAAAATTATTGACTTGATCAGTTGATCTGTGTGGATTAATTTACTTATTTAACCCACATTACTATTTTGAAGAAAGTTTACGGGAATTTCCCATATTATTAGAGCGGATCTTAAGGGAAATAGTACATTTATGTGTAATACCAACAATCCCACGCCAAAATTTTGCCGTGTTTTAAGTAGGGCTGGGCAAAGAAATCGATTTTTCGATTAATTGTTTTTTAAAATGTGGTCGATTCAAAATCGATTCTCAAACGCCATGAATCGATTTTTTTCCATATTTATTTATCTATTACCCAAAAGCCAGTATTAGTTTTTCTCCACTGTTCATAGGCTTGCAAACTCCATTTTATAGCTAATGCTGTGAGATTTTATGTTTGTTTTATCTTAATCATAAAATAACCTCAACTAGTGCTGCACGATTAATCTTATCGCAATCGCGATGTCAAGCCTATGCAATTATTGTCACGGTTTATGAATTCACTGTCTCTCTCTCGTCTGACGTGCTGTTGTGTGTGTGTGTGTGTGTATGTGTGTCTGTGGGCGTGGTCACTGATCATCAGTGATCAGTAGTGCCAGCTGGAGCCAATTGTTTGTCCCTATATATGTTCAGTAACTGGTGTCTCATGTTGTCAGATCGTTGTGGTTTCCCGCTGTGTTTCCCGTGCCTGTTCCTGTGTTCCTCGTGTTGCATTGGATTCCTGTGTCTTCGTCGTGTCGTCTCTGGATTCCCTGCACTTTGCACTGGATCATCGAGCACCGTCACGAGGGATTATTCACTGCACCAGAGCACCGTCACGAGGGATCATCACTGGACTACAGCACCAGCACCTGTTGCCCACCGAGGTCCCTGCGTCACCACACCACCAGCGTTTGTGTCCGCCCGCCTGTCCCGCTGTGTTGGCGACCCTCTGTGTTTTGTGTCCTGACCATTGTGTGATTCTAATAAAGAGCGTTATTGCATTTACATCCTGTTCTGTCATCCGTTACAATTATATGACGCAAAATGCTGCGATTTTATATGAAATAAACAAATTTGGGCTGTTATGCAATTAATGCAGCATCTATTAATTTTTGTCATCCTTTGGCTAGTGTTACATGATCCTGCTGTTATTCATGCAAATGTTTTTAAACCATTCACAGAGCTGCCAACCCTCACGCATTCACCATGAGACTCACGCAATTGACACTTTTCACACGCTCTCACACCACACATCCATTTTCTCACACACAGAAAAATCGCGAAGCAAAGAGGACATGGAGACCGACAGACTAGACAGAGCAGGTTACTTATGATAAAAAAAATCTCAGCTCTCAGATTCTGTCACTTTTATTACGAAATTCAAACAATAAATACCGCTTTGGCGCTTGTAAATGTGACGCGGCACGTGAACCGATCATCTCTAGCTAATAGTAAATATACACGAATGAACACTGTTGAAAGATACAGTACAACTTACCAAAATGTATATTCCTCATACATTATATCGACCAATCAATCAAACAAAGGGGTCAATAAAACAGCTGGAGATCAATTATGTCACATAACATTTACCTCAGGAAAGCCATTTAATGACCATAATAGCCTATAGCAGGTTAGTTGGCTAGAAAAAAAGAGCTATAGAGAGTATTTTG
Organism: Vimba vimba; assembly: GCA_022828995.1. Lineage (NCBI taxonomy): Eukaryota > Metazoa > Chordata > Actinopteri > Cypriniformes > Leuciscidae > Vimba > Vimba vimba. Next base: position 32,809,596 of record CM040829.1, on the reverse strand, counting down.
CTAAATATGTGTACTATATTACATATTTATTATATTTTTACTTATATCATTAAATAAAGTTGTTATTATAATAATAATAAAAAATTTGAGTTATTTTTAACCTTAAATAATACTGCCAGCTGATAGGGCTCTCTGTATGTTTACAGCATTAGGTGAGTTGTTTTTTTCTTGAGAAAAATGAATGCCTATCTTGTGTAGCCTACCTAATATTTATCCAAATGAGTCAATATTAAATCAAATCACAATAATTGAATTGAATTGAAATAATAAAAAAGCGTAGCTTACCAGAAATTGTACTATGTAAACACTGTAACATGTTGTCACTAAACCTAATAAAATTCAGTTTAGTTACTAAAATGTTTTGACAATCACAATACACTTATTGTGATGAAATACTTTTTTTTTACTGCTTTTTGCATACTATGTAGCAGGTATAAATGTGTATATGTCGGACATATTGAGTTGTGGTGCCTTTGTGGGCCATGCATGTTCTGCACTCACGTAATTTCCTGATCTTATTCCCCCATCTTCTATCCATCATTTTCTGCCCTCTCTACACAGTATTTGTCTATATAATAGTTTTTTTTTTAAAAGTTCAAAATTGTGTGAGCAGGAAATAAAAAATAAAAAATCCAAACAAGCTGTTTAGTCACTGTAGTGAAACTCGCGTTTTCCATCATAACCCATTATTAATACTTTTGGATTGGTTGTCTGTGCTGTCATTCTAGAGACATAGGGCCTGTTTACACCTGGTCACTTCATGTGCTTTCTCTGATCGTAAATGCCCTCTGAAACACATTCGAGATAGCCTGGCTAACATCAGACCTCTTTCTCATTGAGACGTGGTCTGGGAACCACATGTTCATTTTCTCGTATTTGAGGCGTGGTTTACGAATGCCCAGAGCCGTTTATTGGGCGCTACGAATGTCTATCAAATGCGCCTGCACGTATCTCATAGCCAATCGCTTCAATCATACCAGATGACGTATGTAGAGCGAAAGAAATTCGACGAGGAAGAAGACGAAATAAACTTGCGTTCTAAACTACTTAGAACACTATCTAAGGCTGCATCGAAAGGTAACTTCGCGTCTGATGCCATGTTGGATCCATAGATATAAACAAACTGCTTCGGTATGTCGCATAGACGTCGTCATTGTCTTGCTGCTCCCTCCCCGTTCTGGGATTGGTCCCCTCGATGAGGCGAAAATCTGGTCCATGGTATCCAGGCTGCCTAGCAGCGTGAATAAAATTGCGCTGCGCTCAAGGCAGCATGGGGAAACCCAGTCTACATTCGAGACAGATTTTTATCCAATCGCTCAAACCACTTCAGGAGGTGGTTTGAGACGCATTTCAAATGATACTAGACAAGTGTAAATGCATCTGGTTGTTGAAACCACATATGTAAATTTTACTCCTCCCAAAATGTTTTTAAAAAATCAACGTTAACACGTTAACGCATGCGATAGATTTTTTCCAGTTTAAAGGGGTGGTTGATTATGATTTCACTTTTTTAACTTTAGTTAGTGTGTAATGTTGCTGTTTGAGCATAAACAACATCCGCAAAGTTACAATGCTCAAAGTTCAAAGCAAAGGGAGATATTTGCTTTTAAAGAAATCGCTTTTTAAGGACTTAAACAAACGGCTGGTAGAGACTACACGACATTCCTCCCGGGTTAGTGACATCACCAACCCTAAAATTTACATAAACCCCGCCCCTGAAACACGATTTAGATTATCAAGACAGAATATGCTAATCAATGACTAGAAGATAACTACACATAAGCTACATAAATTCATCAACGAACCATTCAGAAATGTCCAGTTGCATTCTACATGTTGGTAGGGGTGTAAATCGGACAGTTCATCACGATACGATACGATATCGATTCTCTCAGCCAGCGATACGATATTTTCCGATACTTCAAAAATTTCCACGATACGATTCGATTCGATTCGATTCAGGGCTATATCGATCGATTTGATTGATATTTAGATATTATGTTCACACAACCAGTTACGTTTTTATTAACTCACAAATGCAATCAAAATATATAACATGAACATTTAATTAAACTCTTTGAAAATTGCACACCCTCTCCCAATTGGGACATTTATAACAGAAGAGGTCATTTGCAAGTACTCCGTTCTTATTCATTTGCATAAATCATGTTTTTTATTATTATTGTGCATTCCAAGTAATATCAATCAAACTGCAGCTGGGTTGATTTGATTGATAATAATAATAATAATAATAACTTAAAAAATACAGGTAAATTACAAAATTAAAGTTCATTGAAAGTATGCTTTAATATGTTAAAAATATATATTTTTTTTTTAGCAGAGCAGATACATTCACATTTCATCTTTCTGAGTCAAACAAAACTAAGCAATTGCTATGATAAATAATACAACACTCGGTTAATCTTCATAACGTTAATCTCCTCAGCTGACATAGACGCCCGACAAACTTTGTTGTTGTGATAACGTACACGCAATACAGAGAGCTTTCCCTCACCACTAAACGAGCTGCTTTAGTAAGGTTCCGTAAAAATGTTTCAGGTTTTATTTTCCTTTTACGCCCTGAAGAAGATATCACGAGTTCATTGAAATTATCCATCCTCGATCACTTTTAGTCAGCTTTGACAAAACTCCTCTTAGCCAGCGCGTCTTTTCAAAGTGACGTCTGACTTGAATACTGCGCGCTGAGTTGCTAAAACGGACTTACCGTGTTGTGTTCACCAACAAGGGTGCGAGTGCTTGTCTGTTTCTGCTGTAAAACATGAACTCGCGATGCCTTGACAGCGGACAATACCGGCTTTTGTGAAAAAAACTTGTTTAGGGTTCAGTCAGTCTTGTCAGGCGTCTTTTTTAGATGAGGAGATTAACGTTACACACCGGCAGGCGGTTGGTGAGTAAACGAAAATGTGCGCATTGGCGGAAGGATGTTACGTGAGAATGTGGAGAGTGTCAAAATAAAGGTGTATATCGATATTTTAAGTGTGGAATCGATGCATCGTATCGTTAGACGTTATATCGATGCATCGATCCATATCGATGTATCGTTACACCCCTACATGTTGGCACCTCTTCTTGAGTCTTATCTCTCTATCATTGTCTGAATCCGGTTTGAACATAAAAGGCAATTTTTTTTGCAATTTTCAGTGCATGTCAGTGTGAGTGCAAGCTGTTGAAGCTCCGCCCTCTGTGCTGGGAGCAGCAGCTCATTTGCATTTAAAGGAACAGACACAAAACGGTGCGTTTTTGCTCCCCCTCAAAAATGTACAATTTTAACATGCTATATAAAAATTATTTTGAGCTAAAACTTCACATACACACTCTGGAGACATCAAAGACTTATTTTACATCTTGTGAAAAGGGCATTATACCACCCCTTTAACGTGTTAAAAATATTTAACGCAATTAACACAGCATCCGTTTTTTCTGTCATCCTTTTACATTATATGATCACACTCTTATTCATGCAAATGCTTTTAAACCATTCAAGCGCAACAAATCAAAAGAGGACGTGCTGTCTGTGAATGCACTCTTTATGTGACCCACACAGACGCACAGAAAGACACGCGCCAGTATGGAGTTCTCTTTCGCGCTTGAACGAACAATAACACAGTTATGCCAAACTGTCCGTTTTGTTGAGTATCCTCACAAGAGCAGTCTTAAATGAGTAAAAAAAAAAAAAACTCTTAAATGAAAGAAGAGTTGTGAGAAAATAGGACGCGTGTGGGATCCACGTCTCAGTCAGCAGTGGCAGGTCTTAAAGTGACAGGAGCCACTAATTCTGTCTGTCAGAAAAGTTAATCAAAGAACAAAGGTAACAGAAAATGACTCACTGCTCTTGACTAAAGAACTTTTGAAGCTTTAATAAGAATTAATCAATATTAAACTTATAATTTATGCATTGCAGGCTTGATATTTGATATATTACAGATTTGATAACATTATTAAATTTCTGTATATTTCACAGGGCACAGGTAAATATGTCATTTATTATGGGTTTATGTGAGGATGTTCACTTTAAAAAAGTTGTCATATTTTTTGAAGCCTAATAAATGTTAAAAAAAATGATAGCTTTCAATTACACTGTAATGTGGAATGGCTATAATTAATGTTTAAAATGGGGGGGGGGGGTCATTTTCATCGAGACATCAGTGGCAGTATACTAATCAGTGATACTGGCCTTCAGTCATAAAAATATGCCATTAAACAAGTATTTAAAATATACTGTCTTCATGTTGTAATAATATACTGTCTTCATAATGTAATAATTTCACAGTTAATCTGCGAGTTTTAACTGCGATTAATCGCAATTAATCACAAAAAAATGTGTGATTAATCTAGTTAATTTTTTTAATCGATTTACAGCACACAAAAATAAACGTGTTATAGGCTATATGGCCAGATATGACAGCAGCAACACATCGCCGCAGACGAGTAGTCAGCAAGCCGAGGAGCAAACTGCCACGAATGAAACAAAATAAGTCGCAGACACTCAACACATAATCATCTTCATTCAAAGCAGTGAGACACATTTATGTGACCAAGCGTACATGGAACCATTTTAACAAATCAGATAGCTATACGATCAGTAAAAACACATCACGTGACCATGTCCACAAAAAAGAAGAGCCAAATGATTAAGCAGCAGCTTCTGCCCAGGCATATCAGGCCAGAACTTCACCTAATGGGATGAAATGAGATTCAGGGGTGATGGATTTTGATACTTGCTGGCGCTTGTTAGCCACATCACACGGGCCCTAGCATGCTGTCATGCATATTAAGCCACAGGCCTCTCTACTAAATGGGTGATGGAGACAGACTTCACAATTATCTCACTAACTCCAAGGCAGGTTAATCAGTGCTATTTATCAAATTAAGAACCCTTTCCAGAGGCCTAATAAGAGACACGACAGACCGGACTTTGATGGGTAGGGATTTGAAGACTCAAAGGCCTTACACCAGCTGGGGGACCTGCAGTAACTCCTGTCAAGAACTTTTGGAGTTTGACCTTCATGTTAGCAAGAATGGGGCAGTATTAAAAAATCAGAAGGCAGCTTGAGAGGTTAGCATTACTACAAGTGTCAGCAACATTTTGTTTTCAAATAATAAAAATCAAAGGGTTTAAAAGATGTTGGTAAAGCATCGCGTGAAGTGCAGTTGTACTGTAGAAGAAAATTCCCAAATGGGAATAAGCCATATTGTATTTTCTGTGTCTTGAACTGTTTATGTACATACTTTAGCATTTGATGCATGATTCATCACAGATGAATCTAAGATACATTATTATAATGAACACACACACAGGGACAAATTTAGATGTTATGCCTGGATAGATGCAGTGCAGTCTGTATTTTGAACGTATTCCCTTTTGGAATTGAGCTTTTTTGGATGCAGTGCCATCTACCTCATCAAACAAAAAAAATCATTATCTACAGCAGTGAGTCCAACTTTCAGCTCCTCATCAAATAGATATTTGTAGATTAGATGTTTTCCACAACATGCTTCACTTTATAATTCACCCAACACTTGTCTAATTGCAGGAGAAGAGGCAATTGGGATGATTTTTGATGAGACTTGAGAAAAGGCTGAGCGGGACTTAGCATGTGGTGTGTGCATGTGTATATGTGTGCATGAGCATGCGTGTGTGTGTGTGTGTGTGTGTGCGCGCGCGTGTGTGTGTGTGTGTGTGTGTGTGTGTGTGTGTGTGTGTGTGTGTGTGTGTGTAAAAAAGGCTCCTGAGTGAAAACTGTGAAACCCAGTGTCACAAAAAAAGACTTGTTTATGTGAATTATGGTTAATTTTTCAACTTTGAAGTGTTAGATTCTTTCGTTCATGATTTTTCAGATTTTCTTCTAAATAAAAATAAGTAAATTTATACCATTTATTTTTGTCTATTGAAATTCTATTTACAAAGTCACCACACACAATAATGGTAAATAACTGTAATGGGGCTGCTCTTTATGGCAAAAGAAAATTGGTCAATATTGAAAACACGATTATTTACAGTTGGAACTCAACCAGAATAATACTTTTAACGCCACCGTTCCCGCGGTGGTAAAATTGGGGGTGTGTAATTGGTGCCTTTTACCGCTAAGAGGCGCTACAATCACAAGCTTTGAAAAGTGTCAGTTTATTCTCTCTATTGCGTAATCTGCCCTCATCTGCGGCTCATTGAGAGCGACTGAGAACTGGTAGCAGATAAATTGTAGTTAAACGAATTCATAATCACAATACTGAAATTACAGTACAAATTTAGAACTGAAACAAATGTAGGCCTGTATTATTGCATCAAATTTAAGCAAAGTTGAATTTAAGCTCCTCGCGGAGCTTCAAGCATTCTGAGTTTGAATCTCAGCTCTACCATCTTCATAATTTTGTCTCTAGTTTAATATTTGTCAAAAATAAAACCTTTTGAAATGTTCATTTATTGATTCGAAACACTTTTCGGAGCTTTGTAATGTTTGATTTGATTTGTTATGTGTCTGTCATTTTTATTAATAGGCGTTTAGACAATATAACTTTGTTGCCTACATGCTGTTAACCGATGTTGGCCAACAGCGTTTATGTTTTACCGTTCTTGATGCTAAAAGGCACACTATGCAAGATTTGTACGTTAATTTAACAGCTTCGAAATCATTTAGATGGTAAACGAACTCGTAGTAGGGTGAATCATCCCGATAGCAAAGCAGGGGGAAGCCGCTGGCAAAACCAGCAATGCAAGTTTGAGAGGTGGCACCCCGACAAATCTCGCGAGAATCACAACTTGCTTTACGGCACGACGTCACATACATCAACAACATATGAAGCAGCCTCTATGGAAGACACTAGCACACTAGCACGCATTTCAGACGTGAATCATGGCAGAGTCGACAAAGAAAACCAAGAAAGCGTGGTCGGAAGAGTGCAGAGATGGCTCTGCGTGAGTGGGATTTACAACAGTAACATTAAATACAAGTACTCCACAGCGACTCTAGGGGTCGCTGTTTAAGAAAAACGGAAACTTAATAGTAATGGCACATTACAACATAAATGTGCTACATTCCAGTAGAGCCTGTTGCGCTGCACGACGACAAAACCCAAAGTGCTGTTGGAGATTATCAGTCGATCGCACCAGAAAATTAAGATGATGAAGCTCGTCTTTAATCTGCTAAATTATTGTTTTGTGAATCATTCACGAAATTGAGATGACTGTCTGACAGTGATACCCGGCCATAGCAACGAAAGAAATTTTTCAAAACAGATCCATTGAACAAATCAGAAAAAGACTTTTGTTGACTTGGCTACACAAAATAACAGACTAACTAAATAAGTTAGTGTCGGGGGACAGTTTATTTATTTAAAACAGGGTTGCATCGAGTTTAGAATTTATTCCCTTTGCGATGCAAAATGAGAAATACAGAATCTTATTCCTTTTTAGAAATTTAGAAATTGCAGCTAAATTAAACAATTAAAACAGAACAAAATGAAAATAGTACAAAGCAACATAAATTAAGATCGGGCGTTTTTCTTTGCCTCTCTCTCTCGCGCTGGATCTCTTTTTAGCAAGTATCTTTTGTCTCCCTCACTGCACGTGCCGGGTCTCTGTTGATATTAAATGTTTCAGGGTAGAAACACATCATACAGCTGATAATACTGGAATCCACACCAATTGCAAAAAAACAACTGTAACAAATTAGCCTTTGTTGCTTCAAAGAAACAGAATGCCTTGTTGAATTCACCTTACAATAAAACGAGGTTGATTGCGAATTAAAGCGCTCTGTATCTGCTGCTCACTCACATTCGTTTAGTTGGAATGAACGCGTTTCGTCAACAGTGCATGTTTAGATAAGGCTAAATTGTTGACAATCATACACACTGCTCAAACAGTCTAAAACTCTACAAAACCAGTTGAAACAAATGGGTTGAACACTTCAGTTGAATTTTTTTATGAAAAACCTTTAAATACATTAGCTACAATAATTATAATTTAATAAGATATAGGGCCTACATTTGGACATAGAGAGATTTATCCTGAAAGGAATTTTGCTTTTGCCTGCTCTGTATCATCAGGCTGGCTATGAGACACTCTCCATTTGAAAGATTGGCGATTAACACTTTATTGTCCTGCACCCCCACGATAAAGCCACTGAACTGCCCCTCAAAACCCCCCACAGGCTATCTGAGTCTGAGACTGACTTAAAACAAAGAGAAGTCGCTATTCTAGCATTATTAAAGTGTTGATAATGAAGGAATTAAATAATTTAGGCTACATGTAGTAATATTTCTGTCATAAAAGTTTATTAACTAAATATTTCATTATTTCAATAATTGAAGAATTAAAACGCTACTTCGGTTTAGGCCAGCTTTTTCCAAGCAAAACTTAATACAATCTTCAAACTCATGCACGCGCACAGGGCAACAGTGTCTCTTTTGCGGCTTAATGCACTTTTAGTAACAAACATAAAATAAAACACGTCCTGCAGTTTAGCAACAGTGTACTGCATTTTAAAACACTCACTTATTTGGCTGATTTGGATGTTAAGTTTGGGCTTTTGGAACAAAAGAATAATTATTTTATCTCAGTTATCTTGTTTTCATAATCGTTGGAAGCCAAAATTTAAATCGAAAATCAATTACGATTAATCACACAGTCCTATTTGAAAGCTATCTGTTTTCTGGAAAAATTACACCTCTCACTTGAAGATAGCACATTGTGTTAGAATTTTACAGTAAATAAAATACAGTAAAAAAGATCATAAAAGATTATGCCAAACTATTTAGCTTTTCCTTTCAAGAATTTCAATCTTTTAATAAGACATTTTTCTTCATTTTGACTTTATGCCCCTAAAAACATCGAAATAATGCAAAAATGGAATGGAAGAAAAATCAAGTCAGATCTTATGAGAAAATGTAAGGTGGAAATTTCATATGAGTTCATACAATGTGATTCGTACGGAAACAATGATTAGAAAAGATCTTACATCTTTTCTAATCATTGTTTCCGTACAAATCACATTGTACGAATGGTGAAGGTCCATCCCTAAACCTAACCGCCAGTGGGGTATAAGCAGATGGTTCAAAAACGTACAAATGAGATTATACAAATACATACAAATTAGCCATCAATTTGCCAAAATGTATAGTTACGAATTGCCATGAGAGTGTGTTGCCAACATTTGACTTTAAAGAAAGAAAGGTGTTAGTAGATCAGTAAGAAAACACTTTCCATTTAGAGACAGATATTTTACTGTGGACGACTAAAATTAGACCACTGATTTGCCAGCACTAAATGTTAGTAACAAAACTGTTTTGGTGACCAATGACTTTGAATGAATGGCCAAAAGAAAGCACAAATTTCTCAACATTTTGCAGTGAACTATCCCTTTATCTCAAAAAATCCATTTAAATCCAGTCTCGGTCTCTGGTAGTGAATAACACAGATGCTACATTCAGAGTTCAGTCCCTCTGGACTAAGCAGGGAAGCAGCTGCGCCTAACAAGTGGAGCATCAAAACTGTCATGGCTCATTCTCTAGCAAGACAAATCAGTTTAAGCAGGACACCACTCCACCAACCCTTTCCTCTTTTTTTTTTAACCAATCCCATTTATTGCTTTATTCACTACCTGTACATGTACATGTTCACACCAACTGGTATTTTAGGAGTAAATGTATGTATCTTTACTAGTACTGTATGCATGCATCATTTACTGACCCTCATGTTTTTCCTATACCTATATGAATTTATTTTATTTCAGAACATTAAAGAGGATATTTTGAAAAAAAAAACCTTCTGTGCACACAATGAAAGTGATATGGGTCCAAAACAACACTGAACCCCAGTGACTTTCATTGTATTGACCCAAAATAAAAAAATAAATAAAAAAAAACATTGGGAAGATTTTTCAAAAAATATTATTTTATTTTCCATAAAAGAAATACATACATGTTGGGAACAACATGAGGGTAAGGAAATAACAGAATTTTTGAGTAAACTGTCCGTTTAAATGGATAGTTCACCAAAAAATGAAAATTAGCCCATGATTTACTCACCCTTGAGTCATCTTAGGTGTATATTAGTAGGTGTATAATTTAGTAAAAATTCGGAGTTACAGTGAGGCACTTTCAATGGAAGCGAATAGGGTCTATCTGTAGCTACATGTTAAAATACTTAGCCTACTGTTTCAAAAATATAGCAAGACAAACAACATGCATAATAACATGGTTTTAGTGTGGAACAAAATGCTTAGTAACCTTGTAAATTTTGTATCAGTTTTACAACTTTGTTGCCATGGCAATGCAACAACCCTCATGTAACAATTATTTAAACCACTTAGCTTAAACCACTTAAACCACATAGCTTAAACAATACATAAAGAAGAATAAATGTAATATATAACATTTCTGCTTTTAAGTCCTTCAAAAATTGGCCCCAATGGAACCTTTTCACATTTTTATAAATACATTTATGGAACCATACGAATGAGTAATTAATACTAGTATTAATTCAGGAAAGTTTGGACGACGTTGTGGTCCAAACAGTGCGAAAAAGCGTTTCAGACCTTTAGACAGAAACTAACTACCGCACCGGTTCTGACATATGCAGACTTTAAGCTACCGTTTATTTTGGAGATTGATGCCAGCTATGCAGGCCTAGGTGCAGTGCTTTCACAGGAGATTGATGGCAAGGTGAGTCTTCAGCCAGCAGAGCATAGTACCACCACATACAGCTCCATGCGGCTGGAGTGTTTGGCCTTAAAATGGGCAATGGCAGAAAAAGTTTGTGAATACTTTCTAGAACATCATTGTATTGTACGCACAGATAATAACCCGCTAAGTCACCTGGCTACTTCAAAATTGGGAGCCACTGAACAGCGGTGGGTGGCCAAGCTAGCGGCCTTTGACTCTGAGGTGCAGTACCGGTCAGGTAGGTCTTACCAGAGTGCGGATGCGTTATCGCGGTTGCCTTCTGGGTGACAGCCCATTGAGGGGAATAGTCAGTCGAGAACGTTAGTTCCTGAACTGCTGAGGCGTGCTGCGGTTGTAGGTCCATCAGGACACACCGTGAGGGCCATGCAGGCCATGCCAAGTCGATCATGGCCAGAACTGGTGGTGCTGCAGGAGAAAGATCACGTTATTGATGCAGCTCTTAAGTTCTGGCACGAGGGCGAGGCCCAGGGCCCCAGGAGTGACGATCATTACCCAAGCCAGTGTTGGTATTACTTCGGCAGTGGGACCAATTAGAGGAACAAGAAGACCTGTTATATCGTAGGATCTGTCGCTCGGATGGGGGTGAAGAGGTGCTCCAGCTGGTGCTGCTAGCAGGTGCTGACCCAATTGCATCAGTGCCATGGGCACCAAGGCACTGAACGCACCCTTGAGCTGGTGAGACAATGAAGCTACTGGCCAGGGATGTTGGCCGATATGGCCCATTGGGTACAGGAATGCGAGCGGTGTCAGCAGGCCAAGGATTCCGCACCGGTTGCTCTGAGCTATAGGGGGCACCTATTGGCCTCCTGCCCAAACGAGATAGTGGCCCTTGATTTTACAGTCTTGGAGCCCTCCCACTCGGGGCAGGAAAACGTGCCGGTATTGACGGACGTTTTTAGTAAATTTACGGTGGCAGACCCTACTTGGGATCAACAGGCAGAGAACGGTGGCTCGTGTCTTGGTTGAAGAGTGGTTCTTTTAAGCTTGGGGTTCCGGGGGGATCCATTCAGATCAGGGCTGCAACTTTGAATACAGTCTCATTCAGCAGCTGTGCAGCCTCTACCAGGTGGGCAAGTCTCGCACCACTCCGTACCATCTAGCCGGTAACGGAGAGTGCGAACAGTTTAACCGGACTTTGCACAATTTGCTGCGGACCTTGTCCACCAAGAGAAAGATGGACTGGACATCTTGTTTGGCCCAGGTGCTGTTTTGTTATAACACCACTCCCCACCAAGCCACTGGAGAAACCCTTTACTTTTTAATGTTTGGGCAGGAGCCCAGACTGCCTGTGGATTTCTTGCTTGGCCGGGTGCAGGAGCCAGTGGCCAGAAGAGTGATGGCGGGTCCCTATACATGGTGGCTCCTGTACACGACTTAAGTAATGTCCGTCATGTTAACCGTACGTCCTTAAAACCCCGGATTCAAGGGAATCCGACACAGACAGAGTCCCTTGAGGGTTGGGCTGAGCCGCAAGCACCCCTGGAGATGGAGGATGAATTGGAGGATGGGGATTTAGCATATGTTGTGGTAGAGGCCCCACGGGTCATCCAAGCGGGCGCTGTGGTGAGTAGAGCTCTTTCGGAGGCAAGGGTCAGTCGTGTCTCTGTAGTTGAGGAATCGGCCAGCAGGCCTATAGCAGGGGTAAGTGGGGGTGGTGCCAGTTCACACCCGGAGTTGGGATCCGTCCTTTCGGGACCGCTCAATATATCTGGAAGGGTCCCAAGACGAACTGGACGTGTTGGGGCAGGTCAGCACTCCAACATGCACCACTTACCGCGAGCTGTAGGAGATGGAGCTAATCGAATTTCTGGCACGTCTACCATAGAGTCTAATGCTGTGGAGGCCTGATTTAGGCCTTGGAATTAGTATCCCTTTGAGTTTGTTCATTGTCGGGACTACGAATATTAATGGGGGGGGGGGGTAGATTGTGGTGATGTGATCTACCATTATAGCTGTATTGGGGCAGATATGCTATAGTCCGCGGGTATAAAAGGAAATGGGACTGACATCTAGCTAAGCTAGAAGTGACATCAATTCTGGTGCGATGTGTGTACCTTCAGGAGGTAGGAGCTACTGGTGTAAACTGTACATTGTAAATTGTTTATTTTGGGCAGGGTATTTGAGACTTATTTTATTTACAATGTGGATGAGGAGAACTACAGACACGTTGAGTGAATTCTTAGCTGCACAAGAGTAACTCGAGTGCATTGGGCAGAGTGAGCAGAGTGAGTGCATTCGGCATACCTGCATATCTGCAGGTATGTTATCTTGGTTTAACATTTGGGTCAATAAACTATATATACTATATAATTTAAAAAACATTAATAGTGATACGGGGCCAGGAGGTGTTGCAGCAGGCTTTGTGGGGCGCTGCTAGGCTTTATACAGCATTTTATGATAGATGGATCGCTAACTACCTGTATGAGTCATATGCTGACTGCATTGGAAACGTGTCCAGACAGAATGGATCGTTTCCAGCTATATGACCATTTCATTTTAACAAAGAGGTTCTTAAGGACGGTCGTGCGTTTGCAGCCCGAAGTGACACATTTAAATTTAGTATTTTCAGGTATGTATTGACCATGGGACTTGCGTGGGGTACAGTGGCGAATAGCTACGTGTTTGTCACCATTATTGTGGATTCTTCTGTGAATGTGTTTGCTATTTTCTTTTCTTTTTTTGTTATCTTTTGTTTTTGAACGTTTGTTTTATTATGTGTTTTGTTGAATGTTTCTTGTATAAGGGAAGTCTGCGACTATGCTTTAAAGGGCGTTTATGTGCTGGTGACTGGTAGTGGGCGCCTGCTAGTGAGCTTCTGCCTTCGGTGATGACCTAATTCCTTCTGGCAGCACGTGATAAACATTCATTGACTGATTATTATTATTTGTAAAGTGTATGTGTTTGTTTGTGTCTTACATTGTTTTCTTTTCCCTTCAGAATTGGGGTGCCAGTATTAGCCAGAGTCCTCTGTGTATGGTGGTGGTCCGGCTGTCGGTCTGCAGTGTCACAATGGGTGGTGTGGTGCTGTGGTGTGAGGTAGCACGTTTGGTTGCCGTGTTTACTGGATAGGCTAGACAAATCCCCCAGTTCTGAAGTTCTATTGTCTGTGTGTGTGTCAAATGTTATATGATTGACATATTTATTTAACTGTTTGTATATTAAAGAGACCAACCCTGTAATTTATTCAACTGTGTTTTTGAATAAATTTTCTTAAAACATTCCATCATTGTCTGATACCTGGCGCAGCCACAATGTATCTGTGTGTCTAGTGCACTAATCATTAACACACTTGAAGTATACTAAATTAGTCTGGCTGCAGGTATACTTTTATATATATTTTTTTCACCAGGGTAGGCTGTCATCAAAATTATTTTTTGTGGCAATCATGTCAGTAATGTAACACACCTTTACTGCAATGATTTGTCAGTAAATGTTTCCCAATGTTGTGTTGATGCTAATGTCAGGCTAGGGTGATGAGGCTTGTCTTTAGTGGGTGGTAAAAGGTGAAATTGTCACTGCCAGTAGTGGCTCCTGGCTGTAAATTTAGGTAGGGCAGATTCTGGGTCTTAGCGCTAGTTTATGAAGAACATTTTGTAAGCTTTGTATTCTAATCGCTGAACACATCAGACACACTTTTGGCAGAATTCTAATGTCCTTGCGTTATTCAGCCTGAGGGTCGCGCTCTAATGATGATTGACAGGCTTTAGTACACACGACAAACGCATAGAATACCATCTTAGAATTGCCTAATGTAGTATTTATTGCCTCCGAATAATGTTTTAGAATTTTGCAAGTTGTGTTGGAATTGCAGTGAGGAAACAGAACAAACATAAAACAAACAAAATAGAACTACTGTATATAAAGGTTATTCACATGAGCACTTTTAAACTAAAGGATTTATACCTTCATTATTTGATACACTACTCCACATAGGAAGAACAGACATGCCAACTAGTAACTGACCTGATGCAGACACATGGTTGAAGCAGACTGCTATCGACTGCACAACTGACTACATGAACTTCTGTATGGACATTGTTGTTCCCATTAGAACTGTACGCTGCTTTGCAAACAACAAACCCTGGATCACGAGCAACATCAAAGACCTCCTCAACCAGAAGAAGATGGCTTTTATGATTGGTGACCAGGAACAGTTAAGACGCATACAAAGGGAGCTCAAGTTCCAGCTGAAAGAAGCTAAAAATGTGTATAGAAGAAAAATAGAGCAGAAGTTGCAGCAAAACAGTATGAGGGAGGTGTGGGAGGGCATGAAGACCATCACAGGTACTAGCTTGAAGCGTGGGAGCCGTGTGGAAGGGGATGTGGAGAGGGCCAACCAGTTTAATAACTTCTTTAATAGGTTTGATTGCCCTGTCCACCCTGATGCTGCTGCTACTGGGGCCTGTACTGTTGCCATTCCCGCATTGTATTCCCCTACCCCCTGCAGTAACACTAACAGCACTGGATGCGAGATTAATATCCCACTTCCATTACCCATCATTACAGCAGCCCAGGTAAGTGGGGAATTGAGAAGGCTCCGCCCCAGTAAAGCGGCTGGCCCAGACAAAGTAAGTCCGAAACTGCTTAAAAGCTGTGCCATAGAGCTTGGCGACCCTTTACAGTATATCTTCAATATGAGTCTACGTTTAGGGAAGGTTCCTGAGATGTGGAAGACGTCCTGTATTGTGCCTGTACCGAAAAGGCCAAACCCTAAGGAGCCGAATGATTTTAGGCCAGTTGCCCTGACATCACATGTCATGAAGACCATGGAGCAGCTGGTGTTACACCACCTCAGACCACAGGTCAGCCACGCGTTTGACCCTCTGCAGTTTGCGTATCAAGAGAGGGTGGGGGTGGATGACGCCATCCTTTATCTTCTACATCGGTCCTTTTTGTACCTGGATAGGGGTGGTAGCGCTGTGAGAATCATGTTTTTCGGTTTCTCCAGCGCATTTAATACCATCCAGCCCCCTCTGCTGAAGGACAAACTGACGGGGATGGGTGTAGACCTAAAACTAATAACATGGATTACAGACTACCTTACTGAGAGATCACAGTATGTTCGACTGGGGGACTGCATCTCTGAGTCCGTAGTCAGCAGCACAGGAGCACCACAGGGGACAGTGCTCTCCCCGGTCTTGTTCACTTTGTACACCTCCGATTTTAAGTACAACTCGGAATTGTGTCACATGCAGAAGTATTCTGATGACACTGTAATCGTGGGGTGTATTAAGAATGGAGATGAGAGTGAGTATCGGACCCTGATTAAGGACTTTGTGAGGTGGTGTAGCTATAACCAACTGCAGCTTAACACGTGATGGTGATGGTGGTCGACTTCCGGAGACCAAGGCCCCAACTGCAGCCTGTGCTTATTGAAGGGGGCCGTGTTGAGGTGGTCCAAACCTACAAATACCTAGGCCTGCAGCTGGACGAGAGACTGGACTGGTCCAAAAACATAGATGCCCTATACAGGAAGGGACAGAGTCGTCTCTACTTCCTGAGAAGGCTAGGGTCCTTCAATATCTGTAAGAAGCTGCTGCAGATGTTTTATCAGACGGTCATCGCTAGCGTCCTTTTTTATGCTGTGGTATGTTGGGGGAGCATTAAAAAAAGGGATGCTACGCGGCTGGATAAGCTGGTGAAGAAGGCTGGTTCTGTGGTGGGTGTGAAACTTGACTCTGTAACATCTGTAGCAGAGAGAAGGACCCTTATCAAGCTTCTTTCCATCTTGGACAATGCCCAACACCCACTGCACAAGATCATCATCAGACAGAAGAGCACCTTTAGCGACAGGATGCTCTCTCTGTCCTGTTCCACTGTCAGACTGAGGAAGTCGTTTGTCCCTTAGGCGATCCGGCTTTTTAATTTATCCCTGTGAACAGGGTGTAATTTAATTTAATTTAATTGTATTTATTAATTCGGCAGCTTGTCTGTCTTGTTTGTTTTTTAGCTGTTGCTACTGGAAACTTGAATTTCCCTAGTGGATGAATAAAGTATTTATCTATCTATCTATCTATCCATCTTGATCTGGAGCGACGTTTACGTGAAAATAAGCGGGACAGCCTGAAATCTGCCCCAATGTGCCCTATTTTAACGATCTAAGCGCATGGTTGTGCACCCGCCTATAGCCGCACATTACTAACACACTCTTTAAAATGACAAAAAAACATTGCGCTATTGACTTTAGACCAGGTTTCAGTTGGTCAATGCGGCATCTATTTCAATTGCCTCAAAATAGCAATGCATCAACAATGCTCCTGAACACATGTCGTTTTCAGACCAGCAGCCCATGGGCGCACAAATGGGCGCAAATGCATTTACAGTTTCAACAACGTGGCGCAGGATGTGAAAATGATAACTGCGTCAGGCTGAAACTAGCAAAACACACTTGCGTCGCACTTGGTGCTTCATTGCGCCGGGTGTATGATAGGGCCCAATGGCTCTCAATTAGAGTGCGCTGCAGTTCCATATTTCAACAGACATTTACATTGTACATTTGTGGGGCGCTGTAGAGTTAGGGAGGGCACAGAGACCGGCTGCCCCGCTTAGTATGCACTTCGTTTTAAAATATCCTGCTCATTTTACGACTTAAAATAGTCTAGAAAATCTGACAAATTTTTGCTGCAGAATGCTGAACACATTTACAACATATGATTAATTCAGTGAATATAGAGGTCTATGTTTGGATGCATATTTTGACGAACATTACAGACGAGCCGCGGCTGGTCACTGTGAATGCCAATGACGTGGTTTTCAGCACTGTGGGCAGACTGCAGAAAGTCCTCTACCTGTCACATCCAATGATTGATCATCAATCACTCTAACCATGCAACAAATTGGTAAATAAATTTGCCTTCAAGGGATTGCACTCTGGGTAGACTTTGAGTCAGAGCAGCGAAGCCTATAAAAAGCAACTGGTGCGCTCTGCCAGAGGCAAAGCCAATTCAACAGGCTTGCTGGGTTGTGTAGGAGGCTGGATATCAACTCTGAAAACACTCGCTGAAACTTTCTCAACTCCTTTCTGTTGCATGCCATTTTCACAAACTTTGGTTGGTGATTGATTAATGTAAGGGAATGATATTAATAATGTGACTCTAGAACCATTATTAGAAATATTGCTTTAGTTTGAGGATTGTTTCTTTTATAATATTTTAGCATATACAATTGATGCTGGATTTGAAAAGATAACGTGTGGCACATGGAAATGCAATAAGAAAATTGCAAAAAAATAGGACTGTTTCTTGGTTATAGGATGGGGGGAAAAATTATTGAATCACTACCCCAAAAATGCATAAGGGGGTCAAATTGACCCGTATTCATTTACTAGGGAATTTTGACTCACAGTATTTTTGGATAATTTTTTGTCAATAATAATAATAATAATAATAATAATAATAATATTGTGTATTTTCTTTAAAACTTTATGAATTACTTAAAAATCTGTTGTAACTTTTTTTTTTCTCTGAGCCAAGAATTTGCCTCAGACACCAACCCTGTGTTTGAATATGCATATCTTCCTACTATATAGTAAGTGAGAAGCAATATGTGAAATGAGTAGTATGTCTGAATTCACAGTATTCATAAAACTCTAGACAAAAAAACGAACAAAAAAAGCATCCTGATAACCTACATGTCACACCGTGGTTTCCTCAGGAACAGACTGAAGACTCATATTATCAATACAAACTCAAACTTTAATAATAGTACAGGCAGAGGAGACCCACATAAACACAACAGTGATCAGACAAAGACTGAAAGAAAGGGTGCATCTTAAGTAGCAAACAGAAATGAGATAATTAATCATACACAACTGGGACAAATGAACTCCTAATGATAGTAACCATAGAAACGAAGGAGTGAACAAAGAAAGAACAAAGGAAAACAGGAACCAATCAAAACACCAATCAAAAGTCCAAACATGAACTGACACATGACACTACTACTTATGCCATGATTCTGAAGTTAACATCCAATGGATACTTTGCTATCCATACCAGAGGTCACCAACCCGCATCGCGTTTGACTGGTATATCTTTATCACTGTCCCGGTAACTCCCAACAATAACAGCTCGATATGGTCGCATATGCTCCCAAAATTGAATCTGTGTGACCTCAAAATGTATTTGAGAGCATTTGTGAGAGTACAAATAATTGTTGTGGTGCGACCTTTTTTCTAGTGATGCACCGGTCGACCGGCCATAAATAGCCGGTTTGTGCTCCAAACACACGATCGGCAACTGGGCGGTTTTTAGTTTAATTTTGGCTGATGATCTCTATTCCAGACTTGCACACAAACTGCACTGCAGTCGTTTCCCAAAATGTCATTTGTGTGAAACTATTATGAAGTCTGTTTACAGGATGTTAACACATGCCAGAGACGGGACACGCTGAAGACGGACGCAATGAGGAGAGTGCAGAGAAAATACCAGACACAGCAAGATCACTGGTCGTGATGCTCGAAATATAGAAATTGGGATGGGGATTTATATGAATGTACCCAAAGAAACGCTTCTTTTCCATAAGCATCACCTACTGCCAGAGAGTGAATTTGCATTTTCATTCAGTCCAATTGGTTTTGTTTTATTGGGGTTTCACTAGTTCACACTTACAAATAAGTCAGATAGAATAAATGCGTATTTGGCGTGCTGTCCGAGGAGAGGGCTCCGGGCTCGGTATTCGGCCCGAACCCAGAGTACTCCCTCCGTATTCCTGGCTGTAAAAGATTGAGCCAAGAGTGAGGAGTCGGGGTGGTGGAGGGATGCTGGAAAACTGTCAAGGAATATTAGGTGAGTTGACAGAGTGGATATATATACTTCTTGTCATGCTGATTAGGGTAGACATAATTGTTTGATGACGAGTAGATTGGATTGATTATTTGAACGTGCTCCTCCCGAACTTTGTTTATAAAACATCATTTGTCTTATGTGACAATTTCTCAAAGCTAAAGTCAGACCATTCTGTATTTGTCTTGAAAGTCTTGAAATTCTGTAATCTAATTTAAATAAAAACTAGGGTTGTTCCGATTCCGATACTAGTATCGGAAATGCCGCCGATACCAATAAAAATTCTGGCATCGGTATCGGCGAGTACATCTACCCATGTACCGATCCGATACCATTTTATTAAACAATACCTAGTTATGCACGCTAGCTTTGCTTTACGCTGCAAATCGGAGATCATTTCTTCTTCGCTGCTCTAAACAGTGGTTGCTTGTGGCAACACAGGAAGTTGTGCTGTTGCCACAAGCAACCACTGTTTAGAGCAGCGAAGAAGAAATGAAAACGCAAATTTTCAAATGTAGGCGCGCGGCAAGCATCGAGACGCTGGCGTCCATCATCAAATGGCAAACGTAATGAAAACGGAACAAAACTGCGCTACTCGTTATTTTGTGCTTCACGGACCATTAAACAGTTTGGAACAATGCAGCGCGAGCCGATCTTGATCAAGCTACACTGTTACTACACAGCGCTAAGAGATCCAGTAAAGAAAGCATTTGAATTCGCCACTGAAGTAATAACATCGCTGCGAGATCTAGTGAGAAACATTCACATTTCTCCGTTATTAACGGATCAAACAGCGCTGACGTGGAAACCAGAAACATTGTGCTTTCAAGTAACGTTACGTTGGTTTTATTTTGACATTATGAATAAAATTGCTGCCCTCAAATGTTAATCTGAAATAAAATAATAACTACTTTGTTTATAACTACTACAATATTACATTTCTTTTTTTATAAGGAGCTGTTTTTGTTTTATATGTCAATTATAGCATCATCATTGCTCAAAGTAAAAAATGATCCTACTTTATGATGTTAATAAAAAATAAATAAATAAAAAATGTAAATCAAGGAAATTTCTCTGGCATTTCTTTCTTTTTGCTGTATTGAAAACGTACCGAACCGTGACACCAGTGTATGGTATCGAACCGAACCGTGAATTTTGTGGACTGTTACACCCCTATAATTCATATATAATTTTTTAGATTCCTAGATTTATTTGTTGCACTTTTTTATACAGTTATATTGTAAAACTAAAATACCTTTTATAAAATAATTCTATCAATTCATGCAGGGCTAGTATGAATTGCAGCTGTATAGATACACACCCAGGTATCGGATTAGTACTCGGTATCGGCCGATACCCTGAGTCCAGGTATCGGAATCGGTATCGGGAAGGAAAAAAGGGTATCGGAACATCTCTAATAAAAACAACTGTTCATGTTACATGTGTAGCATCTTTGTTTGTGATTAAAATGAAATGGTTGACTAATTTCAAATAGTTAGTTTTTTTAAGGCCTCAGCCCTGTTTGTACTGTTATAGAGCAAATTAACAACAAATACATTTGCTTAAACAAAGAAGAAGAAAGTTCTTAATCAAATATAGAACCTACTCAGACAATATATGCTATTTCAGATGCAATAGATGAGTAGAGAAAAGGCTCCAAACGACAGCTGAAGGCCCAAACAAAGGAATAGGTGCAATCTCTGCTCAAAAGTTATGCGAATGAAAGGTGCAAATCTTTTTTGAAATGTTCCGTCTCTGTCTGTAAAGATCCATTTCACATGTTCTGTGAGAAAAGTAGGGAAGGAAGGTTCAGACTTGAATATACTCCACAGTAGATTAGTTAAGAGTTTAAGAAAAAGTGAAAAACTGCATTATAAAAAGGTTAGCTGTCTATTATGGGTTCGAGATGATAAACTGTCCGCGTAGCGCAGTTTAGTTCCATCCTGATGCTTCTCATATGCAACAGAAATATTTTAGGAAACTCTTATCAGTTGGTAGCCTGGGAAAACCCAGACTACTTCCGGCGAATTTTAATTCTCTCTCCAGGATAGTCTGGAGAAGAGCCCATTCAAACTCATTTCTGTGCCGCCGAAATCGCGGCACCAATCAGAAACGTTGGGGGAGGGATTTACATGATGACGACAGCGCAGCGACGCTGAAGGAAATTTCATTACAAAGATGGATGGCCGCCGTGGAACATCACTCGTTCAAATCAGTTATCGCGTCTGTTTTGAGTGATTTAAACTTACCGTTTTCGTTAAAACCGGAGCAAAGAACAACAGATGTTTCTCCGTCGCTCTGCATACGTCATCTCCTTCATCAATCTGATTGGTTTTAAGAGTATCCAATTGCGCCCAGAGGAATTTGAGCTACGTCGTTTGGTGACGCCCCTTTGGAAATGATTTGTCTACATAGCTTCCCCAGACCCTACACTCAGTTTCAACTGAGAAGGGTCTGGTTTTAACCAGGCTAATCAGTTGGGCAACGTAGGGGTGGCATGAAAAGAGGTCGAAAAATGCAACCATTTTGGTCGCTGTCTGGATCCCTGCAAATTAGTGCTGCACGATTAATCGTATTGCAATCGCAATCGCGATGTCAAGCCTACGCGATTATATGACGCAAAATGCTGCGATTTTATATTAAATAAATAAATGAATGTAATTAACGCAGCATCTCTTATTTTTTGGCATCCTTTGGCTAGTGTTACATGATCCCCACTCTTATTCATGCAAATGCTTTTAAACCATTCATGCGCGATAAGACAAGAACATCAGTGAATGTCCTCCTGACACACACACACAGCCCACAGATAGACGCGCGCCAGTATCAAGTTCTCTTTCGCGGTAGAACGAACAACACACATGTATGCCAAAATGAACGCGCTGCCTGTGAATGTCCTGACTGTGACACGCAGAAAGACTCGCGGTAATATCGTGCGTGCGCACAAAACAGCATGCCAGAATACAGTTCTCTTTCGAGCTTGAACGAACAATAACACACACAATTAGGCCAAAATGTCTTTTTGTGAGTATCTTCATAACATAAGAGCAGTCTTATGAACGTGAAGAGATGTGACTCGAGAGAGAATGAGGCGCGTGTGAGATCTGCGTCTCTGACAGCAGCGGCTGGTCTTAAAGGGACAGTACACAGTAGCCACTAATTATATCTGTCGCTAAAGTTAATCAAAGAACAAAGGGAACAGAGAAAAACACTCACTGCTCTTGACTAAAGAACTTTTTTCTTTAGGCAGAATATCACTAATCTGTGTGTGCATTTATTTTCCTTGTCCAAGCAAGTTGACTCATGAAACCATTTGTTTATTATATCGCATATCGCAATATTGACCTCAATTATCGCAATATGATTTTTTCCCCAAATCGTGCAGCCCTACTGCAAATGTGTGTTAATTTTAACCAGCAGCAGTCATTTTTAAACAATAGTTGAGTTAAAACAGCCCAGCATGTAAACATTAAACATTTAATCCAACACAGCTGGGTCAAAACCACTCAGCGCTAGTTTCATCACTTTTTGATGGGCGCTGGGTTGGCAAAATAATTCAACATTTTTAGAGTGTGTTCTTTTCAAACTAGAGTGTTTTGTTGGAGTGTTTTCTCACACACCAAAATCTGGTCAGCAAGAACTGAAAAAGTTGTAATGCTGCTTAAGAGGAGGAATTAAAATCCTGTTGATTTGCTATAATACAGTTAATTCTAGACTGTCAGTGTTTATTCCGGGCTTTCAGTCTTGCTGGCACTCACAGCCTGAGGCTTTGGCCGTAGTGGGACTATTTTTTGTTGAGAGGAAGAAAAACAAACCATTAATAACTGGTCAAAGTTGGTTTTAAACAAGTTATTTAGCCTAATATTTATTCAATAATCATAAAGCAACTTAGTTTAACTGTAGATGCTGTATAACTGCTGACATAATTTTCTGGACATTTACAGATTGTTTTTACTTTTCCATTTTTAGATGTTCTTGCTTATCAGTAAATTCACCTTTTGATTATTACGATTGCCTGTGATGTTACTGACTTCATTCTGCAAGTGTTAAAGTCCCCCTGTGGTGATAATCAAGCTTTTAATGTAGTTTATATGTCTATGTGGTTTGTTTTAATGTGCTTTAAGACAAACCATGTGCAAATTCAAAGTCAACACCATTGCTGAGTATTTTCTTTTTAAAACTGCAGTGAACCAAAGACAAAAACACAGTTTAAAACCACTGGTGTTTCTTACGTCACAAACTACCTTGTTACCAATCAGGTCAACGTGTGATCATCAACGAGTGGATCTCTGAGCTGCTGTGATTGAGTGGAGGTGGGGCTAATTTGCATATTCATAGAACCACATATATACTAAATGAGGCAAGGGTGTAGAGTTACATTCAAGATATTTTAAGGCATGAAGAATTTTTTTTCAAGGAAAAAACGTTTAAATGATAACTCTCAAAGATGAGTTTTAATAGATACAATTATTGACTACAGGGAGATTTTAAAGTGAGTTTAATTTTAAAATCCATTTTAAATAAGTTTTAACCCAGCAATATAGTAATTTTTAAACAATAGTTGATTTAAAAAGCAGCACAGCATATGTTGGGTCATTTAACTCAACTCAGCATTGGGTTCGTCTCTTTTTGACCCAGTGCTGGGTTGATTTGAACCTTTTTAGAGTGTAAGCATCCTATTCAGTGGCTTGCATAACATGGTATATAGCATGCATTTGTTAAAAGAAAAAAAATATTGTAGTAATCTGGTTGTATTAATGACTATGTCCACCAAGACAAAATTTCATGTTACATTTCTGTGTAAGATAGTAAGGCTGTAAAATGTTAAAAATGTCAATTTAAAAGACTTTCTTGCGAGAATCAGTAAAGCTCTATAATAAAGGCAGCAACAATCTCTTTAATGGGCTCGGTATAAAGTCCATTATGTGCTTCCTCCATTTTGCCTTGTGGCAGGGCCACTGCTGGCTCGACAGCACATTAGCCACTACCAGCCTGAAGTGGGTGGTGTTTTGTTACATCATAAAATGTTATGAGAGCTATTACAGAGAGCCATCATCCTCTGCCACTCCATTGAGATGCTTCAGAGATACACATTTGGGGTGGGGGAAGGGCTCTCTTTAGACACATTACTTAGCAGGTAAGGGCCTTACATAAAGGCTTTCAGTGTCTGGATACATCAGAACAGGTACAGAGTCGGGAAATATAAACACAATTGTTTGTTGTGTCTTGATAAAAATGGCTGTATCAAGTGAGCAACAATAAGACTTTAAAAAAAATACTATAGTATTTTTATCTAACTGCCAAGCTTTTTTTTTTGTTGTTTCCCTATTCATTAGACACTTATTCCTAAATCAATCTATTCAACTAGTCACTATGCTATCAATTCTATGGGAATCTGATTCTGTGATTCGGGTAACTATTCACTTACGACTAGTATATATATATATATATATATACTCCAGTTAATGCTAATTCCAGTTCAACTACTTATTCTTTAGTTACCTGTAACTATTCAAACAGCTACTAGTATCTATTCCAATTTTCCTAGTACTAACTGAATAGAATCTAGCAACTGTTAATTAGACATTATGTACTAATTATTACTATTAAAAGTTTAAACTTAACAGTACGAATCTAAAAGAATCTAAAAACTAAAAACTGTTGGAATAGAAAAGTACTATTATAGGTAACACTTTAAAATAAGGTTTCATTAGTTAACTACTTAAGTTAACATGAATTAAGAATTAACAATACTTCTACAGCATTTATTCATCTTAGTTAATGTTCATTTCGACATTTATTAATACATTATTAAAATCAAATGTTGTATTTGTTAACATAATGCACTGTGAACTAACATGAACAATGAACAGCTGTATTTTTATTAACTAACATTAATAAAGATAAATAAATACTGCAACAAATGTATTGCTCAATGTTAGTTCATGTTAGTTAATACATAACCAATATTAAAAAATGAGACCTTATAGTAAAGTGTTACCCTATTATCTAATGAATTGTTACTAGTAAAACTGAAGTAGTTACATGCGAATAAATGCAAATAAATGTGCTACTAAAGGAGATGGATGTCAAGTATTGAGATAAGTAGTATCTCATGAACAAGTACTAGTGAACTAGTTTTAATATATAGGCTACTCCTATGAGACCTCGAGTGAAGAAGGCAGAAAAAAAGTATAAACCGAGTGCGCCGTCTAGTGGTAATTCAAGGAAAACCTCAGCAAGTAACCTCACAAGATAATGTTCAGCAGAAGTGGCAGAGCATGCGAAATGCAAATGTTGACAAAACTTTAGAAAGGAAACTTACGGTAAAAGACGTACTCAGTGTAACTTGACCATATCTTGTCGTCAGTGTGCTGGTTGACGACCGAGGCCGTCACTGACGAGTTGCACGCGACCATCTGGAAACCACACTCCGAGAGCATGTCGAAAGAGCGCTCCAGGTGCTTGAACTTGAGGTAAAAGCGGGACGTGTACCTGTCAGGGGTCCTATCCGGGTCCCTGCTCTCGTTCAAGGTCTCGCCAAAAACTTCTTTGGCCAGCGCAATCCTCCCACATATCATAATCCGTGGCACCCTCCGAAATTTGGCATCGGTTTGACTCTCCCTACCCATCGTACAAGATCCGCGATATCCGACGGTTATGAACCCGCTTTTTCTGTCGGCGGGAACGAGTGAGGGTGGAGGGCACATTCTCTGGTCGCTTCCTTGAGACCCATCCTCGTAATCACTGTGGATGTATTCGTCGGGACTGGGCTTCAAGTCGTCCGGGGTTAAGAGTTTCACCAAATCAGGCAATTGAAAGTACTCCGCTTCTTTCCTCAGCCTCCCCTTCTCAGGGAAGTGGTCAGGGAGGACAACTTGCTTGTCTCTGAGGTAGTCTAACACATATCTGAACAAAAACCCATCCCGGTCAATGAAATAACGACCTTTGGGGTCCCTGGCGAGATCATTCGATGCGTTATTTTTAGGAGAGAATATTTTGCCCAAAAGGGAGCCAGGATTGCTTATTAACGTGACGTGTCGGGTATAATACACTTGGCCCCCGACGTTTAGTTCGATAACATCTGGAAAACTGTTGTCTTTAGCTTTAGAGTTTCCACTTAACGCCATTGTTTCAGTCATGGGTGACAAAATATCCGAGGATGGAAAAGGCGGAAAAGTTCGCTCTACAGCTTAGGAAACGGTTAAGTAAATACAGACGATGGACCATGCACATTAAATGGCAAAACAATAGCATTTCAAGTAATTGGAGCAGGTACCTTACATTTTAAAAATCCACGTCTTCTGCACAGATGGGGGAAAAATAAAAAAAAGGAGCGAAAGTACGGTGAAATATCCGAGGAGGAACTATAGCACGCGCACACCAGAGAGTATGGGTTGCTCAGCAGCGAATGGACTGGGGCGCTTGTTTCTTCGCCTGAAAAAGCGTATGCAAACGGAAGCTGATGTTTAAATTCTGCAAAAACATTATAGAATAAAAGTATTTTTTTTCTGTTTGGCCGTTCCAAAGTTCCATACAAGTTCTGTGGCGGTTTGAATCCAACTTTTGACGACCAAATCGAACCAGAATCTACAGTTTTAAAAGAAAACAATCGAAAACATTTCAAAGCAAATGTTTCTACAATGGGGTTGATCGGTAATCCCAGCTGTTAAGAAGAAAATCCAGTGTGTGATCCTCTGCAATAATCCAGGGTTTTGCATGTTGGAAGGGTTTAGGAATGATGAAGATGATGCAGCATCACTCTATGTGCGCGCGATCAGGGCTGTGGCGCCAGAAAATAACGCTTCAGATGTTGTTGCCACAGCGGGCGGAAAAAAAAAAAAAAAAAAAAAAACATAATGGGTTATAAAAAATTACATCATCTTAAAGGAGTATGCACGCGATGCTGTGGCGTTGCTGGTTTTCGCGTCATTGTAGGCTATATATCATTGTCAGCCAGCTGTGTTCTAAACTTGATTTGGTTACAGGAAGGAAACCGATTGTCTGGAACATTTTGTGCTCTTGTGCTTTAATTAAAACATTTGCCAATGACACTGTATTTTTTAGAAGTATTCTCAGGTTGTGTGACGCTGTGAAGCCACAGTCAATTTCAGAACCTTGGACAGCGAAAACAAAATCTCTTCCAAGCTTGATTCACATCAGGGGTTCTTTACAGCAGGACTGACAAAGACCCTCGCATGTGATGACACCCTTCCTAAAATACAAAAGCCATTTATACAGATTTATATTTTTAAGAAATTAATTAAGCATGATATTTTAAAGACCGCATGTTAATAAATAATTTAACCAAATGGAAAGTCTTTTGAATTGCCATTGTAAAAAAAAAAAAAAAAAAAAAATTAAAATTACAATACTGAAATCTGAAATATATTCACTTTGTATTAAGATGACAGAGTATCTTTTTCTGCGTACTATTAAAGGCAGCGATGAGGAGAAAATCCCCAGAAATATAAGTTTGTATGTTGCAACCTTTACAAATAAACAATAAAAACACATACTACTCACTTTCAAAGGACTGTTAATCTAGTAGTTCATCATGTTGCTGATTCATGTAGTTTTGCTAAATTTCAGTTTTGTAAATGGTGCTTAAATCAATCATTTTACCCTACTATAGCATTTTTTACCCCCTGCAAAACCTTTTGTTGTTTTAATTTGATTTGATTTTCACAAAAACTGAGTAGCTCCATCAATATTAAATAAAAAATAAAACATTTTTCTTCAATCTTCTCACACTTTACAACCAGAAACAAATACTGTGTACTTTACTGTGGAAAGTAAGTTCATAGATAGAGCGACGACAGTGCATTCATTTGTAAGTAGGCCATGAGCTGTATTCATAAATGCATGCATGCCTTCACCTCTTGTATGCTACTCCTTTTTCAAAGATACTTGAGTGTAGCAGTTGACATGGCTTACTTTAAATAGCTCAAACTTGACTTGCGTCTGGCAGATTTCCTGTTGTTCTTCCATGAAAGCATTGGTATTCTTAATTTTTGAAAAGATTTTATTTTCTTTTTCATTTGAAGAGTCCCTAATGGCTCTCAGCAGGTACACTCTCAGAAAAAAAGGTACAAAAGCTGTCACTGGGGCTGTACCTTTTCAAAAGGTACACTTTTGTTCCTTTTAGGTACTGATTTGTCCCTTTTAGATACTAATATGTACCATTAAGGTACCAATATGCACCCTTTAGGTACAAAAATGTACCTTTTGAAAAGGTACCGCCCCAGTGACAGCTTTTGTACCTTTTTTTTCTGAGAGTGTAGCTGTATTTATCAGAGAGGCCGGTTCCTCTCGTTGCTCTCTGTTTCCTCAGCAGAATTGTCTTTGAAAACACAAAGCTTTATGTTTAAGGCAGTTAAACCAGGCAAGAAATAAGTCTGACTTAGAAAAAGCAGGTAGCTAGATTTAAGGATGGAGACTTTGACCTGTGATCATCTTTCTCCACAGTGTCTCCCTAATTTAATGCTTTTTATTCATTTTTTTATCAGTGCTTTTTGTGATCATTCCACTGGAACTTTAGACCCAGTCCAGTCAAGCTGTTCTAGTTTTAAAAGGCACAGATAACAGTTACAAAAGAATTTCATGCTATCACAAAGCTACCTTTTCATTTAACTAATTAAATGCTTCCGTAGGAAAGAACAAACCACCAAGCTTTCCTATTTTAGGATAGAGAACTTCTTTCATGCTAGAGTTTAGATACCAGGGGTCTTCCCTGGAGAGGCAATTATCCTGGAAGATTTCAATGTTCCCTGCATGTTCTTTTTTGACTAACGTATTTGCGAAGGTCAGTTAAAGGTCTTCAAGGGCACTGTTTCCGAATAAGCCAGGTCTAATTGATGTTTTATGTAATTTTACACAACCTTGGGGAGCAGCTAGCCACAATTAACATAATGTAACTACATTTTTCAGTAGCTTGACACTACTTCAACCAAGTAGCAGTGTAGCAACACAAAATGCCACCGTATAACATGCTTGTTTAGAATATGAACTAGCAATGGATGCGTCCAACAGTAAAGGTGATGATACACAGAGCAACCAGATGAGACACAGGGCCCACGACCGATCTAAATTATCCAGATAGAAATGTATTGCCCATTTTCAATGGGAAAGTGCCCAAGCAACAATCGCTCGGCAAGATTGCCCAAAAGTTGCTCAAAAAGTTGCCCTGTGTATCATCACCTTAAGTAATCCAAATTGGTTCAAGACTCAGGCTGAACTAAAGAAAACAATTACACACACAAAAGAAAGAGGTTACACAAAGGCACCTACTATAAATTACCATGGCAAATCCTTGGGTTTAGGCCAAATGTTTTCAGACATGGACAGTTGTTTTTTTGTTTTTTGTTTTCAGGATATTTGTGTGAGGACTTTTGTTGTTGACAAAAATGTAATGGCATTTAAATGCAGTTTTTAGAAATACAGTAATAATATAACTGAAAATATTTAAGTTTATTATTGCCTGTGGAGGGATTTTGCTTTTCTGTTCTTCATCTCCATGTAATGGGGATCAGAGATAAATATCCTGGGCAATGCACATGATATGATAAATAATGCATCTTTTCATTTCAAATTCATAACAAATGAATAAGTGAAGACGTCATCCCGTAATACCTTCAAAGTATTAGCTACTATTTTCTTGGAAACATCTTGGGAGTTATGCATGTATCCCCGGTTCCCTGAGAAGGGAACGAGACGCTGTGTCAGATTGATGCTACAGTTTGAGAACGCTTCTGCGTAAACCGGTGTCTGAAGCATGTGTGCCAATGCACCAATGAAACTGGTCTTTGAAGTAGTCAGATGATGACTCGTAAGCTACTCAGCGAGACTATAAATAGACGCACAAACATACGTCATCAGATTGTAATTGCCTAAAGCAAGACACCCAGGTGTGTGTGCAGTATAGCAAAGAGAAAGGATCTCGTTTACCTTCTCAGGGAACCGGGATTAAATATGTAACCCCAAAGACGTTCCCTTTTGAGGGAACTCAATGCTGCATCAGATTAACACAATAGGAATATAGAAACCCACGCCGCCTTACTGCAAAAATGCCTAGTCAAAGGAAGTTAATATGAATATGCACAAGTCTAAAGGTGATGATACACGGAGCAACTTTTTTGAGCAATGTTGGCGACTGATGTTGCTTGGGCACTTTTTCAACAACAAATTTCCATCTGTATACTTTAGGTTCCCTATTTTAATTATCAAAGCGCACGGCGCAAGTGCACTTAGGTCGTGTCCAAATCCACTTTTGCTAGTTTAACAACGGGGAAAAATGGTCAGCGCGCCCGGCGCATGGTCTAAAAGGGTTGTCCCTATTCTCTTAATGAGTAATGGGTGTGTTTTGGGTGTAACGTGAAATAAACCAATCAGAGTTTCATCTTTCATCCCCTTTAAAAGCCAGTTGCTATTCTTGAATGTGCATTTTGAATGTTCATACATTCATCACAAATAAGCTATAAGGTAATATGCTTAATCAGAATTATATACAGTTTCTAAACTCATTTTGGCCAATATGTAATGAATGTATGTTTGCTGTATCTTTGTGCATATGTGCATAATTCAGTAGTATTATTTTATGTCTGGTGGTTTGTGTACTTGATTTCTTTTTTCTTTAGTCCTGAAGGTTTATGATAAATGTTTTATTTTGCAGATATTTCACTTAAAATATAATCTTGAAGTTTTGGATATGTAAAGGATTAATTCAACAAAAACTAATCCAAGTGTTTGAAACAGATTGATTGATTGATTGATTGATTGATTGATTGATTGATTGATTGATTGATTGATTGATTGATTGATTGTTTTAGGGCCATTAAGTACCATATTTTTTGCATTGTGACATAATTTTCCTGACAATTAGGCACATCTCCCCATTATATTTGATTTAAATGAATAAAAATGAACAGGCACATTAAATGAGAATGAGAATTTTAGGTACACTCTCTCCCCAGCACAGTGCTGGAGGGTTCAGTCAAAAAGCAAATGGGGATTCTTCTATTCTGCATTTTAGGAAAAATTTTGTCATGCTATATGTATCAAGTATCAAGAGGTTTGTGCCAGAAGTGGGAGTGTGCGACTTAAAATATAGTTATGTAATGCAATACTATGAATGTTTTATGATACTAATGATACACTAAAAGAAGACAGCACAGAATAGGAAATCTTCGGATATGTGCTGATACGAAACAGTTTGAGTCTTATTTAACCCAAACAATTTGCCTTCTATTGCTTTCAGGTTTTCTTGGCCCCACCCAGCAACTGTTGCGAACAGACACACACACTAAACTAGGTCTGCCAGATTCTCAAGGGACAGACTGCCTCACTGAACATTAAGGGCACTAGCTAGTTTGCCCGAGCTCATAAACCAGTGGGTAAAACATTTGTCTTGGGTCTTGAACCCGCCAACACCCCCCACCCCCTCCCTCCCTCCCTCCCTCCCTCCCTCCCTCCCTCTCTCCCTCCCTCTCTTTTTCTCTCTCTCCCCCTCTCTCCCTCGCCCCTACTCTCCCTCTCTCTCTCTCTATTTCTCTCTCTCTCTTTTTTTAAAGGAATAGTTCACCCAAAAATGAAAATTACCCCATTATTTACTCACCTTCAAGCCGTAGGTGTATACGACTTTCTTCTTTCAGATGAATAGAATCTGAGTTAAATTAAAAAATGTCCTGGCTCTTCCAAGCATTTATAATGGCAGTGAATGGAGGATGAGATTTTGAAGCCCATAAGTGCATCCATCCATGATAAAAGTAAAACCACATGGCTCCGGGGGGTTAATAAAAGCCTTCTGAAGTGAAACAATGCATTTGTGTCAGAAAAATATCCATATTTAAAACTTTATCAAGTTAAATAACTACACTCTAACAAATCTTAGGTTATTTTTTCTACCCAAATCCTGGGTTGAGACTTTGATAATTTTTGGGAGGTTATTTCTTTCAGTATTTGGGTAGTTTTTGTGTTACCCAGCTGCTGGGTCAGACGTAACAACCCAGTGTTTGGGTAGTTTTCTTGTGTTACCCAGATCTTGGGTCAGATGTAACAACCCAGAGACTGAATTATTTATCGCAGGCTTTTTGCGACCTCTTCAGGAGAGAGCAGTGCAGCCCGTCAAAATGGTGCATGTCTTCGGCAAAATACGGGTTTGTGTACATTTTATTTTATCTATCAATTCGTTATTGTTCTGTATATCGTTTAAGTTTTATGCAAAGCAACATACAGGGGCGCGATGTGAGTCACCTACACTAGTGTCACGTGACTCGCGATTTTATTCAAAAATATACAGAATATAAATACGTATGATGTTAAAATATGTTCTCAGAACTGTATACTGTTTGTTTATGGCCAGGTTATGGAGCCTGTCACCGCATATTTCGGCTACGAGTGAAACGCAGGGCGGCGGTCTGAAGTTAGTAGTTCCTCCAAATTGGGTTGTTTTTAACCCAGTGTTTTTTAGAGTGTAGCTTCCGACAGACGGCCGTACGCATCGATTTACGGTGAAAGAGTAACCCCTGACCCGACGCATGATGTATTGACGAACACGGAAGCGCAGAGGATAGAGAACACCAAAATAAAACACCAGTCACGAATTAGAAGTCTAAAACGAGATTTTTTAAAGAGAAATGTCGGAGGAGCTTGAGTTTGTTGCCCAGCCCTGTTTGTTTGAACAGCGTCAAAGCTACTCCTACATCCTACGTCATACATTGCGTCGAGCTATAAACATTCTTTTTATGTTCTACAGAAAAATAACAGCATGCACATTTTGGAATGATAGGAGGGTTAGTAAATAATGAAAGAAACTTCATTTTTGGGTGAACTATCCCTTTATGCTGCAGGTCCATTATCAGCTGTTGTGAACCAGCAGGACAGTGCAGGTGTGGAAAGGAATTAAGCACACTGTCTGGAAGCACAATACTAATTTAGCATCACTGACCTGCAGAAATCAGCTGAAACATCCATAGGTTATCACCATCACCAGAATTAAAGCGCCAAGAGTTCTATATAACTAGATTCTTGTGTGTTTATTATTTTGACAAATACAATTATGCTTTCTGCTCCATTTAACACAGATTCCACTTCAAATTAGCACAAAAAAACTGGAAAAAAGCCTGAAGAAATGAAAATATGAATACAGCATGAGACTAAAGATTCA
Organism: Vimba vimba; assembly: GCA_022828995.1. Classification (NCBI taxonomy): domain Eukaryota; kingdom Metazoa; phylum Chordata; class Actinopteri; order Cypriniformes; family Leuciscidae; genus Vimba; species Vimba vimba. The sequence continues at coordinate 32,775,948 of CM040829.1, read as the reverse complement.
TGTAGCATAGAAGCACAATGGCAAGTGCTTAAAAGAACACACAAGGCCTTTATTTGTTTGATCTTTTATTTATTATCTTTTATAAATTTTTAAAGGGCTGCTCAAACTGAATGCTTAATGCAATCTCAGTAGCCTAACCATATGAGGGACAACACAAAGTATATTCAATCATTACATACGGTATATGACTTTCAGCCTGGGAACAGAGTTGATCTTGTTTGATTGACCTCTGGATGTATTAGTTTTTGTTTTGCACGAATGACGTTACACTTACTTTATGGGTGGTTCCCTTGGCCTGGGAGAGAGGTTTCTTTGAAGCACCAGAGGGGTTTTCAGTAATCAACATGAGTTCAGCATCTTCTTATTTTCCTCCATTTTGCGTTTTCTCTACCAGTCAAGGTTAAAGTAACCTTCTGAAGTTTGTTTTTCTGTTTTCTTCAACTTACAGGAAAGTTTTTTTTGCTCAAAGGTTCTGTCACCAGTTACCTACCCTGATGTTGTTCCAAACCTGTATGACTTTCTTTCTTCTGTAGAACACAAAAGAAGATATGAAAGCTTTAGCATAAGTTCTGCTGGGAAGACTCAATTACTACGTCACTTATTGTCTTCACTTCTATCCAATCATATTCTTATGCTCACTGTATAAAAGCACGGTACTTACTAGGGGTTGCACGACTACTGATTTCTGCTAGTCGATTTCTTATCAAAACAATACTCGAGTTACTCGACTACTCGTCGTTCATGCTACTGTAAATGAAAAGGCATGAAATAGATAGATCTTATCAATAAATATTTATTAATCCATAGCCTAATGCAACAATTACATAAGTAAACTCTCAAAACATTATAATTATGACATTTCATTTTTAAATTCTCATGTAGCAGTCTAAAGCCAAATAGCCGTTCTTGCCTTTCATTTCAGACGTCTGCTTCTAGGGGCCGTTCACATATCGCGTCTTTTCCGCGCTCAAGGTCGTTATTTCAAATGTAGGCGCGCGGCGAGCGCACTCATAATGAAAGCAACATGGTGCGCTAGTTTTTCCAGGCGGGTTTTTCCTTCTCATCTCCAGAAATATATCTAGTAGTAAAGCTAATGCAAGGGCTAGAAATAAATTAATCCTTTGCTGAATGATACTTCGTCGTCGTCATCATGGAAAGCGCAGTTTGGTTGCATAGCAACGACAGACGCCACGGGACCGCAAGCGCTTGTAGGAGACAGTGGCACGGCCGCGCGCGCTTTCCACAAGTTTTTAGACACAATATGTGAACGGCCTCTTGCAGAGTTGGTCAATTACAATATTTTTGCCATCCTTGGTGAAATACTTCCACACATCTGACGTGTGGTGTCTGTTGGTGACGTTCGCCATTTTTAATTCATTTATGGTTAATGGACGCTCGAGTAGTCGATTGTTTCCGACAGTGTCGACTAGTGGTTGAAGTAGTCGATCTATCGACTACTCGACTAGTCTATGCAAGCCCTCCCAGTCAGCAAATTTCCTTTGGCAAAGATGTGGGCCAGATAAACAGCTGAGCTGTGGCCCAGATTAGTTTGTGTTTACCGGCCCAGATATGGCCCACATCTCCTTTGCCAGAACTGAACCAAAGGACTGCCATAACTCCACCAAGCATGAGCCAAATACTACAATTTCATGTGGCCCATATGTGGGCCTGGTATGCAACTTCAGTATGGTTGAGTTCTGTTAAAATCTAACGGCCCTTATGTGGCCCACATGCAGCTGACAGTATTTAAAGTCTTATTAACTCACAGGTAAATTAAACACTCAACAACAAATGCACTCAAAACAATTTATTTTGACAAGCATTTAAATAATTACAGCTAAAGTGATGTACTTAATTACAGTAGTATTCAGTTGAAAACATTTCATAAAAAATAAATATCATTACAGCAGAGTTGAATTTAATAATTACAGTAGTATTCAGTTGAAAACATTTAAGAATACATAGAATTACAGCTACTCAGTTGTACTTATTTTAAGTAGAATTCAGTTGAAAACATTTAAGAATACAAATTAATAATATAAATAGCATTCAAAGTTAATTTTTTACACCAAAGTTCAAAACACTCGATCAAAGCGTGTAGTAATGTTATGTTCAATTAGTCTAATGAGAGTAATACAAATAAATCACAGTAACTTGGTAAAGAGAACTTTAAAGAGAAATTGAGAAAGTTAAAGCAAACTTGAAAGGTAAAGAGTTGAGAAGTGTGTTGATGTGCAGAGAAGTCTCCAATGAGGCTCGGACTTTTCCAGTAAGGGGATTCTGCCTGACTGCACCTGCAATAAAGAAGAATTTAAATAATGTTAGCAGCAATACAACCTGGAAGCTAGAGCTGCAGGAGAATGAAAAAAAAAATCATTAATGTAAATATCCTTTAATATTTTAATTGCAAATATTAACAATTAAACACCTCTGAATTACCACTGTATGAAAGTTTTTTCCAGTAAATTTTCAAAAGGAATTGCAAATTGTATTTTTCAATATGTGGGCCAGAATTATACCATAATTCCTTATGACAAATTATTTAGATTTTTAGAATACTTTTGCACCAACCGGTTAAAATTTATGGCACTGCATGTATTCTGATTTTTTTTAAAGACATGCACACTCTAATGTAAAAACACACCAACACAGATAGCATTAATGTCATGTTTTAGTCCAAAGACAGAGTCTACAAAAAGAAGTGTTTTTACTAACACAAAATAAACTAGATAAAAAGATAATCCGCAATGATGCGAGACAATTTGGAAGCAGAAACACACAAACAATAATGGGCCAAGTACTGAATGCAAGGAGGAACATAAAGGGTTAGTTCGCCCAAAAATGAAAATTCTGTCTGTAATTACCCTCAAGTTTTTCCCACTTCTGGGTTGTACGTCAGAGCGTAGACTCACTATTGGCCGACGCTGGTCATGTGTGGGATGCTGGCCAATCGTGAGCCTACGTTCTGACGTACAACACAGAAGCGCTGCGCTGTTACACTACGTGAACTCACTTAGAGGAAAATGAAGAGTTGAATAAAGTTGTTATTTTTGCTTGTTTTGCGCACAAAAAGTATTCTCAACACTTGATAAACTTAAGGTTGAGCCACTGTATTCTTAAACTATTTTAACAATGTCTTTACTAACTTTCTGGGCTGGCAAGTTTCAATAACAGAGAAGCCTATGGAGGAGTGAGAAATCTCTCAGATTTCATCATAAATATCTTAATTTGTGTTCCGAAGATGAACAAAACTCTTACGGGGTTGGAACAACATGGGTGACTAATTACGGACAGAATTTTCATTTTTGGGTGAACTAACCCTTTAAATACACAGTGATAATGAACTAAATACAGATAGTTGTAGGCATGCGCTGGTGTTTGGCTCGATCTCATGGTGCAAATGACCCTATAGGTTGATTTTACTCCGAACCATCCCTTTAAGCTCTGAACCATGAATTTGTGACTACTATTACTGAGATAACAGAAATAAAAATGCAATGTTCTGTAAAGCAGTTTTGAAAAGTTGTGTATTGTGCAAAGTGCTATACAAATAAAAGTGACTTCTAAAAAAGGTCTCACCAATGACAACTTCCTTTACGACCAGGCGTTGGACACCAATCTTCCCATTGACTTCTCTCCAATTCATAACGTGCCACAGCAGTTGTAAAAGTGCCTTTCAGCACTCTCCACACGGTGTTATCCAGGTCAAAGCCACCAACCAGACCCAGATAGGTAATCTGATAAAAAATAAAAAAAAACATTGTGTAAGTGGTTGAAATATGCATTTAAATAGACCACCCTAAAATGAAAGTGCTTTTATATTCAAAAATGAACTATAAACTATTACTTACTCCATCTGAAACCATATTTTCTAGGTTTTTAATATGGAAATTATTGTCATTGCCCCACCCATACCGCACATTAGGGCTGGGCGGTATGACAGTATACCATTGCATGGTATATAATCTCTATCGTTAGAAATCAGAGTAATTATAAAAATGTCCTGCCTCTTCCAAGCTTTATAATGGCAGTGAATGGCCGCTCAATTAATTGATAGTTAACAGAAACAGCAATTCATTGTTTGTTCATGTTAGTTCACAGTGCATACTAAAGTTAACAAGTACAATTTTTGATTTGAATGTGTTAGTAAATGTTGAAATTAACATTAACACATTAATATATGCTGTAAAAGTGCAGTTCATTATTAGTTCATGTTAACAAGGTATTTCAATCGGGTATTGTATCGAAAGTCATAATTTTGGTATTGTGATGACACTAATAGCCTAACCTAACGTTACAACTTTAATTTTAAAGAGGGAAAAGTCATGAGAAAAAGTCTTGGTTGAATATCATTTCAGAGTTAAATAAAAATATACATACAATAATGCACACGCATTATTAATAAAAAATAAAGACATCTTAATTTAAAACGGCAAACCAGCGAACTGCTATAGCCTACATTGAACTTTATTGTAAGTTATAGCAGTAAACTGAGGAAAATATTAGCTAGTTCAACCCCTTCCTCGATGAAACGAATATCTAAACGCATAATAACATGCAATACTGACACATAATGCTGCATATTTCAATTATATGACCTTAAAATGCCAAAACATCACTTACCTGAATGTACACAGTCGTGAGGAAAGCAGAGTAAATGGCGTCAGCTGCACAGCGTCGCAGTCAAACTCGCGCCGTAGTCTCACTCCACCAATAGGAGGGGAGATGCAGAGCAACCTGAGGTGTGGAACGGTGGATATTTGCCACACTTAATTTCAGGATTCCTGCGTTTTTCCACGTATAAGCCAAATGTTTACCACAAGTCGGTGTTTCTCACTGTGTGCCATAGCTCAACCACATATGGTTCTCATGTGTTTGTTGTTATCTGGGCCATATACCTCAAAATCAGTTGTGAACCAAGAGAGCATTTCCCGCAGATTTTAAAGTTATGGCAAAACAAATTTGGCTACAATTTGGCCCATATCTGTTCAGCCATGCCACATCTAGGCCATATGTGCCAGATAATACCCACATGTGGCCCAAATGTAATTGCTATCTGGGCTAGTACTTACACATGTTTGAGTTCGCAGATACTGAAGCGACGATTACCCCCATCCTCCCCACCACCACCAGGATGGTCCTGTCCATACCTCCCAGGGGGGGGGGTAGGCTGTGCCCCTGCCTTCGTCTTCAGGCAGGAATTGCAGATCCGATACTCTCGGATTATGCACCACGGACGGGGCCTAAGCCAAATGACTTTGTAGATTATCAGCTTGCTGAGCTGTCAATAAATGTATGGTTTATTGAAATAACTCTCCCGAGTCTTTCTGGTAGAACTTTTGAAGTGACTCAGTGTTTGTTTGTTTTTGTCCATACAATGAAAGTCAATTGAGTCCAATGTTTTTCAAAACATTAGATTTTGTGTGAAATTTTGCAGGCATAAAAAGTCCATTGTCAGTTGTCAATGCTGCAATGTATTAAGCACAGTTTGCACAGAAGTTACTTTCAAACCAAGCCGGTTTATGTTCATCAATGCAGCACATTCATGAGGCCAACATGAACCTGTTGTAAAATCTGCATGACAACTCTCGGGAGATTGGTATGGTAATCGAGATTGGCATGGAAATGGGTATGACCATGTTAATGTATTTGGTCTTGGTGGAATATATCTGCTAAGCTGGTGCTGCTGCAGAGCAAGTACCGAGACACGTCAAAAGGACTTTAAGCCAATGGAATCGCTAGGTTATGTTTATGTTTATGACACCTTTTTCAGGTACCCAGATGAGCTCTCTAATATACAGTATTTCTATGGATGTCAATGAATATTAGGAAATATCAGGCCGCAAAATGGTGCGATTAACCAATTAGAATCAAGAGAGCCGTGTAATAAATGTAAGTAGCGTAGATCAGATAATTTGCTTGAGAATTTGATCAGAATTGTTGTTCATATTAAAATCGTGATCGCAAACCGTTGAGATTGTTGAGATTGTTGAGATCTCTTCTGAAACTCAAGATACATTTGAGATTATTGGGGTCTTCTTCTCAAGAAGATATCCTTTGCTCTCTGTTTAATCCAACACAATCTAATACATCCATACATTTTCATACGAATCACATCTACGAAATCACCACCTCATAAAGTGTCATGTTTCGTCATGAGATTCTGTTGCTTAATCTCAATACCATCTAGGAGAAAGAACTAAGATATCAAAGAGATACACACAAAATAAATGATGAATGAGCTTTCATATAAAATATGTAAATATCTCTGTAGGCTGGAAAGGCAATAAAGACTCAATGATAAATTAATTCCTATACATAAAATGATGCAGAGCAGCTGATTTTCTTTTACTATGTGTAGCGTTTTTTTAAACGCAGAAACATTGCACATTTTGCTGATTGTAGTTTCATATCCTCAGTATCTCATTAAAGCCCAGGCATAGTTTGCCATTCCAGGCTTCTGCTATTTTTGGAGCCTTGGAGGGTATTGCATGATTCACTCTCTGGATCCTAAACTAACTTTTGTCAGGCTGCAGGTCTCCAGCAAGGAGCTGATGATGAATTATTTGTTTTAAGGAGGCCTGCTTGCCACATGGGGTTAGACTATAATTGAGACAGAGCCTTAGCCACAGAGGGACTCTGCCACTGCCAGCTGTGATTCCATTAGACGTCGCCATGCTCCTGTGGTACCCTGTTTTTCCCGTCACACTTCTCAGCCCTGAAAAGCACAGCAGACTCGCAATTTTCAGCATAACAGCAGATCGTGCTGCACGGATTTGACGAACTTGAAGGGGTGTTGATATATTATGCCCTCGGCTACTAGATTTTGGCATATGGCTTCATGTGGGAGATAATTGTTTAGGGTAGCGAGGGAGCATGCTCGGATGTATATGCTAACAAACACACATACGCACACGGTCAAATCGCTCCTGCATAGTTATTTAAAGCCTTTAACCCACACATCAAAAAGGTTTGAAATATAAATGAATGAAGAGGAAGCTAAATATTCCAGTCTGTTAGTGTTCATGCTCTGTTCAGTGCTTAAGCATTTCCAAAATTGTGCTCCCAGTAACAGACCTTAAAGGAAACGGTGTGTTTGCAAACAAACATGCCCTATTTCCACAGGTCTCTGATGCATTCAGTCAGAGCATGGAATCAGAGTGAAGGGAGCATGTGTGTGTGTGTGTGTGTGTGTGTTTTATGCGCTGAAAAATGCGCTGTTGTAATCTGCATGTACAGCCAGGCAATCTCGCAGGATTAAAGCACAAAACATTAGCAGAAGGTAATTATTCTGGAATGGCGATTCACTGACCTAGATTTGTGATGCACCCTCTGACGCTTTTCAATTTTCTTTCATTAAAGGAATAGTTCACCCTAAAATAAACATTTTGCATCATTTCCTCCCTCCTGTGTCATTACAAACACGGCCCTGACGTCTAGGCTAAAACAAGGCAAAATTTGGTCTGTCAGTGAAAATTGAATAGACGTCTAATCATAGCCCAGGAATAGATGTACAGGCTACACATAGAACATGTCAAAGAAATGAAACCAAACATCTTGTAATCACTGTTGACTTTGCTTACATAATGGAATATCATACTGAACATCTCGCAAGTTATTTAGGCAAAAACGACATTTATGTAACCAAATTCCAGGTTATTGTGTCTAGAAGTGGGTTACTCATAGCCAGACTAAATCGGGTCTACAGTTAACCTAGACAGTCAAATGACGGCTATTGCTTGCTGGGTATGATTAAGGCCGAAACATGTTTTGCAAGCTAATTCAGTGTCCTAACTTAGCATATTATTGTCACGGTGTGGTGCAGGCAGAAGACGAGGGAGAATCAAAAGTAACAATATAGTTCAAACAGGTACAGACAGGCAGAAGGTTCACACAAACTTAGGAGATCAGACAAGGACTGACAGAATGGAACTAAATACAAACACAGATGAACACTAACAGAACACAGGTGATACAAATGACAATGACTAAACAGCTGATACAACTGAACTGATAACGAGAGTAACCATAGATACAAATGAGTGGCGGGAAAACAGAACAAAGGAAGACATGTGACTAATGAAAACAAGACTCAGACAGAACACAACTGTGATAGTACTCCCCTCCCCGTAAGGCTCGTCCTCGCGCCGTTGATGGACCAACTGCGGAGGGAGGGAGTGCACTTCATATGCACTTTCGGTTTTGTGGATAATGGCTGCCGCGTGTGCATGTCTGTTAAGTCCATGGGACCGTGTCCCATTTGTCATTTTAGGTTTCAGAAGGGTGCTCGCAAGCGCCCCCTTTGCGGTCGATATGCGCCCTCGATGCGCACTTTTGCAGAGCCCGCACTGGTGCGAGCTCCACAGCAAACTTCTTCCTGACAGTCAAAGAGGCATTACGTCATAAAAGTGTGGACTCGTAGGGAGACCGCGAGTGCTTTGGGTGCCATTTGGGACAGGGCCCAAATGTCATTTAAGACTTTTAGTTTGTCAAGAGAATTAAAGCACCATTTTTGAAAAGTGTGCATGTGCGAACGTGCTCTAGTACATAAGAAGTCTATGATTGAATCTGGAAATAAAGCAAAATAACTGAGAAATAGTCCTCAGATGCCATGTCCGTAATTTATTGTAAAACATCTAGCATTAATTAAATCTCAAAGATTCATTAAAAGTAGTTATTACTCCACCACGTCCGTGACATAAAAAACCAAAGTGGTTTAACGACCAATTTGCGACAGTACGGTTTCGGGAAACAGTCATGACTAGCAAGTTGATTTCTTCAAAGATGCATCGTACTATGATAGTTAAGCAGCGAGTTACGTCGTTGTACAGGAAACGCACCACTGATTGGTCAGGCATTTCTTTCAGTATGGCGGCATGGGTATTAATGTTCCCATATTGTCAACACCAGCCTTCTGGGTTACTGGGTAACATATGTAACCTGAGACGTTCCCTTTCGAGTGGTATTGCTTTGCCATAGTCAAGTCAAGTCAAGTCATCTTCATTTATATAGCGCTTTTAACAATGTAGATTGTTTCAAAGCAGCTTTTTACATAGATATGCGTATAATTTAAGGTAACAGAGATTGTTTTGGCTTTATAGCGGTTCTTTAATAAAGTTATTTTCCAGCTAAAGTTAGTTTTGATTGATTTGCTTCCATCGCAACGATCATTTGTTATTAAATTAGGGGTCGCTAAGACGACACCATTCTCTCTACACAGACTTTAAACGCGAACCTGTGAGAAATGCTGATGGCGTTCACATGCGCATTTAGAATTGGTTCTATAGTTATGCGCATTTGAATATATGTGCGCAGGTTTGGAATTCCCTACAAGCCAAGCCTAAACAAAGTACTTGTCTTTCCTTATAAATTTTGATAAAGAATTTTATTTTATTTTGTCACTTCGGGGTAGGAACGCGAAACGAATTTTCCCAACAACTTCTTATCTGTATAGTGGTAGAGGGATCCTCCATAGGGAGAGACTAGTTGGCACTTCAGCACTGCGTTGCCATCGGGTCCAGGCGAAGGTCCTTCGTCAGATCTTGATACGGCCTGGATCCGGCAGGCTGCGGGAAAACCTCGGGATAAACACAGACACTAAAATTAGCGTAGATGCCATTCTTCTCATGATGTAACGAGTACATCAGGATTTATGGGAAGTGTTCCCGGTTCCGGCTGACCTAATCTATGCAGCCTAACATTGAATTATAGAAGTCTATAATGTATTATGTGAATGCTAGGTCAAAGAGATGTGTCTTTAGTCTAGCTTTGAACTGACAGTGTGTGTCTGCTTCCCAGACAATGTTAGGAAGACTGTTCCAAAGTTTTGGTGCTAAATAGGAGAAGGATCTACCGCCAGCAGTCGATTTAGATATTCTAGGTATTATTAACTGGCCGGAATTTTGAGATCGCAATAGACGTGAAGGACTATAATGCGTTAAGAGCTCGCTCAAGTACTGCGGAGCTAAACCATTTAGTGCTTTGTAAGTAATCAGCAATATTTTAAAATTTATGCGATGTTTAATAGGGAGCCAATGCAGTGTTGACAGAACCGGGCTAATATGGTCATACTTCCTGGTTCTGGTAAGAACTCAAGCTGCTGTGTTTTGAACTAGCTGTAGTTTGTTTATTAAGCGTGCAGGGCAACCACCCAGTAGAGCATTACAATAATCTAGCCTTGAGGTCATGAACGCATGAACTAATTGTTCCGCATTTGTCAATGAGAGCATATGTCGTAATTTAGATATATTTTTAAGATGGAAAAATGCAGTTTTACAGATACTAGACACGTGACTTTCAAATGAAAGATTGGTATCAAAGAGCACACCCAGGTTCCTAACCGACGACGAAGACTTAACAGAGCAGCCATCAAGTGTTAGACGGTATTCTAGGTTATTACGTGAGGCCGTTTTTTGCCCAATAATTAGAAACTCTGTTTTTTCAGAATTTAGAAGTAGGAAATTACGAGTCATCCAATTTTTTATATCAGCTATGCATTCCGTTAATTCTGTGAATTGATAAGTTTTGTTAGGTTTTGAAGAAATATACAACTGAGTATCATCAGCATAACAGTGGAAGCTAATTCCATGTTTCCTAATGATATCTCCTAATGGTAGCATGTACAGAGTGAACAGCAGCGGTCCTAGTACTGAGCCTTGAGGTACGCCATACTGAACTTGTGATCGATGAGACATCTCTTCATTTACTGCTACAAACTGATAACGGTCAGATAAGTATGATTTAAACCATGCTAGTGCAATTCCACTAATGCCAACATAATGTTCGAGTCTATTTAAAAGAACGTTGTGGTCAATGGTGTCAAATGCAGCACTAAGATTGAGTAACACTAATAGAGAGATACAACCACGATCGGATGATAAGAGCAAATCATTTGTGACTCTAACGAGAGCCGTCTCGGTACTATGGTACGGTCTAAATCCGGACTGGAAATCCTCGCAGATATCATTTCTTTCAAGAAAGGAGCACAGTTGTGAGGATACTGCCTTTTCTAATATCTTTGACAGAAAAGGTAGATTCGAGATCGGCCTGTAATTGACTAATTCTGTAGGATCAAGTTGCGTTTTTTTAACAAGCGGTTTAATCATAGCCAGCTTAAAGTTTTTTGGTACGTATCCTAGAGACAAAGACGAATTAATGATATTAAGAAGAGGATCTATGACCTCTGGAAGCATCTCTTTCAGTAGCTTAGTCGGTATAGGGTCTAACATACATGTTGTAGATTTAGATGATTTTATGAGTTTAGTAAATTCTTCCTCTCCTATAGCAATAAATTAATCAAATTTTTCCTCAGGGAGACTACAATGCACTGCCTGATGCGATACTGTAGTAGACGGTTGCATAGTTATAATATTTATGTCCCTGATATTATCAATCTTATAAGTGAAGAAGTTCATAAAATCATTACTGCTGTGCTGCTTGGAAACTTCGGTGCTTGAAGCTTTATTTTTCGTTAAATACCTAGGATTATGTTTATTTTCTTCTAATAGGTTTGAAAAATAAGCAGATCTAGCAGCTTTTAAGGCCTCTCTGTAAGCAATCAAGCTCTCCTTCCATGAAATGTGAAATACCTCTAGTTTTGTTTTCTTCCAGTTGCGTTCCATTTTTCTGGCTGCTCTCTTAAGGGCCCGAGTGTGCTCGTTGTACCACGGCGTTGGACTATTTTCTTTAATCTTCTTTAAGCGCAACGGAGCAACTATGTCTAAAGTGCTGGAAAAGAGAGAGTTAAAAGTTTCTGTTGCAATATCAAGTTCTTCTAAGCTATCTGGGATGCTGAGATGATGAAACTGATCAGGAAGATTATTAATAAAGCAATCTTTAGTGGCAGAAGTGATAGTTCTAAAATATTTGTAACACGGAGTCGGCTTTGCAGCCTTGGCTAAATGTAATTTACACGAGAATAGGTAATGATCTGAGATGTCATCGCTCTGCTGCAGAATTTCAACGGCATCAACATCTATTCCGTGTGATAATATTAGATCTAGAGTATGATTACGACGATGAGTAGGTCCTGACACGTGTTGTCTAACTCCAATTGAGTTTACAATGTCTTTAAATGCCAAACCCAATGCATCTTTTTCATTATCGATGTGTATATTAAAATCACCAACAATTAGTACTTTATCTGCAGTCAATATTAATTCTGATAGAAAGTCCGCAAATTCTTTGATAAAGTCTGTATGGTGCCCTGGTGGCCTGTATACAGTAGCCAGCACAAATCTCAAACGTGATTTATCAACACTATATATTTTTACATTAAGCACCAATGCTTCAAAAGAATTATATTTAAAACTTGATTTCTTAGCGGTTTTGAAAATATTACTATAAATTACAGCAACACCACCCCCTTTGCGTTTCAGACGAGGCTCATGTTTATAACAGTAATCTTGTGGGGTGGACTCATTTAAAGTAATGTAATCGTTTGGTTTTAGCCAGGTTTCTGTCAAACACAGCACATCTAGATTATTATCTGAAATCATATCATTAACAACGAGTGCTTTTGAAGTAAGCAATCGAATATTCAGCAACCCAAGCTTTATCATTTGTTCATCTGTATTATAGCTGTTTTTTATTTGTTGAACATCAATTAAATTTTTAACCTTAGATGGGTTTAAACGTTTTTTGGAATTCCAAGTTCGGGGGAACAGACACAGTCTCTATATGATGATAGGTGAAAGAGGCTCTATGTGATGGGATTTATCTGACCTTGGTGACGTGAGGCCGCTAGCAGACGGTCGGTTTAGCCAGTCTGTCTGCTTCCTGACCTGAGTCCCAGATTGTCATGTTTGAGCTCTAAGACTATGAGCCATATTACTAGAGAGAAGAGCAGCACCATCCCAGGAGGGATGAATACCATCTCTTTTCAACAGGTCAGGTTTGCCCCAAAAACTTTTCCAATTGTCTATGAATTCTATATTATTTTGCGGACACCACTTAGACAGCCAACTGTTAAGCGAACACAATCTACTAACTATCTCATCACTCCTGCGAACAGGAAGGGGGCCAGAGCAAATTACAGTCCTTGACATCGTACTTGCAAGTTCACACACCTCTTTAATGTTAATTTTGGTGATCTCCGACTGGCGGAGTCGAACATCATTAGTGCCGACATGAATAATGATCTTAGAGAATTTACGATTAGCATTAGCCAGCACTTTTAAATTTGCTTTGATGTCAGGCGCTCTGGCTCCCGGCAAACATGTGACTATGGTGGTTGGTGTCTCTATTTTCACGTTCCGTGTAATAGAATCGCCAATAACTAGGGCACAATCATTCTCAGTGGGTGCTTCACTGAGCGGGGCAAATCGATTTGTTATGGAAATCGGAACTGAAGAGTCGTTTTTTTGATCTGCGACTAGAGCGATCCCTCACTGTCACCCATTTGCCCGGCTGCGCAGGCTCTACTTCAGCCGGAACCGACTCATGTAAAGAGTTCACTATGCTAGGCGCATGCAAAGCAGTATTTAAATCTCTAGCACTCTTACTATCCTCAATTAAGGTTTGGATGCGTGTCTCTAATTCTGAAATCTTCTCCGTCAACCTAACTGTCTCCTTACATTTATCACATATAAATCCTATATTGCCAACAGAGAAGGCTATGCTAAACATGTGACATGAAGTGCAGGTGACAATAACAGGACAAGACATTACTCACCGTGTTTGTTGACTGATTCTTACTCACCTGAGCTTTTTATGAACTCAAAGGTGCGGGCGCGCGAGAGAAAAATAAATAAATAAAAATAGTTGAGCGCACGGGTGACGCGTTAACAGGCTAGCGAATTACTAGCGTGTTGTGCTAGTAGTAACGGAAGCTAGCGATGTCAGGTTAATCTGAGATGTTGGGTAAGATGTATTTTAGTAGTATAAACAACTAGAAATTGTAGTTAATGATGGTTCAAAACAAAGAAATACGAGGCTTAAACGGAGCTTACAGCACCGAAGCAAACACACTCACAGCAGGCAGCGAGGCAGACAGGAGCAATCGATCCTATACTTCACACAATGCCTAAAAAGGTATTCAATTAAATATCTTTCATCATAGGTATTCGATTAAAATCTGGTGACGTGCATTTCAGGCTTCTATTTATGGTCTCAGTGACACACTTACGCTATGACACATGAACACGTTTTGGCCAGTAAATTGCCTCGTTTCCACACATGCTTCAGATACCAGCTCATGTGCGGAAGTGTTTCCATAGCATCAGCACCATGACACAGCGTCTTGTTCCCTCTCAAGGAACCGGGTTACAAATGGTAACCTGAGACGTTTCTAACACAATTCAAAACATTGTGAAGTTCACCTTACATAGCTAAAAGCTTCTGCATCACAAACATATCTTAAAGGCCCACTGAAGTGCCTTGGAACGCGCAGCATTGTATGATACGTTGACGTAATTTCCACTGAAACAGGAAGCTAAGGCAGGTCATATTGAATGGCTCCTCCCACTTTTCAAATAGCCAATACCGTTTACTTTACCTCACAGACTGCAAGTCGTACTTGACAGATGATACATTGGATTCAATAGTAGAGGTATAAATAAATTCTAGCCATTTCATTCTTAACCAACCTACAGTTGGAAAACAGAATAAAACTGAAGCGTTTGAGCAACCGAACACACATCTCCAACCCATGTTGCTCTGTGACGTGTCAACGGTTGCTTTGGCCAGGTGGTATTTATAGCATAGGAGGCGGAGCTTTAGATTCTGGAGAGCATTTGATTGGACAGAAGATGTGATGAGAAGCTGAAGTCCGCGGTGATGTCATAAAAATCCGTGATCCATTTTAGCAGAAGTGAGAGACTGTAAGTTTTGAATGTTTATATCTCTTAAATGCGAATTTTGTCATTATTTTGGAACACACCAGCTTATTCATAACCGTAAGGCAAACATATTCATACTAAAAGCTAAAAAACTTACATTTTGATTTCAGGAATACAAGACCCTAGAGAAATCAGGCCCATTTCAATTCAGATAAAAACCCATGTGACAAATACATTTTTAAATCTTATATCAAAACAGATAATGTTGTCTACTTTGACTTGGTGACTACTTGTAACCAAGACAGACACTGCAAGAATAATGTCAGAAACTGTTACAGCACTTTAAGATGTGTCAGTGCCACATTGTTTATCACAGTTCTTGTGGAATTTTTTAATCTCAGAATGAAAATTTCTGCAGTGCCATCAGTGCTTTTGACTTCTCAGCCTCCGCTTTCTGAATATTTACTCTACATCCTACACTCAGGTCTTCTGGCATTCCACGTGCAGAGTGTGATGAAAGAATCATGAAAATGACAGGGTTTTTACCCCATATTCCCAGAAGGGGCTCACTGGCTTTTGTATGTCGAGTTAAATGTGGTGTAAAATTCTGATTTCCTGGAAATTAAATGAATAATAATAAAAAAACGACACACTGCTCTATCTGCTGTCATAAATTTTTATTTTGTTATAAATAGGTTATATATAGAGAGAGAATATATGTGTTAGCGCATGTGATAGGAAGGTGATGGCAGTGCGTAAATCGAGTCTCCCCTCCCACTTCTGCTAGTTTTACTGAGATTTCTTATTCAGTGCGAACTGGCAATTAATATTATGATGCCCTGTGTTAAAATGACATTACTCCATCTACCCTTGTAAAACTAATAATAATAATAATAATACATTTTATTTATAACACGATTTTCTTATACCTAAAGCGCTACAACAAGTACAGTACAAAAGTACATCCGTAAAAGAAAATTAATAAAACCCAAAATGCAACAATAGGTACAGTACAATATACATCCAGTGTCCAGTGTCTCCAATTAAGGAGAAAAGAGTCGGCGGAGTGGAGAGATCGAGAGGGCATGTATGGCGTAATTAAATCACATATATATGATATGATAATCTCGTCCGAATAGGGCTTTAGAGAGAATAACGGTCCTCAGGTTGAAGAAACATTGGTAGCTTATCTCTCCCCTGACGCTGCATCATCCCTAAAGGGCCCGACACTGCCCACCAAACCCGGCTGGAGCTTGCTTGCATACCATGGCTATTTTGACCTGCTAGAGGACCTGGACAAAGGCGAGGGGGTGGCCCGACGCAGCTCTTTAATAGCCCCACACCCTGATGCTGCGGGAAGAGATAAGCTCAGTGTGAAGATCTGGAAAGAAGGGCAGGCCCGGAGGCTGTGATTTTGACTGCAGAAAGCTTCCTGCTTCTCGGCTGGCCATTTGATAAGTTTGGCCACGGCTCGAATCACAACCTCAACAAGCTCCTCATACTGCGGGGATAGGGTTAGCGAGTCACCCATATCACCTACTTCGATGCTGAGGACGCCCACCTCCTCATATCTCGACAGTCCCAGCATCAAGCTCTCACTCGGGTCCAGAAGCTGCAGAGCGGGCTTCCGGATGCCGAGTTTGAGCACTGGAGCTGGCGGATGTGAGCTGGGAAAAGGCCGCTCCATCTGTGAACTCTACGATTGAAGCCGATGAGTCTGTCTCCACGATTGAAGCCAATGAGTCTGTCTGAAGACTGTTCGCTTGGTGGAGAGGGCATCATTTCACATAGAGTCTCCTCTCTCTCCTCTGTTCTGTTTCCTTTATGTTTGTCTGACACAATCGACGCAGTGAATCGCTGGCTGAGCTTCTCTGCTCTCCTAACAGCACAGCTAATGGACTGCTGTCTCTTACCCACTGGTCATGATGCATTTAAGGTGTGCCTAGTGCTCTCAGCTCCATCTGAATGACCTGCAATGAGCGTGGAAAATCTTGATCCAAGAACCTCTCTGTGCTCGTCCCCCAACCTTTAAGCCATTTTTAGACACTGGCCACATTTTCACCATCTACACTCTAAAAAACTGGGTTAAAAACAACACAATTTGGGTTATTTTCAACCCACGGGCTGGGTAAATGTAGGACAGAACACCTGTTGGGTTAATTTTACCCAGCAAATTGGGTTGTTTATTTAACCCATCATAATGGGTTGTTTTAACCCAGCATAGTTGATTCATTTTTACTATAATACTAGCTTCTTCTTCTTCTTTTTTTACTTCATACATGAATTATTGTCTACGGATTAATTTAAATCCTCTAAACTTTTTTTAAAATACTCGATACAACCACTGGCTTGCATGATAATTCCTTTATTTTTAATTATATTTTATAGTATAGTATATTTTTATCATTTTTAATACATATTGCCAACATTTAAGCTCGTTTAACAAATATTAGAAGTAAAAAAAAAAACATTTTGAAGTAGTTCAAGTGTAATCAACCAGTCTCTGTTGTCCCGTTTCCACCCGTTTTGCCGCCCAACGTTTTGCTCGTAGCCCAAATATGCTGTGACTGACTCCATAACCTGTCCATAAACAATCAGTATACAGTTCTGAGAACATATTTTAACATCATACGTATTTATATTCTGTATCTTTTTGGATAAAATCATAACATTTTATGTAAGGCATCAGGCGTTTCCATCAATAGAAAAGATTGATGCGACACTAGGTGACTCACATTGCGAACCTGTATGTTGTTTTGCATAAAATTAAACGATATATAGCCCAATAACTAATTCATAGATAAAATAAAATGTACACAAACCTGTATTTTGCCGAAGACATGCACCATTTTGACGGGCTGCACTGCTCTCTCCTGAAGAGGTCGCAAAAAGCCTGCGATAAATAATTCAGTCTCTGGGTTGTTACGTCTGACCCAAGATCTGGGTAACACAAGAAAACTACCCAAACACTGGGTTGTTACGTCTGACCCAAGATCTGGGTAACACAAGAAAACTACCCAAACACTGGGTTGTTACGTCTGACCTAGGGAGCCGGGTAACAGAAAAACTACCCCAATACTGAAAAAATAACCCCAAAAAATGAGTGTATCGTTCTATCTATCTATCGATCGTTCAATCTATCTGTAAAACCTTCAAACTTTAAAAATTGTAAATTTTAAAAGTGTTTGTGACAAACTTCCATTAGCTGTATATTATTTTGCTCAGAAAGCATGTGTTTATAAATGCAGGTCTAAATGTGGAAGTGCTTATTTTGCTGCTGGTTATCTGTTTTATGCTTACTTTTCTTTTTAGTAGATGCTTTGTCTCCCTGGAGTAACTTGAGGAGTGCTTAAGGGTGCACTATGCGACTGTGGATTTCAGTAATGACTCAAACATAACTATGATGGGACTTTTGTGTTCCAGCTGCCCTGAGCCTCAACCACCACATTATCACTCCATTCCACCTGCACCATTATGCTGCTTTATGTCTGTTGCATGAACATTTCAGTGGATCGAGCCTTTCATAATCTCTCCCTGTATAATAAAACAATCACCCCTCACATATAACCTCTATTTTTCCTGCAAAATAATAATAATGATGATTTCCCAGCAGAAATTTATTTTTAGTTCCTCTTGACACCAACATATTCGTGTCTGCTTTGTCTAACTGCCACCACATTGTATGCTGGAGCAGATGATTAATGATTCATACATGCAACACGCTTTATACCAGGGACATGTTTATATTTTGCCAGACTAATAAGGAATTCAGGGCAGAATAGAGAGTTAATTGATTTTTTTTTTAAGTATATGTGATGTAACAGTTACGTTTTATTAGTATTTAATCCACAAATATTAGTTGTTTTAAATTTCTTGATGGTACAAAGAAACATTGATCTTTCAATAATGAAACAAAGAAAATTTCCAACAACAATGATCATAACGAAAATGACCATAATGAATTTACTTAATTAAATTATTGCATATTGCTCGTTGTATATATATATATATATATATATATATATATATATATATATATATATGAACCTACATGACTTGATCTGTTTGGTATTAGTATTAGGTAATGTTTGCTAATGTTATTAATTCATTATTATTATTTTATGTAATTGTTTTACTAGTAGTAGTAATAATATTACTACTAATTTTTTTTATGCTGTGAAAACATACAAAACTGTTCAGCCATGTCAGTTTGGATAGCAACCCTGAGGGCTATTTTGCTACTGTAAGGATTGGCTCCAATCAATAAAAATAAAAAAAAGTTCCCATTAGACGCATGGCAGAGTGTTATTTATTTTTTAGAACTAAATAAATATTAAAATAATTTTAACCACAGACCCTATTTTATGCAAATCCAAAACTATAATTCTAAAAAAAACATTCAAATTTCCAGAGGATAATCAAGAATTAGGCTGCATCAGAAATCGCACACTTCCCTACAGTAGGCGAAAAACGGTATGTCACAAAAAAGAAGTATGTCCGAATTTACAGTACTCATAAAAGAGTAGGCAAAAAATATACCAGATGACGTACTTTTTTCCGGTGAGATTCTGAAGTGTGCATATGATGGACACTTTACTATCCCATGAGGACACGGGAGAGGATTTATCAAGTGCCTCAACTAACACTGGTTCATGTGAAAAGGGCAACATGGTGAAAGTAGTATGTCCGGATTACATTCGTACTATAAACTATCATACTATATTTTAGCAGTTGCAAATTAATTACTTCAAATTACTATTCAATAAAAGTACCTAATCAAGAGAGCGTGATTTCGGGCGCAGCCTTAGCCTAATGGCCTACATCACTGAAAGCATGTTGGTGTCATTGTGCTAAATATTTTTTATGGGTACTTTGTAAAAAAAAAAAAAAAAAATCATTTAATTTTTTTCTCATCTCATTTATTACAATTAAACATTTCCCTTTCTTAGTGTTTTCAGTTAGATCTGTATCATTGGAGACAGACAGTGTAAATAGCTTTATAAGCTAGTCATAAAATTGCCTTCAGTTGCTTTTCAGAGTTACAGTCAGTAACCATTTGTGGATAGCATAGAAATGAATGGATAGGGCCGACTTCTCTTATAAAACAGGTCATTTTTGTAGGAGATCCCAACTATAGATCACTCCAAAATGAATATCTAATAGAAAAATGTTGAATATTAGCTGACAAGCAGTCACTTTTGTGACAAGCTGTTTCCACAACAGAAGCAGTTCATTCAGCAATGTGAAGTGCATCTCCCCCATTTACTTTTATTCAAACAGTTCAGCTTCTTATCTTTCCTGTCAGGATCCTCATACTTTACCTATTGTTTTCTTTTAGCTAACCCTGCATCTTCCCCTTGGGAGACAATTTACTCTCAACTAATTTTCTCAACTAAATGCTTTTTCCTAATCTAAAGCATTTAGATTAGGTTTAGGAATTATTCATTCTGATTATATTATCATAATAATATTAGGATTAAATATTTTTAAATTTTATGAAAAAAAAGAAAGAAAGTTGACAACAAGCAGCGTTGTCATAATTACAGCAGAAATACGGGAAATATGATATTTGGAGGACAACGGGGGCCCACGACTCAAAAAAAAAGTTGAGAATCGTATTATCACCATGTGTAATAAACTCATATTTGCCCGTGTGTGTAGTGAGCGCTTCTTCCCATAGAGGACGCACTTCCGGTTTCTGCAGCCTAAACGTACACAGTGACGTCATCGTCCCCATGACCCGGAAGTTCTGCTGCTATTTCTTGACACGTAGTTAGCGGTGTTGGCGGAGTCTTGGGCGATTAACGGTGTGAGTAAAACTGCAGAGTTTACCTCATTACATCTGTATATTTTAGCTGTGTTACATGTTTGAAGGTGTGTGTAGGACAGTGTTTGAATAGGGCTGACAGTGATTGTATGTGCCGTTGCAGTGCTTTAGTTAAGCTGTGCTAACTGAACCCAAACAAAACAAACATTATTTATGCTAAAATCACATTAAATATGTGTGACTGTTCTACAAATATGTGAAAAACAGAATTAGCGCGGCATGCTTTTAATAAGCATACAGAATTAGCGCGGCATGCTTTTGATAAACATACAATCTGATCTATAATATATGGTTCTCATCTGACAAAAAAAGGCCGTGTATTTTAAACATGCATCATTGTAATAGAAAGTTATTTTACACATACCATGGTAATATCATGCTTCTTTGGACGTGTACAGTGGCAATACCGTTGTTTTACTATGGCAATATCATTGTACTGTGATTGTTATACCACAGTTTTTTCAGTTTCATGGTATTAAAATCTGATTCTGTCTCTTTACCATAGTACCTTTTTGTGTATGTTGATTCTTTATCCAGATCATTTGTGTTTGATTCATTAATATCATCCATCTGTTCTTGTCAATTAATATAATTTGCATGCTTTAAACCTTATTTGTTGCAACATCATTTATGTGTGTGATTTAAATAACATCCTAAATGTAGTTCTTCAGCTCCACCCAAATAATCTTCTTGTCTTTGATGCTATTAGATAAGCATCTGATTTAATAATATTGTCCATTGCTGACTGATTTTTCTGCTTCATGTCTTCCAGGCTGCTTGCAATGGCAGGGTTTGACAACTTCAACACTGACTTTTACCAGTCTAGTTACAGTGTAGATGACCAGAACCAAGCAGGATACGGCTACAGCAACACCGAGGACCCGTACAGCAAGTATGCAAGTCCTGATGATATTATTATTATTATTATTATTATAATATAGCCCTGTTTGTCAAGTCAGTTTTATATTTGTATAGCTCTTTTCCACAATACACATCGTTTCAGAGCTGCTTTACAGAAAATCATGATCTTAAAGTTTTTAATTCCTTACTATCCTCATGCCTTATGTCACATTTAACAGATTTGAGCTGTTCCATGACATAGTTTACAGTTTGCGAAGGTATAGACAATCCAGCAGTTGAGATTTGCTATTTAGTAGATATCTCTTGAAGTGAGTATACTTGTGTATGTGGTTAAAGTTGGATATACTTAAATATTGAACTTTATATTTAAAGCTGTGTGTATATTTAGAGCTGTGTGATATTATAGTTTAGGCTACATTTTACAACGATATAAAGAATCACACAGCTGAAATTTGCTATGTAGTTTGCATTGTTTTGGGTCAAATGTATGTATGTGGGTAAAGTTGCATGCACTATATATTAGGGGTGCCCCTGACTAAAGACTTTTCTAGTCAACTAGTAGTCCCTTATTTAATCGACTAGATGGACATGTATGATAGTATTAATTACTTAAATATATACTTGGGGTTAGGGAGTGGCATCGGAAAATGGTTTCAGGGCCATGTAAAGAAGCTACTGCTTAGGCTACATGTTGTCACAGTCACCAACTCAGTAACCTGTCAGCACTACACTTCCCAGCATCCCTCCTGGTCCCCACCTGCACTCAGTCAGCCATCACCTCTCCTGCTGCAGATCATCACCAATCACCCGAGTACTGACTCGCTGCACCTGCACTCCTTGATCAGCACATCCTTTATATGCCCCCCTTCTTCCTTCACTATGGGTCTGGTCTCGTCACAACGAGCTTGGCTTACGGCACTTCAGAGTTCCTACTGGCGGTGCGAATATCTGGTGCGAAAGCCCCTAATGCCCCGTTCTTCCTGGTCTCATCGATGTCGCTACGACAAATAGACTCCTTACCCGAACACTCACCTGAGATTGTCATCCGTATCCTGTCTCCCGTCTGTCTTCAACCCATCGTCAAGATCCAGTTGCCCTGTCTTCGCTCGTCTTCATCACCTGCACGGAAACCCACTTCAGTCACCATCCAGCTAAGTCACCATCTGCTTCGTTCAGTCACCATTCACTCTTCATTGCCTGGTTCCCACTACTGCTTCACCACTCTGCTTCAATTAAGACTGTTTTACACTTACAAAAAGTGCAAGTCTGTTCCCTTCTGTGTGTGTGACAGAAGACCAGACCTTAAAAATGAGAAGCTTGGAAATCGCTTCTATAAATGTTGGCCTGTTGAATAGCAGAAGGATGTTGGAAGGAACAACAGTTTTCATTTTCTAGAACGGCAGAAGCCTGGAGCAATGTGTCACGGAGTTCGTCACCATCAGCCACCGAGCCACTTGCAGTGACCTCACCCTTATGGAGGGATTTTGGTGCGGGCTGGATGATGAGATCCGCTTTGTGATGCCTCGAGGAGACCCAGTATGGACGCTTGAAAGATATATCTACTTTGCGCTCTGGATAGATGGGTCCTCGTTCATCGTTGGCAGAGCAGGTGAAGACACCACCACTACTCAACCACAGTCACCCTTGTCCACTCCCAAGTCTCGTCCCTCCTAGACCACCCTTCCCGAGTCTCGTCCTGCCGAGACCACCCTTCCAGAGGCTCTCAGGATGGCCGCCACTGTTCCAGAGCCTCGTCCCCAGACGGCCACTTCCATTACAGAGCCCTCATCCAAGATGGCCGCCGCCACTCCAGAGCCTCGTCACGTCATTGCCGCCGCCGTTCCAGAGCCTCGTCCAGCTCAGTCACCAACTCAGTAACCTGTCAGCACTACACTTTCCAGCATCCCTCCTGGTCCCCACCTGCACTCAGTCAGCCATCACCACTCCTGCTGCAGATCTTCACCAATCACCTGAGTACTGACTCGCTGCACCTGCACTCCTTCATCAGCACATCCTTTATATAGGGGCTTTCACACCGGAGGAACCTTTTCATAGGCTACGTTTACACTTGACATTAAAATGCGACCTGTATCTGGATGTTGTCCACATACACATTGAAAAGACGAGTGTAAACGCGCTTCTGATGGGAATGTTATCCGATCAGCGTGTCCAGGTTCGGAGGTAGTCGAGGACACATTGTGATGTGTCTCAGTGTAATGTAAATGCAGTCCAGCCATCGTGTCTGCATTCACATGTGGACGTCACACAAACCCCGCCCACTGTCATTATTCCCCCCTCATCTCCAGAACTGAGAGTTGTGTGGTTTTGCGATAGTCGAGTGCGAAGTACATTGCAAATACACTGAAATGTTTGCCTTTGCACCCGAAAGTTGCAGAACCATTCATTTTCTGTAAAGAACGCACATTTTTTCCCATCACAGCTGGCACGTTCTCGGACCCATACGTTTCTCTGTACCGTTTCCATTACGGAATCTATCCACATTATTAATACTTGCAGCCTCTTCATCCTCCTCATTTTGCGAGATTTGTAAAATGTCCCCCGACTGAAAACTGTTTTTAAAAGAGAACCAACCATTTCAGGTCGACTTGGCATCAAAGCCATCCTTATTTTTTTTTTGTATCTTTTTTTTTTTTTTCGCAGGTATACGAGATCCGATCTGTTATCCAGATACAGAAGCTACTTGATGTGGACGTGTGTAAACGCACTGTGTCCTGATTGGCTTGTGATCCGATCTGCTTGATCGGATCACGGTGATCGCAAGTTAATGCCAAGTGTAAACGCAGCCATTGTTCCTAGTGCTATTGGCAGAAGTACCTGGATGTCGGCGTGTTCGCACCGCAGGAACTAGGAACGATTTTAGTTCTAGGAACTCTTTTGGAGGAACTAATTTAGCTCCTATTTCAGAGTCGGGTCTAAACCAGCACTATAGGAACTATCCGTGACGTTAGTGTACGTGGATTGGCCGAACACACGCGAAACACCAGCACCTGCCATTTTTTAAAAAGCTTTGTAAACACACAGATTAAAGCCTATATATTTACTCCGGAAACTAACTCTATGATCATGGAAAACAGTGATAGATGGGCCTCTTAACCTTTACACTGAGGAGAAAATCCAACGCAGCTTTGAGGGGACCAAGAGAAACATGATCATTTATTTCTGCTCAGCTAGCAGCAACACTGGACATCAACCACACGTCATACGCTAATAACTTTTCATACTCTATCCACTTTCTATATATAACAGTTCTCTCTAATAATGTGTTTGACAAGATCGTAAACTAATGAACATGGAGAATGCGAGCACTGTTTGTAGTTCTCAGCGCCGTCAAAATAAAGGTCTGACGTGCCGTCAAAATAAGTCACAACAGAGCGCAGCTTACGTCACTTCAGAGTTCCTTCAAAAAAACAGACGCATGATCGTGCCAGCATTGCTTAGAGGTTGCAGAAGCGGAAGGTCAGCTTGTCAGTGCTCAGACCATACACCACACACTGCAACATGTCAGTTTGCATGTCCATCGTCCCAGAAGGAAGCCTCTTCTGAAGCTGGCTCACAAGAAAGCCCGCAAACAGTTTGCTGAAAACAACCTGTCCAAGAGCATGAATTACTGGAACAATATCCTGTGGTCTGATGAGATGATAATGACCCCAAACACACCGCCAAGATGACAACTGCCTTGCTGAGGAAGCTGAAGGTGAGGGTGATGGAGTGGCCAAGTATGTCTCCAGACCTGAACCCTATTGAGCACCTGTGGGGCGTCCTCAAGCGGAAGGTGGAGAGGCGCCATGCGTCTAACATCCATCAGCTCCATGATGTCATGGAATAGGATCCCAGCAACAACCTGTGCAGCGCTGGTGAACTCCATGCCCAGGAGGATTAAGGCAGTGCTAGATAGCAATGGTGCTCACACAAAAACATTATTGTTATTTTGACAATAATGGCTGTATGTTGAGTTATTAAGAGGACAGTAGGCTAAATATATACTGTCTGCTATACAAGCAGCACATTCACTACTCTAAAATATATCCAAGTTTCATTTCTATAGTATTGTCCCTTGAGAAGATCTACTAAAATGTTTGCTGAAATGTGAGGGGTGTACTCACTTTCGTGAGATGCTGAAGTTGGTTGATGATACAATTTGCATTTTGCAACCGTAATAACAATCAAGCAGTTGAGATTTGCTGTTGTTATATTGCTATAAGTGAGCACACTATTAATGCGGATAAAGTTGTATATACTTCTATATCCAACTTTGTATAGAGAGAGGTGTGATAAAATTTTGCAACAATATAGATAATCAAGCAGCTGAGATTTGTCATTATGTATTGTTTACAATGTAAAGTATCTGTCTTTTGGTAAAGTTGGATATACTCTATATTCGACATTAAATATATCATGAGGCGATAATATACGACGGTAATCACCACATCATAATGCAAATTTGTATTTTTCAAAAAAGTACGAGGTGTTTTTTATTTCATAATTGTAGTGAAATAACAAGCACTATTCTTGTCTTAGCCTGTTAATGCACATGCTGAGTGTGAGAATGTGTCCGTCACCTGATTCTGACTTTACATCTCTGTTTGCGTCCGGCAGAGCGTATGGCCAGTATGATTACTCTCAGCCGATGGGCTATACGGGTGCTCCGGGGATGATGCCGCCCCAGCAGCCGTACACGGGGCAGATCTTCCAGCCCACGCCAGCGTTTACACCCGCCTCCCCACAGTCCATGTATGGCAGCAGCTTTGAGGACGAGCCCCCGTTGCTGGAGGGTGAGTGAGACTTTGCCTTGTCGTTGTTCACCTGAAAATGAGAGTTTGGTAATAATATTCTAGCCCGATCTAAACTATTTGTGGATCGATGTTGCAGTTTTTTTTTTTTTTTTTTTTCATGGCTGATGCTGATATTTTTGAGAGCAGGATGGCCGACATATTTATAATTTATATTTATTTTACCTGATATTTAATAAATCCAAAATAAATAAAACCAGACTTGTACTTTAGATGGCAACATTTTGATTCTGAAATCCTATTATAGTATTTTTCACAAATAAAGTTATTAAAAATACATGAATAAAAAAGCTAGGCTAAGTAAACACTGCAACTAACAGGGCACACGGTAATCTAGTAAGTTTGTGCGCACCGGGAATCATATTTTTTCAAATAAAGACTAGTTAACACTAATTTTACATACACAGTGAAAATGACACGAATATGACATAGTGGGGAACTGGATATAGTGTAGCAAAATTTGCAATCAAGGGTTTAAAGTTTGTCGATAGTGTATCTTCAGTAAAGCTGAGCTCTCCTGTCCGCATTCAGTTCACATGGGCTGACTCTTACACACACGTCTGCGAGGCTTGGGAAATTAAATATTTATTCGATTTTCAAAGATTTGTTTAAATTGGGGGTTGGCAGCCTATGGTACATGGAGGGGCTGTATATTCGGAGAACAACTAAGTATATTGAGTCCTATTCAACATTCCCCACACACATCAAAATGACTGATGCGTGTGGAAACATACCTGGTCACTTCATGTGTTATCTCTGATCGGATAGCTGTCCAACGTGAAAAGACCAGTGGTAAATGCTTTCCAAAAGAGTATTCCAGATGAAACTGGACACATTGCATCTGGTTGTTGAAGCCACGTATGTCATTTGCTAACTCTTTATTTTAAGGTGACGTAGTTAGTGTTGTCAAAAGTACCGACTTCGGTACCAAGTTGGTACTGGCATTTTAAAAATGTGACGCTTTGTGCGCTGTTGAGCAGAATCGTAAACACCTCTGATTGGCCACTGTGTTCACGCGCTCATCTGATATGACTGTGATTGGCTACAATGATCAGCGCTTCAAAAACATGTTGTAAATGTACATCAATGATGCTTTTCACAGAGCGCTTGCACAGATACACACGGGAGCGTTTGAAAACAGGACCGGTCCGCTGATAGACGCCTGCTTGTGCTCTCAAACGCTCCTGTGCGCTGATCATTGTAGCCAATCACAGACATATCCGATCAGCGCGTGAACACAATGGCCAATCAGAGGTTTCATATGTTCATTTTACATTATGTGCATTAACTTTACTTTCATATGAAAAAAATGAAGATGATAAACATAGCTTGAATATCCTTTTCATACTGCAATGGCTCATCAACACGTGGCAGCAAAGTGAAATGTGGACCTTTTCTTTTCCAAACCCTCTTTCCCTTTTCAAATTTAGACTTTTTGGTCTATGAACTTTTGCTCTGCAAATACATTAAGACATTAATTTGTCATTTTATTTTAATTTCTGAATGACTGTGTGTGCAAGCGCAAGCAGGTTTATGCAGCCCCAGTGGGAAGGAGAAATGTGTGTGAGTGTAGGAAAGAAGCTAAATGTATTTTATAGAAGTTATTTGAACTTGCATCTAACTAACAGATGAAATAATAATAATTTCATGTGTAATTTCACAGTTCACTTTTGGGCCGAACGCAGAAGGTGTAACAATTTGGTTTAAATGATTATCTCTTACATTTTTTTTTTTTTTGTTTAAAAAATGTGTATATTGACAGTCTTTACACAAATTTTAATCTTTGTACTAAAAGCTATGGATTAAAAAAAAAGTTATTTACCTGTTCTGGGTCAAAATGGATCGAAAAGTTTGGGTCCTTGTTTGTCGTTGATGATTGAGGATTTCTTTTTTTTTTAACTCTGTTACATTCATATTTTTCTGTAGTACATGTAGAATCGTTTTCAGAATCAGCGATTCCCTTCTCTTAGTCACACTGCGTGATTCCCAGGGGTGAGTTTATTCTTGTTCACAGAGAAATCAATAATGCATTGTCTCTGCGTCCCAAAGCCAGAACTCTGAGCTTTACAAAACAAACAAGCGTCACCTGGGGCCGTGTCCCTGCATACTGACGTTAAGTAGACCTTGTGAAAGCCACTTGCCCCAGTTCTTCAGAGAGATGTGGAGAAAGCCACTTCACTGATGTCTGCTGCTCGCTGTTGTCATCCAGTATCGGAAGTGCATTTATCATGCTGTGCAATAATGCCAATTCTAATCTTCTGCCTTATAAGTGCTGCTCACTGAGGCAAGCATCGCTATTAGCATTACTCGTTATCATTAGAAAATAAGCAGTGAATTTAAGTCATGTGATGCATGAGGGGAGCATCAAACAATAAATTATATCATAGAGATATGGGATTGGATTTGCTGTATATTTCCAAATAAATACCGTTAGGGTACGATCCACAATTCTCAAATTAAACAACTGAATAGAATGAGAAGTTTCAAAAAAACTAATTTACAAAGAAATATGTCATAACCACAGCTCTGTCTATCAATCATTTGTCAATTACCGGATGCAATTTGTGGAGATTTCGGGTGTCAAGATGCCTGTAGTACAGGGGTTCCCAAGCTTTTCTCAGCCGGACCCTTTGGCATGAAGTGTTTTCTTGAAGCACCCCCTGAGATTGTAAGTTAATATTTCAATAATTTAACAACGCATTCCCCCGTTTGGGAAACCCTGGCCTAGTAGCATGTGGCGAGTTGTGCAGGGCAAACAGTTATTCGTTCAAAAAAAGTGAAAATGTGTTTTCCATTTGCAGAGCTGGGGATCAACTTTGACCACATCTGGCAGAAAACTCTGACTGTGCTGCACCCGCTGAAGGCAGCAGATGGCAGTATAATGAACGAAACAGATCTGGCTGGTCCCATGGTGTTCTGTTTGGCATTCGGGGCGACGCTACTCTTGGTGAGAGACAAATGTTTCATCTTAAATCTTAAGATGAATAAAGAAGTGCCAACCACATAAGCACGTTTTTCTTATTGCTCATTTTAGACGGGTAAGATCCAGTTTGGTTATGTGTACGGGATCAGTGCCATTGGGTGCCTGGGCATGTACTGCCTGCTCAACCTCATGAGCATGACGGGGGTTTCGTTTGGGTGTGTCGCTAGTGTCCTGGGGTACTGCCTGCTCCCCATGATCATCCTGTCCAGTTTCGGGGTCCTCTTCTCCTTACAGTAAGTCACGCTTTACAACCTTTTCAGTTAGGTTGTACTCTAACTTTTTACACTTTGAGATTTCAAGTAATGTCAAAATAGAATTATTTAGTTTAGTTTTTTTTTTTAAGATAAAAGTATATATATTTTAAATAACATTTTCTAAATATGTCAAAAAAAAGTATGCATATATGTAATAACGTACACAACCAGTCAAAAGTCTCTTATGCCCAGAGTCTGCATTTATTTTTAAAATGGTTATATTGTGCAATATTATTACATTTTAAAATAATTGTATTATATTGTAAAATGTCATTTAATCCTGTGATCAAAGCTGAATTGTCAGCATCATTACTCCAGTCTTTAGTGTCACATGATCTTTAGGGTCACATGATCTTTAGGGTCACATGATTCTAATATGCTGATTTGCTGCTCAATTATAATTCATGGTTCTTAATATGAATGTTGAAAATAGTTTTTGCTGCTTAATTTTTTTTGTGGAAACAGAGAACTTTTTTTTTCAGGATTCTTTGTTGAATAAAAACTTCAGAAGAACAGTATTTATTTGAAATGGAAATCTTTTGTAACATTATTTCTTTACCCTATCTTTTGATCAATTTCTTGTGCCCTTGCTGAATAAAATATTACTATTAAATTTAAAACTCACTCCAAACTTAATAGTGTAGGGTAGTGTATCAAGGTTTCTACAAAAATATTAAGCAGCAAAAACTGTTTTCAATCTGTACAATATTTCTTGAGCATCAAATCATATTAGAATGATTTCTGAATAATCGTGACACTGAAGACTGGAGTAATGATGCTGAAAACTCAGCTCTGATCACATGAATAAATTACATTTTATAAGATATTCAAATAGAAAAGTTATTTTAAATTCTAATAATATTACAGTTATTACTGTATTTTTGATCCGCCTTGGTGAGCATAAACGCCTCCTTTCAAAAACATTAGAAAATCTTAATGTTCCAAACATTTGAACAGTAGTGTATGTTTTAATATACAATAAACTATTAAAAATATATATTAATATTAATACCATAATCGATACAAAAAAGTGTTACTGAATATTCTAACTTTTTTTACATTTTATTTTTTTAGCTAAATATTAGTCAGTTAGAATAGGCTTGATCTAATCAAATTTGAATTGGTCATTTGGTCCAAGTCCCGCATTACGTGGCTGACAGATGGTTGACACGGCTGGTCCATGTGGTAATTATATTGGGCAGGACATCCAAAGTGTGGGAACATTTTAAGAGGTGGCACCCCGACAAATCTCGCAAGAATCACGACTTGCTTTACGGCACGACGTCACATACATCAGTACAGTGATGTCACGTTTATTTATACCACTCTATACGATATTGCTTTAAAGCAAGCAGCTTTCCAGAAAGTTTGCTTTAGCAAGCTGTTTTGAACTCCTGGAACAAGCACAAAACAAGCTCTGTTTTGGCCGGATTTTGTTTGAAATGACGACACCAGTTCGTTATATATAGCTAGCTAGTTTATAATAGACCTTGATAGTGATTTGACCAATTGCATTAAGGTTACACTTCAACCTGGACAGTTATTGTAATGTAGGCTGCACACAAATCAATGTTAATTAAAGAATCAAGTAAACGTCTCCTATAAACTGCATGTTGAGATTAGACTAGCACTTAACCATGAACACATGGCATTACACACATGGCTTTAAATTGGTTTATTTCGTTAGCAAACATGTAACTATAATTCAGTTCTTTCCATCGATCAATTTCTTCTAAGCATTTGATCTTCGTCAGAGCGTCCACAAATATTTCTACAGTGTTTTTTACGCTCTCAGTGTGAATGCACAGTTATGCATCTTATGTATTTTAAGTGTTGTTCTATAAAACCATATGATTACTTGCTTTTGATACTTAATTTGAACCAACTATTATTGCCTCATTGTTAATATATATATGTATTTTGAGTCATCTTAAAGAGTTAGGTCTCCTTTTATTTACACACACACAAAAAAAATCTGATTAATTGTCAAAATAATCAACAGATTACTAAAATAATTGTTAGTGACAGCCCTAGACCTTGCTAACCTGGTGTTTTCCTGTGTCTCTCAGGGGCATGATGGGTATCATTATAACAGCCTCCATCATTGGTTGGTGCAGTTTTTCGGCCTCTAAAATCTTCATCTCTGCTTTGGCCATGGACGGGCAGCAGCTGCTGGTGGCGTATCCCTGCGCACTGCTGTACGGAGTCTTCGCCCTCATCTCCGTTTTTTGATCACTCAACCTCTTTTAATGGACAAAAGGACCACCAATACGCCAACACCTTTTATTTGAGGACTGCTTTTGATAACGCACACCCGCTCACCGAGTGTGTCCAGTGTTTATCATGCTCTAAGAGAATGTGGCATTCATTTCTTCTGCTTTATTCTGTTCTTCTGCCCACCTACACTGAGAAATGTTCTTGCTTACGTAATGCAGGTGGTTAAAACTTGGTTATTTTTCTTTTAAACATGCACCGCATTCTATTGTGTTTTGCAAAATACTTTAACAAAGCCAGAAAATGAAGTGTGTTTATCGAAGAGAAGAATCAATGCAAAGGGCACACGTCTCCTCCTACACAACACTGCTTTTCACTCCAGAACGTTTTTTTGCAAAGTGCACTAGTAATTGTTCTTTCTTGGAATAGTTTTCCTTTACATTCCTGAAATGCTGTCGATTTGTTCGGCCTGTGTTCATTCACACGCTTGGGTCAGTGAGTGCCATTTCACACATTTTCCATAATGTACTAGGTAAATTAAATGGAACGATACAAATAATCACTCTTTTGTGCATCTTTTTCAAGCCGATTTGAAGGAATAGTTTAGCCAAAAAATAAAAATGCTTTCATTTACTCACCCACAATATGGTTCCAAACTTGTTTGACTTTCTTTCAGGAGTCATATAAGGAGAATAATTACCCAGTTCATTGGATTTGGATGGGGGAAAAGCATGTCAAATTATATGTGTGTGTTCCATTGGAGAAAGTCATACTTGTTTGAAATGAGTAATTGATGATGAAATTTCTATTTTTGTGAACTTACCCTCCAAGAGTTTATTTCAGACGGCTGCAGGTTGTTTATGGTCTGATTTGCATTTCACCCACTAACAATCTCATGTCTGCAAATTAGTCTTGGTAAACTCTGGCTGAATTTTGTTTCCATTACTGATTAATTTCCTTTCACACATTTATCTTTTGAAATACATGAGGGAGAGCCAAGGTTTAGCACCATTTGAAATAGTTCTTAAAGCTTTAAATCAAATTTACAGAACAAATCTTTCTGAATACGTATGGGCTCTTTGTTGATTTTAAGGAGCCAGTACCGTCCTCTCAAGTGGATGGGTATATTTATATACAATGTAACTTTGTTTTGTATATGCAGAAGAGTACAAATGTTTATATCAATCCTGTCTTGTGGAAAATCCGTGACCAACTGGTAGGGTGTTACACTTGTGCTGTTTCACAGGCTGTTTTAATTAAATAAAAGTACGTCTTTGGTTTGAATGCTTTTGTTTGAATTGTCTTTATCTGTAATTCTTTAAAGCAGGGCTTCTCAATCTTTGAACTCCTCATTGTCCTTGATATTTGAAAGCCCCATGACCTTTTCAGTTGTTTGTGACACTGTATAAGGATTAAGCCACTGCTTTAAAGGGTTAGTTCACCCAGAAATGAAAATTCTGTCATCATTTACTCATGTCGTTCCAAACCCGTAAGACACAAATGAAGATTTTTTTTTAAATGAAATCTGAGAAATTTCAGTCCCTCTATTGACGGCTACGCAACTACAACTTTGACACTTCAAAAAGTTCATAAAGATATTGTAAAACTAATCCACATGAATCGAGGTGTTCAGTCAATTTTCTCAAGACTCAATCGCTTTATATGATGAACAGATTGAATTTAGTCTTTTATTCACATATGAACATTGATCAGCGAACAAACAGAAGCTCAACTGAACCTGCTTGACACTTGAGAACAAACTTCTTGCTGAAGCTCAAACGTGCAGCGTAACACGAGAATGAACCTCATTGGTTCTTGCAGAAGCTCAAACGTGCTGCGTAACACGAGAATGAACCTCATTGGTTCTTGCAGAAGCTCAAACGTGCTGCGTAACACGAGAATGAACCTCATTGGTTCTTGCGGCAGCTCAAACGTGCTGCGTTAAAGGGTCATGAAACCCTAAACCAAATTTTCTGAGATTTTAACAGAGGTATGTGTGTTGAACACCATTGAAGACAATGTTAGCATCTGTTAGATTTAATAGTAGCCTAGGGGGAAAATGGTTAAATTTTAGGTTTTGTATGCTATTTTTGTCTTCCGGGTTTAAAATCTTCATCGTGCCACGTCACAGGCTGTGACGTGGCAGAGCACTATAGTACTTTGATGACTCATCGGTGTTTCATAATTATTCATGTACTGAGTTTTCTTATCCAATAAGAAGACACTGCCTCTTAATTATTCATGACACCACGTGGAACTTTCCGATGACAGACCAGTGACAGACATGTCAAACTGTGATATCGCGTAGTAGATGAGAGAGGCTATAATGGGACACGCGTTTGTTTTCGTGGTGCAAAAGTTCCAGTGCATCTTTCCCCGCGATGCTGCCCGGGCTAGACTCCGGCCATCAACCACGGACACATCTAAACTATGGGTGTGTAGCAACCATTCAACTGGAGAAAGGTGGATTTCGACCTTGTACACCAATGCAGAATTCGGTCTTGCGAGTGATGCGGTTCCGAGGACTTTTCCTATCGCTTCAGAGGTGTGTGTGTGTGTGTCTAAAATGTAACCCTGACCGTTTTACTTGCCTTTTGTTAAATAATCACTCGTTATTAAAATTTAGATATTTCGATAATGCCTCAATTGTATGGAACGTATGCTTAGTTTGTGCAAATTTCTATGACACTTTCCATCTTTATTATGTGGGTTTAGGGGGCGCGTAGATCTATGTACGGAACGTTTTTTTTTTTTTTTTTTAAGCGGAAAATGTATTATTTCAAATATATGCATTTATAGTGTGTATATAAACAAATATATATTTTATAATGGCATAATTATACATATGCATGTACATTTATATGTTTTAAATAGAATTATGGTTACTGTAGTAGGCTATTATGTGTAGCAGGGCATTCAGTTACTTTTGAAAGGACAAAAATAAGGTGTCAGTGTATTTCATTAGACTTTAACTTTGCCAGCTATAAAAAATCTAGCATTTCCTCACGTTTTACCACTGATTTTTAGTGACAGTCGATATGCATGGGCCACTTTGGGCTTTGACCACACCCACTCCCCTCCCTTCTTCTCACAGCCACCACGCCCATTTAAGTTGCATTTTTCAAAAAGATTGTGAGCTAGACTTGAGCTGAAAGAGGGGGGTTTCATGACCCAAAGGGTAACTAAACCCGGCCTAAACCAACTTTTTTTAGTTAATGATCTGTAAGAATGGGGCTTTATTAGTGCTGTTCATTGATTCAAGTAACTTTTTTGACATTTGGGTATAAAGTGTTTTAATTCTACAATATATGGTGTAAAAACGTCTGAGTGCTGCCCTCTTCAGGTTGAACGGTGGCTACTGCAGTTGAATTTTCCTATTGGATGTTGCGGTACTGCGTGACGTAAGCGGTACTGCGTGACGTAAGCAGGTTCCAGCTCACCACGCCCTCCCTTGGTACGAGCTCACCACGCCCTTGGATGAGCTAGCCTAGATTTATCTGTATTTAGTACAGTGTAGGTGTAGTGTTGCTAGTGGCAACAGCACTGCTGGACTGCATAGCTTTCCAGCAGACTTGGAAATTAGGCGCCAGTGTTTGCATGCACTTGGCCTGGAAGACCGTGAGTGTGAAACCTGCATTTTACGCGGAATTGCTTTTCTAACGTAATAGAGGTGGAAATGGGCTTTTCCACACAGCTCGCGCTGAAAAGCGACGCAGTGCCAAACGCTGCTCCTCCTGCATGGACTCGACCACCGCAGCGGCGTCTTGATGTGAGTGATCATATATATTTTAATCACAATTTATGGTTAGGTTAAAGTTAATCCTCTGGGGTCGACAAACGTGGCAGTGCATTTTGCTGGATTTTTTCACATAGCGGCAAAATATGAAAATGCCTATAGAGAGAGCGCGCGCTATTGACATCAACTCGATAAAACTCATCAGATGCATGTACTTTACGTCGTCTTGCGACCCTGTGAGTCACTCTCCATTTTAGAGAGTCTGACAGCGGGTCTCAGGTGCACGCCCCCCCGCTCACGGTTCGTCCCCTCTATCTCCGCTGGGCTCTGCCCACTTTTCTAGCATTTTTCAAATATTGCCAGTGGGTGGAGTCAGGCTCTGACCAGGGGTTTAGTTACCCTTTAAAGGAGAATGAACCTCATTGGTTCTTACAGAAGCTCAAACGTGCTGCGTAACACGAGAAAGAACCTCATTGGTTCTTGCGGAAGCTCAAACGTGCTACGTAACACGAGAATGAACCTCATTGGTTCTTACAGAAGCTCAAACGTGCTGCTTAACAGGATAATGAACCTCATTGGTTCTTGCAGAAGCTCAAACGTGCTGCGTAACAGGAGAATGAACCTCATTGGTTCTTGCGGAAGCTCAAACGTGCTACGTAACACGAGAATGAACCTCATTGGTTCTTACAGAAGCTCAAACGTGCTGCGTAACAGGAGAATGAACCTCATTGGTTCTTGCGGAAGCTCAAACGTGCTACGTAACACGAGAATGAACCTCATTGCTTCTTACAGAAGCTCAAACGTGCTGCGTAACAGGAGAATGAACCTCATTGGTTCTTGCGGAAGCTCAAACGTGCTACGTAACACGAGAATGAACCTCATTGGTTCTTACAAAAGCTCAAACGTGCTGCGTAACAGGAGAATGAACCTCATTGGTTCTTACAGAAGCTCAAACGTGCTGCGTTACACAATAATGAACCTCATTGGTTCTTGCTGAAGCTCAAACGTGATGCGTAACACGAAAATAAACCTCATTGGTTCTTACAGAAGCTCAAACATGCTGCGTTAAAGGAGAATGAACCTCATTGGTTCTTACAGAATCTCAAACGTGCTGCATAACACGAGAATGAACCTCATTGGTTCTTGCTGAAGCTCAAACGTGCTGCGTAACACGAGAATGAACCTCATTGGTTCTTACAGAAGCTCAAACGTGCTGCGTAACACAATAATGAACCTCATTGGTTCTTACAGAAGCTCAAACGTGCTGCGTAACACAATAATGAACCTCATTGGTTCTTGCGGAAGCTCAAACGTGCTGCGTAACACGAGAATGAACCTCATTGGTTCTTACAGAAGCTCAAACGTGCTGCATAACAGGGGAATGAACCTCATTGGTTCTTGCAGAAGCTCAAACGTGATGCGTAACACGAGAATGAACCTCATTGGTTCTTACAGAAGCTCAAACGTGCTGCGTAACACAATAATGAACCTCATTGGTTCTTGCGGAAGCTCAAACGTGCTGCGTAACACGAGAATGAACCTCATTGGTTCTTACAGAAGCTCAAACGTGCTGCATAACAGGGGAATGAACCTCATTGGTTCTTACAGAAGCTCAAACGTGCTGCGTAACACAATAATGAACCTCATTGGTTCTTACAGAAGCTCAAACGTGCTGCGTAACACGAGAAAGAACCTCATTGGTTCTTGCGGAAGCTCAAACGTGCTACGTAACACGAGAATGAACCTCTTTGGTTCTTACAGAAGCTCAAACGTGCTGCGTAACAGGATAATGAACCTCATTGGTTCTTGCAGAAGCTCAAACGTGCTGCGTAACAGGAGAATGAACCTCATTGGTTCTTACAGAAGCTCAAACGTGCTGCGTAACAGGAGAATGAACCTCATTGGTTCTTGCGGAAGCTCAAACGTGCTGCGTAACAGGAGAATGAACCTCATTGGTTCTTGCGGAAGCTCAAACGTGCTGCGTAACAGGAGAATGAACCTCATTGGTTCTTGCGGAAGCTCAAACGTGCTACGTAACACGAGAATGAACCTCATTGGTTCTTACAGAAGCTCAAACGTGCTGCGTAACAGGAGAATGAACCTCATTGGTTCTTGCAGAAGCTCAAACGTGCTGCGTAACACGAGAATGAACCTCATTGGTTCTTACAGAAGCTCAAACGTGCTGCGTAACAGGAGAATGAACCTCATTGGTTCTTGCTGAAGCTCAAACGTGCTACATAACACGAGAATGAACCTCATTGGTTCTTACAGAAGCTCAAACGTGCTGCGAGTAGTCTATATGGGGGACTATGTGTCAAAAATGATTTATGACCCTTGATTTATGACCCTTCATGACATTGTTTATGACAGGAAGTCCTTATATGGGGGTTTTATGACCAACAGGTGGTATGTGAAATTTGACCCGTGTGGATCCGGTGGGGAGGGGTTTATGGCTGTGTGTTTTATGACTGCAATAATGCTTGGTGTGACAGTGAATGTTTTTTTCAGGGGATGTTTTATTATTATTGGTGGAATTAATAATTAAGTCCACAGATTGGTGAAATTATGAACATGAAGAAATCTGTCATGGATTTGTTTTTAAGATGATGGTGCAGCTTCCATAATGTCTGTGGGACAAGAATGAAAACGGGTTTAAGAAATAGCATAGACAATTTAAAAGTAGCAGATATGTGAAATAAGATGTTCATTTTATAACTATTTCTAAAGTTATTTTAATCTTTAAACATGAGTAGAACATAGTTGAGATGAAATGAGAATGTCGTTGTGGTCTCCGGCTGTTGACCATGGCTCTTTGAATCTTTCTGTGTCATGAAAATGGGGCTTAAAAATTAGCAATGATGACCAATAAAAATATCAGATAAATTATATAAGAAATACAAATATTAAGTATGTAAAGGTTAGGCTTAAGCCTTTAAACGAGCTCCGAGTGAACTCAGTCTCAAACAGACAAACGCGTGCTGCACGCAACCATTAGTGGGATTTTAGGATCAGAAGAAAATATGTCAGAGTGAATTGTTTTCAGATTACACAGTCACATCCATAAATAAAACCATTTTGATTATATGAAACAAGATGTTAAATGATCAAGTATAATTTTTTTTTTTTTTTTTTTTAAATGTAATAAACTTAAGTCTACTGAAATAAACAATGTTAATTAAATGCCACATAACCAAGTTATGTAGAGCCTGTTGACATAAAAAGTTAAGTAAATCCACCATATATTTTTAATTTTCCAGCAGAATTTTGATTAAACATTACACGGTCAAAACATATGCCTGAATTGCTCGCAATATATCTATAACATACATTTAGAAAGGATAGATAGGATGGAATTTTCTTTTTGTGCCGACTTTAAGTTAACTTTTACCAAAGATTAAAACGTTAAAGTTCAGTCCCTGCAAGCGTTTATTAAATTGTCTCTATAGTGAGATTAAAAACAATGTACCGTTTGTATATAACCCTACACGTTGACTTTTAAACAGTAGTCTAAATTTGGAAAAACACATTACGTCTGTAAGATGTGAGGTGTGAAAAATGGATCACGGTTAAACAAAAACAAAATAAACATAGCAAGAAACACTGAGATAATGTCGAGTAACAGAAAAACAGAGGCAAAAACTCGATGCATTACAATATCATTCTACGAATAGTGGTTTTGCTGTAACACAATGGTCCTTTAAATACATGTTGGCATTATGTAACACATATATGGATATAATACACAGCATTGGAAGTTATTAAATCAAGCAAATTCATACTACTGTCGTATATGAATAAATAGAAGACGAGAAGACCTCGAGTTCACTAACATTACATAGGAAACAGATATCCAGGGGAAAGTGTAAAGAAAACACTACACAAAACATTACAATCACCCCCGGCATTACAATAAGAATGGTGATGTTAAGAATGAAACCGAGGTAAGCAGTTTAAAACAG
This sequence comes from Vimba vimba, assembly GCA_022828995.1. Taxonomy (NCBI): domain Eukaryota; kingdom Metazoa; phylum Chordata; class Actinopteri; order Cypriniformes; family Leuciscidae; genus Vimba; species Vimba vimba. The sequence goes on along the minus strand of CM040829.1, from coordinate 32,736,526 downwards.
TCTGTTTTAGAAAAATGCTACAACTAATTGCTGTTTTTTTTTTTTTTTTGCTTCATAGTCAAAACTTTGTGGTTTATATGTGTACTCACAGTCATGTGACGATACCAGAGCTACTATCACTGGTAACAGCAAACTAATGTGACAGTGACATTCTGTAGATTATCTCTTCATTAGCATTTGGTAACAATTGAGCTGTGAGCTGATGCTAATCAATATTTATAATTGTGAAAAATTAAGATATGTTAAACAATTTTGGTATGCTGCTGATGTGGGACAAAGACTGTTTTTCTTAAAGAAACACACATTGTGAAGACAAACATGACAAATTGTCTATCTGTGACACCTTGACACTTTAATGCGTAACTTAATTGATGGCTTTGTTTTAAGTGTAACAGCTGTATGTGTGATAGAAAAACCATCAGGCCTCACTTTTCACATTGGGCCTGTTATGTGTCTTGTGACCGCTTCGTAGACAGACCTAAAAGAATATCACAGTTTAAATTTTAAAATTTATATAATTTTCTTATGCTGTATTTGTTCATTAATCCTATGCTCAAAGTGTAGTCTTCGTCTAAAAACTGTGAAAGAAACAAGATGTAAACAGTGTCATCCGCTAGTGGGGAAAACTATATAAATCACATTATTCCTCAAATGTGATTGCCTCACAATAATGTGGTACAGGCACTCTAACAAATCTGAAAACTGAATCCATTTACATATTGTAAATGTTTACTACAACTATGGGAGGATCTGGGTGTGTTTTGTTTATGACAACTTAATAAAACATATAACCTTTGCATAAATTACTACTTATTGGATGTTAAACCCCACAGGGGTATTATTTAAAACGTATGATTGTCAAAAGAAAAATCATCTGTATTTTAAACACTGCTTTTCTTAAAACATTGTGTCAGATGTATTTGGTAGCATTATTCACTTGTTTCATCGTGTGTTAACTCTATATTTATCCGATTGAAATTTGTAGAAATTAGATAAGTAGGCTACATTTATAACACAAAAATAACCAGTTAATGGCTTTGTGTCAGAACACAACAGGTATGAAGCTACAGTATGATTGTTTTTTACTTTTTTATTCTAACTTTAAAGCTAGATTATTCTTTGAAAAGTGTAATACAAAACATACAGTCTTTGTTTTGGGGGGGATATTTTACACACGCTGTGTTTTCACCGAATGACGTGAGCCGTTGACCATCCTCTTAATGATGTCATTGTGTGAGGAACTGTGCGGAGTATTGCAACAGCTATTTCTTAAAAACATTGCGTCAGGCATATTTATCATATTTTTACTTTATACTTGCTAGGATATTACAGTTTTTCTCGATTGCTTAAACACATTTCTTGAAACTATGCCTCGTATTCTCAAAACTATAAACACAAATCCATAACATCTCACCCAATTCCCCAAACATCCTATTTTCAGGTCAAAATGAAGCTCTACACTCAAAACCATTCACTCTTGCTGAAAAACCAAACTTTGCCCTCAGACTGTCATGGTTGTGAATTCATTGTTTCCTCTGTGTCTCGTGTCATTGTTGTTTACATGTCTGTGAGTTTGCGGGAGTGGGCGTTGTCCCGCTCACGTGTTTGTTCAGTGCTCCAGCTGTTCGCAATCATCTCATTCCCCACCTCAGCTGATTCACATTACCGTTCCCTATTTATACTCACTCATCTCTCCATTCCAGTGTCCATCTGTTGTTTGCTGTTCCTGCGTGAATGTTCGTGTCGTCTTCCGGGTTGTCGTGTCTTCAGTGGATCCCTGTTGTTTCATCGCACCCGAGCACAGATCACCGAGCACCAACACTCAGCACCGAGCACTAGACCATCGAAGTCCCTGTGTGTCCGAGTCTGAGCGTTTCCCCCTGTGTGGACCGTCCGGAGCTGTTTCCTGCACGCGAGATCGCGACCGCACCCTGAGAGGAACTTTCATTCCTGAATTGTCTTATTCTGTGTTTGAGTTCCAATAAATATTGTTCACCTGCAATTGTTTCCAGTCTTCTGTCATGACAGAACGGATGGACCAAACGATGGGAGCAGCGGGTGATTCATCTGCTTCAATGGAGGATTTCATTCGAGCATGCATCGGCCGGATGGATGCACAGGAGCGCAGCCAGGGGGAGACAGGACGCGCTATCCAGACTCTGGTCACACAGGTGTCCGAGCTCACCCAGCGTTTTCATCAGCTACAACCCCCCACTGCGCCAGCACCTCCTGCAGCACTTGCAGTTCCCCCCACACCACCTGTGCCTCTCTCCCAGTCGGAACCCAGACTGCCCACGCCTGAATTATACTCTGGTGAGCCGAATTTCTGCCGTCCATTTCTGACACGTTGCAGTATGCATTTCTCATTACAGCCCAGAACTTTTGAAAAGGAGGAGGCGAAAGTAGCCTTCGTTCTGACGCTACTGACTGGGAGAGCGGCGCTTTGGGGAACTGCAGTATGGGAGAATCAAGACCAGTGCTGCTCCTCGTTCCAAGCCCTCTCGGCGGAGATGAGACGTGTCTTCGACCGAGCCGTCGAGGGGAAGGAGGCTGCCAGGGTCTTGACTGACCTACGCCAAGGAGACCGATCGGTATCTGACTACTCCATCGAGTTTAAGACCCTGGCGGCCGGGTGTCGCTGGAACGAGGAGGCGCAGTGGGACCATTTCCTGCATGGGCTGGCCGAACGTGTCCAGAGGGAGATCTACGCCCTGGACCTTCCTTCAACGCTTAATGGACTCATCGACCTGGCCCTGAGAGTGGACGCCCGTCTGTCCAGGATTGGGCAGAGAACACCCACCAATCCAGTTCAGAGTCGGAGTGAGAACCAGCGGTCCAGCGGCCTGGACACGTTCGGCTCCCACGATCCCGAGCCCATGCAGGTGGGGCGAGCTCGGCTTTCCCGGGAGGAGAAAGAAAGGCGGAGATCCCAGGGCCTCTGTCTCTATTGTGGTGGCAACGGACATTATGCCTATAGTTGTCCAGTAAAAGGCCCAGCCCGATAGTAAGTTTGAGGCTACTATCGGGTGGGATCTCCGCAGGTAAGACCTCATCCACTTCCACCATCCTCCCGGTAAGACTGAGATGGTCTACACTGGATCACCACTGCACTGCACTCATTGACTCTGGGGCAGAAGGTAACTTTTTGGATCATCAGTTTGCACTACAATTACAGATTCCTCTTCAAACACTTTCCCAGAAGATCACAGTCAACGCATTGAATGGACAGACTTTACCCACCATCTCCTTGGTCACCGAGAAACTCACACTCATCACTTCTGGAAATCATGCTGAAACTATATCATTTTACATTACGGACTCTCAACTCACACCCATAGTTTTAGGACACCCCTGGCTCAGTTTACACAACCCACGTATCGACTGGAAAAGACGGACCATCTCAGCTTGGAGTACTGAGTGTCACAATTCGTGTCTTGTGTCTGCTTGTTCTGTTGTTTCTGTCCCTGTGTTACAGGAGGAAGTAGTGGATTTATCAAACGTGCCCGAGGAGTACCGTGACCTGAGTGAAGTGTTCAGTAAGTCTAGAGCTGCTTCTCTCCCTCCGCATCGTCCCTATGACTGTGCTATAGATTTATTGCCAGGTAAGTCTCCGCCTAAGGGCAAGATTTATTCACTTTCAGTTCCTGAGAGAGAGGTTATGGAGAAATATATTTCTGATTCTCTAGCAACCGGGTTCATCCGCCCTTCCTCTTCTCCAGCGGGGGCGGGGTTCTTTTTTGTGGGGAAGAAGGACGGCTCTCTGCGACCTTGCATTGATTACCGAGGACTGAATAACATCACGGTAAAGAATACTTATCCTTTGCCGTTGATGTCTTCAGCCTTCGAGAGGTTGCAGGGAGCGTCTCTCTTCACTAAATTGGACTTGCGTAATGCTTATCATTTGGTCCGCATCAGGGAGGGGGACGAATGGAAGACTGCTTTTAACACCCCTAGGGGGCATTTTGAATATTTGGTTATGCCTTTTGGGCTTTCCAATAGTCCCGCAGTCTTCCAGGCACTAGTCAATGATGTGTTGCGAGACATGATCGATCAATTCATATATGTTTACCTGGATGACATATTGATTTTTTCTTCGTCTCTCCAGGAACATGTGCAACACGTACGACTAGTGCTTCAAAGGTTACTAGAGAATGGGCTTTTTGTCAAGGCGGAGAAATGCGTTTTCCATGCACAGTCAGTTCCTTTCCTGGGACACATCGTGTCGTCTGAAGGTATGCTTATGGACCCTGACAAAGTTAAGGCTGTGGTAGAGTGGCCAATCCCAGATTCCCGCAAGGCCCTGCAGCGGTTTCTGGGATTCGCCAACTTCTATCGGCGTTTTATTCGCAATTTCAGCCAACTAGCCGCACCTCTGACTGCCTTGACCTCTCCCAAAACTGCGTTCAGGTGGTCAGACGCAGCTGAGGCTGCGTTTGCCAAACTCAAGAGCCGCTTTGTTTCAGCTCCTATTCTCATAGCCCCTGATGCTTCACGTCAGTTTGTGGTAGAGGTCGATGCGTCGGAGGTGGGGGTAGGTGCAGTGCTTTCACAACGTTCACCTTCAGACGACAGAATGCATCCCTGCGCGTTTTTGTCACATCGATTATCTCCTGCCGAACGTAATTATGACATTGGTAACCGGGAGTTGTTGGCAGTCAAGTTAGCTTTGGAGGAATGGCGTCACTGGTTAGAGGGTTCAGGGGTACCCTTTACAGTCTGGACTGATCACAAGAATTTGGAGTACATTAGAACCGCTAAGAGATTGAACTCCAGGCAGGCTCGGTGGGCACTTTTTTTCGGTCGTTTCGATTTTACACTTTCCTATCGTCCGGGTTCCAAAAACGTCAAACCCGATTCTTTGTCGCGTATTTTTGATCGTCCCGAACACGAAGCTACTCCTGAGCGCATTTTTCCTGAGACCCTGATTATCTCTTCGCTCACATGGGAGGTCGAATCGAAGGTCAAGAGGGCCTTAGAAGGGGTAACGCCTCCGATCCGGTGCCCACCTAACCGCTTATTTGTGCCGGAGGAATTACGATCAGACGTCGTCCAGTGGGGTCATAGTTCCAGTCTAGCTTGCCATCCAGGGGTGAGTCGTACCATATTTCTAGTTAAGCAGCGATTCTGGTGGCCCCTGATGGCTCGTGATGTTCACAATTTTGTTTTGGCTTGCTCTAGTTGTGCCACTGGTAAGTCGTCCAATCGACCCCCAGCTGGGTTACTTCAACCGCTGTCGGTGCCTTCGAGACCTTGGTCCCACATCGCTCTAGATTTTATCACCGCCCTCCCACCCTCCCAGGGTAACACGGTAGTTTTGACCGTGGTGGACCGATTCTCGAAGGCAGCCCACTTTATTCCCTTGCCCAAATTACCTTCAGCCAAGGAGACAGCGGTGGCAGTCGTTGATCACGTCTTTCGGTTATATGGCCTCCCGACAGACGTGGTTTCTGACAGGGGACCCCAGTTTGTGTCCAGATTTTGGCGAGAGTTTTGTAAATTACTGGGGGCGACGGTCAGTCTGTCCTCTGGGTTTCATCCCCAGAGCAATGGCCAAACTGAGAGAGCCAACCAAGATTTGGAAAGATCATTACGATGTTTGGTCTCCAAGAATCCCTCCTCCTGGAGCCAACAACTTTCCATGGTGGAGTACGCCCACAATACGTTACCAGTGTCATCCACGGGCCTATCTCCGTTTAAGTGTAGTGTAGGGTACCAACCACCTGTTTTTCCTAGTACTGAGTCCGAAGTCGCGGTCTCCTCCGCCCACGCCTTCATCCAGAGGTGTCACCGTACTTGGACGAGGGCCCGAGAGACTCTCCTCCAAGTGCGGGAACGCACCAAGGCCAAGGCCGATCGCCACCGGTCAAGGCCTCCCGTATACGTCGTCGGTTCCAAAGTGTGGCTTTCTACTAAGGACATTCCGCTCCGCTCCGTTTCCAATAAACTGGCACCCAAATTCATTGGCCCGTTTTCTGTCACTAAGATCATTAGTCCAGTGACAGTCCGCCTCAATCTTCCTCCAGTGTACAGGAGGATTCATCCCGTTTTCCATGTGTCTAAAATTAAGCCCGTCTTTTTTGCACGCATTAATCCGCCAGCCCCGGTTCCCCCCCCGCCGCGACTCGTAGATGGGGAACCATCCTATTCGGTTCGTCGTATCCTGGATTCCAGGCGGAGGGGACGCGGATTTCAGTACTTGGTGGATTGGGAAGGTTACGGTCCGGAGGAGAGAAGTTGGGTTCCTGCTCGTGACATCCTGGATCACTCCCTTATCGATGATTACAATCGACAGGTAAGGAGTTCTGGGAATGCCGTGAGGCATTCCTAGGAGAGGGGGTACTGTCACGGTTGTGAATTCATTGTTTCCTCTGTGTCTCGTGTCATTGTTGTTTACATGTCTGTGAGTTTGCGGGAGTGGGCGTTGTCCCGCTCACGTGTTTGTTCAGTGCTCCAGCTGTTCGCAATCATCTCATTCCCCACCTCAGCTGATTCACATTACCGTTCCCTATTTATACTCACTCATCTCTCCATTCCAGTGTCCATCCGTTGTTTGCTGTTCCTGCGTGAATGTTCGTGTCGTCTTCCGGGTTGTCGTGTCTTCAGTGGATCCCTGTTGTTTCATCGCACCCGAGCACAGATCACCGAGCACCAACACTCAGCACCGAGCACTAGACCATCGAAGTCCCTGTGTGTCCGAGTCTGAGCGTTTCCCCCTGTGTGGACCGTCCGGAGCTGTTTCCTGCACGCGAGATCGCGACCGCACCCTGAGAGGAACTTTCATTCCTGAATTGTCTTATTCTGTGTTTGAGTTCCAATAAATATTGTTCACCTGCAATTGTTTCCAGTCTTCTGTCATGACACAGACAGGACACACAAGCCCTCAAAATCACACACACTACAACATAGTCTAAGACACTGGTGCAATAAATTCAAAACAACATTTTCAAAACTGGTAAGTTATGTTGCTTGTGGTTCCCCCCATCACAAACCTTTTCACATGATGAACACAAAATACACAACCAGTGGATACATTGGCACATTTTTATTCATACACAAAAAACACACACACACACAAACATTTTTTTTTCCTGTTTTACTCTTACTTTTTTTTTTTTACTTTCTCCTTTACAGTAATATTTACTTACAGTAAGATGTGTGTGACCAACATATGACAGTAAAAGAGCACACACAAACCATATTCTAATATGGAATTCGAATTGTATTGGAATGGTAAAGAGTGTTGGTCGTGACAGGAGAGCCTCCACTCAAGGAGACAATATGATGGACACGTCTAAGAGTGTTCCACATATGGTTGAAATACCATCATTGGCCTAGAAAGATAACATTCTGGGAGTCAAGACTATAAAGGAGAAAGGATGCCCTCTCTTCACTGTCACACTATATACTCACTCTGTGTGACTGTACGACTGCTGGCCTTTTCTTGCAAAATAAACCTCATCAAAGACTATTGGAAATGTTTGTCTCTTATTCAGTGATAGAATTTTGTTTGCCACCACACCTCCCTGAAGGTTCTCGAGGCGACGGTAAACGACTCAAATTTGGCCTTACTCGTAGCCCAGCCTCCCTCATAGTCATACCATTGATAAAGACATGGGCTACTAGAGTGGCTTGAATTTCATCTGAGACTGCTTGTCTTCTTGCCCTTCCTCCTCCTCCTCCTCCTCCTCCTCGATCTCTTCCTTCATGTCTTTCTGGATCCATTGTTCCAAAACTCAATAAACTGATTTGGGCCATTTTATCTATCTACTGAAGGTTCTGATTGATGTGTGTTAAATTTTGACTCTTAGTGTTTCCACTTGAGTAATTGTGTGCTAACTGAGCTGAAGCTGTGCTGACTTGAGTGAACAATATTGAATGCTAGTGCTTTCTAAATGACAACATGGTCTAAGCAATGAGAAATGAAGGGATTTGTGTGTAGAGTTTTGCAGTGACAGTTCAACAAATCTGACTCATGTGTCAAATCAGGGAATAGTGTTTATAATTAAGTGAAATGGGTGTGCTTTTTGATAAATGGTGTTATGGTTTTGAAATTTTAGTTCAAAAGCCTGGTTATAGTGTTTAAGCAATTGAGAAAAACTGTAATTGACACTGAAACAGTGTAGACGTTAGAAAAGTACATTTTATAAAATAAAAAGTACCAATTAATGACATTGTGTCATAACACAACAAAAAGTGTAATACAAATTGTATACACTATCTGATTTTGGTAGGGAACACTGGAAACTAGTGTCTTTTAGCTTAATCTTTGGTTTTAAGGGAAATTAAATATTCTCGGGATCCCCACTGAACCCTGAAGTAATGACTTCTGAAGACCTTAAGACGAGCACAATTAAATATCCACTCAAGACAACTTTACTTATGCTACGTCATGGACCACAGAGGCTTATGTGTGCTGATTTTCTAAAGATACACTGTAATAATTACAAAAACTCAAAATAATGACTTGGTTGAGTAGGGCCAACTTAAATTGTACTGTACAAATTATTTCAATCAAATTAACTTTTATGAGTATTAAGAACTTTCTTTTCTTTTGAGTTCACAAAACTTACACATTTTTTAATTATGTTGAACTGTTTAATTGATTTGAGTTCTATGAACTTGTTTCTTTTTATTTGACAAACTTAAATTGAACTGAAACTGGGCTGGGATCTCTTTTCCCCCGCATGCTTTGCCATGACACTTAAAGGGGGAGAGTAAATGCTAAAATTGTTTTGTACCAGATTAATGTTAAGTGGGTGATTTAGCAATGTTTAATGTTTTGTTTTGCTATAGTTTAGAAAAGTTTCTGGGCTGCATAGTTTTCATTTAGGATACTTTTTCATACACGCACACATATACAAATACATACATAACGTTACATACGCACTCCACGGATACATCTGGTATGTGTCGGTGGACAAAATACTGTTTGAATATCTTTGGATAAATAAGATTTAAGACGACTAAGCACAGTTTTTGCTTTAAAATTGTAATGTTTTCAACAGATGCTGTTGTGTAAAATAATAGCTTGGGTAAAATTTATGCAAAATCATTTCTGGGTCATTTTATGGCATTGTCCATTTTCTGTCCCTAGCCTTTACAGAAATATCGCACTTTAAAAACACTTTAGGGTTACAATTTCTTCACATTTTAAAATAAAACAATATGTTATTTGAACAATTATGTCGTCTTGAGCCTTCTATGTGACAATATTTGATTTTTAATATTTGAAAGTAGTGGTCCCCTGGAGTTGTGTCACTGGTGTTACCGTTAAACAAAAATCTAATGTTTTTTAAAATAAAAATCATACTGATGACATCACTCAACTTCCTTCTTCCAAATTCATGAATATCTATGAAGAGAGGCCCATGGCCTCTTTTCAGGTATCAAAATCTTCTCATTTATCTCATGGTTTCATATGAAGCTTTAGTTGAACTCACTGGTATGACCTGCTTTACTGTTAGGGAGTTGTAAAAAATAATAAAAATAAACTAGAATACTTATGGCATAAACAACTTCATTTAGTTAGTATACCATGATTGACAAGATGTGGTATTTTTCATGAAAACTGTTACTGGTGTTGCTGTCACTGGTGTCTCTTTTCTTATGGGAGAACCCCAGTGATACCAGTGACTCCCATTTATAGATAAACTTCTATTGAAGCTATTCATTTAGATTGTATGCCAAATGTAACAATTTAGTCTCATCTACTTAATTATGGTTGAAGAATAATGATCTTTGGTCGTATGTGGGTCATTGGTGATTCATTGTGTCATTGGTGTCACTGTCGTTTTCTGTCACGTTAAATAAAATGTCACATGATAATAATTTTACATCCAATTAATTCTGATGCACTCAAAGTTAAGATTTAAAGGATTGCATCATTACTTGATTTTAACAGGTTTTTCAAATATTTTCATGGATATAGCAAATACATGTTAGCGCAGATGAACTATCATCATTCAAGCATACTTTTAACAAACCTGATTAAAATAAATAAAACATAATCTCCTTATTTGTTGCACTACTAATATGTTCTGTAACTCTGACTGCATGTGCTGAAAAATAGAAATAATATTTCATAAAACCTTTAATATTGCGTCAAAATGGTAGGCCTACATGCAGTCTTTAAATAAATGCACAAAATATAAAAATCATTAAGCTGTCATTTTTGCGTATTCATAAAGTCAAAGGGTGTTCTATAATGTGTTCTAAGTTTAAATGTTAGAAAAAGAAATCTGATCTTCAAAAGGTGTCAGAACTGAGGTGTCATTTTGGGTTTTATCTTTCTTTCACGCGTTCTCCTAGAACAACAGGTTGGGGGACAGCACCCCCAGGAAGGAAGGATGATTTAGCTTATCATAAAAATCCCATAAGAGTAGGCTATATAAAATGTAAATTCCTGGCTCTTTTGTTTTGACCCCTGACTTTTCCTGAAGACACTGGTATACATCTAATTATACTGATATTACAGCCTGGTCCCTGTGAAGTGTCAGAATGGGCACATTTTGGGGTCTCCCTTCCTGACAGGAATGCTCAGATCAGGAGATTTTATGATAGGAGACTGTGGCATCTTTGATTGTAAAACACCAGGTGTCCGGCCTATCTTTTAATTGCTTGATGTTTTCTGAAACAAACTGCATATGCTAATATAGCAACTACGCAGAGAAGAAGGGGAGGGCCTGTGCCCCTGCCATGATGAAAACAATCCTCATTTACAATTTAGCAAACGGAGAGCAAACATCTCTTCTGCTTAAGGATTCTAAATTTAAGGATCTATGATTTTATCCAGAGACAATAAGACCTCCTAATTTCACCGATGGTAAGTTCACTTCAACACATGTTTAAAACTATCTTTAACATCTTATTTCAAACAAAACAAACTATTATACACTATTTTATGTTTTATCTATGTAAGGTGTTTCGCTGTGTATTAGATTAAAATATTTATACTCGATAATATTACATTTAAAATAATATGAACTTTATTCACTATTTATGTTTTATCTATGTAAGTCAGTGTTTTGTTGTATATTAGATTAAAATACTTATACTTGATAATTTAACATTTCAAATAATATGAACTATTATTCACTATTTTATGTTTTTTTCTATGTAAGGCAGTCTTTCGCTGTGTATTAGATTAAAATATTTATACTTGATAATTTAACATTTAAAATAATATGATCTATTATTCACTATTTATGTTTTATCTATGTAAGGCAGTCTTTCGTTGTATATTAGATTCAAATATTTATATTTGATCATTTAAAATGTAAAATAATATGAACTAATATTCACTATTTTATGTTTTATCTATGTCAGTCAGTGTTTTGTTGTGTATTAGATTCAAATACTTATACTTGATAATTTAACATTTAAAATAATATGAAATATTATTCACTATTTTATGTTTTATATATGCAAGTCAGTGTTTTGTTGTGTATTAGATTAAAATACTTACACTTTATAATTTAACATTTCAAATAATATGAACTAATATTCACTATTAAAATACTTATACTTGATAATTTAACATTTCAAATATATTATTCACTATTTTATGTTTTATCTATGTAAGGCAGTCTTTCGCTGTATATTAGATTAAAATATTTATACTTGATAATTTAAAATTTAAAATAATATGAACTATTATTCACTATTTTATGTTTTATCTATGTAAGTCAGTGTTTTGTTGTGTATTAGATTAAAATATTTATACTTGATCATTTAACATCTTGTTTCATATAATCAAAATGGTTTTATTTATGGATGTGACTGTGTAATCTGAAAACAATTCACTCTGACATATTTTCTTCTGATCCTAAAATCCCACTAATGGTTGCGTGCAGCACGCGTTTGTCTGTTTGAGACATTGAGTTCACTCGGAGCTTGTTTAAAGGCTTAAGCCTAACCTTTAAATACTTAATATTTGTATTTCTTATATAATTTATCTGATATTTTTATTGGTCATCATTGCTAATTTTTAAGCCCCATTTTCATGACACAGAAAGATTCAAAGAGCCATGGTCAACAGCCGGAGACCACAACGACATTCTCATTTCATCTCAACTATGTTCTACTCATGTTTAAAGATTAAAATAACTTTAGAAATAGTTATAAAATGAACATCTTATTTCACATATCTGCTACTTTTAAATTGTCTATGCTATTTCTTAAACCCGTTTTCATTCTTGTCCCACAGACATTATGGAAGCTGCACCATCATCTGAAAAACAAATCCATGACAGATTTCTTCATGTTCATAATTTCACCAATCTGTGGACTTAATTATTAATTCCACCAATAATAATAAAACATCCCCTGAAAAAAACATTCACTGTCACACCAAGCATTATTGCAGTCATAAAACACACAGCCATAAACCCCTCCCCACCGGATCCACACGGGTCAAATTTCACATACCACCTGTTGGTCATAAAACCCCCATATAAGGACTTCCTGTCATAAACAATGTCATGAAGGGTCATAAATCAAGGGTCATGAATCATTTTTGACACATAGTCCCCCATATAGACTACTGCTGCGTAACACAATAATGAACCTCATTGGTTCTTGTGGAAGCTCAAACGTGCTACGTAACACGAGAATGAACCTCATTGGTTCTTGCTGAAGCTCAAACGTGATGCGTAACACGAAAATGAACCTCATTGGTTCTTACAGAAGCTCAAACATGCTGCGTTAAAGGAGAATGAACCTCATTGGTTCTTACAGAATCTCAAACGTGCTGCATAACAGGAGAATGAACCTCATTGGTTCTTGCTGAAGCTCAAACGTGATGCGTAACACAAGAATGAACCTCATTGGTTCTTACAGAAGCTCAAACGTGCTGCGTAACAATAATGAACCTCATTGGTTCTTGCTGAAGCTCAAACGTGATGCGTAACAGGAGAATAAACCTCATTGGTTCTTACAGAAGCTCAAACGTGCTGCGTTACACAATAATGAACCTCATTGGTTCTTGCTGAAGCTCAAACGTGATGCGTAACACGAAAATGAACCTCATTGGTTCTTACAGAAGCTCAAACATGCTGCGTTAAAGGAGAATGAACCTCATTGGTTCTTACAGAATCTCAAACGTGCTGCATAACAGGAGAATGAACCTCATTGGTTCTTGCTGAAGCTCAAACGTGATGCGTAACACAAGAATGAACCTCATTGGTTCTTACAGAAGCTCAAACGTGCTGCGTAACAATAATGAACCTCATTGGTTCTTGCTGAAGCTCAAACGTGATGCGTAACACGAGAATGAACCTCATTGGTTCTTACAGAAGCTCAAACATGCTGCGTTAAAGGAGAATGAACCTCATTGGTTCTTACAGAAGCTCAAACGTGCTGCGTAACAATAATGAACCTCATTGGTTCTTGCTGAAGCTCAAACGTGATGCGTAACACGAGAATGAACCTCATTGGTTCTTACAGAAGCTCAAACGTGCTGCGTAACACAATAATGAACCTCATTGGTTCTTGCGGAAGCTCAAACGTGCTGCGTAACACAAGAATGAACCTCATTGGTTCTTACAGAAGCTCAAACGTGCTGCATAACAGGGGAATGAACCTCATTGGTCCTTGCAGAAGCTCAAACGTGCTGCGTAACAGGAGAATGAACCTCATTGGTTCTTACAGAAGCTCAAACGTGCTGCGTAACACAATAATGAACCTCATTGGTTCTTACAGAAGCTCAAACGTGCTGCGTAACACGAGAAAGAACCTCATTGGTTCTTGCGGAAGCTCAAACGTGCTACGTAACACGAGAATGAACCTCATTGGTTCTTACAGAAGCTCAAACGTGCTGCGTAACAGGATAATGAACCTCATTGGTTCTTGCAGAAGCTCAAACGTGCTGCGTAACAGGAGAATGAACCTCATTGGTTCTTGCGGAAGCTCAAACGTGCTACGTAACACGAGAATGAACCTCATTGGTTCTTACAGAAGCTCAAACGTGCTGCGTAACAGGAGAATGAACCTCATTGGTTCTTGCTGAAGCTCAAACGTGATGCGTAACACGAGAATGAACCTCATTGGTTCTTACAGAAGCTCAAACGTGCTGCGTAACAATAATGAACCTCATTGGTCCTTGCTGAAGCTCGAACGTGATGCGTAACAGGAGAATGAACCTCATTGGTTCTTACAGAAGCTCAAACGTGCTGCGTAACAATAATGAACCTCATTGGTTCTTGCTGAAGCTCGAACGTGATGCGTAACACGAGAATGAACCTCATTGGTTCTTGCTGAAGCTCAAACGTGCTGCGTAACACAATAATGAACCTCATTGGTTCTTGCTGAAGCTCAAACGTGCTGCGTAACAGGAGAATGAACCTCATTGGTTCATGCAGAAGCTCAAACGTGATGCGTAACACGAGAATGAACCTCATTGGTTCTTGCAGAAGCTCAAACGTGCTGTGTAACACGAGAATGAACCTCACTGGTTCTTGCTGAAGCTCAAACGTGCTGCGTAACACGAGAATGAACCTCATTGGTTCTTGCAGAAGCTCAAACGTGCTGTGTAACACGATAATGAACCTCACTGGTTCTTGCTGAAGCTCAAACGTGCTGCATAACAGGAGAATGAACCTCATTGGTTCTTGCTGAAGCTCAAACGTGATGCGTAACACGAGAATGAACCTCATTGGTTCTTACAGAAGCTCAAACGTGCTGTGTAACGCGAGAATGAACCTCATTGGTTCTTACAGAAGCTCAAACGTGCTGCGTAATGCGAGAATGAACCTCATTGGTTCTTACAGAAGCTCAAACGTGCTGCGTAATGCGAGAATGAACCTCATTGGTTCTTGCAGAAGCTCAAATGTGCTGCGTAACAATAATGAACCTCATTGGTTCTTGCTGAAGCTCGAACGTGATGCGTAACACGAGAATGAACCTCATTGGTTCTTACAGAAGCTCAAACGTGCTGTGTAACGCGAGAATGAACCTCATTGGTTCTTACAGAAGCTCAAACGTGCTGCGTAATGCGAGAATGAACCTCATTGGTTCTTACAGAAGCTCAAACGTGCTGCGTAATGCGAGAATGAACCTCATTGGTTCTTGCTGAAGTTTCAAATGTGCTGCGTAACATAAGAATGAACCTCATTGGTTCTTGTGGAAGCTCAAACGTGCTGTGTAACACGAGAATGAACCTCATTGGTTCTTGCTGAAGTTTCAAATGTGCTGCGTAACGAAGGAATGAACCTCATTGGTTCTTGCAGAAGCTCAAACGTGCTGCGTTAAAGGAGAATGAACCTCATTGGTTCTTACAGAAGCTCAAACGTGCTGCGTAACGAAGGAATGAACCTCATTGGTTCTTGCAGAAGCTCAAACGTGCTGTGTAACACGAGAATGAACCTCATTGGTTCTTGCGGAAGCTCAAACGTGCTGCGTAACACGAGAATGAACCTCATTGGTTCTTGCAGAAGCTCAAACGTGCCGCGTAACAGGAGAATGAACCTCATTGGTTCTTACAGAAGCTCAAACGTGCTGCGTAACACGAGAATGAACCTCATTGGTTCTTACAGAAGCTCAAACGTGCTGCGTAACACGAGAATGAACCTCATTGGTTCTTACAGAAGCTCAAACGTGCTGTGTAACGCGAGAATGAACCTCATTGGTTCTTACAGAAGCTCAAACGTGCTGCGTAATGCGAGAATGAACCTCATTGGTTCTTGCAGAAGCTCAAATGTGCTGCATAACATAAGAATGAACCTCATTGGTTCTTGCGGAAGCTCAAACGTGCTACGTAACACGAGAATGAACCTCATTGGTTCTTACAGAAGCTCAAACGTGATGCGTAACAGGAGAATAAACCTCATTGGTTCTTACAGAAGCTCAAACGTGCTGCGTTACACAATAATGAACCTCATTGGTTCTTGCTGAAGCTCAAACGTGATGCGTAACACGAAAATGAACCTCATTGGTTCTTACAGAAGCTCAAACATGCTGCGTTAAAGGAGAATGAACCTCATTGGTTCTTACAGAATCTCAAACGTGCTGCATAACAGGAGAATGAACCTCATTGGTTCTTGCTGAAGCTCAAACGTGATGCGTAACACAAGAATGAACCTCATTGGTTCTTACAGAAGCTCAAACGTGCTGCGTAACAATAATGAACCTCATTGGTTCTTGCTGAAGCTCAAACGTGATGCGTAACACGAGAATGAACCTCATTGGTTCTTACAGAAGCTCAAACATGCTGCGTTAAAGGAGAATGAACCTCATTGGTTCTTACAGAAGCTCAAACGTGCTGCGTAACAATAATGAACCTCATTGGTTCTTGCTGAAGCTCAAACGTGATGCGTAACACGAGAATGAACCTCATTGGTTCTTACAGAAGCTCAAACGTGCTGCGTAACACAATAATGAACCTCATTGGTTCTTGCGGAAGCTCAAACGTGCTGCGTAACACAAGAATGAACCTCATTGGTTCTTACAGAAGCTCAAACGTGCTGCATAACAGGGGAATGAACCTCATTGGTCCTTGCAGAAGCTCAAACGTGCTGCGTAACAGGAGAATGAACCTCATTGGTTCTTACAGAAGCTCAAACGTGCTGCGTAACACAATAATGAACCTCATTGGTTCTTACAGAAGCTCAAACGTGCTGCGTAACACGAGAAAGAACCTCATTGGTTCTTGCGGAAGCTCAAACGTGCTACGTAACACGAGAATGAACCTCATTGGTTCTTACAGAAGCTCAAACGTGCTGCGTAACAGGATAATGAACCTCATTGGTTCTTGCAGAAGCTCAAACGTGCTGCGTAACAGGAGAATGAACCTCATTGGTTCTTGCGGAAGCTCAAACGTGCTACGTAACACGAGAATGAACCTCATTGGTTCTTACAGAAGCTCAAACGTGCTGCGTAACAGGAGAATGAACCTCATTGGTTCTTGCTGAAGCTCAAACGTGATGCGTAACACGAGAATGAACCTCATTGGTTCTTACAGAAGCTCAAACGTGCTGCGTAACAATAATGAACCTCATTGGTCCTTGCTGAAGCTCGAACGTGATGCGTAACAGGAGAATGAACCTCATTGGTTCTTACAGAAGCTCAAACGTGCTGCGTAACAATAATGAACCTCATTGGTTCTTGCTGAAGCTCGAACGTGATGCGTAACACGAGAATGAACCTCATTGGTTCTTGCTGAAGCTCAAACGTGCTGCGTAACACAATAATGAACCTCATTGGTTCTTGCTGAAGCTCAAACGTGCTGCGTAACACGAGAATGAACCTCATTGGTTCTTGCAGAAGCTCAAACGTGCTGTGTAACACGAGAATGAACCTCACTGGTTCTTGCTGAAGCTCAAACGTGCTGCGTAACACGAGAATGAACCTCATTGGTTCTTGCAGAAGCTCAAACGTGCTGTGTAACACGATAATGAACCTCACTGGTTCTTGCTGAAGCTCAAACGTGCTGCATAACAGGAGAATGAACCTCATTGGTTCTTGCTGAAGCTCAAACGTGATGCGTAACACGAGAATGAACCTCATTGGTTCTTACAGAAGCTCAAACGTGCTGTGTAACGCGAGAATGAACCTCATTGGTTCTTACAGAAGCTCAAACGTGCTGCGTAATGCGAGAATGAACCTCATTGGTTCTTACAGAAGCTCAAACGTGCTGCGTAATGCGAGAATGAACCTCATTGGTTCTTGCAGAAGCTCAAATGTGCTGCGTAACAATAATGAACCTCATTGGTTCTTGCTGAAGCTCGAACGTGATGCGTAACACGAGAATGAACCTCATTGGTTCTTACAGAAGCTCAAACGTGCTGTGTAACGCGAGAATGAACCTCATTGGTTCTTACAGAAGCTCAAACGTGCTGCGTAATGCGAGAATGAACCTCATTGGTTCTTACAGAAGCTCAAACGTGCTGCGTAATGCGAGAATGAACCTCATTGGTTCTTGCTGAAGTTTCAAATGTGCTGCGTAACATAAGAATGAACCTCATTGGTTCTTGTGGAAGCTCAAACGTGCTGTGTAACACGAGAATGAACCTCATTGGTTCTTGCTGAAGTTTCAAATGTGCTGCGTAACGAAGGAATGAACCTCATTGGTTCTTGCAGAAGCTCAAACGTGCTGCGTTAAAGGAGAATGAACCTCATTGGTTCTTACAGAAGCTCAAACGTGCTGCGTAACGAAGGAATGAACCTCATTGGTTCTTGCAGAAGCTCAAACGTGCTGTGTAACACGAGAATGAACCTCATTGGTTCTTGCGGAAGCTCAAACGTGCTGCGTAACACGAGAATGAACCTCATTGGTTCTTGCAGAAGCTCAAACGTGCCGCGTAACAGGAGAATGAACCTCATTGGTTCTTACAGAAGCTCAAACGTGCTGCGTAACACGAGAATGAACCTCATTGGTTCTTACAGAAGCTCAAACGTGCTGCGTAACACGAGAATGAACCTCATTGGTTCTTACAGAAGCTCAAACGTGCTGTGTAACGCGAGAATGAACCTCATTGGTTCTTACAGAAGCTCAAACGTGCTGCGTAATGCGAGAATGAACCTCATTGGTTCTTGCAGAAGCTCAAATGTGCTGCATAACATAAGAATGAACCTCATTGGTTCTTGCGGAAGCTCAAACGTGCTGTGTAACATGAGAATGAACCTCATTGGTTCTTACAGAAGCTCAAACGTGCTGCGTAACAATAATTAACCTCATTGGTTCTTGCTGAAGCTCGAACGTGATGCGTAACACGAGAATGAACCTCATTGGTTCTTGCTGAAGCTCAAACGTGCTGCGTAACACAATAATGAACCTCATTGGTTCTTGCTGAAGCTCAAACGTGCTGCGTAACAGGAGAATGAACCTCATTGGTTCTTGCAGAAGCTCAAACGTGATGCGTAATACGAGAATGAACCTCACTGGTTCTTGCTGAAGCTCAAACGTGATGTGTAACACGAGAATGAACCTCATTGGTTCTTGCAGAAGCTCAAACGTGCTGCGTAACACGAGAATGAACCTCACTGGTTCTTGCTGAAGCTCAAACGTGCTGCGTAACACGAGAATGAACCTCATTGGTTCTTGCTGAAGCTCAAACGTGCTGCGTAACAGGAGAATGAACCTCATTGGTTCTTGCTGAAGCTCAAACGTGATGCGTAACACGAGAATGAACCTCATTGGTTCTTACAGAAGCTCAAACGTGCTGTGTAACGCGAGAATGAACCTCATTGGTTCTTACAGAAGCTCAAACGTGCTGCGTAATGCAAGAATGAACCTCATTGGTTCTTACAGAAGCTCAAACGTGCTGCGTAACACGAGAATGAACCTCATTGGTTCTTACAGAAGCTCAAACGTGCTGCGTAACAATAATGAACCTCATTGGTTCTTGCTGAAGCTCGAACGTGATGCGTAAATGGAGAATGAACCTCATTGGTTCTTACAGAAGCTCAAACGTGCTGCGTAACAAGAATGAACCTCATTGGTTCTTGCTGAAGCTCAAACGTGCTGCGTAACACAATAATGAACCTCATTGGTTCTTGCTGAAGCTCAAATGTGCTGCGTAACAGGAGAATGAACCTCATTGGTTCTTGCAGAAGCTCAAACGTGATGCGTAACAGGAGAATGGACCTCATTGGTTCTTGCAGAAGCTCAAACGTGATGCGTAACACGAGAATGAACCTCACTGGTTCTTGCTGAAGCTCAAACGTGATGCGTAACACGAGAATGAACCTCATTGGTTCTTGCAGAAGCTCAAACGTGCTGCGTAACACGAGAATGAACCTCACTGGTTCTTGCTGAAGCTCAAACGTGCTGCGTAACACGAGAATGAACCTCATTGGTTCTTGCTGAAGCTCAAACGTGCTGCGTAACAGGAGAATGAACCTCATTGGTTCTTGCTGAAGCTCAAACGTGATGCGTAACACGAGAATGAACCTCATTGGTTCTTACAGAAGCTCAAATGTGCTGCGTAACACGAGAATGAACCTCATTGGTTCTTACAGAAGCTCAAACGTGCTGCGTAACAGGAGAATAAACCTCATTGGTTCTTACAGAAGCTCAAACGTGCTGCATTACACAATAATGAACCTCATTGGTTCTTGCTGAAGCTCAAACGTGATGCGTAACACGAAAATGAACCTCATTGGTTCTTACAGAAGCTCAAACATGCTGCGTTAAAGGAGAATGAACCTCATTGGTTCTTACAGAATCTCAAACGTGCTGCATAACAGGAGAATGAACCTCATTGGTTCTTGCTGAAGCTCAAACGTGATGCGTAACACAAGAATGAACCTCATTGGTTCTTACAGAAGCTCAAACGTGCTGCGTAACAATAATGAACCTCATTGGTTCTTGCTGAAGCTCAAACGTGATGCGTAACACGAGAATGAACCTCATTGGTTCTTACAGAAGCTCAAACGTGCTGCGTTAAAGGAGAATGAACCTCATTGGTTCTTACAGAAGCTCAAACGTGCTGCGTAACAATAATGAACCTCATTGGTTCTTGCTGAAGCTCAAACGTGATGCGTAACACGAGAATGAACCTCATTGGTTCTTACAGAAGCTCAAACGTGCTGCGTAACACAATAATGAACCTCATTGGTTCTTGCGGAAGCTCAAACGTGCTGCGTAACACGAGAATGAACCTCATTGGTTCTTACAGAAGCTCAAACGTGCTGCATAACAGGGGAATGAACCTCATTGGTCCTTGCAGAAGCTCAAACGTGCTGCGTAACAGGAGAATGAACCTCATTGGTTCTTACAGAAGCTCAAACGTGCTGCGTAACACAATAATGAACCTCATTGGTTCTTACAGAAGCTCAAACGTGCTGCGTAACACGAGAAAGAACCTCATTGGTTCTTGCGGAAGCTCAAACGTGCTACGTAACACGAGAATGAACCTCATTGGTTCTTACAGAAGCTCAAACGTGCTGCGTAACAGGATAATGAACCTCATTGGTTCTTGCAGAAGCTCAAACGTGCTGCGTAACAGGAGAATGAACCTCATTGGTTCTTGCGGAAGCTCAAACGTGCTACGTAACACGAGAATGAACCTCATTGGTTCTTACAGAAGCTCAAACGTGCTGCGTAACAGGAGAATGAACCTCATTGGTTCTTGCTGAAGCTCAAACGTGATGCGTAACACGAGAATGAACCTCATTGGTTCTTACAGAAGCTCAAACGTGCTGCGTAACAATAATGAACCTCATTGGTCCTTGCTGAAGCTCGAACGTGATGCGTAACAGGAGAATGAACCTCATTGGTTCTTACAGAAGCTCAAACGTGCTGCGTAACAATAATGAACCTCATTGGTTCTTGCTGAAGCTCGAACGTGATGCGTAACACGAGAATGAACCTCATTGGTTCTTGCTGAAGCTCAAACGTGCTGCGTAACACAATAATGAACCTCATTGGTTCTTGCTGAAGCTCAAACGTGCTGCGTAACAGGAGAATGAACCTCATTGGTTCTTGCAGAAGCTCAAACATGATGCGTAACACGAGAATGAACCTCACTGGTTCTTGCTGAAGCTCAAACGTGATGCGTAACACGAGAATGAACCTCATTGGTTCTTGCAGAAGCTCAAACGTGCTGCGTAACACGAGAATGAACCTCACTGGTTCTTGCTGAAGCTCAAACGTGCTGCGTAACACGAGAATGAACCTCATTGGTTCTTGCTGAAGCTCAAACGTGCTGCATAACAGGAGAATGAACCTCATTGGTTCTTGCTGAAGCTCAAACGTGATGCGTAACACGAGAATGAACCTCATTGGTTCTTACAGAAGCTCAAACGTGCTGTGTAACGCGAGAATGAACCTCATTGGTTCTTACAGAAGCTCAAACGTGCTGCGTAATGCGAGAATGAACCTCATTGGTTCTTACAGAAGCTCAAACGTGCTGCGTAATGCGAGAATGAACCTCATTGGTTCTTGCAGAAGCTCAAATGTGCTACGTAACAATAATGAACCTCATTGGTTCTTGCTGAAGCTCGAACGTGGTGCGTAACACGAGAATGAACCTCATTGGTTCTTGCTGAAGCTCAAATGTGCTGCGTAACACAATAATGAACCTCATTGGTTCTTGCTGAAGCTCAAACGTGATGCGTAACACAATAATGAACCTCATTGGTTCTTGCTGAAGCTCAAACGTGCTGCGTAACAGGAGAATGAACCTCATTGGTTCTTGCAGAAGCTCAAATGTGATGCGTAACACGAGAATGAACCTCATTGGTTCTTACAGAAGCTCAAACGTGCTGCGTAACAATAATGAACCTCATTGGTTCTTGCTGAAGCTCGAACGTGATGCGTAACAATAATGAACCTCATTGGTTCTTACAGAAGCTCAAACGTGCTGCGTAACAATAACGAACCTCATTGGTTCTTGCTGAAGCTCGAACGTGATGCGTAACACGAGAATGAACCTCATTGGTTCTTGCTGAAGCTCAAACGTGCTGCGTAACACAATAATGAACCTCATTGGTTCTTGCTGAAGCTCAAACGTGCTGCGTAACAGGAGAATGAACCTCATTGGTTCTTGCAGAAGCTCAAACGTGATGCGTAACACGAGAATGAACCTCACTGGTTCTTGCTGAAGCTCAAACGTGCTGCGTAACACGAGAATGAACCTCATTGGTTCTTGCTGAAGCTCAAACGTGCTGCGTAACAGGAGAATGAACCTCAATGGTTCTTGCTGAAGCTCAAACGTGATGCGTAACACGAGAATAAACCTCACTGGTTCTTGCTGAAGCTCAAACGTGCTGCGTAACACGAGAATGAACCTCATTGGTTCTTGCTGAAGCTCAAACGTGCTGCGTAACAGGAGAATGAACCTCATTGGTTCTTGCTGAAGCTCAAACGTGCTGCGTAACTGGAGAATGAACCTCATTGGTTCTTGCTGAAGCTCAAACGTGATGCGTAACACGAGAATGAACCTCATTGGTTCTTACAGAAGCTCAAACGTGCTGTGTAACGCGAGAATGAACCTCATTGGTTCTTACAGAAGCTCAAACGTGCTGCGTAATGCGAGAATGAACCTCATTGGTTCTTACAGAAGCTCAAACGTGCTGCGTAATGCAAGAATGAACCTCATTGGTTCTTGCTGAAGTTTCAAATGTGCTGCGTAACATAAGAATGAACCTCATTGGTTCTTGTGGAAGCTCAAACGTGCTGTGTAACACGAGAATGAACCTCATTGGTTCTTGCTGAAGTTTCAAATGTGCTGCGTAACGAAGGAATGAACCTCATTGGTTCTTGCAGAAGCTCAAACGTGCTGCGTTAAAGGAGAATGAACCTCATTGGTTCTTACAGAAGCTCAAACATGCTGCGTAACACGAGAATGAACCTCATTGGTTCTTGCAGAAGCTCAAACGTGCCGCGTAACAGGAGAATGAACCTCATTGGTTCTTACAGAAGCTCAAACGTGATGCGTAACATGAGAATGAACCTCATTGGTTCTTACAGAAGCTCAAACGTGCTGCGTAACACGAGAATGAACCTCATTGGTTCTTACAGAAGCTCAAACGTGCTGCGTAACACGAGAATGAACCTCATTGGTTCTTACAGAAGCTCAAACATGCTGTGTAACGCGAGAATGAACCTCATTGGTTCTTACAGAAGCTCAAACGTGCTGCGTAATGCGAGAATGAACCTCATTGGTTCTTGCAGAAGCTCAAATGTGCTGCATAACATAAGAATGAACCTCATTGGTTCTTGCTGAAGTTTCAAATGTGCTGCGTAACATAAGAATGAACCTCATTGGTTCTTGCGGAAGCTCAAACGTGCTGTGTAACACGAGAATGAACCTCATTGGTTCTTACAGAAGCTCAAACGTGCTGCGTAACAATAATGAACCTCATTGGTTCTTGCTGAAGCTCGAACGTGATGCGTAACACGAGAATGAACCTCATTGGTTCTTGCTGAAGCTCAAACGTGCTGCGTAACACAATAATGAACCTCATTGGTTCTTGCTGAAGCTCAAACGTGCTGCGTAACAGGAGAATGAACCTCATTGGTTCTTGCAGAAGCTCAAACGTGATGCGTAACACGAGAATGAACCTCACTGGTTCTTGCTGAAGCTCAAACGTGATGTGTAACACGAGAATGAACCTCATTGGTTCTTGCAGAAGCTCAAACGTGCTGCGTAACACGAGAATGAACCTCACTGGTTCTTGCTGAAGCTCAAACGTGCTGCGTAACACGAGAATGAACCTCAGTGGTTCTTGCTGAAGCTCAAACGTGCTGCGTAACACGAGAATGAACCTCATTGGTTCTTGCTGAAGCTCAAACGTGATGCGTAACACGAGAATGAACCTCATTGGTTCTTACAGAAGCTCAAACGTGCTGTGTAACGCGAGAATGAACCTCATTGGTTCTTACAGAAGCTCAAACGTGCTGCGTAATGCAAGAATGAACCTCATCGGTTCTTACAGAAGCTCAAACGTGCTGCGTAACACGAGAATGAACCTCATTGGTTCTTACAGAAGCTCAAACGTGCTGCGTAACAATAATGAACCTCATTGGTTCTTGCTGAAGCTCGAACGTGATGCGTAAATGGAGAATGAACCTCATTGGTTCTTACAGAAGCTCAAACGTGCTGCGTAACAAGAATGAACCTCATTGGTTCTTGCTGAAGCTCAAACGTGCTGCGTAACACAATAATGAACCTCATTGGTTCTTGCTGAAGCTCAAATGTGCTGCGTAACAGGAGAATGAACCTCATTGGTTCTTGCAGAAGCTCAAACGTGATGCGTAACAGGAGAATGAACCTCATTGGTTCTTGCAGAAGCTCAAACGTGATGCGTAACACGAGAATGAACCTCACTGGTTCTTGCTGAAGCTCAAACGTGATGCGTAACACGAGAATGAACCTCATTGGTTCTTGCAGAAGCTCAAACGTGCTGCGTAACACGAGAATGAACCTCACTGGTTCTTGCTGAAGCTCAAACGTGCTGCGTAACACGAGAATGAACCTCATTGGTTCTTGCTGAAGCTCAAACGTGCTGCGTAACAGGAGAATGAACCTCATTGGTTCTTGCTGAAGCTCAAACGTGATGCGTAACACGAGAATGAACCTCATTGGTTCTTACAGAAGCTCAAATGTGCTGCGTAACACGAGAATGAACCTCATTGGTTCTTACAGAAGCTCAAACGTGCTGCGTAATGCGAGAATGAACCTCATTGGTTCTTGCAGAAGCTCAAATGTGCTGCATAACATAAGAATGAACCTCATTGGTTCTTGCTGAAGTTTCAAATGTGCTGCGTAACATAAGAATGAACCTCATTGGTTCTTGCTGAAGCTCAAATGTGCTGCATAACATGAGAATGAACCTCATTGGTTCTTGCTGAAGCTCAAACGTGCTGCGTAACATAAGAATGAACCTCATTGGTTCTTGCTGAAGCTCAAACGTGCTGCGTAACATGAGAATGAACCTCATTGGTTCTTGCTGAAGCTCAAATGTGCTGCATAACATAAGAATGAACCTCATTGGTTCTTGCAAAAGCTCAAATGTGCTGCGTAACATCAGAATGAACCTCATTGGTTCTTGCAGAAGCTCAAACGTGCTGCGTAATGCGAGAATGAACCTTGTAGCAATTCATAATGTAATAACTACACATAATGTAAGAAGTATTACATTATTATTATTAAAATAAAATGTTCATAATGTAATAATTTCCACAAAATGTAATACAATTTTGAGCTCATAAATAATCTGTGTAAAATAATCAAAATATCTGTGTGTGTGTGTGTGTGTGTGTGTGTGTGTGTGTGTGTGTGTGTGTGTGTGTGTGTGTGTGTGTGTGTGTGTGTGTGTGTGTGTGTGTGTGTGTGTGTGTGCGTGTGTGTATATGGACAAAAAAACATAACATTTTTAATGACATAAGGGCGAGTAAGGATGATAGAACTATTCCTTTAGGTTTAAGTCAATTTCCGTTTTAGGTTTAAGTCCAATACTAACATTAATCATCTTTGACATTACGTCCCAGACTATATGGTCTGCACAAACAAGACCGCCTTAAATGATCTTGTCAGATGAACCATTACCATCATACTTTGTTCTTTGAAGAGAGCAACAATCATCTACTGTCTTATGACATAGAGAGAGAGAGAGAGAGAGAGAGAGAGAGAGAGAGAGAGAGAGAGAGAGAGAGAGAGAGAGAGAGAGAGAGAGAGAGAGAGAGAGAGATCTCTCTCACATCTGCTCTCACTGAAGGAAATTCCAGCTGATGTCACAGCCGAATTCCTGCCAATGGCCTGAGCCATTTCCTCTTGTAAAGCCAACTCAGTTCATTTGTAACACAGCAGATGGCAGTGCTGAGTTATTCGCCAGCAAAGGTTACATAAGGTAAGCCCAGTTGATTTTTAAAGTTTTTTTCAAGGAAACAATAGTGATCAAGCTACAAACTTTCAGTTAGCAGCCCAAATCTTTAAACCGCCCGCATACATTCACTTCTGTGAATAACCACATTAAGTGACTCAGACAAACCTCACATACCAAGTCCTTAGTCATTCAGCATTGACGCCAGCAGACATGATCCATTCTCAAGATATGTGCAAAATGATCAGCATATTTGCAGCATTCGTTTGAACTTATTTATCGTAATTGCTATATTCATACAAGACTTATTTGAAGGACAGACTCGGGTGTTATTCAATGTTTTTTTTTTTCAGCAGGGTTTCCTAAACTGAGCTAAGATTGTTAGATACATTTTTAACAAAGTATAAATGAGTATAAATGTCCTGAGCATAAATGTTATTATAATTGGCCTTCATTCAACAGACGTCACATGTTGTTAGACTAAGTTCACACAGCATAGCGCTTTCTTCAGTTTAGGGGGAAATATGCTGAATGGATTTTAACTTGGCTGATTGTGTAAAACTGCACTAGCGTATTATAATTTTAGCATCTGAAATATTAACCAGATTTGCTGATATTAATATGCAGGGAATTTGTAACTTTGTGAATGACAATGATATCTGTTGAGTTTTAGCATGTTTTGTGGCTAATTTTGCATTATATCCAAATTTGTCAGTTGTGTTTGTACAAATGCAGGAAAGAAAGAATTTCTCAGGTTCTCCAGTTGGTGGCGTCACTAATTTGGGTTTTCCAGATTTGATACCCTGAACTTCAATAGCTCAAAGAGACTAGATTTCTGGAATTCTCTGGATTTAACAGTCTTCGATTACACTATAGGCTACTTTTTATGACTGATTATTAGCATGCTATCGTTTAAAGCTTAATGCTGTTTGAAGATACAAAATACTAGCTCAATAATTTAAAGAAGAATAAGTTTGACTACATATAATAGTACATTAAGGCCCGGTTTCACAGACAGGGCTTAGACTAAGCCAGGATTAGACCATAGATCAATTAGGACATTTAAGTCATTTTTATAAACATGCTTAGAAAAAAACATTACCGATGTGCATCTTAAAACTAAAAAGGCACTGATATATTTTTAAGATCAGTCAGTGCAAGTTTATTTCAGTGGAAACAGCTCAGACTTACATTTTAGTCTAGGACTAGTCTTAAGCCCTGTCTGTGAAACCAGGGGTAAGTGTTAGCCTTTTTTTTCTCATGTAACATTATGTTTATTGCATTAGCCCTGAGAGCATGTATGCTAACTCTACCATCAAGCTACTTTTTAAAATACACCTTGTTCCTGTGCTGTTGTTGTTGTCTTGCAAAATTTGGATTTACATATAGGTCTAATCCAGCTGTGACTTTTGCATTATTATTTTTAATAATGCTATTACCATGGTTTAATTAGCTACACAAGAAAATGAGATCTTTGTAATATCTCAATTGTTTCTCATATAATAATGAATATGAGAGCCGATGGAGGCTTCTAATCAGCCCCGCTTGGAGAAAACAGCCTAAACTGGTTGGCTGGTACCAGCCTGGTCATAGCTGGTTTAGCAGGGTTTGGGCACTTCTTTAGATAGTCAGGCTGGGAGAGTAGCTTACCAACCGGCTGAAACCCAGCCTGGCCATCTTAAACCAACTAAGACCAGCCAACCATTTTAGGCTGGTTTTAGCTGTTTTTTTTTTTGTTTTTTTTATTCCAGCAGGACTGCTTCTCTTAAACATGATATTCTCAAAAATGATCTGTCTCAAACTGTGCTAAAATAGGCTGGTTTTAGCTGTTTGTGTTATTATTATTCTGTTTTCAAAAGGGTTGACATCAAAAAGTTTAAACCCCCCTGATCTAAGCAATACCAGTTTCCTCTGGGTAGATATTAAACTCTTATGTGACTTGTTTTAGCAAAAAATATGGCTTGCTTTGTGCCTTTCAAAATGGCAGATGTTATGTCTGTGAGGAGAACGAACCAAAAATAATGAACTCAATGAGCACGATTAGAGTGTGATCGTGCACAGGCAGATATTGCGTTTGGCGGGAAATGCAGCTATTGGTATTCAGTGGCGCGAGGCATTATGAATCTGTGAGCTGCCAACACATGAATATTCAAGGCATCCGTGTTACTTGAGCACTAAGTGTGACTTCCTAATGCGTCCGCTCTTCATTAAGTTAATTTTTGCACTCGTTGCACAGACTCCAAGTCGATTCAGAACTCAATGAGCTGCTGCTTTAGTGAGATCACCATCCATTGTGTTCATGTCGGCCAGCTAAGGTGTTATGTGAATAATAAATATGATTGCTTATGTGAAAACAAATGAGATAGATGCACACTTTAGGGTCAATGTATTATAGAAGAGTTTAGTACACTATGTACTTAACTGTGTAATGTATGAATTTTATAAGGTTATTTTGTCATTGAACATTTGAGTATGTAAGCCCCTCCCCCTCCGCTATGTAATTAAAGCTGAGACAGTGGAGTGCATGAAGTGTCCAACATTCCACAATTCGTTTTTTAGGCTAATTAAGTGCATCATCCGGGTATATAAAGAACTTTTTCTTTTTGGGATTTTCAGTGTGAACACACTACTCTTTAAACTATTTATACTACAAATCGGCATAGAATACTGCATAAATACTCGAATTGGGACGCACCTTTTGAGATACAAATAAACATGTTTATTCATTGTTATTACTCCACAAATCAAAGGTGCACATTCCAGTGTGACTAGTGTTTGTTATTCTGTGTCTTGGTTTCTGCAAATAAGAAAGCATGAAATTGAATTAGACAATCAATGCTTTGTGATAATGATGAATTCTTTGTCTTACCTTTTCCTCTGAGCTTTCTAATAGGAGCGGCCCGCGAACAGAAAGCCAGGTATATATTGTCCTGAGGGGGAGGAGTTGAGTTATTAAGAATGTCATTGCATTGAATGCGTGTGTTTTCAAATGCATGTGGGTTTTTATAGTTGATATAGATATGTTTAAGAAGATGCTTTTATTAATGTTTGTAGAATGATGAGGCAATTATCCTAATTGCCCTGTTAAACTTAAGACTATTATAATGACAGAGGGTTGTGATTGGACTGTTTGAATGTGGGGGAGGAGCCTCATCTATAAAGAGAGGCCCAAAGGTTTGGTGTCTATGAAAAAAAGGTTTGTTGGACCTGTAGCCAATGCTTTGCTTTTCTTTATGTATTAAAGGCCCACTGAAGTGCCTTGGAACACGCAGATTTGTTGCGCTGACGTAATTTCAACTGAAACATGAAGTGAAGGAGGGACATATTGAATGGCTCCTCCCCCTTTTCAAATAGCCAATAGCGTTTAGTTTACCTCACAGACTGCAAGTCGTACTTGACTGATGATACGTTGGATTCAATAGTAGAGGTGTGAATAAATTCTAGCCATTTCATTCTTAACCAACGTACAGTTGGAAAACGGGATAAAACTTGAGCGTTTTACACACATCTCCAACCCATATTGCTCCATGACGTGTCAACGGTCACTTTGGCCAGATGGTGTTTATAGCATAGGGGGCGGAGCTTTAGATTCTAGAGAGCATTTGATTGGACAGAAGATGTGATGAGAAGCTGAAGTCCGCGGTGATGTCATAAAAATCCCTGATCCATTTTAGCGGAAGTGAGAGACTGTAAGTTTTGAATGTTTATATCTCCTAAATGTGAATTTTGTTATTGTTTTGGAACATACCAGCTTATTCATAACCTTAAGGCAAACATATTCATACTAAAAGCTAAAAAAACTTGCATTTTGATTTCATAGGGCCTTTAAGTGTTATCTTAATTGTTTCTTTCTTTTGTTTTGTAATTTGGTTCTTTACTTCTATGTTCTATGTTGGATGACCATAGTCCCTGTTATACTCTCAAAATTGCTTCTTTGGCCAACCTTCCATTTCCCAATGGAAGAATGTAGACCACTTGTACAATAACATGAGAAAACTCTCTGGGCAAATAAGGTCGGCAACTTACCGCAAGCAGCTCAATGTTCTGGTCACAAATTGTCATTTTCACCGTGACATGACCAGGATGACACCATTGATCATTCACGTAGAGGCATACACCTCCTCCCAGGTTTTTTTTTTTTTTTTAACCAGTCCTCTCTGAGTCCTCTACGCAGTGAGAATCCTTCTATTTTTACATGGGACTCTGGTATCCCATCCGACAGCCAAGTCTCCTTGAAACACAGTAGGCTGCTCTGTCAATAAAGGCGATCGTATTGAACAAGTCAATTCATTCACTTTTTTTTTAACCAAAGAGTGGACATTCCCCATGATCACTGAGTGTAACACGGGTTTATACCTCCGTCGTCCTCTGCAACCTCTCTCCCTGATCGATCTTAAACTTGATTCCGACAGATTGACTTTTTAAATATTGAATTAAAATCGCCAGTAGGTGGCGGTAAGTCACTGTCTTTATGAGTGAGTCATCGAGTCATTCATTCATTCAGTAACAAAAAACAAGTCTGGTTTGTTTGTGCTTCGTTTGTGCTGATTTACACCGTAAAGGTTTATTTTGTGCTGCTTCGCTTTCTTAAATATTAAAATTAATACTGGTTCATACAAATAAACTCTGTTTATTGTAGGTCCATGTTAGCTCAGTAAATTTAGCTGATTTTGACATGACATAAAGCGTTGCGAAGGTTACTTTGGAAATGGAATAGGTTACAGATAACAAGTTATCCTATTTAAAATTTAATAAATAGTGCAGCTATTTCAATTACTTTATTAAAGTAATGTAACGGATTACTTTTTTATTTTTTTTTTATATTTCTAACGAATGTTTTCCACTTAATAATTTTCAAACATTTAACCAGTAGTACTCAACACTGATTACTGTCAGACTTTCAAAATCCTTCATCAATAATTAAATTTGAAAGCACAGCCACCACAAAATCAGACTTTAGCTCCTCTTTTACTTAGAGATCATTAAATACATATTTAAAATCATAAGAAATCATTTATTGTTTGAATAGCCAATCATAGTGCTGCCTCCTCTCACGTGACATTTCTCCATTCATTTTCCTTTATCTTCCACCAAACTCACGGTTT
This sequence comes from Vimba vimba, assembly GCA_022828995.1. Classification (NCBI taxonomy): domain Eukaryota; kingdom Metazoa; phylum Chordata; class Actinopteri; order Cypriniformes; family Leuciscidae; genus Vimba; species Vimba vimba. Next base: position 32,705,159 of record CM040829.1, on the reverse strand, counting down.
GTGAGTTCCCAGCCAGTGTACCGTGAGTTTCGTGGGAGATAAATGATAAAACTCAGGTGTGGGATTGCAAATTTATTAAAATGTTTAATTTAGGTTTACATTGAATTTAGCATGTTAAGGTTAGGTATAAATTATTATTAGCAGAATTTTCTAGCAAAAAGACTCCGGTCAGTCTTGTTTTACTGAAACTCTTAATGGCTCTCGGAGTTTGTGTTTTAGCAAGAGTCCTGCCAGGCCTGTACTCAGGTCTCAGCATTTGAATAGATATGCTGAGTGAATTAGGGTGGGCAGCACTCTCAGTCTAGAACTGGTTCCTAAACCTGTCTTTTTGGTTCCTGCCCCTAAATGTATATAAACTGTAAGAGAACATTTCACTTATTCAGACTTGGTGACTGCAGCTACCGACAGCTCGTGTTTTCAATAAACAATCCTGCTGAAGAAACAACCAAGTCTCCTGGTCTTCGATTCTGAGTTTACAACACAGGCAAGAGAGACGCTTCCTCCTGCTATAACTTTAACCGCCGGTCTATTTTTAATACATTTTTTAATGTCATATATCAAAAAATTTGCTTTTATTTTGGTTCTTCTGTGGAATATTTTCTCATTTAAGTTTTTGAGGAGGCACTGCACCCCTTGCCACTCCTGTTAATTATTGTGCTATAAGCAAGGCACTTAACCAACCAAGATTGCTCCAGAGGGACTGTTTTTGCAGTGAATCTGCTGTAAGTAGCCTTGCGCAACAGCCATTTGCTAATTAGCAAATGACGAATAATTGGAAATTATCAATCACAAGGGCTATGCCCCACAAGTCATTTCATAGGCCCTAAACTATTACCTGTTTGTTTGTTTTGTGTGAACACATTAAAGGATCATATTTGTTTGCATAATTATAGCCAATTTGATTGAACAATACGGTAAGCTTTAAATGTTTTAATTGAGTGTATTTTTTAGTTGATTTGTCCTGCTTGTTTTCAACCAATACTTCCATGTGTTTTTTTGTTTTTTTTTTGGTTTTGGTTTAATAAATGTGCTTTCATTAAGGATGTAACCAAATAGTCCAATTAAAATGGACCAATTGTAATAAGTTAAGAAAGTTTTACGGCCAATGAAAAACATTTTGATCTACCACTAACCTTAATATTTTATATGTGGTGAGACATTAAAAGTTGGACGTGGATGTGGAAATATAAAAAGTCCATGATTTTAAGAGTCCTCAATAAACTAATTTGTGACTAGTAAAACAATTACACTAATATTATAAAATATTAGAGAGAAATATTTTACTTGCAAAAATGTTTTAGTTTGTTAGATTATCTACTTTTGGCCATTAATGGAGACAATTTCTCCATCCGAATAATTTTGAAATCATCAGGATGATCTAATGGGGTCATGCTAACCAGCAAAACTTTTACCTAATGGCAATGATTCACTGTTTCTATTTCTAATTGGGCAATTTCTTGGAAATCCTTGAAAATGTTGCAAATCAAGAATCAACCCAACAAGAAGGAAATAAGAGAATTTTAGGTTTGTAAAAGTTTTTACCTCCTACAGTTAATTTAGTTTGTAATGGTTGTGTTTACATATTCATTTATTCAGTCCTGCAGTGTTACACCTACACATATTTCAGCATTAATTATAATTAAATTTTAAAAAATATACTTATACTGTCAGTTTTATACAGTGATGGATATAAATACACACCCTTGTTAAAACAGCTGATTTTTGTGATGTAAATTTTTTAAAAACAAAGATAAATCATATCAGAACTGTTGCATGTTTAATGTAAAAATAACCTATGCAATACTACTGAAAACCAGTGGCACATTTGTACGAGAGAGCTCAAAGCGCTGCAACTGAAGAAAACACATGTATTTGGTTGCATTGTGAGTATTTGCAGCGTGTTTCTGTATTTGGTTGAGTTGTGTATTTGCAGCATGTTTCTGTATTTGGTTGCGTTGTGAGTATTTGCATCGTGTTTCTGTATTTTGTTGCGTTGTGAGTATTTGCATTGTGTTTCTGTTTTTGGTTGCATTGTGAGTATTTGCAGTGTGTTTCTGTTTTTGGTTGCGTTGTGAGTATTTGCATCGTGTTTCTGTATTTGGTTGCATTGTGAGTATTTGCAGCGTGTTTCTGTATTTGGTTGCGTTGTGAGTATTTGCATTGTGTTTCTGTATTTGGTTGAGTTGTGTATTTGCAGCATGTTTCTGTATTTGGTTGCGTTGTGAGTATTTGCATCGTGTTTCTGTATTTGGTTGCGTTGTGAGTATTTGCATTGTGTTTCTGTTTTTGGTTGCATTGTGAGTATTTGCAGTGTATTTCTGTTTTTGGTTGCGTTGTGAGTATTTGCATCGTGTTTCTGTATTTGGTTGCGTTGTGAGTATTTGCATCGTGTTTCTGTATTTGGTTGCATTGTGAGTATTTGCATCGTGTTTCTGTATTTGGTTGCATTGTGAGTATTTGCAGTGTGTTTCTGTATTTGGTTGTGTTGTGAGTATTTGCATTGTGTTTCTGTTTTTGGTTGCATTGGCCCTCATTTATCAAAAGTGCGTACACCAAATTTCCAGCGTACACCTGGCGTATACCCAAAACCACGTTGACTTTGAGATTTATCAATATGGACGTTGGCGTACGGCACGCTCAAATCCTACGCCAGCTCAGGAGGTGGTGTACGCACGTTTTGAGTGCGGGAATGCGCAAAAAAACAATTCCTAACACCACAAAACGCACTGACAAACTAAAAGATATAATATAATATGACCCACTGTAAAAAAAAAAACAACATAGTAAACTTCAGTGTTTATTTTTGTGCAACATGGACTTCAATGTTTAATTTGTGTGACTTTACCAAAGCATTTGAATCGTAGGCATATGTATTCCTTAAGTTGCGAGCCTGTGCGCTTTACCTGACGTTTCAAGCCTTGTTTATACTTTCGCCTGGCTCCGCAGCGCGAGTCTCCGCAGACTGCGCGCGCACCTCCCCAAACGGACGAGGCGTTTATACTCGACGCGCTCGCCGTTGTACTATTCTTTGAAACGATGGTTAGGCCAGGGTTAGGCCCGGCAGGTATGCACGGACTGGGTTTAGTAATGAAAGGCTTTCAATGACCAAAAAAATAATTCAGACTGACAAAATAATAAAAATGCCATTCTTCTTCTTTTAAATAATAATAATAATAATACAAATAATAATAACGACATTCTTCTTCTAAATAACAATAAGCGTCATTAATAATAAAAATCTAGAAATCAATTTTGTTTCTTTCCACTTCCCTGGTTTCGCTTTCTCTTTCTCAAAGAAGTTTCTCTTTAATTTGCCGTCTTCCGTGTGTCCATGGCGTAAAATGAGGGCGTGGGGGGAGCGGAGTCTTGAATATATAGGGGCGTGTTATTCTAATAACGATCGATTTCAGCCGCGGCATTTATCAAGGGCAGGTATTGCGTACACCAGAATTTCAAAGGTACGCACAGCTTCATAAATCAGGCGATGAGAGGAGTGCAAGCATAATCTTACGCCAATATATACGCCCGTTTCTACGCAAGATTGATAAATGAGGGCCATTGTGAGTATTTGCAGTGTGTTTCTTTATTTTGTTGCGTTGTGAGTATTTGCATCGTGTTTCTGTATTTGTTTGCATTGTGAGTATTTGCAGTGTGTTTCTGTTTTTGGTTGCATTGTGAGTATTTGCATCGTGTTTCTGTATTTGGTTGCGTTGTGAGTATTTGCATCGTGTTTCTGTATTTGGTTGTGTTGTGAGTATTTGCATCGTGTTTCTGTTTTTGGTTGCATTGTGAGTATTTGCAGTGTGTTTCTTTATTTTGTTGCGTTGTGAGTATTTGCATCGTGTTTCTGTATTTGGTTGCGTTGTGAGTATTTGCATCATGTTTCTGTATTTGGTTGTGTTGTGAGTATTTGCATCGTGTTTCTGTTTTTGGTTGCATTGTGAGTATTTGCAGTGTGTTTCTTTATTTTGTTGCGTTGTGAGTATTTGCATCGTGTTTCTGTTTTTGGTTGCATTGTGAGTATTTGCAGTGTGTTTCTTTATTTGGTTGGTACAATATTCATTTTTACAGAATATTGTGGTTGAAAACGCCATTTGAAGCTAAACACAGACGTTTATGGTTGCAATCCATTAAACGGACAGACTGGACTAATGAAACCTGCTATTAAATCATGAATTTGATGTAAACAATAGGTCTACATAATACAGTATTCACATTTGCAGTTCATATGGGGCGTAATGTGTTAGCCCTACAGCATAAAATTAAACCTATAACATTTTACATAGGTAACATTTAAACCTATAACATTTTTATTTCACAATTCTGACTTTTTTCTTGCAATTGCGAGTTTATATCTCTCTTTGGGTGAACTCTTCCTTTAAATATTTCCTTTGAAATGAGATATGATAGATGGTAACGATACCGTTTCAGAGGTGAGGGTAATCGCAGGGACATGTGCTGGCTTGTGAGAGGGTACTTTCAATAACAAAACACACCAGATAGATAATTATCTACAGACATGATCTTTGCATGAGTTGCAGATCAACCGTCACTACATTAATTATAGCATCACTGTCGTTAAATGCTTGTTCAGACAATACCAAAGAGGCATTTCAGAAAAAAAAAACCCTGCTTTGTTCATCATTGTCTCATACCTCATCTCGTTTCATTTTTGTCTTGTCTATGAAAACTACTCATGCTCAACTTTTACAGACACGTGATTGATACATTAAAAATAATAAGTTATTTTTTCCGCATAGCTATTAACTTTAAATAACCTGCTCAGCAAGACTCTCTTCAAACTCTTACCCCACCCTGACAGTGAAAAGAGAAGACTAGCCTTACATGAAGACACTAAGGCTGCGTTTACACTGCAAGTCTTGATGCACAGATCTGATCGTTTGACCATATCTGATTTTGTTTTGCCCTGGTTGTTTACATTAGCCCCTTTCACACAGCAATCCCGGTAAATTACCGTAAAATTGCCAGAGCGAATTTACCTGTAAATTCAAAAATGTGCTGTTCACACAAGCAACAGCGTTCTGGCTTTTTACCAGTAACAGACCATTCACACATCAGTTTCAAAATACCGGTAAACTCTGTGATGATGTCATTAATCGGAAGTTCATGACTTGTTCCTGAAGAAGGCTAGTAATTTTATAATACATGACAGTATCGCTAACTGTTCCTCTAAGTTGTTGACAAATCTCTTAAATTAATCTGCCAGGATGATGAGAAGTGCTTTAGTTTCTGTATCACTCCAGTATGAAGACATTTGTAAAGTGCTGTGTAAACGCGTATCTGCGACATAATTTTATGAATGGCCCAGAGCCGTTGCTCTTTCAACGGCTTCTGATTGGCCCAAATTACTTACGTCAGCGTGTTCGTATGTGCAAAATACTGGTATCTATCATTCCGATATATGATATCTTCATTCCGCGTTCACACAGCGCATACCAGTAATTTACTGGTAATGTTACAACTTCCCTTAGAGTTGATAGAGAGATTGTGAGTGTGAATTACCTGTTTACTTCTACATGTAATGGTGAAGCTTGTTAGTTTATATACAAAAAAAGCAACGTTATTACCTCATTGCTGAGAAATAGCTGTAGCTTTCAGTAGCGAAGAAGTTTTATTGTAAAAAGGTTGAAAACCAGTTTCTATGCTCATAAATGTTTCTGTGTGTGCTCAATTTCTTAACTATAAATTTTCCAACTCGGTAAAAAGAAAAAAAGAAAAATGGCGAGTTTTAGTGTGCGCAGATACTGTAACGTTTTGTCGAGGTTTAAGTAATACAAATAACAGACGGCACTTCAAAATAGACTTTACTGGAAACCCATGAGTAGTACTACACATTATCCAAGACAATAACCGACAAAGGACTGAACAGAACAGGGAGTATACAGTACATGAACAGCTGGACAAAGATTAACTAATCAGTGACCATAGAAACTAACGAGAACTCATACAGGCAGGACAGGAACTAACTACTAACAAGCGGGAACCCAGTGTGCCTGTATCTTTCTCTATTGCTGTTCTATTACAAGATAGAAAGTCTAAGGCCTTCAATAGCCATACAGCAAACCAAACTAATCTGGTGCCTATTACACGTCAAACTAAGATTGATGTGGGGACAAAAAGTAAGACTGTTAAGTTAGCACTTTTAAACATTCGTTCACTTAAAAATAAATCACTTCTAGTCAATGACTTAATAACCACAAACAACCTGGACTTCATGTTTCTAAATGAAACCTGGCTAAAAGACAGCTGCAGTGCAACAATCCTCAATGAAACATACCCTCCTAACTTTACTTTTATGAGTGTCTGCAGAGCTGTTAAGAGAGGTGGGGGTCTAGCTGCTCTTTTTAAAGATATCTATCAATGTTAGCAAATATCATTTGGGAATTACCCTTCTTTCGAATATCTGGGTATTGTGTTAAAAGGTGTTCCACGCATTTTACTTATCATTATTTACAGGCCTCCAAAATACTCTCCAGCCTTTGCTGAGGACTTTACAGAACTGTTATCAACAATTACCTCAGAGTTTGACTGTTTTGCCATTGCTGGAGATTTTAACATTCACATAGATAGTGTAGAAACCAATATGGCAAAAGAAATCAATACTGTTTTAAAAACTTTTGATCTGACTCAGCATGTACATGGACCCACACACAATCGCGGACACACTCTAGATGTACTTACAGTAAGGGTCTAAACATTTCATCGATTGTTATTAAGGATGTAGCACTGTCTGATCATTTCTGTATTTTATTTGATATATTGATCTCTCCTGCCACTGAAGCTAGATCTGTGTCTGTCAAGAAGAGATGCTTAAATGAGAACACTAGTGTACTATTTATGAAGGCTATATCCTTAACACCAAGCATATTTGCTGACTCTTGATTTTTCTCCTTGATTCTTTTAACTCAAAAGTTAAAAGTGTAATTGATGATATTGCTCCTGTGAAAGTCAGGAAGAAGAGTGGCAGACAAAAAGCACCTTGGAGAAACTCAACAGCAGTGCAAAATATGAAAAGACAATGCAGAAAAGTAGAGCGCATGTGGCGGAAGACAAAACTTGTAGTCCATTATAACATCTACAAAGACAGCATCCATGCTTTCAATATGGAACTAGGCAAAGCTAGACAGGCTTTCTTCTCAAATATTATAAACAGCAATTTAAACAACACACACACTCTTTTTGCTACTGTAGAGAGACTGGCAACCCCCCAAAGCCAGATTCCCAGTGAAATACTCTCAGACAACAAGTGCAGTGAGTTTGCTTCTTTCTTCTCTGAGAAAATCAATAATATCAGAAAGGTGATCAGCACATCCTTGAGTTGTGCTGGGGTCAGACAGATCAGACCACCTGAGAAAGTAGTTACTATGTCTGATTTCAAAGAAATTGATGGCAAAATTTTGGAAGAAACCGTACAGCACCTTAAAACATCAACATGCGCCCTTGACACACTTCCCACATCTTTTTTCAAAAGTGTGTTAAACAGTTTAGAAGCAGATCTTCTAGAAGTGGTAAATGCCTCACTTCTCTCTGGGAGTTTTCCAAACTCCCTGAAAACTGCAGTTGTCAAGCCCCTCCTGAAAAAAGAGCAATCTGGATAAGACCATATTAAGCAACTATAGGCCGATCTCAAATCTTCCTTTCATAGGCAAGATCATTGAAAAAGTTGTCTTCAATCAGCTGAACAAATTCCTGAGCTTGAATGGATCCTTTGGCAATTTTCAGTCTGGTTTCCGACCGCACCACAGCACAGAGACAGCGCTCATAAAGATAATAAACGATATTCGCTTAAATACTGATACAGGCAAATTATCAGTGCTGGTACTACTCGACCTCAGTGCTGCATTTGACACTGTCGATCATACCATACTTCTTGGCAGGCTGGAAAACTGGGTGGGGCTTTCTGGGATAGTCCTAAAATGGTTCAGGTCATACTTAGATGGGAGAGGTTATTATGTGAGTATAGGAGATCATAAGTCTGAGTGGACATCCATGACATGCGGAGTCCCTCAAGGCTCAATTCTTGCGCCTCTCCTGTTCAACCTGTACATGCTCCCAATGAGCCAAATAATGAGAAAGAACCAAATTGCTTACCACAGCTATGCAGACGACACACAGATCTACTTAGCCCTATCGCCTAATGACTACAGCCCCATTGACTCCCTGTGCCAATGCATTGACGAAGTCAACAGTTGCATGTGTCAAAACTTTCTTCAGTTAAACAAAGACAAAACTGAAGTCAAACAAAGATGAAGTTCTCAAGGTGAACGCCTACCTTCACTCTAGGGGTCAAACAACTAAACATCAAGTCAGGAATCTTGGTGTGACACTAGAGTCAGACCTTAGTTTCAGTAGTCATGTCAAAGCAATAACTAAATCAGCATACTATCATCTGAAAAATATTGCAAGAATAAGATGCTTTGTTTCCAGACAAGACTTAGAGAAACTTGTGCATGCTTTCATCACCAGCAGGGTGGATTATTGTAATGGACTCCTCACTGGCCTTCCCAAAAAGACCATAAGACAGTGTCAGCTCATACAGAACGCTGCCGCCAGGATTCTGAGCAGAACCAGAAAATATGAACATATCACACCAGTCCTCAGGTCTTTACACTGGCTCCCAGTTAGATTTAGGATTGATTTTAAAGTATTATTACTGGTATATAAATCATTCAATGGCCTAGGACCTCAATACATTGTAGATATGCTCACTGAATATAAACCCAACAGATCACTCAGATCATTAGGATCATATCAGCTAGAAATACCAAGGGTTCACTCTAAGCATGGCGAGTCCGCTTTTAGCTATTATGCCAGCCGCAGCTGGAACCAGCTTCCAGAGGAGATCAGACGTGCTCCTACAGTAGTCACATTCAAATCCAGACTAAAAACACATCTGTTTAGCTATGCATTTACTGAATGAGCACTGTGCCGCTGTTCGTCCGACTGTTTGTACTGTATTGTATTTTATTTTATTTTTCTAAACCGTTTTAATTATTCTTATTTCTTTTTATTATTTAAATTTCTTCTATGTAAAGCACTTTGAATTGCCATTGTGTATGAAATGTGCAATATAAATAAACATGCCTTGCCTTGCCTAACTAAACAGAACATAATCGTGACAAATACAGGCAAGTCTGCTTCATAATAGGACATTAAAAAACTTGTGGTGGCTTGGAGTTCCAAGGGGAATCGGATATCCGCGTTTAGGCGGAGGTCGGATTTCTAGATATCGAATATGTATATGATTTAAAACCTCTTTTAGAAGTGTTCAGAACGGATGCGAAAAAATAGGATACCGAGCAGATTTTTGTGTTTACACGTGTGCAACAAATTTCATATAAACATAGCTCAAGTTTATACTAATTTATGTTGTATCACCCCTTGTGGCAATGCTGAGAAATCATAGTGCATAGAGCTTTTAGCAATACCGTTATCCCCATGATTTGATTTCCATGGAATGCATAAAATGAAAAAAAAAAAAAAAACTATATATATATAGGCTATACCTTGAATGCAGTGATTGCTTTGGATGAAAGCATCTGCCAAATAATTAAATGTGAACTATATGCACAAAATGTAGCCACAGGGGTTTGTATTCACTTACTTGCGTAGTATGTTTTAGCTGATGCAAATGTGCCACATAGTGTTTGACATTTCAGAAGCATCGAAAGGCATTTTACTTTCTTTTTTTTTTTCTTTTTTTTTATACTAACATTTTAGTATACTCATAATCTACACATTTAAAGTTAACATTAGCAATGCAGATTAAATGCTTTATACCCAGTATCTCTGAAAACACGAATAAATTATGATTTTACAGATTTATAAAGGCATAAATGTGTTAAAGTACATGAGACTTGCCAGAAAGAGCTGGAACTCTTTAAATGTTGCTGTAGGCCTCTTGACAGCCTTGATATGTGACTTGTCTTATGAATGTTTGAAGCGTTGCTTTATGGTTAGCATTTTATCTGAGATATCCATTTGATCTAACCATCTATTCAACAATCAAACCTTCTCTCATTCCAAAGAAATGAAATACTAAATGGAGTCAAAGCACAAACACAGAACTCTTCAATGTGGATGCAAATCAGTAAAGAATTTAAATATTAAAAAGTATTTAAATACAATCACATATTTTTAAAATAAGTTATATTATATTGCATTTTATTTCGTTTAATTAATAAGAAATTACATTACATAAAGAAAACTAGGTCTTATTTAGAGTTTTTATATTTCTTTCTATTCTTCATGAAGATTTTAATTAGATTCTCATTATTGTGATACAGTGATGTTGTACTGTATTGCAGTTAAAATTACTGTAATACAATTTTTATGAACAAAAGCTAACAAGACATTTACACCCTGATTCATATTTACTTTACAAAAAAATATAAATATATATTAGTTTTTTCACATTACAGTAATGAGAATAAGAGTGGGGAGAGTGTTTCATTGACAACAATATTCTGTTAAATGTAGCGTATATTAGCTGCCCTATTTTTTTCTGAACAAAACTGGAAGCAATTGGAGCTCTGTTGGCATGGGGGAATGTGGTATGGAAGTAGTATAGTACACAAAGCACTCATCTATGTAACGCGCTATGACAGCGCCTTAGATGAACTCTCCATTCTACGTTATTTAATGAGTGGCCCTCTGTCACACATGGTTGCCCTGCCTGGCCAGGCAAGGATGCTAACCTGCACGATACAGGGCCAACGCGCTCCCTGCTGAGAAAGAAAGAAAAGAGGAAAACTGTAGGAATGCAGAGGGACCCCTCGCACATTGTTAAAAATTCAACACGGTTGGTTCAGCAATGCTTGATACACATACGTTACATTGGGACCACACCTGCTCGACAAAGTAGAATTAAGCGGCATCACAATGCAAACATGGCCTCAATCAGACTCATCCATTTATTATTTCATTCTGTTAATTCACGTAGTTGAAATTCATGGGTGGATATTATGCTAATTTAGTGTGCTTCAAACACCAACTGTGAAACCAACTATTTTACCCAGAAATTGAATTTTAAAGCGATATGTGTGTTTAATGAGTCGGTAAAGATTAATTGCCATAAAGCATGACAAAAGCTCATTAAATTATTTTCAGATCACTTCATAAAATGAAATTTGACATTCAAATTTGAATATATTGATTATATGTTATTGAGATATAACCACAAAAGGTGCGCTAATAATAAACGCGTACAAAAACTTACAAAATCTAAGAATTCTAAGAAAGTTTTTCTGGACTAGAAAGTGAGATGACAATTCTAGATATTCAAATTCAGAAATAAGTTTGGATTTTGTAAAGCATTCTTAATTCATACAGGTCAAAGATTATCCTCCTACATTTTGTTTATGTGTGTGTGTGTGTGTGTGTGTGTGTGTGTGTGTGTGTGTGTGTGTGTGTGTGTGTGTGTGTGTGTGTGTGTGTGTGTGTGTGTGTGTGTGTGTGTGTGTGTGCGCGCGATTTGTCTGCATTTAAACATTTTCGTAATGAAGATTAACCAGAGGTTCAATTTACCTCCTAAATTATTTACATTTTCAATCACATACAGTACCAGTCAAAAGTTTGGAAACACTACTATTTTTAATGCTTTTGCAAGAAGTCTCTTATGCTCATCAAGCCTGCAGTTAAAAAAAAAAAAAAAAAAAAAAAAAAAAAAACAGTAATATTTTGAAATATTATTACAATTTAAAATAATGGTTCTCTTTTTTAATATACTTTAAAATGTAATTTATTTTTGTGATGCAAAGCTGAATTTTCATCAGCAAGTACTCCAGTCTTTGGTGTCTTATGATCCTTCAGAAATCATTCTAATATGCTGATTTGATACTCAGTTATTATCAATGATGGAAACAGTTGTGCTGTTTAATATATTTTTTTGGAATACTTTTTTCAGGATTCATTGATGAGTAAAACGTTAACAGCATTTATTCATAAAAACAGCATTTATTCAAAATAAAAACATTTCTAACAATATAAATCGTTACCATCACCTTTTATAAATTTAACGCATTCTTGTTGAATTAAAGTACTAATTTCTTAAAAAAAAAATAGTTATTGTTCCCAAACTTTTGAACGGTAGTGTATATTATTACAAAAGATTTCTATTCTAAATAAATACAGTTCTTTTTAACTTTTTATTCATCAAATAATCCTGAAAAAAGTATCTCAGGTTATAAAAAAATATTAAGCAGCACAACTGTTTCCAACATTGATCATAAATCAGCATATTAGAATGATTTCTGAAGGATCATAAGACACCAAAGACTGGAGTACTTGCTGATGAAAATTCAGCTTTGCATCACAAAAATAAATTACATTTTAAAGTATATTAAAAAAGAGAACCATGTTTTTTTTTTTTTTTTTTTTTTTTTTTTTTTTAACTGCAGGCTTGATGAGCATAAGAGACTTCTTTCAAAAGCATTAAAAATAGTAGTGTTTCCAAACTTTTGACTGGTACTGTATGTATTTTGTGCATTTCACAATTAAATTATTCTTCATCAGATCTGAAAATATCATTCTGTTGCCTTAAAGAGATAGTTCTGTCAGACAAATTCTGTCATCATTTACTCATCCTCATGTTGTTTCAAACCTGTATGACTTTCTGTCTTCTGCAGAACTCAAAATTAGATATTTTGAAGATTGTTGGTAATCAGATGGTTTTGGTGACCACTGTCTTCCATTGTATAGACAAAAAATAAATAAAACTGAGACTGATGCTGCCCTCACGTTCTGTGGGAAATTTCCTACTTCCCACTTCTGAAAGTCACGATTACGGTATTCGTCGCATTCAAGTGCTTTGCTGTCGGAAGGAACAGGAATCATGGAGGACACCAGGCTTATTTGACAACCATATAAAAAAAAAATCATCTTGTTTACTGACAGTTCTGGAATTTCTGTCAAATACAGGCTATTTTCTCAGAGTATAAAACATACTATACACTTCAAATGATTATTCATACAGTATATGTAAATATGCCCTTCTTTATTGACAAGACAAGGCGATGCAGCTGTTGTGGAAAACAATCGTTCTCCCCTCCTCCCTGTTTAAAGTTCATGGCCCCATCTCGGGAACTTGGGAATCAAAATGATACCCGAGCTTCCCAGTAGTAAATACGACATGAGATTTCATGTCCAATTTTTAACACCTTGTTTGATTTTAGTTACTGATTAAGTCCCACCTGTGTCTTGTTATAGATCTGTGTTTGAGTTCCCGCATGTCTGATCTCGTATGAGTAGCTAGTGCTGGTTTATGTTCTCAGAGTTTCCCTGTGCTCCTGAGTTGCTTGTGATTCGAAAGAAAAGTTTGAGATTGCGGGGGTTTAGTGTGCGATAAGGGCACTGACCTTTGGCATTTTTAAGACCTGGGACAGTCTTGCGCACTTACTTCCTGTTGAGTGCACAGGTTCTCAAGTGGCTCAAGTGCGTGTATTTGAACAGGCCCTGTGTCTCCATCCCTCAGGCTCCACCGTGCTCTTCTCCTCTGCCGGCTCCGTGTGTCTGGAAATAAAGTTACACTGGAAATTAAATTCAAATCTGTAAACTCTTCTTCCTTTCAACCACAATGTGACAGGTAGAGAAACTCCATCTTTAAAGGGAAAATGTTATTCTTAAAATGTTGCTTATTATGTGTAAATAGACTGATAAGCCTAACTTTTTATCTTCCCTAAAACATTTAAACATGTTGATTATTAAATGTTTGGTAACACTTTAGTTTAGGGTCCAGTTCTCACTATTAACTAGTTGCTTATTAGCATGCATATTACTAGGTTGTTAGTACTTATGGAGCACATATTAAAGCTACAGTATGTACAGTATTTCACCGCTAGGGGTCGCTAACCTCTTACAATAACAGGCGTAGGTTGATGACGCATAAGCGGAATTATGGAACTTGTCGTCATACTGAAGGATCTAATAATGTTTATGGATGAGTGAAAACATTCATGTTTTTAACATGACTGTGGTATGAAGCAAGGTGAGAGTGCTAATGAGAGACAGATATCAGCGCCACACGCGAGTCCCGCGGATATTAAAGGAATGAGGACATTTCATTCTACCGAACTACCTGCAAGTGCTGAATTACTACTCACACTGGTCAGTTTAGTAGACGAATGAAACTTGTGAGGTAACGCAGCGCTGTTTTACTTGGTGTTTCACACTAAACTGCATTTGAGTGTGTTGAAAGTTATAATGTTATTCTGTGTGTTAGTTTGTTTGTTATATGAGACTAGCAGTAAGCTAGATCAACATTAGAATAACACACTGATCATATTCTAACATTTCATCATGTTGAGCTATATAACATTGATTAATTTTATGTACATTTGCTCATCTGTCTAATAAAGTACACGCAAGAGTCTCTGTCAAGTCAAAGTTAGTCGCGGACGTCGAGCTCTCAGCATCTCGAAAACGCCACGCTAATATTGATCCTTGTTTTAGTTCTCCTTTTTTCCCAAAGTCTGCTTGCCATAGTCCATAATGTTTGAACGAAACAACAACAGCGTGAGCGTGCCTCTAGACATAACGCAGTTGTCCACGTCTGTCGCCATGGTTACTATGGCAGTACGAGCAGAAACCAGGGACAACGCGGATATTACGTCATTGACAGGCAGGGACGAGCCATTATTTAAAATGTAAAAATCTTTGGGAACTTTTGGGATATTGTAAGTACACAACTGCAGGAAATATATCACACTGTGCAAGGGATTTTTGGATATTTTATTACAAAAATCTTACATATTGTACCTTTAATGCCTTATTCTGCATGACCTTATTCTACATCCCTAGTCATACCCCATACTTAAACTTAATTACCTTACTATTAACAAGCAATAATTAGGAGTTTATTGAGGCAAAAGTCATAGTTAATAGTTAGTTAATAGTGAGAATTGGACCCTAAACTAAAGTGTGACCACATTTTTTCCTGACGTGGCAAATCAAATCAGTAATATGTGCCTCATAATAGTCATAAATAACAGTCTACACTCATCTGCTTACGCTATTTACTGAGGACTGACCATTTTGACGTTGTGGGGAGTCGGATCAGCATCCTTCAAGATAAATGACGTACATCACATGATGTCATAAATCTCCTCAGTGTCAGAGAAGAAAAACCTGCTTGTGTCTGTGACAGATAGATCATAAGATACAGCATGTAAAACACAGCACAGTGTCTCTGTTCATCTGCCGTTTGTGGCATTAGAGCCAAGAGGAACGAAACAACTCAAATAAGATTTATCTCATTTATTTCTTTTAAAAAGTAATGAGATTAGGGATGCTTAAAAGGATAGTTTACCCAAAAATAAAGGTGAGTACATGACAGAATGTTCATGTCATTCCAAACCTGTATGAAAATTTATTTAATTTTTTTGTGTACAATTGACAGCCTTCCCAGTAAATTATTTGAATGCGTGTTTGTGTTTTTGTTTCTTTTATAGCATACATTTTCATGTTCTTCCTCTTTATCTCTTTTTGGATACAGGTTTTTCCACCTTATTTACCTTATGGTTTCATATCTTTCCAAAATAATGCTGAATTTGTTTACCAAACGTGTTTCGTTTACTGCTCCCTGTTAATATATATGGTGAAACACACATATATCCAGGGGTGCAAACACATGTATGGTCAAAAAAGAGAGAGGTAATCGAAGCCCTCGTCCCGCGGCAAATATCCAGATACTACATTGCCACCATCCCCAACCCACCCCTATAGGCACATAGAGTCAAATGAAATTTAGAAAAACTATCTTGCACTTCTTCTTCTTGCTTTACTGCTACTTCCTGAAAACAATTTCACCTGATGATTTGAATAGCTCTTTTTGTAAAGAATTAATAATTCTAGGATGATTGGGGTAATTGTGTAGGGTAGGCCTAGTGCATTTGCATAGAAACTAATAAACAAAATACAAATATAAATACAATAAAACACAAATACACGAGAAATAAAGCAGTGCTTTATGTTTTTCAGGTAAATTAACTGTATTAAGTATTAATACATTTTATCTTTTGACAAAACGTGATTTTTCTCTTTCTCTTTTGTTGCTTGATTAACTTTGGTGACACAAACAGCTGCAGGTATATTAGGTGCTGTCCCTTTAAGACGAATGCACGTATCTAATACCGGTAATGACACGCATCCGTTTTATTTTGACTGCGTTTACGGGGAAACTCGTTGAGACGGACACTGGCTTATTTTTTCGTGCACATGTCTGTTCAAACACAAATAGATAAGAAAGAAAATGGAATTCGGTGTTCACGAACTTCACGTGCTGTCTGCGACTGCGTGGCTCTGTGCGCCGACAGACCATCTACATTTGGATGTTAAACATATGTATAGCCTGAGCAAAGACAACGTCGGCAGTATTGACGGCAAAATAGGCTACAGAATATTTCTTTCTGTAGGCCTATTGACAGGGGCAATATTTTTAAAATCGATAATTAGGCCTATTTTTTAAATTACAATTATATATGCATTTGTCAAAAACCGAGAGACTTTCAAGCATCAAAATGTAATTTATTAATATGTATTTGCGCCTTCTATTTTGTCTGAAAACTTCCAACACTCTTGCGTGTCGCGTGAAAAATAGGCGTCGTTTGCGGTTCTATTTCTAGCACGCGGTTTCGGCGCGGCTCGAGAAGTGTGTGTGTCACGCAGGCATTGTGCTCTTAACACAAGCTCTAACCAGTTAACATGAGAGCCGACATAAAAACGGACACTCCACGCCACGCAGAGAGAAATGTGATGCAGTGGCAGATCCAGACTTCCAGAGTGAGAGTGAGACAGAAACACTAGTGGTTCACGCTTGCGCACATACTGCTGGTTTGGCGCGCAGTGTTCCGATTCGCTTATTTCCTATTTACTTGTTGGTGGACGCAATCCAGAATTACTGTTGGTTAAATTATAATCAGACCCTCTCAACCCCCCCCCCCCCCCCCCCCCCTCCTTAAAAAAAACTCTTCGGATCTGCACGATTCACACAAGTCACCCAAACTGACGTGAAAAAAGCGGGAGGCGCCGAAAAGCGCGCTGTTTGCACCCCTGTATATCATAAATTAAAACCAAGTTATAATTCTCCATATTTTTATTTCCAGCCTAATTTTTGAGGAAAGTTCACCCCCATGTACGGCTTGCTTTCCTTAATGAAGGTTTAATGCAGCTCCTTACCCCCCTTGTCTTCACATCTGTTAATATTTGGTTGTGTCCACTTCCATGGTCTCTCTCAGTGTCCAGCCACATGTAAGCAGCGCTGTTTAAATAAGAGAAAATTGTTGATATGAACAAGGCATGGTGAACAGCTGCGTCCATCGGAGAGTGGGTAAGGGAACATCACTCACAGAGCATTCTAATAGCTAATTAAAATGGCCTCTTCCTAATAGTCTGTAATAACAGCATCAAATTGCCTCGACAAATAAACAAGAATTCTATTAGGAGACCAAGAACAAAGGTAATGAAATGCCTGTGTTTTAGACACAAAGATAAGACGGTTAAGAAGGTTCATGATGACCAAATTCAATAGTGTTGCTTAAGCCTCCATAAAGCCGCTATAAATGCAATGAAACATATAATTGTTTCTTAAAAGCATAATTTTAAGCTCTAAAATTAATTTTACAATACATATACTAATTTTGTTACATTACTTAAGATTTGATCATGAAAACATATTAAGGGATTTTTAAAAAAATAATAATCCTATAATTTGTTTTGTGCAGTAATTTAAGATGAAGCCTGTTCCTGTTATACTGGATATGTTTTAACCTAAAAGCCAGTGTAAAAAATGCATAGGTCTACTTTTATGAATGCATTAAATATTTAATATGTAATATTATATGACATCTTGAGATTCTATTTTTAATTTATATGATTATAGAGCTAGTACTTTATTATATTTAAAATGTTTAAAATTATATATATTTTAAACATTTTAAATAATAATCCATCAATTATACTTAAATAGTCATGATTACAATGACCAAGGAAGCAGATTTAGATGTAATTTGTACAATCATATTAAATGAATGTTTCTGTTTTATCTTTTAACTTATGTTTATAATTTATATATGTCTTGGCTATCTATCGTATCGTCCCTCTGAGCATGACTGCATCTTTCCAGATCGTGTCTTGCCAGGTTCTGACTTTGTTTACTAGAAATGACTACATCTGTCAGTCATTATGGTTATACACATCTCTGGGGTAAAAATGATATCATTAAAACCATAGGTGTGACTCATGTGTTACTGATGGTCAGACTGCAGGGGGTTTTTTTTTGTTTTTTTTGTTTTTTCTCGGTTTTGTCATTCTACATGCTTTTCATACTAAATGATTAATGCTTTATCAAAATCACATCTTTTTTTTATTTCTTACTAACACTCCTGCTGTAATTCATTAGTATTCATATAGGCTAGTACATTTTTAATACTAATTCTGAATCAGTAGTGGTATTTGCTAAGACAAACATCACTAAACAAAAAGTTCTGTGCTATTTACTTTCCACGATTCCTTCCAGGATACAAAACCATTTAAAGGTTATGAAAATCCACCATATTTTAAATTCCATTTGTTCATAATATAAATTCAGCTGCAATTATGTAGTGATTTTAAAATCGAATCATGCTATTCACATAAACCTTTTGCTTTGGATGAGTTAAACTTTATGCTTCTGTACATTTCACTTTAGTTCAGGCAGTGTTGAGTGAACCAAAACTTGCGTGGCATATTTGGGTTATATTCGGGTTTTAGAGAAACAGCCTTCACATCTTGTATTTTATTGAGTAAAAATCCGAGATCTTTTACACTGAAGCTTTCAGAAAAACCTCATGGAAGTAATTATGTTTCTCAAGACAGCATGGTCATGATATGCATTGTGGCTTAAATATAAACAGTCGTCATTGCTCAATTTATATAAAAAAGAAATTACCAAATAATCAAAGATATACAATAGTTGTGTTATGTTTAGGAGCCGGCTGTTCCAGCGGAACAGTACCTGTGCGTCGCCGAACTATTCCCAAATCAGCTGAACCGAAGTCTCTATTCTCCGGGATGTGGCCGAAATCGTGAGAGCTCATCGGCTGCACGATTCAGCTCTCCCGGAATGTAAATGGCTCGAAGGAACCTCAGATGCTTCTGACTCCATAAGAGGAGATGGCGGGCGAGTTGCGTCATACGGCGGGAGTGCAGACCACCTTGTCGGTTGATGAACGGTACTGCCGCCGTGCTGTCTGAACAGACTAGTACGTGTTGGTCCTTGAGCAACGTTCAAAAACGGTGCAGAGCCAAACGTACTGCCAGCAACTTGAGACAATTGACATGCCAAAGGCGCTGGGGTCCTGTCCAGGAGCCCGCAGCAGCATGTCTATTGCACATGGCACCCCAGCCCGTGGCAGAGGCATCTGTTGAGACAACAAGTGTCCAACTCGTTCTAAGGGCACTCCGGTCCGTAGAAAGGAGAGGTTCGACCACAGGGTGAAGGTCTGATGGCAGGCCCGAGTAGCTGGTACTCGGAGCGTGCCCTGTTGCCATGCCCATCTCGGGACTCGATCGTGAAGCCAGTGCTGAAGCGGTCTCATATGAAGCAGTCCGAGCGGTGTAGCTGCCGCTGCGGATGCCATATGCCCCAGGAGCCTCTGAAATAACATCAGTGGAACCGCACTCTTGCCCTTGAATTGACTCAGACAATTCAGCAGTGACTGCACGCACTCGCTCAGAAGCTGCGCGTACATGGCGACCGAGTCGAAATCCATACCGAAGAGATCCTCTGCACGGGGGAGAGTTTGCTCTTTTCCCAGTTGACCCGAAGGCCCAGACGGGCGAGGTGCCGGAGCACCAGGTCCCTGTGTTCGCAAACCTGCTCTCGAGAGTGAGCTAGAATCAGCTTCATGCACCTCTGGGAAGAAAGGTATTGGGGGCAGGTGCTGATGAGTGTCCCCCAAAGCCAATCGTCCAGCCTTGAGCGCTCGGGACAGGGCGGAGGTTTCCACTCTAGCCCGATGCTCGCAGCTGCCTGGGAAAGCATGGTAGTCAGCTCTGGATCAGACTCGGGCAGTGCTGGCAAACCAGAGGGAGGCAGCACAGCCGAGTCTTCATCTCCAGAAGACTGTAGCCCACCTTGTGATGCGACGATAGACATGGTGTCGTCTTCTGGAGTGCCAAATGAAACGCAGGGCGCATCCGAAGATGGGCCCGCGACCTCATCCAGCAACCTCGCGAGTTGCAATGTGCGAGAGGGGGGTGTGGTCCGGGGCTTTGTTCCACACCGTGACCCTCAGATCACCCTGGCCACCAGCCAAAGTATCCCCTCTCATGGAGGGAATAGATTGGGGTGTGGCGGAGGGGACTCTAACTCTACGGAGGTCATTGAGTCTCGATCGCAACATTGCGATGGTCATGTTCCTGCAATGAGAACATGACTCATCCACGAACGCTGCCAGAGCGTGATTAATGCCCAAACACGCCAGGCAGCGATCGTGTCCATCAGAAAACAAAACCTGTCTACCACACCCAGAAATACACGGGTGAGACATCTTTAAAAAGACGTGCCACGTCCAGCTCTTTTAGAGAGGAGAGAAAAGCCCGGAGACCCATGACATGCCATTGGCTCGTTTTCTAGAACTCGAAGGTGATAGGCTTCTAAGCGAACCCCCATTTCGTCATTCACTGACATAACTTGTAGTGACTGAATGAAAGGGAACAAACCCATGGTCATGAATTTACTTTTTATGTTCATGTAAATCACTGAAAGCAGACAGTAGATATGATAGTCTTATGACTTCCAAAATTTTAACTCTTCTAATTTGATATGAAATTTGATAGACGTGCCAGAATAAATGAATGAATGACTAAGACTTGGCAGACAAGCACATTAAACTAAATGAGGCTGTATGCGTGAAAGACAGTAAAAGTTGAACACTTTCTTTTTTTTTTCTGGTTTTCAGAGAAATGCATAGGGTTGCCATGGCAGCATCTGAGGAAGATGACAGTCCTTATGGCTATGTATACTGTAGATTTTCTCTAAAGAAGCTGATATTGTCCTCAAGATACTTCATGAGGCCTTTTGTGTATTTGCGTGCTGTTCAGAACCAACATTTGCCATTCACAGTGCTTCAGATCCACATCAATCTGTTATGAAAGACCAAGAATATTTCACCAACAGTCATATTTCTAGTTAACATAACATTTGTGTGTGTGATCTGTTCTGAATGTGTAACTGGTTGTAGTACCCTGTCTGTGTGTGTCAGCTAGTGGTTCCCTCCAATTTCCTCTCCAAAATCCCCAGGCTCTGGCTGTCATCCAGTCCATTTATAAATGGAAGATACAGTACCAGCAAACATAGAGGTTAGAGTAACACTAGAAATGCACACAGCAAAGCATCAGTGTTTTGACACTGGTAGTGGATTACTGACCAGTGTCAAGGGTGAAATAAAATAGTATATTCCCCTTTAAATCTGTAGACTGAAGAAGAAGATTTAAGTGTGCGTTTACATGTCATATGAGTAACCAAACAGTTGATGGGCCCTATTGACTTCTAGTATGGGGAAAAAAATACTATAGAAGTCAATGTCCATCAACTGTTTGGTTACTGACATTCTT
Organism: Vimba vimba; assembly: GCA_022828995.1. Taxonomy (NCBI): domain Eukaryota; kingdom Metazoa; phylum Chordata; class Actinopteri; order Cypriniformes; family Leuciscidae; genus Vimba; species Vimba vimba. Next base: position 32,683,547 of record CM040829.1, on the reverse strand, counting down.
CAAAATTTCTTATGTGTGTTCAGCAGGAGAAAGAAATTCATACAGTTTTGGAACAACTTGAGGGTGAGTAAATGATGTTGATCATTTTGAGGTGAACAATCCCTTTAAAAACAGAAAAAAAATTCTCCCTTTGCCAATGTGATCTGAAATACATTTATTTTAATTAATCATTACATGCATTAAAATAAAGTTTTTAAATTCTGAGCTATTTTTTTTTTTTTTCATTTTAAGACACACACACACACACACACACACACACACACACACACATAGATAGAAATATAAACTATATAGTTTATACATACAAAGTTATACTATTTTTTGATGGACAAACATTTCATAAGCACATTAGGCCAAAAAGTAGCAGGATTGTTTTCTTTAGAATTAATTTATACTACTTAAAATCAAGTTTGTCAAAACTCTGTCACTGACCTTTGGGTGGTTCACACAAGGTGCTTCCTGTTTGATGATTGCTCCTCTCATATATGACTGGACATTTGAGAGGTCATGTGATTTTGATCACATGATACCACAGCTTTGGCTAACCCATAGTTTCACGGTCATTCATGTATAGAGGGTATGCATTGACGTAATTTTCCCGCCGGAACGCGCCCCCCTCAGCGGGACTAAGTGGCAAAAGAGCCACTGGATTTAATAGGGGAAACTGCGAAAACGTGAGTAAACTGTACGTAATTATAGGAGCACATTCACACAATATACAAACTACAATGTTTGTAACTAACCATTTAAAACGTTATTAAATAAAGTTTATTTTCAGCAAGTTTGTTTTCCTGTCAAAATAATAACTTACTTTAGTTACGACTCAATGGAAACGGTAGAGCAACAACAGGAGTAAGTATGTCTTGTGGCAAAACTCCAATCAAAATGCAGTGGGAGGAGATCCAGCTCCGCCCCCTGGAACACGCAGGAACACTCCGGGAAGAAAGGTATTGGGGGCAAGTCCCCAAAAAACCAATCCCCAAAACCCACCCTCCCCAAAAACCAATCATCCAGCCTTGAGCGCTCGGGACAGGGCGGAGGTTTCCACTCTAGCACTGGTACTGCAGTGAGGAGCTACTGTTTTTATTTTTGCGCACAAAAAGTATTCTTGTCAGTTCATAACATTAAGGTTTGAACACTGTAGTTACATGGACTAATTTAAAGATGCCTTTACCACCTTTCTGAGCCTTGAAAGTGTTTATGACGTTGCTGTCTATAGGGGGATCAGAAAGCTCTCGGATTTCATCAAAAAATTAAATCTTAACTTGTATTCCGAAGATGAACGAAGGTCTTATGAGTTCGGAACGACATGATGGTGAATAATTAATAAACAGAAATGCCATTTTTGGGTGAACTAACCCTTTAAGCAAGGACATTTTGAAAGTTTAAAACTCTCCTAGGGTCTCCTGGATTTTTCAGATGATTCAGTTTCCATCATAAACTTCATTGTGGTGGTACTGACCTCAGTCATATTTTATGGTCAAGGTTGAAGGATCCAATTCACAATGATTAAGATTTTTTTCTCATTCTGAAGATAACCAAAAGCACTAGAATCAGAAAGGCAAAGAGTGACCCTGAGATTCTATTATTCATGCTAGTTTTTTTTTTTTTGTGAAATAAAACAAAAACAAAACAATAACATGCATTTCTAATGCATGACTAAACTGTTAAAGTGAATTGATAATGCCTTAATAATGTATTGTTGAATTAGAACAGGATGCTAACAGAATGCAGAATTTTAACAGCAATATGAATTAAATGAATAAATTAACCCTTTCATGCATGAATTATGATAACCTCAGTCAGGATTTTTTTTCCTATGTGTTTTTATTGCTCTTAGGGCATGAAAAACAAGAATTGATTTTTATTTTATTTTTTTACAAATTTTTCAAAGAGATCTTCAGATGTCCACTTGAGTGGACAGCATGCAGTTGGTTTAAACTGAAGATATACTGTATTAAATATAAGACAATAATCAAACAGATAAAGTATGTGAATTTAACAAACTAATCAATGCAATTATATCAAATAATGTGAAAACTATAAAATATATACAAAAAATATAAATGCAAAATATTGCAATGGCTTCATACAGCTTCATACAAGTTGCACTTCGCGTATCTATGATATCAGAACATGAGGACATGATTCCATCAGAATTTTCTACAGCCTGTCAAGGTACAACTGTGGAAACCACTCAGATGCTCTCTCCAGTGCACCAGAGTATGGAGATTTACCCTTATTAGCTGATAATTCTGATTATGTTCAAGATGGACATGCACATTTCTATCATAGCCCTCCCCTGAGAAAACCTAGCGATACGTTTTTTCAATCTCATATGAAATGATCAGTGTTGGGGGTAATGCATTACAAGTAACATGCATAACCCATTCAGATTACTTTTTTGATGTTACAAGTAAAGTAATGTGTTACAAGTAACATGCATTACCTAATCAGATTACTTTTTGATCTATCAAGTAATTAACTACAAGTAATGTGCATTACCTAATCAGATTACTTTTTGATGTAACGAGTAAAGAAACGCATTACAAGTAACATGCATTACATAATCAGATTATTTTTTATGTTATGAGTAAAAAAACGCATTACAATAACGCACATTACATAATCAGATTACTTTTTGATGTTATGAGAAAGGAAACGCATTACAAGTAACATGCATTATGTAATCAGATTACTTTTTGATGTTATGAGTAAAGAAACGCATTACAAGTAACATGCATTACGTAATCAGATTACTTTTTGATGTTATTAGTAAAAAAACGCATTACAATAACATGCATTAAAATCAGATTACTTTTTGATCTAACAAGTAAAGTAATGCATTACAAGTGTCATACATTATGTAATCACATGACTTTTTTCGATGTCTATGAAAATTACATTTTAATAATACAAATACATTTATTTACAGTAGAAAAAGTCAATGCATATTACGTTTTTAAGTTTTAAATTTCAAAAACAATATTCACATTATAATTATGAATTGTAGCTGAAATATAGCCATTGCATGCATGACGTCCACTACAGTGGACATGTGATTAATCAGAGTTTTCTCTCAATCTAAAATCAAAACTTGGAAAATTGTACTGTGATATGACTCATTAGATATTGCTTTATGCTGCAATATTTTTTTTACCTACAAGAGTCTCCTAGGATAGAAGGAATGGGTGGATATTCTGGAGCAACTTGGCATGTCTGACTGACCCTTGGCCATCTTGGTTTGGAGGGGGAAAAAATCGAAACACAAAGGCTTGCCACTTGGTTGCAATTTATAGGATGATGCACCAGGGTCCAATGAAGAGATTGATGTGCAACTTTGCCATAAAAACCCGTGCAAATTCAAGAAAATGCTTTTTTAATAGCTGTCCACTGTAGTGACCACTATGCGTGAAAGGGTTAAATTTAACTGTTTTATAGTTATTATTAAGATCACATTGGAGCTGGAGACCACAGTGGGACTGGAGAAGCAAAAGACCACTGTGAAGCTGGAGACCACAGTGAGACTGGTGGAGCAAAAGACCATGGTGGATCTGAAGATCACAGTGGGACTGGAGAAGCAAAAGACCATGGTGGATCTGAAGACCACAGTGGGACTGGTTGAGCAAAAGACCATGATGGAGTTGGAGACCATGGTGGATCTGAAGAACACAGTGGGACTGGAGAAGCAAAAGACCATGGTGGATCTGAAAACCACAGTGGGACTGTTGGAGCAAAAGACCATGGTGGATCTGAAGATCACAGTGGGACTGGAGAAGCAAAAGACCATGGTGGAGCTGGAGACCACAGTGGGACTGTTGGAGCAAAAGACCATGGTGGATCTGAAGATCACAGTGGGACTGGAGAAGCAAAAGACCATGGTGGATCTGAAGACCACAGTGGGACTGGTGGAGCAAAAGACCATGGTGGATCTGAAGATCACAGTGGGACTGGTGGAGCAAAAGACCATGGTGGATCTGAAGATCACAGTGGGACAGGAGAAGCAAAAGACCATGGTGGATCTGAAGATCACAGTGGGACTGGAGAAGCAAAAGACCATGGTGGATCTTAAGATCACAGTGGGACTGTTGGAGCAAAAGACCATGGTGGATCTGAAGATCACAGTGGGACAGGAGAAGCAAAAGACCATGGTGGATCTGAAGATCACAGTGGGACAGGAGAAGCAAAAGACCATGGTGGATCTGAAGACCACAGTGGGACTGGAGAAGCAAAAGACCATGGTGGATCTGAAAACCACAGTGGGACTGTTGGAGCAAAAGACCATGGTGGATCTGAAGATCACAGTGGGACTGGTGGAGCAAAAGACCATGGTGGATCTGAAGATCACAGTGGGACAGGTGGAGCAAAAGACCATGGTGGATCTGAAGATCACAGTGGGACAGGAGAAGCAAAAGACCATGGTGGATCTGAAGATCACAGTGGGACTGGAGAAGCAAAATACCATGGTGGATCTGAAGACCACAGTGGGACTGGTGGAGCAAAAGACCATGGTGGATCTGAAGATCACAGTGGGACAGGTGGAGCAAAAGACCATGGTGGATCTGAAGATCACAGTGGGACTGGAGAAGCAAAATACCATGGTGGATCTGAAGATCACAGTGGGACTGGTGGAGCAAAAGACCATGGTGGATCTGAAGATCACAGTGGGACTGTTGGAGCAAAAGACCATGGTGGATCTGAAGATCACAGTGGGACTGGTGGAGCAAAAGACCATGGTGGATCTGAAGATCACAGTGGGACAGGTGGAGCAAAAGACCATGGTGGATCTGAAGATCACAGTGGGACAGGAGAAGCAAAAGACCATGGTGGATCTGAAGATCACAGTGGGACTGGAGAAGCAAAAGACCATGGTGGATCTGAAGACCACAGTGGGACTGGTGGAGCAAAAGACCATGGTGGATCTGAAGATCACAGTGGGACAGGAGAAGCAAAAGACCATGGTGGATCTGAAGATCACAGTGGGACTGGAGAAGCAAAAGACCATGGTGGATCTGAAGACCACAGTGGGACTGGTTGAGCAAAAGACCATGATGGAGTTGGAGACCATGGTGGATCTGAAGATCACAGTAAAACTGGTAAAGGAGAAGATCACGGTGGAGCTGAAAACAACAGTGGGACCGGAAAAGTAAAAGACCATGGAAGAGCTGGAGACCACAGTGGGATAGATGGAACAAAAGACCATGGTGGAGCCAATGGAGCTAGAGTACACATTGGGGCTGGCAGAGCCAGGTGGAAAAGGCGAGTTCTGTGACAGCCTCCATGGCCTTTGGTGAGCATTTTCTTCATAGGTGATATTGATATTGGAAAACTAAAACTGAAGTTTACAAGTTTGTGATAAAAAAGCAAAATCAGAGCCACTAACATATTATATAAACCAGATGCACATATGAGATCCAATATATGACCCCTGGAGTAAGTAGCAAAATTTACGTTGAGTAAGATTGAAACAGTCCAGAACAGACCTCAATTCGTTGCGTTGTACAGTGTTTTTATGTATATTAAAATCACCAAGCACAATAGCAGATTAATAACTAGCACAGACAAGAGTAAGTAACTCACTAATCTCACAGAAGAAATCAGAATTACATTTTGGAGGTTGGTAAATTAAGATTACAGCCAGTAATGTTTGGCCAGTCATTTTCAACGCAAGGTATTCAAAAGATGCAACATCATGAAACTCAATCTTAGATATTTTAATACTCTCATGACAAACTACAGCTAATCCTCCACCTCTACAATGGAGATGAGGTTGAGAGAAATAGATTTACCCAGGTGGTCTTAAGAGGTTTAAGTAAAAAAAAAAAAAAAAAAAAAAAAAACTCCTAGTAATGTAATGGAGAAAGCGCAATCTTCTTAGAGTTTAGTCTTAACTCTAGGCACCTCATTTGCCCAGACTGAGCTAGAATAAATCAGTTGCAAAAGTATCTGAGCACACAAATGCTTTGGAATCGTAAAAGAGCCAGAGCTGCATACATGCACTTTGTGAATGTGTGAGGTGATAAGGCTAGACCGAATGGAAGAACCTAATATTGGTAAACTTTGCCCCTAAAAGCGAACCCAAGGAACTTCCTGTGTTGAGGAAGGATGGATTGAGAAAGTAATAATATTAATAATAATAATTTGTTACATTTATATAGCGCTTTTCTGGGTACTCAAAACACTTTACATATGGAAGGGTGGAATCTCCTCAACCACCACCAATGTGCAGCATCCACTTGGATGATGCGACGGCAGTCATATTGCGCCAGAACGCCCACCACACACCAGCTTACTGGTAGAGAGGAGACAGAGCCAATGAAGCCAATCAGTATATGGGGATGATTAGGAGGCCATGATGGACAGAGGTCAAGGGGCAAATTTGGCCAGGATGCCGGGGTTACACCCCTACTCTTTTTAGAAGGACATCCTGGGATTTTTAATGACCACAGAGAGTCAGGACCTCGGTTTAACGTCTCATCCGAAGGACGGTGCTCTTTGACAGTATAGTGTCCTCATCACTACACTGGGGCGTTAGGGCCCACACAGACCACAGGGTGAGCACCCCCTGCTGGCCTCACTAACACCTCTTCCAGCAGCAACCTAGTTTTCTCAGGAGGTCTCCAATCCAGGTACTAACCAGGCCCAGCCCAGCTTAGCTTCAGTGGGCAACCAGTCTCGGGCTACAGGGTGATATGTTTGCTGGCTAAAAAAGTAAGCATCTTCTATTGTAACAAACCAGTCCTTGGACTTGATTTGGAGCACAATAAGTTTCAGAATTAGAGATGACGCAGCTCCAAAATTGGGCATAGAGATGGCTTTTTTTTCTGCTGAACAGGTAGGACATTTTAGTTGCTAGCTAATTTGCAATGTGTGAACTGATCTGACTTAGCCATCATTAGATCTAAACGTCAGTAACATGATTTATTTTAAAACATTTTCATTTAACAGAACAAACGTGGGAGTTATGTTACTTGTTCAGATGATTTTTTTTTTTTTCAGATATATGCCTAATATGCCTTCTTATTGTCATGTTGACATACAATGGCAGATCTTCTCTGATTAGGTGATCACTCATTCATCCACGAAGAGGAGCAGTGCCAAAGCACTACCCACATAAAATAAAAATAACTTTTTATGTTTTAAACAGATATGGCGTTAGAGAGGCAAAAGTTCCAAACTGCAGCTTTAATGTGAGTGTGTCAGATGATGCTTTGTTTGTGGGGCACCAGCCAAGGAGTTCCACCTTGACAGTGATGTAGTCAAGTCAAGTCAAGTCATCTTCATTTATATAGCGTTTTTAACAATGTAGATTGTTTCAAAGCAGCTTTACAGAGATAAACGTATAATTTATGGTAACAGAGATTGTTTTGGCTTTATAGCAGTTCTTTAATAAAGTTATTTTACAGCTAAGGTTAGTTTTGATTGATTCGCTTCTGTCACAACGATCATTTGTTATTAAATTAGGGGTCGCTAAGACGACACCATTCTCTCTACACAGACTTTAAACGCGAACCTGTGATAAACGCTGATGGTGTTCACATGCGCATTAAGAATTGGTTCTATAGTTATGTGCGTTTGAATATATGTGCGCAGGTTTGGAATTCCCTACAAGCCAAGCCTAAACAAAGTACTTGTCTTTCCTTATAAATTTTGATACAGAATTTTATTTTATTTTATCACTTCGGGGTAGGTACGCAAAACGAATTTTCCGAAAACGCTTTATCTGTAGAGTGGTAACGGGATCCTCCATAGGGAGAGACTAGTTGGCACCCCAGCACCGCGTTGCCATCGGGTCCAGGCGAAGGTCCTTCATCAGATCTGGATACGGCCTGGATCCGGCAGGCTGCGGGAAAACCTCGGGATAAACAATGACACTAAAATTAGCATAGATGCCATTCTTCTTATGATTTAACGAGTACATCAGGATTTATGGGAAGTGTTCCCGGTTCCGGCTGACCTAATCTATGCAGCCTAACATTGAATTATAGAAGTCTATAAAGTATTATGTGAATGCTAAGTCAAAGAGATGTGTCTTTAATCTAGCTTTGAACTGATGTACAATCCAGGAAGATTGTTGAAAAATAATGGTTTGTTCTCCACAAGAGGTGGCATTGTCTTATCTGAGGCAAAAGCATCTTCTGCTTATGTTTTCAATAGAATCTCAATCACACTGAAGTAAAACTATTCCACACATGTGGAAGGTTGCCATCCTGTTTGCCTGCTGTTCACTAAACGGTTATGTGCCTATTATAGTGTGCCTACCTCTTTCTCCTCCTACCCTCCCCGGCTGAGTCATATCTTCATACACTCATAGAGAATAGTCTCCCTCCCACAATCATTCAGACGTAGTATCAACTGGCAAAAACTCACAAGCTCCCTGAATACATAATGAAAATGTCACACTGACTCTCAAATGAACTACTAGGGTCACTATCTAGGAGAGCAGCATGTTCTAACCTTTACTGCATAGTGTTCTTTCATATGAGACGTGAAATGATTAGGACTGTGGATTTACATGTGATTTCATGTATTATATTGATTTAGACATAATTTGGCCTAAGAATATGGCACTCATTTTTTGGTATTAAGATTCATTTGAATATTTTCTGGGACATAAAGTCAAAAATGCCAAGGTGAGACAACTGTCCTGATATCATTATGATTAAATAAAATCTTCAGGAAATCTAAATAAATAGTTTGGCATAATCTTTTAATCTTATTAAAATACTATTTAACAAAACTGCCTATTAAAAGTGCAATAGGTGATCTGGGAAATGCTAACTTTAGCCCGCTAGCATTGAAAGCAAATGATCCCACCATCCCTGCAAATCGCCGTCCAAAGCCACGTCTCCTCCAAAAGACATGAAAGCGTAAACACCAGAAGCAAGACGACCAGAGACAACATTATTGGATTACATCATGTGTCATTCACCGGTGAGAAAACTTTACAGTACAGTGAGTAACAGTACAGTAACGAACATCTGCCAATTCTAGCTCTGTCTGCACAGCGTACGTGAAAGTACGTGAAAGTATAATGTCTGTGTGAACAGGCTGAGCAGAGGTATGCAAACACATGTTGACTGACAGGGAACACATGCTTTCATTTGATTCGGACCGAATGCAATGATTGAATGAACATTTTATGGTCCTATGCCTCCGATAGATGATATAAAACATATATTTACACTGCGTAACATGATTGCTATCAGGTTATGAGACTTTCAACCAACATATAAAAAAATGCTTCTGTAGAGAATCACCTATTGCACCTTTAATTTTTGAAAAGCTTTTGTTCACCAAATCAAAATAGTTAAAAAAAAAAAAAAACACATAAAATATAAAATTATGTCATGGAGAGGATCCCCGCAGATTTTCATCACTGTGATATCAGATAACTTAGCTTTCTGGTGAGTCATACCACAATGTACAACCTAAACTAATCTTTCATAAAAAGGTCAAATTTTTACCTTTTTATGAAAGATTAGTTTAGGTTGTACATTGTGGTATGACTCACCAGAAAGCTAAGTAATTATATTTCTGAATTAATAATTCATAATACTTGGGGAAACAACATTTTACCTTGAAAAAGTATATTTATCATTTATAATTATATAATTATTTAAAATACCTTTATGGAAGATCTCAAATCATTATATTTTGCCTAAACTTTAACTATTACATAACTACAGCAAAACACTTGAAGAGATAGTTCACCCAAAAATGAAAATTAGCCCATGATTTACTCACCCTGCAGCCATCCTATCTTTCAGACGAATACAATCGGAGTTATATTAAAAAATGTCCTGGCTCTTCCAAGCCTTATAATGGGAGTCAATGGGTATATTTTTTTGGAAGTCCATCAAACCCTATCCATCCATAAAAGTGCTTGAAATGGCTCCGGGGGTTAATAAAGACCTTCTGAAGCGAAGCAATGTGTTTGTGTAAGAAAAATATCCATATTTAAAACTCTATCGACTAAAATAACTAGCTTCCGGTAGACGGCCGTACGCAAGTCGACCTACGCCAAAAGAGTAACACTTAACGATGTATGACGTAGGATGTAGGAGTAGCGTAAGCTTTGACGCCTCTCGCGGTTCAAACAAGGCTGGGCAACCGCGTTCGTCATTACGTTGTGCGTCAATTTCAAGTGTTACTCTTTTGGCGTAAGTTTATTTTAGTTGATAAAGTTTTTAATATGGATTTTTTCTTACACAAACGCATCGCTTCGCTTCAGAAGACCTTTATTAATTAAATCCAGCTTTTAATTTTGTTTATATGTCTATGTGATGTTTTTAATATGCTTTAAGACAAACCATGTACAAATACATAAGTCAACACCAATGCTGAGTATTTTCTTCTTAAAACTGCAGTGAACCAAAGACAGTCTCCCTCAACAACGCGGTTTAAAATCGCTGGTGTTTTTGACGTCACAAACTATCTTGTAACCAATCAGGTCAACGTGTGATCGTCAACGAGTGGATCTCTGAACTGCTGTGAGTGAGTGGAGGCGGGGCTCATTTGCATTTTCATAGAACCGCGTATACTAAATGAGGCACATTCTAACTATTTTAAGGCATGAAGAATTTTTAAAATGATCTTTTTGATGATCAAAGATGAGTTTTAAGGGATACAACATAATATACTATATTATATATATATATATATATATATATATATATATATATATATATATATATTAGTGCTGTCAATCGATTAAAAACTTTAACTAGATTAATCACACATTTTTTCTGTGATTAATCGCGATTAATCGCAATAAAAAAAGAAATGTTTTTGTACGTTTTTAATATATTTTATAATGTAATAATTTCACAGTTAATCAAATGAATGTAGAAACAACATAAAAACAGTATATTTTAAATACTTGTTTAATGGCATCTTTTTATGAATGAAGGCCAGTATTACTGATATTAATACAGCTACTGATTTTTTTTTTTCCACATTTATTAGGCTTCAAAAATATAACAGTTTTTAATTTAAGTGAACTTAAAACAATGCTAACATAAACCCATAATAAATGTCATATTTACTCGTGCCCTTCCTGTCTTAACAGTTAGGAAATATACAGAAATTTAATAAAGTTATCAAAGTTATATGCAGTCTGCACTGCATAAACTATAAATTAAATAGTTAATCCTTATTAAAGCTACAAAAGTTATTTAGTCAAGAGCAGCGAGTCATTTTCTCTGTTCCCTTTGTTCTTTAACCCTCTGGGGACCAAGAACGCGCCGGCGCGTTTTGCTCGTTTTTTTTTTTTAGCAATGAAAATAAACACTAAATGCTCTGTTAATTTTGATCTTTCATTTTCGTGTAATACATCAATCGATCCTGTTCAGTTTCTATTTTTTTTCTGTATACTCACAATAAAAATAAAGTGTTTTGCTTTTTGACAAATAAAGAAAAATTAACATGATGCGATTTCTCCCTTCTCTCTGTCAGTAAACTCCCATTTGAAACGCGTTCGAAAATGATCTATAACTCCGCGAAAATTCAGTCAAACAGGCAAACAGACCCACGGGCATAAAGCTTGAGATCGCATCTGTTAAATGAAGTCATTTATATAAAAAACAAATATTCTCAGCTTCTGTAATCTGTATAAAAAGAGAGCGAATCCAGTCGAGCTCATTACGAGATCATTCACAGTAATGTGACCACTCCCCGCAGAGCGCGTGCTATTCAAACGCAAATTCTGAGATCTGTGAAACGCCCACATCAGCTGTAAACAAAGCGCGTCGCGATCGAGTGAGGCATAATATAGCCTACCTTATGGAGAAAAGATTCCTCAGAACAGTGCTGATATGAGGAGCAATATCTCCTGATATGAGGAGCAGATCCCGCTGAGTAGTGAGGTAGGCTGTTTTCTTTTCTCACGTGTGGAATAACGTTATGGAATAACGTTAGTGTAGGCCTATGCAAACCGCAAAAAGATGAATCGCATTTCTATAATATGACTCGCCTTTCTGTGAGATGAATGTAGGGGACATATTTGTAAAGACTGTTTAGCCTAAATATGAATCGCGCGTCTGTGTGTGAAAGAATAAACTGCTTTGCTATAGCCTACTGAGATGAGTAAAAATCGAATGGAATAATATTGTTATGTTGAAATAAAATGTATTTGTATAATCAACGTATTAAACTGCAAAAAAAAATACTATTTTTGTCAAAAATAAATTCATAGACTAAGATGTTAGATGTTCCAATGTTGGCTATATTCAAACTAATGAATACATATGATAAAATGTAGGCCTATAATCTTTTTTTTTTATATATAGGCTATATATATATAAAGAAAGAGTACAGTTGAAATATTGTTGAAATTGTAATTATTGTTGTAATTGTAACATTTTTAATAAAATAGTAAAACATATTTACAAGAGAGATGTAAGCGAAATCTTAAATGGTCAATATAAGTCTTCTAAATACATCTTTTGTCCTTCCATTGTGGCTCAGTCAGTGTCACACCTGAATGAATGGCTAATTATGCAGAGTCATTATTCAGAGTGGGTGGGACACCTTAATCTAAGGTGTAAACTACTCCTCCCCCTCGCATATTGCCTTTCCAAGCAAAACCTGTTTTACACCATTTAAATCAATGTATTTTTTTTTGTGAACGATAAAGCAAGACTATTTTTACATCATTTTAAAGCTAGAACTAAAAGGGAAAACATCCATTAGTCAAAAGTCTTGTGGACACATATTTAATATGTGTTTTGTGTTCTTAATTCAGCAACTTTCATTTTAATTTTTTCCAATAACCACGCATAAACATTATTCTCTTAAAAATACAAACATCTACATACACGTTGCTCGCATATTATGGTAGCCCTGTTTGTGCTATATAGAGTGAATTTACACCTTTGCCATTAACATGTTTATAATTAACTGAAAAAAGCACAAATGTCAAGGCATGTCAGAACATCTCAAGGACCCCAAAAACAGCTTGGTCCCCAGAGGGTTAACTTTACTGACAGGAAGCTTTATTGGCTGCTGCTGTCCCTTTAAGAGCAGACAGACACGCGGATCTCACCGTTTATATACTGTCTATGCCTCATTCTCTCACAACTCTTTGTTCATTTTAGACTTTATATAAATCATTTAAGTCTGCTCTTATGAGGATAATCGACAAAACTGACATTTTGGGATTGTTATTGTTATTGTTATTGTTAGTTCAAGCGCGAAAGAGAACTGGATTCTGGCGCCCTGTCTATGCATTGTGTGTGTATGTGTGTCACATAGGCTAAGGACATTCACAGACTGCGCATTCTCTTTTGTCTTGCCGCGCTTGAAATGTTTAAAAGCATTTAAATGAATAAGAGCGTGATCATATAATGTAAGCTAGCCAACGGATGGCAGAAAAGACGGATGCTGCGTTAATTGCGTTAAATATTTTAACACGTTAAACCAGACAAAAATTAATCGCATACGTTAACGCGTTAACGTTGACAGCACTAATATATATATATATATATATAACTATAACTATATATAACCTAAAACTACAAATCTACAGTTTTCTACAGCATCTTAATGTTTGGTTGGAGTGCTGCCTCATTTTGGCCTGGCTGGGTTGCTTTTAATAAGCTAAGATGCATCATTCTGTGTAGCTACAAGATTCTCTCATCTCGGATACAGAGAGAAATGCTAATGGAATTTAGGGCTGAGTAAGCAAAAAAGAACATAATAAATTAGCACAACAAGAACTTTGCGTACCTTAGATTGCTACTGCCAACAATAGAGTGCTCAAAGAAACATCGATAAGTTTCTCATCTTCAAACAGTGTGTTTGTGGTTACAGCACTTTGTTCAGAAGCATTGTGGTCTAAATATTGTCAGGGTTATGTCTCGTCTTTGTGTATGCTTGAGTTTGACTTATGAAAAAAAGTATAGATAATTTTAACATTTTTAGTAATGTACTTTCTTATAATTCAGGACATTTTTCAGTATTGCAAAATTTGCCATTTTTGTTCACACTGGGATGATTTTGAATGGCAGCTTACCATATACTTACTTACACATTCTTGTATAACTCCAGAAATTCTTCAGACAGAAGTTCAGTTTTGAAATTTAAAATAGTTTGTTACACCACTGGACTTTTAAAGTCAAATGAAATAAAAATTGACCCTATTTACTTTGTTAGCGCATATTACTAGTTTGTGGTGAACAATTAATCCGTGCAAGTTAATACACAGAAAAAAATGGTTTGCCGTGGTAATCTTTAATCAAAATCTGAAAAGTTACTTCCAGTCTGGAATGGCGTTCCTTCTCTGATGACGTCAGTTTGACGGCTTGGGTTGAAAACGCTTAACCACTCCCCTCAAACCGTTAGTCTGCTATGAGCAGAGATGGAGAGGAGGACCGCTCAAGTAAAACCCTGCCCTCTGTTCAATATTTCGTTTCACTTGGAAATACGTCACAACACTGGAGAAAAGTCGTTTGCAACTTCCGGTTCACAGGGACTTTGTGAACTTCAAAGAAAAGATTAATTTAAAATAGTTTTGATTTAAAACGATTAATAAACCGGTAGCACTTTATTTTACAGTCCTGTTCCCCATGTACATACTGTTATAGTAATTACAATAATTAGGTAATAACTGTCACGTTTAGTGTCTGTGTTCATGTTGTGTTTGCCTGTGGCACACCCAGTTTGTCCATGTGTTTCATTGATGTTATCCCTGTCACCTGTTGTCTTGGTAATTAGTCAATGAGTTAATTTGTCCCAGCTGTGTCTCGTTTCCCTGATCTGTTCTCTGTGTATTTAAGCCCTCTGTTTTAGTCTGTTCCTTGTCTGTCGTTGTTGTGTTATGTTTGGTTGTTCTGTTCCCGAGTCCTCTTCCCTAGCCTGAGTCTGTATTTATCTAGTTTTGAGTTTGTTTAACTAAAAGCTGCTGCAAGTAGATCCTGCATCCTTCCCTGCTTCAACCTGCATTTGTGACAGAACGACAGACCAGGGGAATCTCCAGCCAAGCAGGCGGCCACGCCTGATTCTTCTTCCTCACGAATGCCGAGCCATAGACTGTTCACGTCACGTCTGCTGAGCCAGAGACTGTTCACGTCATGTCTTCCACGCCAGTGTCTCCGGACAAGATGGCCGCCGCCAGGTCAGTGTCTCGTCCCAAGATGGCCGCCGCCACGCCTGAACCTGAGCCCTCAGCAGAGATGGCCATTGCCACGCCTGAAACTGAGCCCTCAGTGACTGCTACACTGGCTATTAGGGCCACAGCCATGTGGCGTGTGTGGGCTGCATATACACTTGAGCCGGTGTCTGTTCCGACCCATAACCCCATAGCTGCCCCCAATAATTTTTTTTGGCGTATCAGTGGGTCCTTTGATAGCGCCATGGCTGCCCGAAGGGTCGTCTCCGCCCTGGTTTACTGCACAGCCTGCTCCACCCTGGCCCCCTGAACTGTCGGCGCTGCCCTGGAGGTGTCCTGTCCCATTAGGCCTCGCCCTCCTTGGCCTCCAGGACGCCCACCCTCCCACTCCTGTGAAGTCCTTGCGGCGTGAGGACACGCCTTCCCGGAGGGGGGGCATTCTGTCACGTTTAGTGTCTGTGTTCATGTTGTGTTTGCCTGTGGCACACCCAGTTTGTCCACGTGTTTCATTGATGTTATCCCTGTCACCTGTTGTCTTGTTAATTAGTCATTGAGTTCATTGTTCCAGCTGTGTCTCGTTTCCCTGATCTGTTCTGTGTATTTAAGCCCTGTGTTTTAATCTGTTCCTTGTCTGTCGTTGTTGTTATGTTTGGCTGTTCTGTTCCCTAGCCGGAGTCTGTATTTGTCTAGTTTTGAGTAAATAAAAGCTGCTGCAAGTGGCTCCTGCATCCTTCCCTGCTTCAACCTACATTTGTGACAATAACTAGGTTTTAACCCTGAACCTACACCTAAACTTAACTCATGTAGTTATGTTATATTCCTCAGTCCTTTCTTATGCACTGTAAGTACACATACATGCACATACTGTAAAATAAAGTGCCACCAATAAACCTACAAAACTGCAACTAAACTATGACCTTGTTTTGTTCAGAACAAAATCAGTTATGTTACTTGTTGACGTACAATGACAGATCTGCTCTGATGTGGTTATCACAGATTCATCCATGAAGAAGCAGTGCCGAAGCACAACCCACATAATAAAAAAATGGTTTCAAACAGAGATGGCGATAGAGAGGAGAGTGTGAAAGCTTCAGATGATACTTTTGCTGCGTCACAATTCTCCTACTTATACTATGCTCTAAAAAGCATGTACTCTTTTTGTGAAGAAAAAGTACATCTTTTGAGTGTGTAGCAAAAGAGTAGACAAGCTTTAAGACATACTATCACGTCATTAAATCGAGTCTTTTAACAGATGCTTTGACAGTTAAAATCCTCCACATAGATTCAATTAAAATCCTTTAATTTCTGACCATATTGGAGAGAAAAGAAGTTGCACATTGATCTGCCAGTCGTGAGCATGTTTGCATTATGATGCATTTAAAAGTTAATGGCCAAACAGATCTTTATAAAAGTCCATATTGTAGTTGCAGATTAAATATAACAGAAATATGTTATATATATAATATTTTATCAGGTTAAATGTTGATTATTAGTCACTCAAAATTATTTTATTGATTATTAGTCACTCCTTCATCTAAACCTCTCTACTTAACTGTCGGTCATGCCTTGTTTGTAGTTTTTTAACACTTATTATTCGCTCTGAACCGAAATCCTCCTCCAAAGCACATTAAGTTATGGGCAATATTACCCGTTATAGTGTGCACGGATCCAAACTTCGAAAATATATCGGAAATAGTAGACCATCCGGGGACTTTTGGCATACTCTTATCAATATACTATGCTTTGGGACACACTTATTGTATAATCTCAAATACTATTTAGGATGGATGTGCACAATGGGACGCAGGACAAGTTTGCCAAGGAGTTCCACTTTGACAGTGAAGTACAATGAAGACTGTTGAAAAATAGTTTGCTCTCCACAAGACATGGCATTGTATTCTCTGAGGCAAAAGCATCTTCTGTTTATGCTGTTTATGCAGAATCATCAGTAAAACATTTCCACACATGTGAAAGGAAACATAGAAAGTATGTAGTTTTAAACATATTTCATATATGTAGAATTACACAAAATGTTCAATATATGCCTGTTGTGCCTGTCAGTATATGCACGTGTCTTCCCCTTTAATTTTCTGACTGTAATATGGTAATCTTAATAATTTCCTGCCTTGGCTCCTCCCTTCCCTTTTGGCACCATGTCTGTATGGGAGAGGTAGGTATATATTATATTAATTATATATAGCCTATAATTTTTATATAAATTTTTCTTTCAGTTTGTTCATGTTAATGATGTTATTTTCACTTATGATTGATTTTCTACATGTTTTAGAGTATTATTAATTTTCTTGTCAGCAAACTTGAAGCACATGCTGATTATTACATTGCACATGATATTTATTTTACAGAAATGAAAAGGGAAAACTCACACAAAAGACTGCTTTATTTCTTTTATCTGGTATATGTTATTGTCACATTGGTAAATCTTTGTAAAGTAATTGTATTTGCTTGAATTTTTCCTCCACTTTGCCCCTTTTGGCATTGTGTGTATATGGGAGAGAAATGAAAAGGGCAAACTTACACAGTTTAAAAGACTGCTTTATTTCTTTTATCATAGATCAACCCATCCACTGACATCTGGTGTCCAATTATGCTGCAAAAATATACAAATAAAAAAAACCCACAATGCTGACAACATTAGTAACACAGATAACATAGGCAGTGCATCCAATTAAACTAGTAAATACATCCATCACTTGCTAGAAGCTAGCTGAATTATGGCCCGTTCACACCAAGGCACCAAGGATGCTAACTCGATAACAATATTATCGTTCTGTTTATTCTAAGCAGGCACTGCGGTTTTGTCGTCTGTCACTTTAAATGCTATCAATGTTTTTATCGTTCATCAAGAAGAAATAAATTGTTCCAAAAGTGATTCCAACCAATATCTTTTCTCTGTGCTGTTGTTGGTATATTTGTGGTGTAGACTGCTATTCTTTTTTTATATTAATGATTTTTAAAACTATATCTTTATCGTTACAGTTATCGTCCATGCTGTGAACATGCCTTTAGGTAGATGCTAACATGGACAGGTTAGGTGACATGCCATGAACAAAACTGCACAAGATATGCACAAGATTACACAAGCATTGTTTTGGGTTGCCTCTTGATGTCTAATGTAAAATCTGCGTCCACAAGCCAAAAAAAAAAAAAAAGGAAAAGGAAATAAACAACTTCCCATATACACGTAACTTTTTACCCATAATTTTTATGTTGCGAGTATATGGGCATATTGTATATATTAGAAAGAGATCTTGCAGTGCAGCAAAATTCTGCACAAGGAAGGAGGAAACCACATTCTGCAGTTTTAATTTTTTTTTTTTTTAGTTCTTTCGTTCTTGTATTGATCTGCTCATCAAAATGTGTTGTGTTGCACTGCTTTTGTGCTTGCAAAGTGGGTTTGTGAGTCAACCGGATTCATTTATCTGAAAGCATAGACACCACCAGGGACTTCACATCATCATGCTACATGTAGGAACACATCCATTTTAATTACATAGTTACAAAGCATAACCAAACATGTCTACATGTGTTAATCTTGCTTAACAATTGCTAAGCAATTTGCTGAGCTCTTTTCATCTGGCCTACACTCGCACAGGTACTTAAACAAGCCTTGAAATTGCGACCATTTTGGTCACATATGCTCCTGAAATTTAATCTGTGCGACCTAAAAATATATTTGGTAGCATTTGTGCGAGTGTAAATAATGGTTGTGGTGTGACCTGTTTTCATTTCTCTACAAAACGTTCGCAAATTACTTCACAGTGTGTAGTATGGCAAGCCGTTTTAACATTTAATCCTTAAAACCTCTTTAAAGTCTCTATTTTCATGCTACTAGTACTTATATTTTAGATACTTGTATCTATTCCATTAACTACTAGTGCTTATTCATTAGCTACTAGTGCCTATTCGTTAGATACTAGTGCTTATTATGACCGCCGCTAGCATAGCTAGCGAAAGCGGTCATATAGGGATTGTCAAAGTTTTTTTTTTTTTTTTTTTTCGTCACCTTATTGAATTTTCCGTCAACGATACCAGGGACACCGAAACACCGGGGAACATGAAATTTGGTGGGCATGTAGCCCCACTAGACTTGTACGGAAAAATTTCGTTTGGTCCCCGGGGGCCACTCCCCCCCCCCGCGCTGGGCCCCCCCAAACCCAAAAAAATGCAGTTTTTCCTAAATAACTACCTGGACCGTGGACCCGAGGATGAAGAATTTTTTATGGTATGTTGGTCTACTAGACTTTTACGGAAAAATTTTGTTTGGTCCCCGGGGGCCACTCCCCCCCCGCGCTGGGCCCCCCGTGAATTTTTCGTCAACGATACCAGGGACACCGAAACACCGGGGAACATGAAATTTGGTGGGCATGTAGCCCCACTAAACTTTTACGGAAAAATTTCGTTTGGTCCCCGGGGGCCACTCCCGCCCCCCGCGCTGGGCCCCCCGTGAATTTTCCGTCAATGATACAAGGGACACCGAAACACCGGGGAACATGACATTTGGTGGGCATGTAGACCCACTAGACTTTTACGGAAAAATTTCGTTTGGTCCCCGGGGGCCACTCCCCCCCCCACGCTGGGCCCCCCGTGAATTTTTCGTCAACGATACCAGGGACACTGAAACACCGGGGAACATGAAATTTGGTGGGCATGTAGCCCCACTAGACTTTTACGGAAAAATTTCATTTGGTCCCCGGGGGCCACTCCCCCCCCGCGCCGGGCCCCCCCAAACCCAAAAAATGCAGTTTTTCCTAAATAACTACCTGAACCGTGGCACCGAGGATGAAGACATTTTTATGGTATGTTGGTCTTAAGGGCCCACATCAACCTAGCCCATAATCGATTGTCAAAGTTTTTTTTTTTTTTTTTTTCTCGTCAACGATACCAGGGACACCGAAACACCGGGGAACATGAAATTTGGTGGGCATGTAGCCCCACTAGACTTTTACGGAAAAATTTCGTTTGGTCCCCGGGGGCCCCTCCCCCCCCCCGCGCTGGGCCCCCCCAAACCCAAAAAATGCAGTTTTTCCTAAATAACTACCTGAACCGTGGCACCGAGGATGAAGAAATTTGCAAAGTATGTTGGTCTTAAGGGCCCACATCAACCTAGCCCATAATCGATTGTCAAAGTTTTTTAGTTTTTTTTTCCCGTCAATCTACTGAATTTTCCGTCAACGATACCAGGGACACCGAAACACCGGGGAACATGAAATTCGGTGGGCATGTAGCCCCACTAGACTTTTACGGAAACATTTCGTTTGGTCCCCGGGGGCCACTCCCCTCCCGCACTGGGCCCCCCAAACCCAAAAAATGCAGTTTTTCCTAAATAACTACCTGAACCGTGGCACCGAGGATGAAGAAATTTTTATGGTATGTTGCTCTTAAGGGCCCACATCAACCTAGCCCATAATCACTCATTTGTGATTTGCGCCCCTCCCATAAAAAATGAAAATGCAATATTATTCTGCTTTAATTGCCTCTATCTTCAGTTGAGATGTTCATAACTGCACCATATTTCATGTGTATGATTAACTTGACATCCTCTGGGGGTATGCTAAGTTTCGTAGAATTTCATCCATGGGGGGGTATAAAATAAATTCATTTATGTGCACATTTAGTGACTGTACACTCATCAGCCTGTAGATGGTGGTGTTGAGCGAAGGGTTGCTGGTTTAGGATGATACTGTCACTAAGGTTGCCAACTGTCCCGAATTAGGCGGGACGTCCCGTATTTTGGGCCTAATTTATTTGTCCCGTGCGTGACCTCCCGTGTCCCGTTTTTTGACAAGCTGATAAACCACTGACTGATACAACAGCAACAGCAGCAGTGCTGACCACGACACTTGAGAATGATCACCGACACCTGTCATCATCCAATCACAGCTTTTTTTAATCACTGTTTTGAGACAAACCATTGTTTGATTTGCGAACATCCTCTGCCGTCTGGTCGCTTCCGCTTCAAGCCGGACTCGTCTCGCGCTAACGGTAATTTCCTTTCACTGTCCACGTTTTGATTTCGGCTAATCAATTTTGGCGAATGCAAACAACGTGATAATTGTTCATGAGTCTAACATCCAGCCACGCAAGAAAACATGTAATCTACCTGAGGGAATAATATGCTCAAAAAACATTTCTGATTATTATTAATGTTTTAAAGCTTTTAGAAAGTACATAGAAAGCTTTTGTAACATTATCTTAACTGTCACTTTTGATTAATGTAATGCATCCTTGCTGAATATAAGTAGGCAATTACTTTCTTTATTTTTTTTCCCAAACAATAATCTTACTAACCCCAAACTTTTGAACTGTAAGCCTAGTGTATAATGTTAAAAAAGCTTTCTATTTTAGATAAATGCTGTTATTTTGAACTATGGTTTGTTTGTAATGTGACTTGTTTCATGTATGACATTAAAATTATTTTTAGAATTAAATACATAAATAGGTTAAGCAATACACATGTGTTTATGTCTGATAACCTTTTAAACACAAACTTAACTGCAGACACTGAAATGACGTACACTGTGTGATACAGTACAAATATTTTGAGTGTCCCTCATTTTCCTATAAATAACCACGATTGTCCCGCATTTTCCTTTTCTGAAGTTGGCAACCCTAACTGTCACACACACACACACGCGCACACACATGTACGCACGCATACATACACGCACAGACACACACAGACACACACACACACACACACACACACACACACACACACACACACACTACTACTTTTTTTAGGTATATACATAAACACGCAATACAGCCAAATTGCTCCACGTCATTTATTTTTGTGGAAAGCCAGTGCAGGCCTGAGCGGTGGTCATATTTTGTACCCCCATGCGGTACATCTAGTTCTTTTAGGTACTGGTACCTTTTTTAAAGATACTAGTACTTATTCATAGATACTAGTTCTTATTTATTAGAGACTAGTACCTGTTAAAAAGACACTAGTACTTTTTCATTAGATTCTAGTGCCTATTAAATTGGTACTAGTACTTATTCATTAGTTACTAGTATTTATTATTAGATACTAGTACTTATTCATTAGATACTAGTACTTATTCAATAGATATTAGTACTTATTCATTAGATACTAGTACTTATTCATTAGATACTAGTACTTATTCATTAGATACTAGTACCTATTAATTAGATACTTGTACTAATTATTTAGCTACTAGTACTTATTCAATAGATACTAGTATTTATTCCAAATGTTACTAGTAAGATTTTTAATTGAGACGAGTAAAAAAGCAGTTGTGACTAGTAAAATAAGAATAAGTACTAGTATATATTGAATAAGTACTAGTATCTAATGAATAAGTACTAGTGTCTATTGAATAAGTACTAGTAGCTAATGAATAAGTACTAGCATCTAATGAATAAGTACTAGTATCTATTTAATAGGTACTAGTATCTAATGACTTAGTAGTATTTATTGAATAAATACTAATATCTAGTAATAGATACTAGTATCTAAAAAATAAGTACTAGTACCTAATGAATAACTACTAGTATCTAATATATAGTCACAATTGGAATACACACTAGTCAGAACTGAATAATTGATATCTGAATGACAGATGCCCATAGAAGTCAATGGCAAAAATAATAACTTATTATTCGTAACAAAAGAATAGTTACAAGTCACTACTGAAATAAGTAATAGTATCTAATAAATAAGTACTAGTATATAATAAATACGTACTAGTACCAATTTAATAGGCACCAGAATCTAATGAATAAGTACTAGTAACTAATGAATAAGCACTAGTATCTAATAAATAAGTACTGGTACCAATATAATAGGCACTAGAATCTAATGAATAGCTACTAGTATTGTTTAAAAAGGTACTAGTATCTAAAGAATAGGCACTAGTACCTAAAGAATAAGCACTAGTAGCTAATGAATAAGTACTAGTACTTAATGGAATAGATACTAGTATCTAAAAAATAAGTATTAGTAGCATGAAAATAGAGACTAGTAGGTTTTAAGGATTAAATGTTAAAACGGCTTGCCATACTGTGTGTACCTTATGTGCGCTGATACTTGGTGGCCGGACCATCATTCTATCCAACGTTACATAACCAATCGAACTTCATCCTTACGTTCTTAACTTTAAAGCAGATTTTAGATTAATATTTAATATTAGCTGTCAATCACACCCACTCCCTTTCACTGCGCTCCGTTGTCACGTGACAGGGAGCTGACTACCGCGCGAAATTTAAAAGGCTGAATAAGAGAGAAGATGAAACAAGGTTTTTCCTGCATTTAATTTTCTTTGGCGGCCACCAAAGCGATTTTTTTACCCCGCCAAAGCCTTATTTGATCAGTGAGTGATAGATGACTGACAGCTGCGCATGAAAGAACGAGCAGAAAGACAGAGAGACGGTCGCGTGCGCACTCACACCTTCAAACTGTCTTGCTCTCCCTCCCTAGCGCATATTAAAGGGGTGGAATAATGCCCTTTTCACAAGATGTAAAATAAGTCTTTGATGTCCCCAGAGTGTGTATGTGAAACTCAAAATACCCCCCAGATATTTTTATATAGCATATTAAAATTGTCACTTATTGAGGGTGAGCAAAAACACACCGTTTTGTGTGTGTTCCTTTAAATGCAAATGAGCTGCTGCTCCCAGCACAGAGGGCGGAGCTTCAACAGCTTGCACTCACACTGAAATGCGCTGAAAATTTAAAAAACTTTTAGCCTTTTATGTTCAAATCGGATTCAGACAATGATAGAGAGATAAGACTCAAGAAGAAGTGCCAACATGTAGAATGCAACTGGACGTTTCTGAATGGTTAGTTGATGAATTTATGTAGCTGATGTGTAGATATCTTCTAGTCATTGATTAGCATATTCTGTCTTGATAATCTATTAATCGTGTTACGGGGGCGGGGTTTATGTAAATTCTATGGTTGGTGATGTCACTAACCCGGGAGGAATGCCGTGTAGTCCCAACCAGCGTTTGTTGTAGTCCTTAAAAAGCGATTTCTGTAAAAGAAAATATCTCCCTTTGCTTTGAACTTTGAGCATTGTAACTTTGCAGATGTTATTTATGCTCAAACAGCAACATTACACACTAACTAAAGTTAGAAAAGTGAAATCATAATCAACCACCCCTTTAATCAAAATCAATTGAGAATTGACACGATGGTAAAATGTTGGAAGACCGAAGTTTCACGTGGTGGAGCATTCGGAGATTTTTATTCCTGAATTACCGCGGGGTGTGAATTGTGCTAAAAAAAAAACATTGCCTTATCTTCTCTGAAAAGAGCTCCGCACATTCAGCTGACATGAACCACACTTTCAATAAACAAAAAAAACTATCCAGTGATGAAATGTTTTCTGTGTTGACACGAATCTTGTGCGATGTCCTAAACTGCCGGGATAATCACACAACGTGTACACGTCCGCAAATGACACGTCCGATTCGCGAACTAATGACTTATTTGAACCGATTCCATTTAATGAATGGTTAAAACAACTGATCTGTCCAACACTGAGACGTCTGAATCACTTTACAATCAAGTTCAATTTATTAAACTCTAGTTAACTACATTAATAAATGCTGTAGAAGTGCAGTTTATTAATAGTTAATGTTAACTAATCTTTGTTAATGTTAATCTCACCATTTACTAGTAGCCTTATTGAAATCAAAAGTTGTATTTGTTAACATTAGTTAGCCGAATGCACTGTGAAGTAACATGAACAAACAATGAACAGCTCTATTTTTTATTAACTAACATTAACAAAGATTAATAAATATAGTAACAAATGTATTGCTCATGGTTCATGTTAGTTAGCCTAATACATTAACTAATGTTAGGGACTGTTCGTTTTTTATTTAAGGGGCTACCGGAAGAGTTTTGAGATCTATAGTTAAAATAGACTTGACCCTCCCTTCGCCAGCAATACATTTTTCTATGACCCTCCAAAATGATTGTGAAAAAAGGCATGACCCTCCCCGATAATTTATTGATTACTTCTGTACTGGTTTGCGCTTGGCAAAGATGTTCAGATAGCCTAGCCTTTGTTTTTTTACAACCATGACAAACGACTTAATCTTGCTTTCTCATCTTACACATCACACTACACTGTTATGGTGGCCATTTTAATAGATTTACTCACTAACATTGTTGTGAAAACACAATAAGCATGGAAACTAAAATATGGTAGTATCGTGCTACAGCGCACGTTCTATCAGCTGCAGTTCTGGCGCTTCAGTCCCAATACTGTAAAACTCGACGTACATTCACATCACATGTTAATGCAGCGGTAGAGTTACACTCACAAGACACTGCACTTATTCGCGATCACAAAAGTTCATTATTTGCTGGTGCTTTAAAGCTTTGCCAGGTAAACATTTCATTGGCATTTCATTGACCCTCTAGCCTGGTAATACCAAACTCTGCTACTTCGCTTTGCTTCGTAGACAGAGTCTGGAATGGCATAATTGAAAAGCTTGTCTGAAGTTTAAAATCATTGGTTACCCGTAAGCCAATCACATGACGTTTGGTTATGGCGTGTGTTATGCGCATGCTCAGCCGCATCTTACTTCCACTGTAAGCACATGTATGATGTGAAAACAAAACCATCGAGTGAAATACCGGAGTGAACATGGCTGTGAACGACTTTTGCAGATTATGTGAAGTAAATCTACGCATCCACGGTACAATCAGCATCTACGTCACGGCTCTCAGCCCGCCCTCTGTTCGTTGATTGGCCGGCTGTTTTCAGGCCGGAGGAAAACGGAAAGCCATTACGCTGTCTCAGACTGAGTACAGAAGTGAAATGATATTGAGCGGAAGTACGAAGTCTGACGTAGTCAGGCTATTGACCCTCCCCCTAGACTAAAAAAAAGTTGGATGACCCTCCCCTCAACAAAGAATAAAAAGACATGACCCTCCCCTTTTTTACTCCGGTGGTCCATTCCATAAATACCGAACAGTCCCTTAACAAATCAAACCACATTTACTCAGAACACCTCTTAAAATGAGAATGTAAGTGTGCTTACCAGTGTAGCAAGTGGTTAGCAAGATTTAACCTTAATAAACTACAGTCTTTTCAGGTTAATATGACAATGTGTAGAAAACTTACCAAAAAAAAAATCCTTTTAGTTTAGACTGGAGTGAGGTGAAACCAGAAAATAAAAAAAAATGCAAACAAAGTTGTAGTTAGTTAGCTGCTAATTGTATTCAATTGTATATGGTAGAAAATTAGACTATTAGTTAAAATAAACTTTTTATTCTACTTTTTGATATTGATATGATTATATACCAAAATAATTATTAGGTCTAGCAAAGAAGGATTTTATTGTACAAAGCTATGAAATCCAGTGGTAAAAATCACAGCTTCAAAAAAAAAACAAAAAACAAAAGGGCCAAGAAAGGATGACGGTGTCCGCCGGCCACCGCCGAAGACCAATTCTGACCCAGGAAAAACCCTGTAACGCTGACAGATTTCTTTTGTAAGCCGTCACCTAAAGTCAGTTGGTGTTGTGGTTAATGTGGATCCACCGAGTGGATCAATGCATTGCGTTCACTGTAAAGCCTGTGGGACAGAGTTTGCAGGTAACACAGCGTTCACAACTGAATCAATACATTTTTAGCGCGAGAACTTGGTTAAACACTGAGTGCCAAGCACAACAAATGCAGGGACAAGTGTGTGGCAAGCAAATCAGCTTCATCAGGTTAGATTATTAAGGCTTAATCGCCAGGATGCTGCCGGTCGTTCCGCTCTACTGGCAGAGCAAATCGCTAAATTTGGTGGGTGCTCCTAAATTTTTGAAGTTGGGAGCACCAGTGCTACCAAGTTAAAAAAGTTAATTTCGAGCTCTGTTAAAATACAGTTACTCTAACTTTTGTTATTCTTGACAAAATAGACTGGCAGTGGATGACAGGACATGATGCATGTTACACTGTTATGACAGGTTCTCAATACAGGCTATTAACTACCCAGGCGGGTAGCTTGATTATTTGGGTCAGTGGAGTTCTTGGCATTTTGGGGGAATGCCTCCCTGTCAGACAGATCATATTCATGCTTAACAGCTGCCACAGTAGAAAGCTTGCTAGATGAGCCAAAGCAAAAAGCCCCACGTGGTTCCAAATAGTGATGCAGTTTTAACACCCTCTAGCTGGTTTTTATAAGACAGTGATGGAAAGCAAGCAACTGTGGGAGCTACTTGCATGTTCTTCAGGGCTTCTTTATTTCTTCCCGCTAGTGCAAGAGTTTAACTCATTGGAAGAAAATGGCAACCACATCTCTAAGAAAACAACTGCACTAGGAAGCTTCTGAGCATTTTTGCATGTTGGCCAGAATGACTGTGAGGTAAAGGAAATCATGGCTCACAGCTAAAATAAGCCAGGACATGTTGCTCAAGAGTTTAGAACATTTAAAAAGATTCAAACCACCCAGTTCAGTGTGGACGGATTGTCCATGGTGTCAGGTGTCCACTTTTTCTTCACTCCAGGGCCTTAAATGGTTTAAACATTAAAACGCGATTATTTTTTGATAATGTGCGAGTTAAAATTGTACAAGGTCACATTGGTGAATGTGCATATAATGTTCAGGTTGTTTTGGTACCTGGCTGGCACATGTACTCCATTAACCAATCAGGTTTGATTCGACCCTCCCTACCTCCACTTTCCATGGCTGTGCGTTCATCAGCTATGTACACCAGAGTTAAATGTTACACCAGTGTTAAATGTACAGTTAAATGTACACCAGTGTTAAAGCACAAATTTGAAGCGGTCTATAGCAGATTATTTTAATAGTTAGAGGGCCCTATTTTAACGATCTGAAACGCATGTATCAAGCGCGAAATGCATGTAACTTTGTGGGCGGGTCTTGGGCGCTGTTGCTATAATACCGGCGGGATAAATGACTCTTGTGCCCGACACAAATCTAAAATGGGTTGGTCTGAAGTAGCTTCATTATTCATTACATAAAAGACAGAGAAGTGACATTGTAAGGGGATGGGAGAAACCCACCCAAATTAGCTTCGGTTAAACAGGCATATAATAATTTGGGTAAATGTGTAAGCTAGATTTATGCCTATTTTTTCACATCTTCATGGACACAACAATGATTTCCCTCGTGTGTTAATATTTTTCCTTGTAATAATGTATGATTTTCTAAAAATGAGAACTGTGCTGCGTCTGTGTGTAGATGAGATAAGCAAAGTGCATGCGCGTTGTGCACACGCTACATTGATTATGGCCAAGCATGCGCCCTTAAAATAGCACATGAATAACATGCGGAATTGTTTTCTAAACCTGCAAAATAGCACCAGGGAACGTTTGCGCCAGAACACGCCGCCTCTTTGTGCTGAACCGCCCCCGGGAGCGCAAGTTCATTCCCTAGTTTACCGACGTGCGTCTGTGGAGGGAAAAGTCCGCTGTGTGCGGGTGCAAAATAGGAAGGATACATGCGTCGGTGTACAAAGTCAATTGCGCTGGGTGCAAGATAGGGCCCAGAGTGAGGAGAGAGGAGACAGAGGAAGGACCATCAAGAGATCACGAAGGTGAAGGTACAGGTGCAAGCAGGGAGACTGAGACAGCGATGGCTAACACAGTACCAGTGGTTGTGGTACAATGGGAATGCCATGCTGTGTAATTACTGCAATCAATGTGGCCCAGCCATTGCAGGCAACTCAAAACTTGTAACCGGGTCAATGCAGTTTAAGCTGGAATCTATAAAGTTGCACAATGACAGTAGAAAACACAAAACCTGCAGAGACCAGTGCATCACCCGAAGTTCTGAGCCTCTCTCCACTTCCTCCCAATGGGTGGATGACAGTAATCGGTCGGCAGAGGAAAGTGAAATGATTTTAAAATTCAACACGGCCTACAACTTAGCAAAAGAAGAACTACCATTCACAAAATTTTAAATTTAACATGTAAACCTGACCTATGCCAATGACGTGGCCTGCGCCCAGATAATCGGTGTAATCTCGAACAACCTCATCCAATCATCTATGATATATGGTGAAACAGACGTCTCCACCAGAGAATGCGAGATTGTCTACGCTCGTGTCTTTTCCAATGGAAGACCTTCAAATATTCTAGTTGGTCATATTGAGGTTGAACACGCACGTGCAGAAGGTAAGGGGTTTCCATATAATGATAATGATGATGTTAGTTTTAATGTTTTAAACATTAATGTTAGGTAGATTTAAAACCAGATAGATAGACAGACACATAGGCTACATATAGTGGAGTAATTTATTTATCCCCAAAAGGAGATTACAGTGTTAAACTATAAATGCAGATAAGTTAAATGTAAAGTAAGTATGGTGGGTTTAAAATGTAATATAAAATGTCCAAATCATAAAATATAATTCTAATGATAAAACATATTTCATGATATGTATTGGCTTCATTTAAGGCGTTTATGCTGCAACCATGAACACCATTGCTGGCCTTGGTCTAAAATGTGCAGACTGGCTGAAAAAAATAAATAAATAAATAAATCATGGAGCTGCTGTCATATTTTAGTAATGTTTTCTTTTAAATGTATGCTTGTTGGAAACATTGTTCAGATTAAAATATTTTGCAAATATCAAGCTTTTAGTCACTGGCAATATTAACATCAATGCAAAACCAGCATATGAATTAAGAGAACAATTCATCAACATGCAAGGTCTTTATGATTGATATAAAAAAGGGTGACCAGTGCGACGAGCCCTGCACTCTGCACTTTAACATTGTCAAGTCTCACAAAGGAATCTTGAACTTTACTGACCTTCACTGAAGTGTTACTCGCCTCCTGTGGTTGATTAGTGTGCAAGTAAGTGATCAACCATAGATTACACCTGTGGTTGACTACTCTCTGCCTTTATTGTCCTCCTTCCATCAACTGCACCAGTGGTTATTATTTTTTATTTTTTTTCAAACATCATAAATGATTAATTCACAATTACCAGTGAGTCACTTGACATTTTTACCTAGCTGACACATGTTATTTTAGGCTTGTACGACTTGAAACGGCGCTGCACAGACCAATCGTTTTATGACAAACTACTGCGAGAGCGATTCAACAGCATTCGGAGCAGTCCACTTTAAGTCGAACAAGCCTTTTGAAATTAGTCATAGCCATGTGTTTCCTGTTCATGTCATGTGATTCCCGTCTTGCTCATGTGTCATGTTTTCATTGGTTTATTGTCTAGTCTTGTTACCAGTTCTGTTTTGCCATTGGTTGTTTATGTCATGTGAATACACATTGTCAGGGATGGGCAGTATTTCAGATACATGTATTTAAAATACGTATTTGAAATACAAAATACTATTTTGTATTTTAACGCCTTTGGAAAAAATCAAATGTAATTTGTATTTAAATACATTTAAGTTGAGTATTTTTGTATTTTCAAAATACATAAAATACTTTTTGCCAGTCAACCTCTTTATTGGGGTATTGATTTTGTGCATGAAATAGTTCAGACATTCACTAGCTCAACACTGGGTCAGCGATTTTCTTTGGAATAAGGTGAGAATGTCATGATCAATTCTACTTGTTGATTAAAGTTAAAATAGTGCATTATTCACTTCAGTTAACATGAAAGAATAAAAGAGCACAGACAAGTGGGAAAATAGCGTTAGCCAATCATTCTTGACCGGTTGTTATGGAAGCTTGTTTCCGCCACAAAATAAAACATTTTAAAAGATAATTTTGACTTTATTTCTCAGAATTGCGAGATATAGCCTAAAGTCAGAATTGCGTGAAATAAAAGTCGCAATTGCGTTTTATAAAGTCAGAATTGCGAGATATAAAGTCAGAATTGCGTGAAATAAAGTCGCAATTGCGTGTTATAAAGTCAGAATTGACTTTTTTTCTCGCAATTGCGACTTTATATCACGCAATTCTGACTTTATAACACATAATTGCGAGTTTATATCTCGCAATTCTGACATCTTTTCTCAGAATTGTGAGATATAAACTCACAATTGTGAGATTTAAAGTCCAATTCTAAGGGAAAAAAAGACAGATTTATTTATTTTATTTTTTACCTCAGAATAGTTTATATCTCACAATTCTGACTTTATAACACGCAATTGCGACTTTATATCATGCAATTCTGACTTTATTTCTCAGAATTGCGACTTTATATCTCGCAATTGCGACTTTATTTCTCAGAATTGCGACTATATTTCTCACAATTTTGACTTCATATCTCGCAATTCTGAGAAAAAAAGTCACAATTCTGACTTGATATATTGCAATTGTGAGAAAAAAAAGTCAGAATTGTGAGATAAAAAGTCGCAATTATTATTATTTATTTATTATTCAGTGGTGGAAACAAGCTTCCATAGGTTGTTGATTTTTATCAACTAGCTTGTCAGATGTGTTTAAAGCATTACTGCATGTTAGCGGCTGGGTGATATGACACTACATATCATAGTGATATAAAGTGTGAATTGATGGAACTTCTTCTAAATCGGCTAAGATAGGCCTATTTGTGGGGTAAGCAAATTTATCCGTGCAGCTTTTAGTGGGCAGGAATAATTGGAACGTTGGAGTGGAAAAAGAAGCACTGATGAATGATACTCCACAAAAATCTTCAGCTTTTAATTTTATTGTACATAAAAAATAATAATAAAAAAGGGGTAAATAGTGTCAAATTAATGTAAATTAATTCTAATTTTAAATTTTAGATACACTTTCTAATTTTAATAAACTTATAGAAACAAATAAACTTTACATAAAATAAACAAAATGACTTAAAAAGCATTGGACTACCTGCAAAAAAAATAAAAATAAAAAATCCAAAGAGTTTGAAATTCAGTTTATTCTGTGGAATCAAAACTGATATTGAGAATTGTGAAACCATGATATTGTTACTGTGAAGTAAAATTGAAATTTTGGTCATATCGCCCATCCATATTCTTTGCTAGATAGCAGAAAAGGTTCCCACAGTTTTACATACAGTATGAATTTTTTTATAGTGTTCACCACAAGTAATAGAATACATTGTAACCAGAAATAAGTAGCCATATAAATGGCTGCTATTTTGCATAAGTTTATTTAGAAAGAAAGGGCAGAGATGAGGTTAAGGATTGTAAAGTCAATAGGCCTATGTAGTTTCTTCATTCACTGTGACCTGTACCTGCACTGGATGGCCAATTTCACATGTATTTTGTGTATTTTCAAAATACAAAATACTGTATTTGTATTTAAATACATTTTTTCACACAGTATTTTGTATTTGTATTTTAAATACATTTCCATGTATTTATGCCCATCTCTGCACATTGTCTTGTATTTAAGCCCTCATGTTTGCCATGTGTCCTTGTCTTGCATTGAAGAACGCTTGATGTTCCATTTTCCACAAATCAAGTTTAAATTTGTTCACGATATGCTTTGTTTTCATGTTTTGGATCATGGTTTGTTCCACATCCTTGGATAAATACACTGCACTTGGGTTCACTTTAACATCGTCTTTGCCTGCTTCATTGTCAACTACGTTACACTAGCCTTGTCATAAAGGTCAAACAATCTGATATTTTAAGAGACTCATTGATAAACAGTCATTAGGTTCTCTATCAGTTTGTTTTCTGTTGGCCAGAAGATTGTAGATAAAGATTGTGCCAACTAAGGTTTTCATTTTGAGAATTTCTTTTTAATTCAGCTTTTTATTCATTACAATATAAGGACGGTTGTATTTCTGTCACATTGTTCACTTTTGGGTGAACTATTCCTTAGACATCTTTCATCCAGCACACCATCATTGTTACGTCCAAAGACGTATATTTTTGTGAGCTACATGGTACTGTGGTATGTTTCTTTTCTTTCTGTTGTTTTTGTTTTGTGTCTCTTGCTATCCGTTGGCTCCTCCCACTCTTTTCCTCTGGCAGGTAGCTGATTGCGTCCCCAGCTGTACCTGCTTACCATCCAGGAGGGAAGCAGCATAAAATCCAGCAGAACTCTCAATCGTAGAGAACTCTTCTCCAGAGTGTGGTATGTGTTTTGCCTGGTCCTGTTGTTTGGAGCGTCATTGTGAGATGCCCCAGTCTAGAACCTTTAAATTGTAAAGCCACCTTGTGATTTGTTTTTCCTTTTAAAGCTGTTATTCTCTTGATTGTTCGTTGTTACTTTCTTTTGTTTTTTTACTTGGGAACTGTAGGGAGGTGGGTGCCATTTTATTTTGTAACCCCCTTTTTCTCCTGTTTTGTGGCTAGGTAGGGAGTGAGGGTAGATTTGTTATTTATTTGTTATATTCTTTGTGAGGCTTATTAAGAATTTAACAACCAGGTAGATCTGACTTTTGTTTATTATTTTGGCATTGCCCCCTTCCGAAGCCTTTGTTTCTTCCCTAAAGCTTTACTTTCTGAGTAAATTATGTTAAGAGCCTTCGAATTAAAGAGTTAAAAAGAATCTTGTTGTTGTGGTGCTGTGGCAGGGCCCAGACAAATGCTCTTTAAAATCTTGAAATGTTACGTTCTGTTAAAAGAACCCTAGACGCTCATAGGACGTAACAATCATCCTAAACTGAAGACCATTTTTGCAATTATTGATTAGCTGCCTGCCCAAACCTAACAAAATTTGCAGAATTTCTGAAGTGGCTGTGTTTATTAATGACCCATGATTGCAGTTAGAGAAGGGTGTCGTTGGATCACTAATGACCATGTCTCGCACAATAATCTGGAGGCTCTGTGCTCCCTGGTGCTACTTCACAGAGTCAAAGAACAGTGTGATTTCTTCTAGTTGGCCCCTGGAGATGGTTTGTATGCTTTTCCTCTCCACCGGCATAATTAAACATCCACATGCCCACGCCACACCCCGTAATGAACTTGTTTGCATGGGGGAGTGAATCTACCCCGTCTCTTCAGCTTAGAACACCTTCCCGTTTTCTCTACATTAGACTCTGCCTTCTTTACACCAGCATTGTATACATTTTATATTGGAGTATGTGGGGTTTGATGTAGCCCATCTGTCAGGAAAGAGATGAACGTGTAAAATTCCTTGCTACATGTGGACTGCTTACATAAAATTCAACATTGCCATTCAATGATAATCTGGAGCTCAGGAGGTTTTCAGATGCAGTCAAAGTATGAAATAACAGGAGACTCATTGTTAGCCAAGCAACAGTATGGCTGTTGAATTCTGTGAGTTTAAGAAAAACTTTCAAGGGTAAGTAAATGTGAAATAAAATGCCGTGTGCTGGAAAAGTAATACTGGCTAATAACTGAATTCTCTACTCTAGCTATGTTCGGAATTACATACACAAATATTCAAATGACCTACAATACTACATTGCAGTTTACAATAAGAGTGCAACAGCATAGAATACTGTAAAACCACAATGCAATGCTCTTGACATGATCCTCCATTTCCTGTGTGATGGATGAACCGGAAGTTCATGAAATGAAGGGTCAAGGGAGAACATTGCATTGTGGGTTACATTATTCCATGCATTATGCTCTGTTGTAAACTGCTCATTTTGACAGATATTCTGTAGAAGATCATCCACTACAGAAAATGTGCTTACTATGCACAAAATACACAGCATCTACTGCAGGAACAGTACAGACACTACTTTTTTGTCCTCTTTAAGAGGGTCACACAGCAGATGAGAAGCGCAGAACAAATTGGTTGTTGATTTATTTCAAGGAATATATGTTGCACACCATGTTAGCCCATTTTATCTCCAAGTTTGTCTTTTCAAACACTGCTTAAATAAAACACAATTAACTATATACTCCGGCATTAAGCTAAATAAATGGGCTTAATGACAATAAATTGAAGAAAATGCTTTTTGTTTAATTTTTGTTGTTTTGCATCCAGTAAGACTAATAAAACCATCTCTCACTTGGCCAGCTAATTTAGCTAATATGTATACAGTACTTATTAAAAGCAAAGTGTTTATTCAGTAACCTATTAGGCTATAAACCACACTGCTGGTGTTTTGTGCATTTTCCAAATTGATAATTTTTAGCCTATGCTATTTTAAAGAAAATTGCATTTGTAATTTAATTTTAGGACACTTTGGTTCATTCATCAGTTGTCCAATCTAAAATCTGAATCCTGAAGCAAAAAGTTGTGAACTACGGATGTTATTCCCCCCCACCCTACATATCCTACTTCAGCAATCTGGGAAGTTTACATAAGCTGTAGCAGTAATACTGTTTCTGTCACCATATAGGCTATTTCAAAACCTTTGCAGTCGCACATTTACCGAACTGAATAATTTATTATAATAGCCTGCATCGTATTTAACATGCAATATTTTACACGCGAGTGTAAAGAATATATTGACATTAAACTGAGCCCTTGTGCGCATGTCGCTTTCTCTTTACTCAACAGTCTAAAGTCTCACATTTTTCAATTATCTTTATTGAGCAGATGTGGACTATAAAGCGGACACAGTGCAATACTGGACAGCTGTTACTCTTTTAATCCCAAGATAGAGACGGTATAACCATATATTTTTTTCTCAATTCGCTTGTATTTCGGTTTTAGCCCGTGGATGTGCCCTTTGCCCCTTTATTTACGGACTGAACTGCGCCACCCTGAATGCTTTTCTCTCACAGTTTTCTGCTCTCCGTCGTTTGTTCCACGCATGTATCTGTCGAGAGATTTTCGTATACAGAGTTTGTTGTGAGGCGCAAGCAAAAGTTGCGTTATGATATACGAAAGTTGCAGCGCTCGCTCAGCTCTCGCGACTGCTAATGTGCATTAGCTAGCGCAGTCGACCCCGTCTAATCATATTATTTAGTTCAAATATGCTTTTCATCGGCGGTTGACAGTCTGTATAATGTGTCGTCGGTTTAAAATGACATCGAGGGAATGACATAAGCCAGTGTTCACACAGCGTTTCTGTTTTGACCGCATCCAACTGTCTGAAGCGGCGGCATTTGTATGTTCGGTGACACTTTTGACATTAGCATCAGCTCGTTTGTCGATTCGGCGCGGATTTTATTAAGGTTTTATTGTGATTTGTATTCGAATGGCTGAAGGGTAACTTGTACTGGAGTTTTGTGTGTGTGTGTGTGTGTGTGTGTGTTAGAGGGGCGTTTACCGTGTTGAAGCTAGCAGAAGCTTTTTGACGGGTAGATCACGGGCTGTCGGGAGTTTGACAAGCTGCTTATGTAATGCTGGCGATTCCCCCGCTCGACCTCAAAAGACGAAGAACAACAACAACGAGTATTCAAAGCGCGGCTACTGTAAGTTTAATTTGTGACACGACTTATGTGCGTCGTCATAACGGCGCATTTAGTTGTTTTTGCGACTCGCTGCTGTTGAAATAGTGTCGAAGCTGCAGCGCGTCCTGTTAAATCTACTGACCATGCGGGAAGTTAAACGAGAAACTATTGTGAACGCCACCTAAACGCAGAGACAGCTTTGGACTTATATAGAAATGCATTTTTCGTCATAATTCTGTTAAAGGTAAGTCTGTCTTATGTACTTGGGGTCATTTGCTTTCCATGCGTAGTGAATGCAGAGTGCATTTTTATTTCAATTTACATACCATCTGCATATTTTTCTTGTTTTAATGGTTGAAATTTCGAATAACAAGCCATATAGCTGCGCTTATAGCTCCTATATATAGCCTATATGTTTCAAAGCTTCTCTTGCTACCTTGAAAATTTGCGTCATTTGGCCACTCCAGGCCTTTTTTTTACGTTTAAACCATATCCTTAGAATTGTTTTTAATTCTCGTTAAGTAGTTTAGTATTGGCATTCTGTTTGACATTTATTTATGTTTAGCAAGCTTTAATGTACACTAAAGCGGTTTGTCAGACTGAAGTTCATTTTGGATGCAGTAGCTAAGTTCGACTGACAGGTGGCAGCACTGCGGTGCATCGACTAATGCATTTGGAGGATTTGTATGAGTTTTAATGTCTCTACGTGCCTGAAGCCTTCATTATCTGAGCAAACAATCGCCTCATCAAGCTCCATTTTGTGGGATGAGTTTAAATGCTTTGCGGTAGTTTTATGAAACTGCAGAATTAATTACTGCCGTAATGCAGACTGTTGATTCAAATAAGTTGTCAGGAGAAATTACTCGTACAAGGGTCAAAACAACTTGAATGGTTGTTTTAGCTGAAAAGTCTTTCAAATCTGCATTAAGCACCTCAAGAGAGTTTTTGTGGCAGAATATGCATAGAAATGTAGTTTCATATAATATAGTTTCATTCTGTTTGGAGCTGAGAGGAACGTACGATTCAAAGTCTGAATCTGTAATATTTTCTGAATAAATGCATCATCAAATAATGTCGGAGGCCTTGGTGCAAAACTTAGTTTGGTTTACACCAGCTTTATGTAAACATAAACTATAATTTATTAACAATTCCTGCTCTATTTTATATGTAAACATATTGTAACTTTTTATAAAATTAACTGAGGTTTGTCCTTTTCTTCTTTCTGTCTATATACAACAGGATTGAGATATGGATCGTGGACTGAAACGCAGCAGTGACAATGCTGATAATTTAACTTTTGGGGAATGTATTGAGAGAGGCCTTGTTCCGGAAATTGGCGTCAATGCGCCTGCTTTAAACGCATCAAAAGATTTCTCAAACGGACTGAGCGGTAGTGTCGTTCAAAGAAGCCTGTCTATGGTAGATCCATCCTTAATGGAACGTAACATACAAGAACCAGATGCCAAAGTATTTAAACCCTTCAGAATGCAGGACCAGCAAAAGGCAAACTTTTCACTCTTGGACGAGAGCATTGCAGACTTAAATCGTGACTCTGACATCCAGGCTCTGGACACTTTTAAAGTGAAAGTGGAGGAACTTTCCCCCACGGAGAAAGATAGGCTGGACTTTCCACCCTATGGCCAAATGGAGAAGGAAATGGCTGGTCACGAGAGGGTTATTGGAGACAACACCATGGACATCCTAAAGGATCTGGACTTGCCTGACTCACTCACTGACCTGAATGAGTTCTACGTTACGGACGAGACTGCCTTTCTCTCCTCGCTGGCAGTGGATGATGCCCTGCTGGCAGAAAGCAACTTGCTGAAGGATACCAGCCCTGTTGTCACTGGCAACAGTGCAGCGTGTACAAATGTGAACGGCACAGGGAAACGGCAGCAGATGGTGGAAGCCAGTGTCAACATGCCGGTCATAAAGACGGAGAAAGAGACAGACTTTATCCAGCTTTGCACACCGGGTGTCATCAAACAGGAAAGTGAGAGGCGGAGCTACTGTCAGATGTCAGGGATGGGTGGTTCTCACGGTGGGCCCACTGCATTGGGAGATATGGGCAGCCCGGGATACCACTATGGAGGCAACAACGCCTCAGCTGCGAGTTTACCTGATCAGAAACCTCTGTTCGGCCTGTTTGCTCACTCACCCGGCTTAAGTGACGGCTGGGCTAGAGGAAATGGATATGGAGATTCATCTGGGATGCAGAGAGCCAATGAGACAGTACTTTCGTCCACCTATCCATTCAGCAGGTAGGATTGACTTTAAAAGGCAGCTTTATGATTATGAACGATGATATGGATAAATAGTGAGTATTCAGATCTAAAATGAAATAAGGCTTGAGGTTGTGCACATCATTTTGCGTATCTGCCTGTTTTAACACAAGGTTTTCCTACGCTCATGGAACTTATGGAAATTTTTCAAATTGTGAATTCCAGGCCTGAGAAAGATATGGAAAATAATCAGATCTTCTCTGTAATGAGTAGGCCTATACATTTTGTAGTTATGCTGAGCTGTAAGAGATTTAATCAGCTGGAAAGTTATGGCTTTTATGGGAAATCCTGCCCTATGGGTCATTTGCAGACATGCCCACTGATGTAGATTTCTACGTCATGGAAAACTTATGGGGGGAATTTTAAAATTGTGATTTCCAGACATGGAAATGGTATGAAAATGAATACAATTTTCATAAGTCCAAACGTTTTTGACGTTTTTATGGTGAATATACACCAATGCTAAAAATAGCATTTTGTGGGTGTCATTTCAATTAAATGATTAAATAAATCATGACCAGACAAGAGTGATGGCAATGTGGAGTGATTCTCTGTCTGCCAGACTCATTTGCCTGGTAGTATTCTTTGAAAAACTGTCTACAAAACTTCTCATAACTGCATGATATTTGATAAAGCTGTTGTTTGCAGCTTTAATTAGTTTGAACAGAGCAAGTGCTGGTCGGCTTCTTCTCCCAGGAGCCCATGAGTGTGTATCTGTATTGGTGCGGTGCCTGTCCAAAGCAAACACATGGGCCTCGTGGAGCTCTCTTCGGCCCAGGACGGCACACACGCACACCTCTTCTCGTTTCAGGAGGCTTTAAGCTTCAATAAAACCATAGAGTGGAACTCTTCCGCTCTATTGCTGTTGCTGGAGTTTGTGATATTGTTTTTCGGTGAGCGTGGAGAGGACCAGAAGCTATAAGTCATTATGTCTTAAAATTCCCGGAGTAAATATGAAATTGATTAAATGAATAGTGGTGTTTTATGGCCAACCCTTCTACTTGGATGTAAATTTATACGCTCTGGCAGATCCTAAAAGATAGGGACTTTTCATGACCTCCTGGTTATGCTTTTGTTCACGTTTCTGATCTGTATGTTTAATAACGATCGGTTTATTGATCTGTCAAGGTAAAGCGTGAAAGGGGGACTTGCTTTTTCCCCATCCAACTTGATCCACTGTGCAAGAAAAACCTTTACACTTTTCCCATTGGCCGTCCTGAATGTTAATCTGGCAGTCTACTTAGTAAAGCCAAAGTAGAGATATCTGGGTCAACAAGATTCTGCCACTAAACCAGCTTGAACTGTGTAGTTTTTTTAGGGGAAACGTATCAGTGTTAGTCTCACTTGACTAATTTTTTTTTTTTATTATTATTTATTTATTTATTTATTTATTTATTTATTTTTATGGACACATCTTAGATATTTTTGCTTCATAGTTAGAGTAAATCTGTAACACTGCAATTTCAGTTTAAACAGACAAACTCCTTAGGTGTGCTATTTTGCTGTTACTTTTCATAGACTTTGTTCTTATGAAGACGTTTCACAAGATTAAAGTCTGAAAATCTCCCTGACGTTCACTGATTAAATGCATTTAAAACGTAACCAGCAGTGATTTCGAATTCGAATTTTCGATCTGTAATTATTATTCGAAAAGTAAAATGCTATTTGAATTTTACTACGTTGCTTTGCTGGCCGTAAATGCTGCGAATCCATGATAAATCCCAAGCACTAACTCGCAGTTATAATTAAACGCACTGGGTGGCGCTGTGGAGCATGTTTAACAAGTTGTTTGTATTTGATCACATAATGTTGTCGTCTGCCTCGCGAAGTTTGGAATTACTTGAAAATGATGAAAGTGATCTTACTAAATGATCTTACAAAATGGAATTACTTTTGATCAAATGAATTAATGAATCTGAGTTATAATATCATCACCACAATGAGAAATCATATGAAATCCAGACAACAGTCGACTGAGGAAAGACAGCTGCAGGTAAACACAGCTGTACCCTGAGTGATCCGAGACGATAACTTATCTGATAGCAAAATTATTTTGAGACATATACTTCCTTTAAGTTTTGTTGAGGGAGACGGGTTTAAAAGCAGAAAACGCGAAGTGCTGTTAGAAACTTCGTTATCTTTGTGTCTCTGAAACATCTGTCAGAGCAGCGCGTTTTCTCACTCGTGCATGTGGATGTTATTGTTTTTCTCAACATAAAGTGAAACAATATAAACACGATAATCATATGCTGACTCTAGTGCACATGTACGTTCTGTACGATAACTGTAACATATATTGTAAGCTTGTTGTGTATATTGCCTAATCGTAAGCTTGTTCAGAAATGGTGACAAAAAAAGTAAACTTAAAAAATCATGTTACGTAAGAAAACCCACCAAGACAATTTTTGTTTTTGAGAACATTTTTACTTTTTATTTTTAGTCATTAAGTTTTAATTTGTTGATCATGTAGACATTTTTGCTGTATTTTTGACGAGTTTGCTTCGAATAATTTTACCAGTCATGCAGGATTGTTTTGCTGGAGGTCAGGAATGTGTTTTGCTACTGAAAAGTGGTGATAAATCAAACATTTAATACATTCTCATTCAATGTGACAGGGCAGTTAAGAGGTGGGCCATACTGAACTGTTGATCAAGTTTCTCACACAGTGAAGTTTAGGGTTGGGAACCGAAAACCGGTTCTTATCCAGAACCAGTAGTGTTTTTTGAAAAATACCGGAACCGTGCGAAATTCCTAAGTTTCGGTTCCAAAAACGGTATTTATTTAGCAAAATATCTCACCATTTGCTGATGCGTCCAGGTCAAAAACATCATATGTTTGGTCTAAACCACAACTGGTCTCATGTTTTGCAAGTGAATTTTCTGCGATAAGATATGCGTCAATATGAGTCACATGACTAAACATGCGTCATCGTTTTCAAATACCTCCATTTTCACAGTCCACACTACAACGTGAAAACTGCGTACGTACAAATTTACCCACTTGGGAAAGCGTTCTCAGTGTGGACGGAAGGCCAAAACAGAGAGAAAAATGTGCGTTTTCAAAAGAAACCGTATTAGTGTGGACAGCCTGTACAGTTTAAATAGCCAGTAGCCTTTAGTTTACATCACATTCATGTGATTTGGCACTTGGTATAAGTGGGACTAAATTAATTTTTCTTCCCTGGATTCAAGATGAGTCAGCAATATTTTTGGTCCGTTTTCCTTGGAAGAGGAAGTCTTTACACTTTATGACTGTCAAAGTACAATTTTGAATATTTGTGAATTTTTTTTTTTTTAAATCACATGCAAATGCTAAATGTTAGGTTGTGTGGCGGGCAGACGTACCAGTTATTAACAAAGACATGTTGGTTTCATGGTTACGTTTGAATGTTTTGTTTTAGCCTATCCAGTTCAATTCAATGTGTCATGACTGCATTGTTCTTTGGAAACATGAACCACTGTGAGTCTTGCGCTTGAGCTGTGTGCTTTTAGAGTTAAACATGTCTTGAGACCTTTTCCCCTCATTCCGCTGCCCTGTCTTTCACATTTTTAAAAGCAAAACATGCATTCTGTGTGAACCGCCCCTTAAAAAGTGCTGTGTGGCACTTTGATTTCTGGAGTGTCGATGTCAAAACTGCTGACAGTTTTCATGTCTACATAATACTGTACATAACACTGTCTGTTGGAGATTTGATATAATATGAACCGGCTTCTATGCACTTTTGTGACCAGTCAGGTTCTTTTTGCTTTATATTGTGCCTAAAAATGCTGTTTTGTTTATAATTGTTGTTACGTTCATTTGTTTTATGAACGTTCAAGTATTACACACTTTTCTTTACAGACACTTATTATGCTTTTTCATTGCTTTGAATAAAAAAAAAAAGATTCGAACATTAGTAATATTTAAGTAAAAAAAGTTAAACAAGATTTTCATCCCTTTTGGCTGCCCTATACGTTTTAAATGTGTATGTTTGACAAAAGTCTTTTTACCAACTTTTTTGAGTGCATAAGTGGCTTTAAAGGTTACAAAAATCTTCAGAAATAGTCATAATAATAATAATCGTACATTTGCAGTGTAGCTAGAAAACTTGGTCTAATGTTTAAAACGGTAATCTCTTTAAACCGTGCCAGTGAGTAATGTTTGACTTAGACTTAGTTTTGTTAACTTTAGCCGTTTCCTAAATCACACCTTTGATCTCTAATACCAACATCTCTTTTCTTAGGTTTGTTTCAACTTGTTTTCTAATCTGAGAATCTATGGAATTTCCAACAGCAGGCCTTAATTCTAGTAGCTGTCTCTCATACTTCAGCAGAAAGAAATATCTTGTCCATACCGGTCTATTCTGCTCTCTTTCCTGTGAGCAACACACCTTCAAGTTTGTAGCTTCCCTTCACGTTGACAGTGGGTGATACAGCAACAAAGTGTTTCATTTGGATACTAATTTTCCCCAGATGGAAGTTCTCTGGAAAGGTCAAAGACAGTCTAGGTCTTCTGGGAAGGAGTCAAACGGTAGCCTAGTTTTTAGCTGCTGGAATTCTAGTAAATTAATATCTAGGAATGGATCAGTGTAAATGATATCTCTGCATCTGATAATAATTAATCAAACTTGACAGGGTTATAAACCCTAGAGTATTATAGGGTTTACATTCCAGGTCTACCCATATCAATGTTTTCATTTACCAATAGTGGAAACTAAGACAAAATATTTTTAAATCAATTTATTGACAGAAAAATGAATGACCAGATGTAAGGGCTCTGTGTTGAGCGTAGTCACATGTCGCAACAAACCCCCACTGACTCTCTTCATTTCACTTCTAGAGGGTGCATTCGGAGATCAGAGCCCTCCAGGACAACCCATGGGATTTCTAATTCAGTTATCTGCATTCCTTGTGCCAGTATTTGATCATTCTGAAAGTTTATCATTTATAAATGGCTTCTAGTGTCTTTTGCTGTATTCATGTCTTACACCTAGAATTTATTTTAGCACATTTTTGAAATTCTAATTTTATTTGATATGTACATATAATATACAGTAAAATACGTTTTAATAGTTTCTCGTTTTATTTTTGACTAATTCTCAGTAATGAGCATAGTGATGTAATCTACTCCTATAATTCTGCATGTCATAGAATGACAGAAGAGGTTTGCTTGTGTTTCTATGAACTGAAGAATATTTCTGCTGGAAAATGAGACTCATTCCTCTGAATACTGACCAAATGCAGAATGCATGAGTCAGGCTAACGGTGAATAATTGGTGTTTCTTCTGAAGTTGCGACTTTACACCTTCAAGCAGCCCACTCAAACTTTTTTCTGCTTTTGGTTTTGGTATTATTTTTCTTTGCAAGTGAAAGTTCAGAAACATATATTTTGCAAGCAATGTTCTCTGTCGACAGTAGTACAGTACAGTTCAGTTATTTTATTTTTATTATTATTATTATTATTATTATTATTATTTTACTTTTTTTCTTTTTTATTTCTGTTGGATAGAAACTATGTGGAGAGGTGACATTAATTATGGGGGAAAGGGATCAGAAAATGAGCCAGATTCAAACTTGCAGGGTTGCATGAGCACCAGAACTTGAATATATGATAAAGTTTGTAAAAGTGTCTGTGTAACTGATCAGGGGAAAAACAAGTCCTTTCAGACATATCATTCTTTATTCAGTGAAATACCCACCATATTTTACAACCTAAATTTTTTTTAGTACTGGTCACAGAGTTTTTATTTTGTATTAAATTCTGGTTATTTATTTTATTTATTTATTTATTTATTTATTTCAGTCTGTCTTTAGATGAGTGCATTTAAACAATTATTGATACACTATTTACTTTTTTATACACGTATATTGCGATCTCGATTCAAACACCTACGCAATCTTATTCCTAAATGTCAATGATTCGCCAGTGTCTATTAAACCTTTGGCAAGTACAAACATAGCACATTCAAATATGTGTTCGCGCTGCCTCTGAGCCAGAGAGAGAACTTTTATAGGTATGAAACAGCGTCACAGACAGTCTTTTCAACCACACAGAATCATTATTTCTGTGTACTGGGATAAAAGTTAATAGTCTGGATATAAACACTGATCTACGCGTCTACGGTACACTCTCAGAAGAAAAAGGTTCAAAGCTGTCACTGGGGCAGTACCCTAAGGTACAAAAGCAAAAAAGGTACAACTCTGTACCTTATTTACCCCAAATGGTACACAATAGTACCTTAAAGGTACAAATCAGTACCTTTTAGCTTTTGTACCTTATAGAGTACTGCCCCAGTGACAGCTTTCTACCTTTTTTTTAAAAAAAAATAGTGCATTTTTTAAAATCGTAATTCTCACTTTATCCAGAATTGTACAGCTCTAACATATAATGATACTTAACAGTGTATCTTAATTTAAAAGGAGTTGACT
This sequence comes from Vimba vimba, assembly GCA_022828995.1. Lineage (NCBI taxonomy): Eukaryota > Metazoa > Chordata > Actinopteri > Cypriniformes > Leuciscidae > Vimba > Vimba vimba. The sequence goes on along the minus strand of CM040829.1, from coordinate 32,638,583 downwards.
GCTTGATGTTTCAAAACACTGTTTTGCATATGGTTAAAACAGATTTATTATTATTTGGTTTTCTCCAGAAACATTAGCTTCAGTTTTTATTTAATAAACATGTATTCTGTGTGAATCTGAAAAGCTTGTATTAGGGCTTAGTGGGACAATACTTTTCTGCAAAGCTTATTTCTAGGAACAGATTATTTGATGCAAAGCGTTCTAAAAAGCTTATTGTACTGTAGAACATGACGAAGGGAAATGATACAGTTTTCTGAGCAGTGGAATATGGGAGACTTTGGCGCCACCAACAAACACGCACCCTTTTTTTGTCTTTCTCACCCCATTTGTTCAATGCAGTACTTATTCAGCAAGAATAGATACATCAGTAGGCCATGTGCACAACATGCACTTCATTTTTTTCAAATGCTTTGTGCAATCTGTGATAGTGCTGCTCAGAAGCCATTGCATTATGACAAGAATTATATGACGACCCATCTAAATTATCCTGAAAGAAATGTATTGCCCAATGGGAAAATGGGAAAGTGCCCAAGCAACAATTGCTCAAAAAGTTGCCCTGTGTATCATCACCTTTAGTGTCACTATAGAGTTAAACCGATGAATATTACAGGATTCTTAGAAAGAGAATTACTGAATGTGAGCGGCAGTCTGCAAAATCAGTTGATTTATGTTAATGCTGACCAAATACCAGAGGCAATGCGAAACGCAAAGACATGTAAAATCATGTTTTAAAGCAGAGTGGCTTTATTAAGTGGTAGAAATAACTGCAGCACAGCAACAAAACTCTGCGACATTTACAATTATAGACCTACCACTCAAAATACCTCATTTACAGAGTTGTGTGTGGGTTTCAGGGATTAGTTTTAGTTTTAGATAACTATAGAAGAATTTGTTCATGTTTTTTTGAAAATATTTAGCTAGTAGATCTGTTTAAATGCTTAAGTTTGCTTTCATATTATAATTAATATAATATTTAATAGAACAAATTGAAGCATTTAAACTATCTATCTATCTATCTATCTATCTATCTATCTATCTATCTATCTATCTATCTATCTATCTATCTATCTATCTATCTATCTATCTATCTATCTATCTATCTATCTATCTATCTATCTATCTATCTATCTATCTATCTATATATATATATATTACATGATATCAGTTTAAATGCTTGAATTAGTTTTTATATTACATTGTTTATTATTAAATTATATTATATAAGGCTAATAAAGAATTGATCTCACTAGAGGATTGTTTATGGCTCATTTCCATTTAAGAAGTTTGACAACCCCTGATATAGACAATCTTGCAAATTCACAAGCAATAAACAAACTGTGGTCTGTTGGCAACAACTGACCATACACACTTTATGATTGTCCCAAACAACTCTTTGTAATTGCTTTTTTTATATATAAAAAAAATATATTGTATAATATATTGTATTATGTCATATTATATTAAAATAATTGAAATGTTCTTTTTTTTAAAATGTTTCTTTTATTATTATTCTAGAATTTCTTGGTAAATGTGCTTCATTTAGTAATTAACTGCTTGTCAAAAAATATGATTTAATATCACTAAGTTACATCAAGGGTCAAATCAAATAGAAATGGCACATTAAAGTTAAACGTTACAACTGCATGATGTAGGTGCATGGTGTAAGCGTGCGCTGTACAGCTCAGGTATAAAACATGTTTTTGCTCCGGTGGCTAAAATATTTGCCCAATATAGAAAAGTTTTACTCAGCAAGAAAAAAAATTAGAGGGGACATTGCTGATCGGGTAAGCTATACGATCATGGTGTTTCTGGTGGTAAAAAGAGTAGCCAGAATATTCTTTAAAAATTCACCTCCTGTATCCCACAAAAGAGGAAGATAAAGTCACATGGGTTTGGATTAAGTTTCATTTCTGTGTGAACTATTCCTTTAAGACCTGCGTTCTCGCTCTGCTCTTCAAGTGGGAGTCCTTGGCCTGGTTTCCTCGATGTGATTGGAGGAGGAGTCGAGCTGTACTGTACGTGGGCTTAGAGCCAGCTGGATTAAAGTTGCAACTTCGCCCTCAAGCTCAGAGAATTCCTCCCCTCTCTCTGTTTGTTTTGAGTTTTCCAGAGGCTCGAGATGGATTTGCTCTCGGGTGCCGAGTTACTGCGCTCGGCGGAGTGAAGTACTTGAATCCTGTGGAAATCTCATCCGCACTTTTCACTGAAAATTCATTGAATTGTGGGTGTTTGTTGTTTACACACAAGCTGTGCCCCCCATCCCCCCCGCAGATGTCCTCTGCTCTACGTCAGGAAATGTACAGCAGGATATGGTTGTGAAAGTTTACTATCCTTTGGATTGGATTGGATTGCCTCGCTAAGATCAAACACTAAAGAGGTGTTAATTTAAATAAAAATTAAACTCTTTCTTTCATGAAAAGTGGTCCAGTATGAAACAACAACTAATAATAATAAGGATAATAATAATTGATCTGATGGGCATTGTTTTTTATTAATAAACACAAAAAATGAGCCTCAAACATAAGCATTTGCCTGTTCCGTTAGGCATTTCTTTCCCCTAATTTCACGTTTTGAATACAGTATGACCTTCCAAGGCACTTTAAGCTCTGTTGGCATCTGTGTGTATTTACTAGATAAAACTGCAGGGTTTATCCATATGGTATTTAATAAAGGCAAAGGTAATTCACTGAATCTGACTCTGCCTCTCCATGTTTGCTAGAAGCAGAGCAACAGCTAGAACAGGGGTGGGCAAACTACGGCCCGCGGGCCACATACGGGCCCGTTAGGCTGTTTAATCCGGCCCGTCGAGTATTTAAAAAATTGTCTTAAGATCGCATTAATTTTGCCTTTTTCTTGCAATACTTTGCGTTATATATAAATTGCGTTGCATATATTTGACAATCGGAATATCAGATATTTCATGCCATAGCTAACAAATGTAAAAAAGGAAAAATGACATAAAAGCAGATCATCATTCATTCAGCGCTGTTGTGGCTGCGGTGTGTCACGTGACAAGCTAGACGCGTCACCATGGAAACCAAACAGACAGCAACTTAGTGCCTATGCTTGGTGCACGTTAATGTTTTTTCCTTTTTTTGAAAACTCACAGAGAAAAAAATGTTTGGAAACCGCTTGCACACGTTTAGTTTTTCCTTTGATTTTTCTGCTATTTAGTTTTGCTACTCTGGATTTGTGGATGTATCCTCCTGACTGATTCCGTTTACAAAACCTTTATCGCCCGGCTTTCGACTACGCTCCCCTGACGTCTGCCATGTACAGAACCCGGTTTTGATCATTAAATGTTCTGATCTGCATTTGCTTTTTATGTTTTATTTTATTATACTTAAAATAAATTTGTATATTCGTTTATTTCATTTTTTTCCAAATTTTCGTTTTTTACAAATTAACCTCAAAACATAACATGCTAAATGGGGGATATCTAGCATAAAAAAAATGTATTGTCAGAATGTCGTCTCTCAGTTGTTGAATTTCGCGCAGACGTTGCCACAACGTAAATGTGTTTGCCCAGCCCGATCTCATGAAAGTGCGAATACCACGAATTGTATTTGTAGTTCTTATGAAACGCAGTTTTCGCGTGCATATGATACGCACTTAAAGGGATAGTTCGCCCAAAAATGAAAATTCGGTCATCATTTACTCACCCTCAAGTTGTTTCAAACCTGTATGAATTTCTTTTTTCTGCTGAACACAAAAGAAGATATTTTGAAAAATCTCGGGTAAACCAAACAGTTGATGGACTCCATTGACTTCCATAGTATTTTTTTTCCTACTATGGAAGTCAATGGGGTCCATCAACTGTTTGGTTACCGACATTTTTCAAAATATCTTCTTTTGTGTTCAGCAGAAAAAAGAAATTCATACAGGTTTGAAACAACTTGAGGGTGAGTAAATGATGACAGAATTTTCATTTTTGGGCGAACTATCCCTTTAATGGTGTGTAATAGGCACGCACTCCGCACCCCTAATCCTAACCAAAGGGTTTACAGTGCGCAGCATATGCACGCAAAAAAAAATATTTTTGGCGTATAAATGGCACGAGAAATAAAATTCGTGGTATAGATACGCAATTTAATGAGATCGTGTTTCATAATCTGCTACTGGGCCGGCCCTCTGTCAAATTTTAAAACCCAGTGTGGCCCTTGAGCCAAAAAGTTTGCCCACCCCTGAGCTAGAAGGAAAGCGTCACAGAGATGGCAACAGTAACTAAGGAGGCGGGGCTTAGCAGTGGATGACACATTATTTTAAAGATATGCCTTCCTTTCACAGGGATTTTTTACACAACCTTACACACTGATCTTCTTGGTTAGAAACACATGACCAGGGTCCATGTGAAGCAGAAGAGCGATTGAATGTATATTTGAAATAATAAATTAATCAATTGCAGACGCATCTCTTCATAAGCAACTAATGAAATCTATCTCTTTCATACAGAGGGTTATTTCTCTTGCTCTCTGTCCATTTGTCTTTCAGGCCTCTGCTTATTGTGTGGCCTCTTTCACATGCAATTATTGTCAATGTTCTGTCCTGTCCTGGTCAATTTTGCACCGCTGCAGTGATTTTCATGAACATCTCGGTCACGTCCTTGACCTCTGACTGTGAAGAGCAACATTTAGCCCCTATTTACACTCCACTTAGCTTTGTTTTGTTTTTTTCAACACTAAATGAGACTAACTAAATGAGTTTTTCTCTGCAAAATTAGTTTTCCTCTTTTGGATCAAAAGTAGAAACTAGATTACCTGCATCATAAAAAGTACATCTCTGACTGAAAAGAGAAAAGTAATATGTTCTTAACAGTTGCCTTGCTTAAAAAAAAAAGAAAAAGAAAAAGACTTTAGCCACAAAGCGGATTTCCCTTGGTCTAGTGTGATTAAAATAATATTATTATTGTTTTAATTATAATAGCACAAATGACACAATTATACAATTCTTCTTTTGCACTGCAAAGAAAAATCTTTTTGTAATCAGCTTTTTTCTGTCTTGTTTTTTATTCATTTTAAATATCTAAACTTCATTATAACAGGAAGCAATTGAGAAACAAAAATGTGTAATGTTATACAAGTAGGGCTTTTTTAGAATATTTTATTATTATTATTATACCACTTTGCTTGATTTGTTCTTGTTTAAAGCATAAAATTAATAAAGTTTTTGCTTAGAAACTATTTTTCAACAAGGAAATAAAAATAAATAAATAAACATAAAAATCCTAAGATATATTCATGATATAAAGTATTATTTTACAAAACAGTGCCTCTCAAGTGAATCTGTCTTTTTTAAAGGGATACTCCATTATTTTTTTTTGGAAATAGGCTCATTTTACAACTCCCCCAGAGTTAAACAGTTGAGTTTTACCGTTTTCGAATCCATTCAGCCGATCTCCGGGTCTGGCGGTACCACTTTTAGCATAGCTTAGCATAGATCATTGAATCGGACAGGACCATTAGCATCTCTCTCAAAAAAATGACCAGAGTTTCGATATTTTTCCTATTTAAAACTTGACTCTTCTGTAGTTACATCGTGTACTAAGACCGATGGAAAATGTAAAGTTGCGATTTTCTAGGCTGATATGGCTAGGAACTATACTCTCATTCCTGCGTAATAATCAAGAAACTTTGCTGCCATACCATGAGTGCAGCAGGCGTAATATGACGCAGCGCCTGAAAATAGGTCTAATAAGTTAGACAAACTTAGTCCCGGTCACGTAGGAAGTTACCGAGCTGGGAATTATTTTCAGGCGGTCTTAGTACACGATGTAACTACAGAAGAGTCAAGTTTTAAATAGGAAAAATAACGAAACTCTTTGGTCATTTTTTTGAGAGAGATGCTAATGGTCCTGTCCGATTCAATGATCTATGCTAAGCTATGCTAAAAGTGGTACCGCCAGACCCGGAGATCGGCTGAATGGATTCGAAAACGGTAAGACTCAACTGTTTAACTCTGGGGGAGTTGTAAAATGAGCCTATTTCCAAAAAAAGTGGAGTATCCCTTTAAAGGTTATTTAAAAAAAAAATACTGAAAGAAAAACAAGACAAATCGCAACTTAAGAAAATAAGAAAAAAGTCACATTTGAATAGCTGAAAACAGATCTATGAGCCGTAGAATTATACGTGTAAGAGTGCCAGTTATTGATTTTAATGCAGGTCTCTCTGCTGATGCATTGGTTGCCATGGTGAAGCTCAGGGTCTTGTGAACGTTCATGTTTACCTCTGACTTCCTGTCTGTTCTCGACTTTTATGTGGTCACCACTCTAGCTGGTGTGAACCTCCCATGAATGCCACACTACCACCTCAGTGTGTTTCACACCACGATAAGCATCTAGTGTATGCGTGACACTCTTCAGTTTGATAATGGAGTTTGTCTTGTCTTTGATTTTTCTACTCATATTTCAGATTGTTTTTTTGAAACACACAGATATACTGCTTTGAAATGGTGAGACTGTGAACTGAAATGCACATTATTTTATTTTTTTATTTTTTATTTTTTATCACTAGTTCAAGGTTTGCTATTCTTACGTTTGCTTAATTTAGACTTTCATTTTCAGTTCTTGCTTTTTCTGTTTCAGGGTAATTTGTTTGCATTCCCAACTTTTCTAACAGGTTAAGTTTGTAATTTCTGTGCAACTAGAGTCACCAAACAGAACTGCAAAAATACAGGTTTCCTCAAACATTCTCCCCATCTGGTTTGACAAACAAAGGAAGGATAAAAAGGATTAAAATCAGCTTAACCCTGGTGTTTTTTTGGTCATTTTAGACCCCAAATTTATTTTTATTTTTTTATTTGAATTACCACTTCTTCTAAATGGTGTGGACATGATTTGAAATGTTAAATGGTTGTAAAAAAAAAATTATATAGTCACACTTGGGTTGTTCATGGTCAAAAATGACCGCCATAAGAAATGATTGAAAATATGAAGAAAGAAGATAGCTTTTTTTTTGTTGTGGTACAATCTACAAATCAGCCACAATACAGAAAAAACCCACTTCAGTGAAGGGGTGACACTCTAAAATATCAAGACTGCAAAATGGACACACTCCACCCATCCCCAAACATAAATGAACTGGTGTGACTGTAACACAAGGCAAGTTTTTACAAATGCGTGAAATGATTCAACCAAGATGCAGTAAAAAAAACAAACAAAGACCGCAAGAAAGGAAAACATCAAGAGTACAAAACAGACACACTCACTCAAACACATGCTCGCTTACACATACTCACAGACACACACACACAACACCTTATTAAATGAACTGGTGTGGCTGTAACAATCACTAAATTGAGCCAGAAGACTCAAATAAGAGGTTGAAATGGGTCGATTAAGCTCTGATAAAGCTTTGCTGTCTCTGTGACAAAAAGTAGTGATAAAAATGTCTAAATATATATACAAATCCACAACCTAATAAAAGTACATTTTTATGTCTAAAACCAGCTATAGAATTTACAAGCCTCTTTATATAGAGCTATATAGGAATATAGTGGTTATATTTTAATTAAGTGGGTAGGCCTATATATTCTTGTCCATATTTTAACATGAAATGCAGCTTTAATTTTTTTTTTCAATGGGAAAATATTGATATTAATTGGTAACATAAAATTTAAAATACAAAATAATATATTACATTGACAATACATGTCATGTATGTAACGTATGTAATATAAACAATATATTACATTGATTTTACAGAAAAGAAAAAAGTTGTTAGGTGTTAGGTCACTTTTGACTTTAAAAAACACAAGTGTGACTGCCAAATGAACAATACCAGAGGGTTAAATTGAGAAATGATAAAAAAGATGTTTCATTTTGTATTGATGAAATAAATGAATGAATATGTGTGAAGTGTCTTAGCGGCCCCTAATTTAATAACAAATGATTGTTGCGACGGAAGCAAATCAATCAAAACTAACTTTAGATGGAAAAAAACGTAACTCTGCTATATAGCCAAAACAACCTCTGTTACCTTAAATTTTACGCTAATCTCTGTAAAGCTGCTTTGAAACAATCTACATTGTTAAAAGCGCTATATAAATGAAGATGACTTGACTTGACTTGACTTGACTTGACTTGAAGTTTTAATTCCATTTGGCAACCGTCTCCTGGATCTGTTGAGTTCAGGTGTCTGGTATGTAATGCTTTGCACCACGCATATTTTTTCACCTTTCACCTCTACTGAGGCCTCAGTGGGGAAACCCCCACGTACATTTCCACTTTATCACTGTTGGTATCCTGTTATCTTAGGCCCTTTCCACCTCTTTACTGTTTCTTAGACACAAATTGAAGTGAGATCAGTTAATTGAGTTTTCCCAAGCGAGGCACTCTACCCAGCAGTCTGCAAAACGCAATCACCCCATTTATCAGAAATCATAATCAAAAGGCTGCTTTGAATGTAACACACAAGACCACAAACCGGAGAACAGGCCGTTTACAAACATGCAGACTTGCACTCAGTTTTGACGTGCATCACCTTCTACATCTGTGTTGGTTGGATATAAAATGTGACATTTCTATATGCGCAAATGTGCAAACATTTATTTATTTATTTTTTGCTGTATAGGAGGCAAATCAACTTCATGACATGACTACCGGTACATGTCAAATGTTATGCAATGGCAAAAACATTACATCACATCTTCTGAAACGCTGTTGTGTGCAAGCTGGAAAGTCTTGCATTATTTTTTAAGTATTTCATGGTTGAGATTATTTCTTGTTGATTCCTCTTCCTGTTAAGGGTTTCATTGATCTTCAATAAAGGGGTCTTGGAACATATATATATATATATATATATATATATATATATTTTATAATGTTCTCTGAGGTCCACTTATAATGTTATCAGGATTTTTACTTCAAAAACATCCTATTTTAGAAGTAATAAGCTAGCCTATTTTCTATCCTGTTTTGGAACCTGTCTTTCAAACACTGTTTTGATGGGTGTTCTGAGTCCCTGCCATTACACGTGTGGAATTGTTTTTAACGATGTTGAGAAATATCTTAGATAGTAGATAGTTGAAACATTTGCCAACAATGTGAAACATATGCGAGTTACATATCTGTGGCAAATAAAGTGCAGTGTTGTGTTGAAATAAAATTAAACGTGTTGTAATCTCTTGCTGATGACAAAACAGAAGATGAAGCCCACTGACGCTTTTATTCAGGATTACAGCAAATGGCAAATGGCATCAAACATCCAATATTGTGCATCCCTAATCGAGAATCATGTTTTTTTGGGGTTTTTTTTCAAACAGATCACAATTCTCCCACGATTTTGAACAGACAGCTAAACAAAATATAATGTAATTTACTAAAGGTTCTGACAAAATGTTAATTGCTGCAGTCTATTTAAAATGTTTAATTAATCTGAAAAAACAATTTGTATGAATGATTCAATGACTCACTCAAATACTTGTCTTGTTTCATTTTACTGGAAGAATCAGTGCTTTTGAACGAGTCTCTTGAATTAATGATTCAATGACAAATTGTCGCTACCTGGTGGCGTAACGATGTAATCGATGCGATCGTTATTTGAAGTGTCAGGTCAAAAGCTTAGTTTGCTCTATTTTTATCCTTTCATAATTTATACACCCTTATCATGTCTTTTCACACCCACATGACTTTATTGCTTGTGTGGAACACAAGAGTCGTCACTCTTTTCCATGCAATTTGTCCCAATGGAGGGTTTCGAGTTGCAGTAGCGTAAAAGGGTTCCATGCAACTCATACAATGCGTCAAGCAAAAATTATTAAAATGCCATACCTTGTTTAATGTTATGTATGTGCATTGAGTTTATATGTGAATAAAAGCCTAAATTAAACATGTTCTTATATAGAGTGATCTTGTATCTTCAGAAGACTTGGATTAAACAGCGTGATTCATAGGGATTACGTATGATATCTTTATAAATATTTTAAAGTTCACTTTTAATGGAGAGATACAAATCTCTACATTGTGATTAAATCGATCACATATGTGACTAGGATTTCACTCCAGGGGACTAAATAATGAATGTCATTAGTTATAGGCTAATAAACCGTTAGATTTCTTTCGTAATTGATTGAGTTAGAGATGAATAAGTTTAGCATTGATATATTTTCACTGTGTTGTGTGCTCTGGCCTCTTTAGTTCGCCTACACACTGAAACACTGAGCGTTTGACAAGAACGAATGCATAAGCTAATTTAGAACCATTCTAAATATAAATAAAATGGAAATACACTAAATTGGACCACAGACTGCTGTGATTCTCAGCGTTCTCTAACACACCATAGACTCGCACGCTCACACACGTGAAGAGAGAGAAAGCAAGGATCTTAATAGGCAGAATTGATGCACTACATGTAAATGATTGTCTTTTTTTCCTGTCAAAATGGAGTTTTATCACTGTCCAGTTTGTTTTCAGCAATGCAGTGAACGCAGGCAACCTGATTAATACTCAGCTTGTAATACTCAGCTAATAATCAGCTTGTCAGACTAGGGATGGGAATTGATAAGAATTTAACGATTCCGATTCCATTATCGATATTGCTTATCGATCCGATTCCTTATCGATTCTCATTGGGTGATGGAATAAGTACAAATTTGTTTGTTTGTATTAACTCGCTTTAATATCTGATAAGAACACAGCACATACTCAGAGTATACACAAATTATGTGTAGCAACCTCAGAACAAACCTAAAAGTAGGTGAGCTACAAAGTAAAGTCAGGGACTTATAGAATTTTTCACATTCATTGGTCCAGACAAAAAAATAAATAAAACTGCCATTTAAGTGCCATAAAAACTAAAAACACAGACTGTAAACAGTCAAGGAAGAGCTTGTGCCTTTGGGAATATTCAACAAAAAAAACAAAATTCAACAGTTGAGACATACAAAATACAAAAAAGTCTTCTGTAAAGACCACAACTATCAACTTAGGCAAATTAACAAAGTTTACACAATGAAATGGCGCTCACATTAACTAAATAGACATAGGCGTCTCGTTAGCTCCGCTGCTGCTTGACTCTAAGTAGTAGTGTAACGTTATCAAACACGCGACAGTCCTGCAAATGAATTGCGTGCTGTGTGGCCAAATGTTTCTGCATATTGGAGGTAGTTCCCCCCTTTGCCGAAATTAAACTTTTACAACTGTTGCAAATGACCGCATTGGCGTCTTTTCGAGTAAAATATAACCACACTTTAGATCACTTCTGCCTCGATGACATGTTTGCTGCGTAACCAAAACTACGCAGCGCGTGTGTGACGTCATGACACATTTGCAACGAGCGGAACCGATAAGCGGAATCGTTAAGCAGGTACGCTAACGGTTCCAAGGAATCGATTCATTGGGCACCGGTTCTAAAGAAGAACCGGTTCTCGGTTTCCATCCCTATGTCAGACCTTAGCGCATTTTATATAATTATTATTATAATTATTATATAATATTATATCTTATAGTTAGTTTTTTTTAAAGCTACACTGTGTATTTTTTTAAGTTGATTCTTAGCAAAAAACACTTTGTTCTTTCAAAATGATATGTGCTCATTCATGTGTAATTACTTCCACCAACTAATCAAGTATTCTCGTAAGCGTAGAATGCCATTTAGAATACATACGAGCGAGTCGCTCGAATGGCGGCAGCCATGTTGCGCCTCCATCTTGAAAATACATTAGCCAAAGAGGGACATACCTGGAAATTTAAGCTTCGCCTTTCGCGTTTTTACACTCAGTGGCACCGTGACGAATGCGAGGGGGAGATTACTCGCGACTGCCGGCAGATTTGATATAATACGGCCACCGTAGGAGTTAAAAAGCCCTCGGAATGGGAGGGGCTAGAAAGTAATATTCAGTTGGTAGTCATAAACAATTTCACCGCTAGATGGGAGAAAATCCTACACAGTGTAGCTTTAAAGAATCATTAAATTGCCAATAATTCTCAAGCACCACCATCAGCTCATAATTCTCTAAGTTCTGTTTAATATGTGACAAATATGCATTTTCATAGGCTACATGGCACATTTTATGCCTAGTTCTGTCATAAAAATGGTTAATTGATTGATGATTTCTTAAAAGTTTAGTTGTTATTAGGGCTGCCCCCTAAAGGCCGAGACACACCAAGCTGATGGATAGCCGTCAAGCAATGTAGGGCCGTTTTTGAGAGTCTGTCGGCATCGTTTTTTTAAGTGTGTTCTGCACCTTTGGCTCTAGTTGGATGCCGTCTGTTTTTTTGGGGCCGATTCAGCATGTTGAATTGTCGTCAGACTCATGACATCTGTGAGAGAAAGAACTCTGATTGGCTGTTCAGCTTAGCATGAGAATAAAAGCTAAAGTGAAGAAAGCGTCAGAAGGTACAGAAGGCTGTTATAATTTTACGTCAGTTTGTTGCAAAAAAACAACAACAACCTGAAATTGGTGAAGTCACGCAGTGACAGATCGCTAACATGGCCGGTCCATGCAGTAATATGTCAGGCAGAAAATCCAAACTGTGGGAACATTTCGAGAGGGTAAAGAATGACCACAAAAAGGTGACGTAGAACCTCAAACTTGATTTATTTAAAACATGTTAATGTTAAGCACTTTTTCATTGCTGCTCACACTAACAATAACCTAGATAAATGTGCACTAATAATAGGCGCATATCCAAGTGTTAAATGAGCTCCACGCTGACATCTAAGCCATCAAAGTGCATCTTCTTAAAGGCCGGCTTCATTGTGAGCAAGACACGGATCTCACTTCTCCCCAACAAAGTGTTCTTTTCTCATAATACGCCATTTTTGTTTCCTTGCTGTTGCAGCTGGAGAAATACAATGTCTGCGCCAAAAAAACATTACAGATATTCTGTTATTGGATGTACCAACGGACATAAGAGTCTAGACTCCCGGTATCTGAGCCACTGAGGACACCATGGCTGGTTAATTTATGAAATGTGCTGAAGAAAGTCGTTAAAGTGTTAGGTGCAAATAATTTTATGCAGGTCTGCTTTACAAACGAGGGTCAGTTCAATGCTGGATTTGAACAGAAGCTATTTCTGAAATATTTTTTAATTAACATGGTGTATGCTAGTCGATGAGTTGAATCAACTCAACTCCACAACTACATAAATGTACCCACTAACCTTTCAGAAACGTCCAGTTGCATTCTAAAAGTTGTAACTTCTTCCTGAGTGTCTCCATCAGTGTTCAAACATGCAAGTCTGAACACAGCTACTGACAATTTCTGACATTTTGGCTACGTGAGATTCTCTAGTTTTGTTGTTGCCGGAGTATCCGAAGCACGAGCTGTAAAGGCTCCACCCTCTTCTGGAAAGGGAGCTGGGAGCAGCAGCTCATTTCCATTTAAAGGGACACAAAAACAGCTTGATTTTGCTCACACCCAAAATTGGGCAAATTTTGACAAGCTATAACAAATGATCTGTGGGGTATTTTGAGATGAAACTTCACAGACACATTCTGGGGACATCAGAGACTTGTAAGGGTCATAATAGGTTCCATTTAAATGAACGACTGGCAGTCGACTAGGAAAATCTTTAGTCGGGGCAGCCCTAGTTATTATGTTAAATGTCATCACATATACAAATCTGTCATTTTGTGAAGAGAAGCTGATTTAATTTAGAATGTGTAATACATTTGCATGTGTTTGTCAAAAGTCTGGCCAGTAGAGTTAAAAAAAAAAAAAAAAAAAAACTAGCCAGAGTGTGTAGAGGGTTGATTTGTGTTTGAAAGATAAACGTCAAGTCTTATGGGTTTGAAACGACATGAGTTAAAGATGACAATTTAGATTTTTGAGTGAACTAACTGTTTAAAACCACAACGTTATCCACTGGTGAGTTGGGCTAACTGCCATAACAAGGAGGAAGAAACATGAGAAATAAACTGAAACTGAAATTGCATTGTTGGACTCTTGTGACAAAGTAAATTTATAGTAACTGTTCTGCATGCTTGTTCCAGCAGAAGCTTTGACTCAGTTTTTCCTTCCTTTCGGTTGTTTCGTTTGAGCGTGCCGCCTCTCGGGTGGGTAGACATGGTGGGTGGAAGTAAAGCATGCCATGCACACATGAAGAGTGATGCATCCTCCACAGGGGTGACCTCTTTTCTATTTCCTCTTGTACTGACCTGTCACTTAGAAATCCTTTTCATGATTGTTAGATCAAAGTCTTCACATTTTAAAGGAACACTCCACTGTTTTTTGAAATAGGGCTTATTCACCTTCTTTCCTACATTTAGATAGGTGGGCAAATGCATTTTTGTCTCAGTGCATGCATTATTTTAGTTTGACAGGGTCGGCGCTAGCTTAGCTTAGCATAATGAATGGAATCCTTTGTTGCCAGCTAGCATGTCCTGAGTAAAAGTGATATAAAAAAAAAAAAAAAACCCACTTAATTACTTCTTGTGGCCTGCATATTCACAACGAGTACAAATAGCGATGCAAATCAACACTAGGCGATTTCCTAGGCAGATATTGACTTATATATTAAGGACTATATTAAGGGGAAGCACAGGCGAAGCACTGCTACTTGGGCATGATATCTCTGCGCCCAAGTAGCAGTGCTTCGCCTGTGCTTCCCCCTAATATAGTCCCAAGTCAATATCTGCATAAGAAATCGCCTAGTGTTAATCTGCATTGCTATTTGTACTCGTTGTGAATACGCAGGCCACAAGAAGTAATTAGGTGGGGTTTTTTTGTTTTTTTTTTGTTTTTTGTATCACTTTTACTCAGGACATGCTAGCTGGCAACAAAGGATTCCATTCATTATGCTAAGCTAAGCTAGCGCCGACCCTGTCAAACTAAAACAATGCATGCACTGAGACAAAAATGCATTTGCCCACCTATCTAAATGTAGGAAAGAAGGTGAATAAGCCCTATTTCAAAAAACGGTGGAGTGTTCCTTTAAATGTTTCACAGAGATGGAATGATGCAACATCCCATTAATAGATTTTTGAGGTTTATCAGCATGTTGTTGTGCCTTTACAAACACATGTTGATCACAGGTGTGTAAATGCTTCCATCTGAGGACATAGACTTCCTGCGTTTTACTGCCCTTCCTGAGGGCCTGCCAGGTGGACTGCTCGGGACTGATGGTGCTCTGTTTGTTTACAGCAGGCAAATGCTAACAAGTAAAAGACAAATGGTGGTAAAGAACCTTTTTCATTTGTGTCTTTCAAGAAAGAGCAGATGCTTGTCCAGCTCTAGTACGAAGGTTAGAGTACTAAGGGTTACTGGAGTTTTGAAAAATCAATGAAAAATTTGTTTTCAATTTCTGTAGATCGGGGGGATTGTTGTGCGTTGCGCCATTTGCTCAAGTTATGCTTTTATTGTGATTCAGAAGTGCTTTAAAAAGTCAAACAAAAAGGTCTTGAACATGAAAGCAGAATAAAGTACATGACATTGCATAACTAAGCCATGTTTAATGTTGTAGTCTGTAATGTTGACAGTTAGCGGTTGAAATGGGAACTGTTGTTTCTTCAGCCCTCTCCTCCTCAGACGTGACGCTCACGCAACAGGAATGAGCGCAATTGACAATAGAAGGTGAGGAGACTTACAATGTAAGTTGATGAGTTGATTTATCCGCGTATGCTCCAATAAATAGAGCTTTTTAGATGGATGCCATTGCTTTTTATGTCTTGTAGAATCTGCCATCTCTGACCCAGTTTGTTTGCTGGCTTTCATGGCTGCAATTTGCTTTTTGCTGCCAACTTGAAACCCCGGGGGGTCGAAATACTTTGGGATAAATTTGACTAAAACAAAAATAGACATTCCGACACGGAACACACATTTCAAAGTAGAATAACTGGCTGTAGGATTGTTTTTAGGAGAAACAAGTTTGTGAGCCTGCCATGTTTCCCAAATATCTGTAAGCATATGGTATTGTATTTGTATGCGTTAGTACAGTCAAAAAAATTACATACAGAACTTTTAATTTTATTTCCTGTGTGCTTTGAAGGTTTTATTACCAGACTGATGTTATGTTTTTGGCATTACTACACCCAATCTGAAAAGTATTCAAACTGACTACAGGAAAAATATCAATTTTATGCTATAAAATAAAGTGTGACAAAAAAAATTCAAGCTTCACTAATAAAATGATAATATTTTTAATAAAATTATAATTATATTACAGACAAGAAAACTCACGTATTCCCGTCATGCTCGTTGTTTTCAAATCTAAAAAAATCTCAAAAATATCTTATTTGCTTTCACTGACTGATTCTTTTTTTTTTTTTTTTTTTTTTTATGAACTGCTTTCTGTTGTCCGTGGAATGAACTTTAATGATTGGACATTAATTGCGGCTTGATGTGATTCATTAGCAGAAGTTCTTTCTCCACCACCTTTCACATGATGTCATTAACACCAAACCTGTAATGTTGAATCAATGTGGTTCACACGACAGTGGTGGAGAGCGTGTTACTAGGGTTTTAGGAAACAGTCATGACTAACTAGTTCCTTTCTCCACAATGCCGTGACTGTGGTGGTTAATCGGTGAGTTATGTTGTTGTGCAGGAAACACACTCTAGCATCGGCTGTTTGCTAAACCAATAGCAGATGGAATGTTTGAATTATGTTTGGAATAGCACACTTTTAATTGTAATTTCAGTTTTAGCATTATAGTGAAATATTCAATAAACAAGAATATTATCTAAATATGTGCTTGCTTTTTCGAAATAATTTACTCTTTTTTTTTTTTCTTCACTCGTTTTTCTTCACAATTTGCTGTTCAGATTAGTATTTACCTTGAATAGTTTACTAAGATGACTATTCTCTAAAAAAGTGTTTATGCCCCCCCCCCCCCCCCCCCTTTGTTGACCTAACCTAGATTGAAAGCTTTGAACATTGATTTGTTCTTAAGCTAGGATCTGAAGAGCACCAAAGCATTTACTTTCTTTATTTTTTTCCAAGCCAGAAACCAACAGCTACGGAAATCTCTGAAATGTGGAGGAATAAAAGCGAACAGAAGTCTGAGCCTGGCTGCTTTAATGTCAAATGTGTACAAACAATGTGTTCCCATTAGCTTCGCTATGGCTGTAATGTTCTAAATGAAGGCTAATCGCATAAAACGGACAAGGAAATGGTAGCGTCCACTGACTCCCTAGCCATCCGTCTGCTTTAACTGTGAGGACGTGTCAGGTGTTAATCGAATTGGCTTCTTTGCACCCAATCCATGAATTCTTTTATTGCTGCCCTGTGGGACTGAAAAGCAGCATCATTTGAGCATTAACCCCGCAAACTGGATTGATAGAAGTGTCACCACAACCCACAGAAACGTCCTTGAAAATGCCAGAGCTTGCATTTTTTGGGAAATGTGAGAAAACGGTCGTGTTTAGGAGCTCTGTTTTACTTGAATAACCTTGAGGTTTCAGAAAGGTGTTTGGGAGGTAAAATTCCGTCACGACTAGCTGTCGACTGGCCCGTCACGCTGCCCTTGGCCTGCCTCGTGTCGTACTGCAGATGTTTGTGTCTGTCAAGACTCTAAAATGGAAGCCGAAGCCATTTTGCAAAGAAGCCTTAGGCTAGCTGTCTTTGCCTCTTGTTTATCTCTAACTGTTCATTCATTTTATCTTTCTAACATGATTCTACACATGTGCTAAAAGAGTGATGACTCACATGGAACTGTGGACTTTCTATAGCGATAGCGGTGTAATGCAGTGACAGGCTAATGATGACGTAAGCACTAGCCCACTGCTGTATTCAACATGTTGCTTGGCTATAAAAATTCAGCAAATATTCTGTTTAAAATGTGTAAAGCATAGTTTTTTAACCCATTGCCCTTGTGAAAAAAAAAAAATATATATATATATATACCAAAATGTATTTGAAATACATTTAGTTTATGCTAAGTATACTACTAATACATTTACATGTTTTATGTATATAAAATAAATATCCTGCAATTGTATTTTTGCTATACTAAATTGATATACTTAAAGTCTGCTAAATTGGAACAACTAATTTTGTACTTAATGTACTTTAGTTATTAAAATTTACTGCTGAGGTCCAACTAAAAATATACTTATGAATATTTGTGCTAAAATGGAACCATTGCAAATATACTTTAGGTACACTTTAAATATCTTGCATTTAAAGACTGATATTATACAGTGATCATACTGTCCTTACTAATAGTGATATTAAAACACATTTTAAGCTTAATATGCATTGTGCAATAAAGAAATACTCCAAATAAAGTTGAATTATAATATTTCAATAAGTCTCAAGTGATATTTTAATGGATTTGTAATATACTTAGTATGAAATAGCCTAAATGTATTTTAAATACATTTTGTTATAGCTTTTTTTGACTACGGTGATGACTATATTTTTCAAAGAAATGTACTGCTTATTTTTGGCACAATATTTTATAAGAATGCAATTTTAAGTGTATTTTTCAGATAAAGATTTAAATATGGCACTCAGAAATGGCACCATGGATTAAACCATATTAACTGTCAAATTGTCAAAAGCTTTTCCTAAGGTTGTCTACTTGTATGCCAGGTTGTTGTTTTTTTTGTTTTGTTTTTTGTCTAAAGTTAATATCACTCATTATATCAAATAAAAAAATAAAAAAAAGAGTGTTAGAGCCTTTAGCGAGTCAGCTAGCAAGTCAGAAACATGAAATCTTGTCTGTGTTATTTGCACACACACTCAAAAAGATTTTTCAAAGTTGTGTGTAAAACAAATGATGGTTCGGGCTGAATTCAGAGCGCTGAGCCCTCTCTCCAGACAGCACGCCAAATACACACATTTTATACTATACCTGATTATATTTAAGTGCGATCTCATGAAAGATTATCCCAATACATTTTACAATGCCCTTTTTACTCTTTCTACTTCAAAATTCCATTCTGAATTCAATGCAACACTTGCGTTTCTTTGTATTTGTGAAATTTACTAGCAGTTTTCAAGTGAAAATTAGATTTATTTTTTTTTCTCAGTGCAGAAACTGCTTCTTTTTCTTTCTGTGCACCATGTGTGGTTAACACGGGATGGATACAGTATGTATGATTCACTTTAATGAGATCATGTCTGTTCACTTAATGTAGACCAAAGATTTTTCACATCGCATTACATATACAAAGGA
This sequence comes from Vimba vimba, assembly GCA_022828995.1. Classification (NCBI taxonomy): domain Eukaryota; kingdom Metazoa; phylum Chordata; class Actinopteri; order Cypriniformes; family Leuciscidae; genus Vimba; species Vimba vimba. Next base: position 32,619,525 of record CM040829.1, on the reverse strand, counting down.
CACCATGCAGCCATTGCTTGAAGAGATTGATGTATCCATGGTAGGTCTAAAATAGTTTAGCAAATGCAAGGTCAGATGGTACTCCGTAATGAGTCCAAATGATATTCTTGAACATAAATGCTGTGAAGGAAACAGAAAGCTCATTCTTCAGTGTTCCAGACCCAAACTGGATGCACAAAAGGGACACTGTGGGATTGTTGTCATGCCCACTGCATTTAAATTCTTTTATATTCTCGATCAAGGGTTGTGGAGATCTAATGGAAACATATATGAAACTTAGGCTATATAAAAAATAAAAATAAAAAGTTGTGTTAACTTAAATAAAGTAACTAGCTGCAAAGCGTTTTTGAGTTTACTCAACTTCAGTGGTTAAAGTTGTACCAAATCATTTTTAAAAGTTCACTGAAACTATTGGTTTCAGTTTAAGGGATAGTTCACAAAAAAAAAAAAAAAAAAAAAAAGAATTCCTTTCCTCTGCTGAACAAAAAAGAACATATTTTGAAGGTTGGTAACCTAACATTGACTTCCATAGTATATATTTTTTTCTATTCAATGGGGCCCATCATATGTTTGGTTACCCATATTTTCATGTTTTTTTAATGTTTGTGTAAACTATCCCTTTAAGTATACCTTCCTCAGTAAGTACATTTAACTAGTCATGAGTTTTTTGAAAATTGAATAGGTTGAGTGAACTTTAAGAAATGAGTAGGCACAAATATAGGCCTTGAAGTTCAGTACATTCAAGAATGCTTTGCAACTGGTTGCCTTTATATATTCATAAAGGCAACCTGTTGCAAAGCTTTCTTGAATGTACTGAACTTCAAGCCTATATTTGTGCCTACTCATTTCTTAAAGTTCACTCAACCTATTCAATTTTCTCTCTCTCTCTCTCTCTCTCTCTCTCTCTCTCTCTATATATATATATATATATATATATATATATATATATATATATATATATATATATATATATATACAGTACTGTGCAAAAGTCTTGGGCATGTTAATATCCCCCCCCCCCCCCCCCCCCCCCCCCAAAAAAAAAATGGTTTTAAGTCAGTTATTTATATATTTTGCTGTAGTGTGCCAGTAGGAAATATCAGTTTACATTTCCAAACATTCTTTGTGCCATTAATTGTAATAATACAGTGAGATTTGTGTATGCACAAGGAGTCTGACAACAGCCGGTATGATCTGATCTCACCATCATCGAGTCCGTCTGTGATAACATGAAGAAACAGAAAAAACTGTGACAAACTAAATCCAGAAGAACTGCGGGAACGTCTCCAAGATGCTTGAAGAAACCTTCTTAAAGTTCACTCAGCCTATTCAATTTTCAATATATTGAAGACTTTTGTTACATTCATGCAACAAACATGCTAAAGCAAACAACATTCAAGAGTTTCTGGACAGTTTTGTGAAGCAGTACTTTTCCGTTGTCTTTGCTTTGGTATAACACTTGTTGAATCTGTGCTGTCAGCTGAAATCAGACAAAGATTAGGCCTATTCAATACATTTTTGCCATCACTTTTTGTCTTCTGGTTTCTAGTCTTTCCCCTGTCTCTTGGCTGATGAGTTAGTTGATTAGTTTTAGATAACAGAAAAAAACTGTTATCTCCTGACAGGATCTTGTGAAGGATCGCAGGTAAGAGTCTAATATGCTGATAACACACATCTTCTTACCAGGCAAGTGTTCAGGAAGTTTCCTGACTTTTCCCTCATAAACAAAGGTAGACCTTTACGAGCTGTAGCCTTTCTATGAGCAAGCACATTGGAGGTCTGAAAGACACAGAAAAACAAAGAACATATTATATGCATGTTATATCCAACCAGAAGCATGGGACTTAGCTTGACAAAGATGCCACCATTTTACCTTTAACCCTAACTATGGCCTCAGTTTTGCCGTATCAGTTTGAGCCTTTGTCCTATAATGACAGTCAAAAAGAACAAGCTGATCCGAACCACTTTCACAAGAACAACTTGTGCAGGGCATTTCACAGTGGTTTATTTTTATTTTGTATCTCTCTCTATATACACAGAAATATACTAGCCAGTTTAGTTGTATATTACGCAAAAGTGTTACATGTTGGCAGACAAGTGATGGAAACAATGTTAGGAACTACAAATTAGGGGTTTCAGGCAGGTGTTTCAGGCAGAGATCATATAACTTTGACTTGGACTTTGTGCTTTGTAACTTTGCAGATCGATTGCATTTGCAAATACCTCCATTACACACTAAAAGAAAGGTAAAGTCCAAAAAGTCAGAAAGCTCTTGGATTTTATCAAAAATATATTTTGCGTTCTGAAGATGAATGGATGTCTTGAGGGTTTGGAACGACATGAGGTTGAGTAATTAATGACAGAATTTTTATTTTTGGGTGAACTAACCCTTTAACAGTAAGAATTAAAGGGATAGTTCGCCCAAAAATGATATTTAATCCATGATTTACTCACCCTCAAGCCGTTCGAGATGCATATGTCAATCTTTTTTCAGACGAACACATTTTCAGTTATTTTAGAAAATGTCTTAGATCTTTCAGTGGTTATAATGTGAGGCAATGGGGTCCAGCTGATTCACGTTCGAAAATGTACATGCATCCTTCTCAAAAATAATCCATCCGGCTCCAGGGGGATAAACGAAGGCCTTCTGAGGGTAATCCGTGCGGTTTTGTCGTAAAAATATACATATTTAAAACTTTATAAACTAAAATAACTGGCTTCCGGTGGCGGTCGGCGCGCGTTCATGGAGATGAATGACGTCATGACGTAGAACGAACGTTGAGTTTTGTTTTGCTCTGCTCTCTGGCTCCGCTGTCACGTTCGTTCTACGTCACGATGCTTCCTGCGTTACGTCTTACGTCATATGCCAGCAACCATCTCTGTGAACGCGCACCGACCGCCACCGGAAGCCAGTTATTTTAGTTTATAAAGTTTTAAATATGTATATTTTTACGACAAAACTGCACGGATTACCCTCAGAAGGCCTTCGTTTATCCCCCTGGAGCCGGATGGATTATTTTTGAGAAGGATGCATGTACATTTTCGAACGTGAATCAGCTGGACCCCATTGCCTCACATTATAACCACTGAAAGATCTAAGACATTTTCTAAAATAACTGAAAATGTGTTCGTCTGAAAAAAGATTGACGTATGCATCTCGAACGGCTTGAGGGTGAGTAAATCATGGCTTAAATATCATTTTTGGGCGAACTATCCCTTTAAGTGTACACAAGTTGATTAAGGTTTAAAAAACCTCACAAGTGAACGGTAAAACCAGCAATGCAAGTTTTAGAGGTGGTGCCCCACCAAATCTCGCGAGAATCACGACTTGCTTTACGGCACGACGTCACATACATCAACAACATGTGAAGCAGCCTCTATGGAAGACACTAGCACGCTAGACACAAAGCGCTGTCGGAAGAGTGCAGAGATGGCTCTGCGTGAGTGGTATTTACGACAGTAACGTTAAATACAAGTACTCCACAGCGACTCTAGGGGTCGCTGTTTGAGAAAAACGAAAACTGCATAGTGTGCCTTTAATGGCCCAAATCCACATAGTGGTGTTTTGGTCATGATTTCATGTTTTGGAATGTGTCTGTCTTTGAGGAGCTGTCGAGCTTCTAGGGCCCTATGATTTCCGTGATGCGGAAAACGCGGACGGAATCACGGAATTTACACATGAAAACGGAATTCTCTTTTACGCACGGAATTTGCATATATTTTGTTGACATATTAAATCAATTTTTTTTTACTTCCTTCTCATTTTTTCAGCAACAAACGTAGAAACGTCTCTACCTAAACCCAGAGCCATATAGAGAGACATCTGTCAATACAATTAATACTGTATACAGGGATGCAAACAGCGCGCTTTTCAGTATGCGCGCAAGCGTGAACCACTAGTGTTTCTTGCTGCGTATATTTACTGTCTATGGCAGGGGTCTCCGTGACCTGATTGGAGGTAACTATCTCGTCAAGGGGCCGTTCACATGTCGTGTCTTTTGCGCGCTCAAGTTCGTTATTTCAAATGTAGGCGCGCGGCAAGCGCGCTCATAATTGAAGCGACGCGCTCATTTTTTCCAGGCGCAGTGAGATGAAAACACCTCAACTTTTCAGAATGCCGCAAGCGCACCGCAGTTCATGAGACAAGAACCAACATATCAACTTCACCCTTTCCGTAACAACATTGAAAGCTCAGTCAACATAAAGGATGGGGGTACACCACAAACACTACGGGTGTTTTTCTCTTCTCCGTAAATAAATCTTGTAGCAGAGCTACAGCAAGCATTTTTCGGTGGTGGAAATCATTAGCTACTAAAACTTCTTTGTCTTTGTGGAGAGCGCAGTGCATGGTTGCATAGCAACGACAGACGCCACGGGAAAATCGGACCGAATTTTACTATTAATAATAAAAGATAAGCTAATATGCATTGTATTTGTAAATGTCAGTATCATTGTAAATGTTTATCTTTTTTGACTCATTCTTTTTATAAAAATGATTTAAAGGCTTAAATATGCGAGGTTTATCTTTTTATAAAACATTCTTTGTGAAAAATGATTTAAAAGCTAATTTAATCTTTAATTTAATACTCATCAATCCTACCTTGTAACTGTTATTTTTGGCCAGAGATTTGTTGAAGGTTTGGCTGAATTTTGAAGAATTTTGAATGTGCTTTGCTGAATATATTAACAGTTTAAATAAAATAGCTGAATTGTGAGTTTGTGTACGTACATTTTTAAAGGTCAATACTGCTTAGAAATGAAAAGAAAACAAGAAAAATCCGAAACATCCGAAAGGGCTAAAAATAATAATAAAAAAAACGGAATTTAAAAAAAAAAAAAACGGAATTTGAGAAAAAATAAAACGGATTTCATAGGGCCCTAAGCTTCTGACTAACAACTCCATTATGTCTCTCAAGTCCATAAAAATGTTAGCCTAGAAATCTAGACGCACCCTAGCGGCAGCAAAATGTATTTTGCAGCCAGGGTAGTCTAGCAACTCTCCATTGACTTTCGAGCTGCAAAAACCTAAAGTGGGTCAGGCCAATCACGTCATGTATAGAGTAGGCGGGGCGGGCTTAACATAATGACGACAGAGTTGCGATGGTTCTCTGCTACTTGAAAACAAAGAATGGCTGCTGCTGGAGAACAGTCTTTCGAATCGGCTTTGTCCGTGACTCTGGAGGACTTGGAGTTAAGTTTTTCTTTGAGAAAAGAGCAAAGAACGGCACTTAAGTCATTCTTAAAATAAAGGAAGATGTGTTTATAGTTTTGCCGGCCAGATATGGCAAAAGTTGAATCTCTATCAACTAGCTCCGCTGTTGGGAAAACGCTCTGGTTGGTTGAAGCGATGTCCTATTGCATGCAGAGGGAATTTGAAAGACAGCCGTTTATCCCGCCCCTCGGATTGAGCCGTGTCTATGGTGAGTTGCCAGACCCAACATCTTGATGTAGGTCTGGCTTGCCAGGCTATAAAAATGTCCCAAGCAGGCTCAGAATTCGGTACAAGGTTACCAATCATTAAAGGTAACAAGCGTAGCAATGCCCATTTCCACCTATGGTTTTCTTTGAAAAGCTGGACTGGGAAATTACTTGGGGTCTGTTTACTCATTTTAAGGAAAGGACTTATTTTTCAATACAGTTGTTGAGAGTAAAATGTGTTGTGTTCTCTCAAGCAAATTGATAACTAAAATGGAACAATTCCCTCCAATGTGTCATGTTGGACATCTGGTGGGAACCAAGTCATTGGGTGAAAGAAAGAAAGGTGCTTACTGAGGACACATTTTCTTTTTTTTTACATCAAGTCTGCTCTGACGCTCATGGTGGTTTTCAGTTAATCTGTAATGGAGTTGTGCTGTTCAACAGTTCAAAGCTGAAAACATGTGTCTGTATTTCATCTGTGCTGACTTTGCAAATTCTATACAGCTTCTCAACTTAAAAGGTTTATTGAAAACCAGCAAGACTGTGAGCCCCAAGATTGCCAGCACATACACAATACTCAATTCCTCTAAGATGTGCATTCAAGGCTTCAACAAACACAACTTGCTGCTCCAGGTCTTTCATATCTTTTAACAGTGAATCAAAAGAGAAAAGTGATGAAGCACCCAATAAACAGATGTGATCTTGTGAATATTTTTGAAGTGCACAGGGGATTGCAAACCTCAAATTCATCAATGTAGACACCCACTGCAATGCAATCACTTTGAACACTTAAAAGTTGGTTTTACTTTTAATACTGCCTACTACGAGTAGATGTGTTCATTTCTGGTAACTCCTCCTTAACAAAAAAACAGCTCTTTCCAAGACATATGCTCTGTTGAGTAACACTTTAACAACTCTCAACACTGAGACATACACAGTGGTATTTTGGTGTAGCCTATCAAAATGCTACTCCACGGGATCAATTCAAAATGCTCTTTAAAATAAGCATTCCTTCTATAATCTGTTGAGTGTACCCTTTGTAGTGGCTGTAAAAACAGGATTTGTTTTAATCACTTCAGCTGATATCCGTTCAGCAAGCTCCTCTGCCATTGACTGACCAGTGTGGCTTTCATATTTTCTTAAAATATAACTGATTTATTGCTTTGCTGTATACCTAGACAGCGAAAAGGTATCACTTATCCAACTTAATATCTCATGAGTTGCGCTTGAAACATGCAAAATTCTCTGCATATAAAGGATCAATGATGCAAGTTTACGCTCTAGCCCTGTATAGTCTACAGGCTCTGAATACGAGTTTGTCACAGGTCCAGAGAGAATTACAGGAACAGTGCTATCTGTAACATTTGACTAGCCAGGTTTCCATTACAGATTTGCACAAAACTTTTGCGAAATTTTCTAGATGTTGATAAAAAAACTATTGCGAAATATCGCCGTTTCCATTAACCGATGTTATACGCCTAAAAGGTGATTTATTATATATTTTCAAATGAGATGGCTAGGAAAGCCCCTTTTACTTGGGAGTGCCACATATGAGGGGTTTCTCCCTCTTATCTGCTTCAAGGTCTTGATAAATTGTGGCATTTCTTTGTTGTTTAGAATTCATTATTCCTGTAATTCATTAAAGTCAAGTGAACAGTCTGTAATAAAATAAGAGCAACTACACAAATTACAAGCATAGATGAATACAATATAATAAAGTTACAAATAATGTAAGTTCTAACAGTATTAAGGTACAGAAATGTAATAATGACATGTAAAATAGCACTTTTGACTCAGTGTATTAATTAAATGTGACCCTGGACCACAAAACCAGTCATATGGGTACATTTTTTGAAATTGAGCTTTATACATCATCTGAAATTTGAATAAATAAGCTTTCCATTGATGTATGGTTTGTTAGGATAGGACACTATTTGGCCGAGATTCAACTATTGAAGATCTGGAATCTGAGGATGCGCAAAAATCTAAACATTGAGAAAATCACCTTTAAAGTTGTCCATTTATGTTCACGATTGTGTTGCATTCACTCACAAAAATAAATGTTTTTCGGTAGGAAATTTACAAAATATCTTCATGGAACATGATCTTTACTTAATATCCTAATGATTTTTGGCATAAAAGAAAATTTGATCATTTTGACCCATACAATGTATTATTGGCTATTGCCACAAATTTACCTGTGCGACTTGTGACTGGTTTTGTGATCCAGGGTCACAAATATAGATTAATATTTATTAAAGCTGTGTTTTGTTGTTTGATTAACATTAATGATAAAGAAAGCAACAGGTATTTATAGGCTGCTGTCACTTTAAAATCGAATGCATGAATCCAGTATAATATGCATCCGTTTTCTTTCTCAACTGTTTACATTCACTTAAGGCATAACCAACTTTGTTTACTAGAATACTTGTCGACACAGGTGTTTTGAGATACTTTTGTGTTTATGTGTCCATTCAAGGAGACGCAGAAGAGAAGTCGATTCGATGATAACAGTGCGTGAGAATTAAGTTGAGTTGTTTCACCTCTTCTTGGGCTTGAATGGATTAAAAATCGCTCTTAGAAATACATGCTAAACTTTTCAATTAATCCGCAAATCAAATCTGTGCCGAACTGTGGGGCCTGATCAACTATGATCCGTTAACTTACACCGCTAGTTAAATGCATTGAATACATTATTATAAATAATTGATTTTATTATCGGTGATATAATCGCTGGATACGTTTATTAAAACAGCACCGCAAAGATCTCTCATTTCCTGATCATGATCAAACACTGATCATGAACTCGATTTCTGCACCGTACAGCATGACAAAATTAAAAAGGACGAACATTAATGAACGAAATTAACACATATACATTTCATTGTATTGATTGACACTCTAACCGTATGTTTTTATACATACCCTTCAAATTTTAGCAGGTGATTGAACTATGAAGATTGCTAACTAGCAATTTGAAAATATAACCACGTGTTTTAGAATGAGTTTAGTCTTTTTGGAACATAACATTACAATCTAGGTGTGCAATTGGTTTAGCTTATTTTCAATAATAATACTAAAAGAAAACTTACTGTACCTCAACCAGATGAAATCCAGTCCCTTCGCCATCGCGGTTGAAGAACCGACAACAGACTGCGTACAGTATGCCCAATGACAGGAACAGTTAACAGTTGAAACAAGAAATTTTCGCGTTTCAGGTTTTCGCAACTTAATTGTTTACATTCATTGGACATAAAAAAAATAGTTTTTAGAAGACTCAACACTGTGTACAAAAATGTGTCCACTTGACTTTGAATTATAAACTGAGCTAACAATTTTCAAATTGGATTTTTTTTTACAGTGTATAAAACAGTGAAGGTAATGCACAACTGTTATTAGGTTACACTGTAATGAATGTGCAATAGCAGCCATCCTTTTTCCAGCATGAGAACTCTTTGTTCTGTTGGCAGCCTATGTGGAAATTGGTGGTAATGAGAAGCATGGCGAGTTTGGCTAATCACGCTTTATTTGCCAAAGAGAATGAACATAAAACATGCAAACATCAACATGAGCGAAAGTAGAAGTTCTTTTCTCTTGAGAGTTCTGTATTGGCTGCTATTATTGGGAATTTGTTCAGCTAGCTACACTACTGAAGCATGATATATTGGTATTATATCTAGCATTCCTGTACCTCAAACAGTAGAGCATGTGGCTTGCAACGGCAAGGTCATGGGTTCGATTCACAGGGAATTCATGTACTGATATACCTTGCTTAAATGCAAATTAAGTCACTTTGGATAAAAGCATCTGCCAATGCAGAAATGTACATTTTGATTATCGTCCGGAATTAGAGTTATTAATGTAGGCTACTACTGAACAGTATTGTATGTGTATTTGTGCATTCTCATTTCCCTTATTTTTACATTGATTATCTCCATCATCTAATGGTGCTCATTCGATCAATTAAATTTAATTGGTAACATTTCACAATATGGTTCTCGTTGTTAACATTAGTTAACTATATTGGTTAACATGAACTAACAATGAACAATACTTGAACAAGTGCTAATACATTTATGAAATCATTGAACAGCTGTATTTTTATAATTGGATTGGCGTTTATTCCCTTTAGCGTGCAGTGTGAAGTGTTTCACTCAGTTCCCTGATCATTCCCATTCAGTTTCAGCGATTGCGCACGTTATCGTCTCTGAAGCTGCTCAGGCCGCCATTTTCCCCTTCTTCTCGGAAAGAGAGGTGAACTATGTTTGATTTTTGGCTAATTATAACATGACGTTCTGAATGTTTTTTGCTTAGTTCATTATACTTGTTTTACAGAATAAAGTTTATTTCTTGGCTTAAAGAAATTACATGTTACTCAGAGACTGACATGTTTGGCTTGTCAAAAAAGTTACATTCAGATGTCGCAAATTCACTGACGTTTAAAATTCAAGCTCGTTTTTTATTTTATTTTTTAAAATGTGTTTTTGATGCACAAAGTTGTTTTTATCGTTGTTTTATGGAAAATAACTTTTAAAATCCTCCTTTTGTGTTCCACTGAAAAAGTAACAGCATAAAGGATTGAAACAACATGAGGATATATAGTACATTTTTTATTGTGAATGAACTATTTCCTCAAATATTCATAACAGTGGTTTCATTTCCAGTCCAGAACTGTATTATTTGTTAAATCAGTACATTACATTACTGGAAGTTGACTGAAGCACCATTTATGGCACTATGGTCCCTTGCCCAAGAAAAAAAAAACAATTACCATAAGAGTGCAAAGAGAGATGAAAGAAAATTCTACATGTGTGTGTCTGACTTTCTGTGGGCGGATAAATTGGATAATCCCATGATCCATGTGACCTCCTTTTTATTTTTCATGTGAAGCAGGATTGGCTCAGCTCAAGCTTTGCAAGTCCAGCCATAGTGTTAGTTTAGATATTATATAAGCACCTCAGAGCTGGAGCGAAAGTGAAGGGAGGAAGAGAGGGCAGGGCTCTGTAGTCTCTCCGATACACTCTTTCAGTGAGACCCGTGAGAACTCTTTTCACTCAAAGGGCCAAAGAGCTGATGTCTTCTCCTCAGGGTAAGTCAAATGTTAGGCCCTTCCCTCTACCAGGACACACGTGATATGGATGTGACATCGGCTACACTACAGTGAACACTGTACCCAGGGCTTTACATTTTTGTTTAGGGGCATTCATGACCATTTTTAAAGGCAGAGACAGAGTTAATTTGTTTTTTAAGACTGCAATATTATGCAATATTAATGCAATAACATTGAAGAATTGTAGGATATACAGGGTATACACAAGCAATGTGAAAAATGGATGGATGGATGAATGGATGGATGGATGGATGGATGGATAGTGATTCAGCCAGGACTTGAATGTAATCATTAAATGTTACCAAGTAAAAACGCCACACTGTTGCACATTTTACACACTTGCAGCTTCAGAACAGTTTGCAATCAGTGGATACCACACTTTTATGATTGGTTATGATCTACTGTTGATAAATTATGATAATGTTGTGTGGTGTTCACATTTTAATATGTTGTAGATGGTTGTCTTTTGAATCAAGTCCATCTTTTTGAATGAGCAGCTGGAAGTAAAGCAAAAAAAATTCAAAATAAGAGTCCTGGTGAATTTAAGTCAAGTATTATGCACTTTTTTTATTTTTCTGGTTATTATTGGTATTTTAGTTACACAATAAATGATGTTTGGCATTTAATTCTACATAAACTCGATTACATTTTATTTTAAGGTGACAATTATTCTTACTCAGATAAATACTGAGTAGGGCTGGGCGATTTAAATCATGATATTGTTATGCGCATCTCGTCAGTAAAGCCGGTTCCTTGATTAGTAGTAAATCGCCATCACCTGCTTTCAGATGGATCGGCATTTACTACAAAGAGCCGTAGTTAACTGACAAGCTGAGCCATATCGCATTAAAATCGCGGACGTATCGCCATCGATTTTTAATGTGATTTGGCTCAGCTTGTCAGTTAACTACGGCTCTTTGTAGTAAATGCCGCTCCATCTGAAAGCAGGTGATGGCGATTTACTACTAATCAAGGAACCGGCTTTACTGACGAGATGCGCATAACAATCTCACGATTTAAATCGCCCAGCCCTAATACTGAGTAAAATTAATTACCTACATGTGCTTACTGTAGAGTTACGGTTAGGGATAGGTTTTGGTTCAGGGTTAGTTGTAATTATGCATAATTTACTGTTATTACTATTGTATGTTGTAACGTGAAACTACGTCACCTTAAAATAAAGCTCTTGTAGCTTCTCTCTGGGCTGCCCCATCACAGTAAAGAAAGACTAAGAACATTGCATAACACATTCAATATAATCACAATAATTACTTTTTTAAAAATATATTTGTTGTATTAGCAATATACATTATCTTCTGATCTCTATGTATTGATATAAAACAGCAATTTAAATTTCATTTTGGTTAACCTAATTTATTTGATTTTTTTTTCAGTTTTGTGATAAATTCTTATTTAGTGTCACGAACATGTGAGGTTCATTGTGGAATGCAAGTACAACATTTTTGACGATTTTTTGAAATGTTCCGTGGGCCACCAAGAAATACACAATCTGTAAAACTGTTATAATCCCTGAAAGTTGGGATTAAATTATGTATTTTAGTGAATCGACACTGAATTCAGGTTTCAGGATTTTACCCTCTCAGTTCAATACGTTTATAATAACTCAATTATAAGCACTCTCAAGCGCAATTCCGGCTGGTTCAGTTCCAGCTCATCAGTCACCATTCGGGTGATTTGGATGTGAAAGAAAACACTCTAAGTCAAAAACCTGCGGTTTTAAAAGAACATGCAGTCCTCACTTAAGTCAGTTTTCAAGTTCTCTCTTAGGGGATTTCAAGTGCCACAAGTGCCAAGTTCGTTTCAGCCGTCACTTTTCAGTTTCAGTTCTTCCACTTTTCAGCTCAGAACAGTCACCAATCCAGTTTTAAAAGAATGTGCTCTTCGCTGCAGTCAGTTTCAAAGTTCTCTCTGCTCTCCGCTTGGATTATTTTTCTTCTATTTTTTTTACACACATTCCTGTCACGAACAAGGAGAGGTGAAGATTTGCTCTGATTCAAACTCCTATATTGATTGTGAAACACTCATTGTGCATTGCGTACTACAGTACAAAACCGTAATGCATAAATACAGTAGATTAGTGTTGAAAATGGGCTTTAAATTAAAAGCAGTTCCTTACTGTGCAGAATATTGCCCAGAATGCATTGTTTTCTACAGCACATTACTCTTTTAGGGTGTGTTCACACTTGGCATGTTCGGTTAGATTAAAACGGACCCTGGTCGATTGCTCTGTTAGTGCGGTTCATTTGAATAAGTGTGAACACTGCCATCCGAACCCTGGTGCGCACCAAAGAAGCGGACCAAGACCCCTGAAAAGATGGGTCTCGGTCTGTTTCCAAACGACTCAGGAGCAGTTCGAATGAAATATGAACGCAACATGGACCAAAGACATGTAAACGAACCAAAAACAGGAAGATGAAACCCTAAAAAGGACGCCATAGTTGCGATGTTGCCCATCACAGTTCGGTACAGGCGCCAGAACCGCGTCTTCTCGCAGCAGATCTTCGTTTGTGTGTGACGGAGCGATTCCTGCCACTGTTTTGACTCCTTCAGACATTTTATAAGCCGTTCACGAGTTTTGTTTTGGATGTTCGGTAAGTTCTGTCTCAAAATAGGCAATACGTAATAAAAGCCGACCAATCAGGTTGTGAACGTATCCCTATGCCTTTAGGTTCGGCATCTGTAGATTCGGTGTTAAAAATGCTAATCTGAACACTAAGTTGACCAGGACTAAATGTTTTTTTGTTTTGTTTTTTGGTCCGGACCGAACTTGGAATTCGGCTGTTTTTTACAGTGTGGGCCACAAGGGTCACATCTTCTTTACAGTGCGAGTTTTAGGAAAAAAGACTTTTCAAACCTTGCAGATATGAGGCTAGAGTCAAACCATGAAAATGTTGACACATTGCCTTAAAAACGCAACTTTCATGGTGTAAAACTTTTAATTCTAATCGTACTAGATAAATTCATGTGTTTTGACCGGGGTGTCTGCCCAATAATATTCCACTTTTGCACACATTTCCACTTGCAAATGCGAAGTGCTCGCACTGCATCTTTGCACTTTACAGCCAATGGAGCTGTGATTAATGGGACGTATCAGGAATTTTGTGCAGCAACATGACTGTTATGAAACTTGCCTTTCCTGTTGGATGAGCATTCTTGGCGATAACAGCTCCTCCGTTTCTCGTTTGTATTGTTAGCATATTTTATTCATCACTTACCCGCAATTTTCAAGGACTTGCTTTCGAGAATGAAGATAAAGGGGTCCTGCAGAAGGACGCTCAAATTGTAATTGATGTTTTGGAATTGAAGTTCTGGGTGTAATAGTTGTTAAATGTTCTATTGATTTAGCAAAATTGGTTGGTTAAGAGATTGCTTGGATCAGACACTTTGCCTCAGGCAAAAGGCTAATGTGACTATAATTTATTTAACGCATGCCTCCTACTTGTGTCTAATACTTCAGAGCATTGTGTTTGAGAGGAGAAGCGAATCTGTGAATGCAGCAACTGTATGCCACATGTCGGATCCAATTTCCCAAATAATCATTTGGTAGTTTTGGTACACGTTTACCCTGGGATGGTGTCCACACTGAGGAGTGTGTGTGCGTGGCTGTATCGCTGCTAGTGTGTACTTGGTTCTGGGAGAAGAGTATCTTTTGGATCTCTTGCTGCAAGAAACATCTCCCAAAAATAAATAGTGAAGGAGAAGGGAGCGCCTTGTTTACGAACTGGGGATCACACGTAATACAACCCCGTTACTCTAGCATTTGGGTGAATAGTTTGCATTTGTCTTTAACCTCAGTCAGATATTCATGACAAGAATCATATCCTCTTAATGGACACAAACAAAAGATACGATTATTCTCAAATATAGTTATAGACATGAATCATGATCCTTGAATCAGTACATAATCATATAGTATAGAGTTGCACATTATACTCTAACACTTGAATTATAAAGAATCAAATAGACTTGAATAGTAATAGTTCATAACTTTTTGTTTGGTGACATTTTATTTATTTATTTAATGACCATGCTATAAACTATATAGTACAACCTTCATTGTATAAGTACCATCATATCTTTCAACTTTAAGGTATACTATAGATTATTAAATACTTAGTCTTATTTGATCAACAGCAATTTGGAATAGAAACATGACTACATCTTGAAAAAGTTGATTTAATAGATCCCAAATGTGCAATTTAAATGTTTGTATGCAACTGTTTTTATTTTAATGTCGATTGTTATATCTAAAAATAAATTTGGACCGTTGTTCATTTTAACCTTTATTATTATAGTAATGTAGTTAGTTAAGAGATTAGTTGAAAAAATGTTTTCCTTAAGAAAAACTATCCAAACAAATCTGTATCGAAACAAATACATTTAAAATTGGAATCAAAACGAATAAAGGGCTTGTGAATCAGAATCGAACCGATTTGTGAAATCTGTGTCAATACTCTGATAAAGTTATTAGATCACAATATATTGATATAAAATCCCATGATCAAGTCTATTGAATTCTATATTAAAATGGGAAGTTGCAATATTTACTAAGGGGGCAACAGTTATTAGCATTCTTGATATAAAATGAAAGAAAACAAAAATCAAGGTAAATATGAATTGATTGCAGAACATTTTATTCTATATCATTCCTAATCAAGCTGTATTTTTTTTCAAAAAGTGTGAAAACATTATTTCATTTACATTTTTTTTTTTTACAGATACATAAAATGTTAGCTATAAAATTAGCATTTTCTCTGAAAACGTTTCAATCTTCGTCATTTCCACCACAGAAAACTACAAAATCAATACATAATTTACACTGCTACAAATTAACTGAACTAGTGAGTGAGAGTGTGAAAGTGTTTTAAGGGAGTTTATTTTCTAAAATTCTACACGTAGTGGCCTACGTTCAGCCCTCAGAGAGCCTTACTATTAGAACGCAATGAAGCATTTCAGTCTGGAAAATGATTCAGAGCTTTACGGAGGCACAAGTGACTTTGCATTTATTTCACCATCAGTGGTGCCAAAACACTTCAGTAGTTCACATTAAAAGTGTTCAGGTAGCTCAGTACTAGGTTATGATCCTATCTTTTTTCTGCTCGGCCTGCAAACAAGTAGGCGGCGACTAATTGCTGAGGTCAGTGAACTATTCTCATGATGTGGAGCTGTGTGTGTTTGTGCCGAGAAGGTCTCAGACTCTCAAAGGGCTGTTGTGCAAGCAGAGAGTAGAAGGAAACATATCAAGAAGAAGAGAGACAGTCACACACCACCTGCTGGATGGAGCTCAAATCGACATCCCAGAAAAACCAACAAACCCTGCAGGCACACGCTGGATTTGGCAGCGTTTGACTGTAACTCTCAGTATTAGAGGCTCGATTATGCCACAGCGCAATATTACCGCCTGCAATCCAGCAAAAATATACTACACAATGTAGAAAATGACAGACAAACGCATGCCGTTTATAAATGAAGTACTACCCTAATCACATTGGATGAGCTGTTCCTTATACAGAATGTATTCTGCTGTTGAAAAATAATAATATTATTAATATAAATACATAGGGGTGGATTAACCCAAATCTGAATTTTATTTATCTTAAAAAAATTATAAATTCAATCTTGATTAAATAATCTTACACCATGTTTTGGTTACTATAATACAGGGAATTAAATAATTTGCAAATGAAAAGTAATTCATCTAATCTAATTTGATTCTTTTCTCTTTTTATTTGGAACTTGATTGAAAAACAGAAATCAGATCAAAGTCTTGCATCAGTGCCAAAACGTCCACCGTAAGCGCTGCAGTCCTTAATAATAATTCATTCGTTGGTCCTTGTTTATTACAATTAGCTCTTGTTTATTATTTTACGTTACTGCTGACATAGCTTTGTTTAAAATATGAGCAAATAATATTAGTAGTGTGCATAAAGTGGTAGTTACAGTATGGTGGTGGCGTTTTCATAATAGAACTTTTGTTTTTAGTACATGTTTTTCTGGTTAATTACAAAAAAAAAAAAAAAAAAAAAAAAAAAACTCATGAAAAACATGGGCTCACTTTTTTTGAGATGTGAACAGATATGTACAGGCTGCACATTTGGTTATTTTTGCATTTTTTAGGTAGAAGCATGCTTTTACATGCAAAATGAGTGTGTGATTGGTTGCCGGTTCTGAGCTAATCTCTGCATTTATTCATGAGAATGAACTCTTTTAACCCATTCTAACTCTTTTAACGCTGCATTATGCATGAGATCGCATTACAGCGGGTAATTCAAACAAAATGCAGAGCGCGAATGAGCGGTTTCTGCGTGGAACGAGTTTATGGCGTGGAAAGTTTGGATGAGTTTAACAACGCTTGAAACGCGGATCATATAGATCATTTACGGACCGGAGCATGCGCGTTTCAAGTTTTTATGGGCATATTTAATATACTCTAGTGCTTTAAACATGAACCGCAAATGCGGTTGCACAAATTTAATCACATCTTATTCAAATGAAATATATATGTGCCATGTAGGGAGAGGGGTGTTTGTTTGGGTTGATTTCAAATAATGATTTTGAAAAATCGCATACTGCACATTTACTCTTTTTGTTTGTATCTGTATTTGTATTTACTGCTGTAGAATGCCTGAGCCTCACAACAAGCGTTTCAATGTTCAAACCATCACTGACATCTTGATCATATGACAAATAAACTTGCCACTTGAAACTAGATCTTTCTGATTATGCTGTTTTAGCCACTTGACAAAATAGTGTTGTCTCTGAGGTACAAATACGTTACTCGTGGTAAATCAAGAAAACAAGACATTCACAGACTAACCGTGCTGATCTATTTAACATAGCTTTTTTAACATATTTAACACACATTAACTATTATTGTCAATAAAAGTCCAAACAGTTGCTCACCTGTCTAATAAAACAATGTATTAAAGCGACTTTCCATGGTTTCTACAGAAGTAAAACCGGCGTAGCACGGATATGACATTGACAGGCGATGCAATGACACGGGCGTTACACTGGTTAAAATAGCTGATTTCTCTGGATGTAAACACTGTTGGAATCATTTGGGATAATATGAGTACACAAGTCAACAAAATATGTAACATTGATCTAGTGATATTTTAATTTAAAAACCTTGTGCCTTTAAGATTTATTGTATGACTTTTTTAGGGTGTAATATTTGTCTTACTATTGCTGCCAATTTGGAAACATATAATAAATTCTTGTGAAATGCACATCATAGCCATACACAAGTTTGCTGGGAAATAAGTGCTGCGCCTGGACCTCTTGTAACTCTAATTGAAGACTGCTGGTTTATGGAAATAGATGCTTCCAAAAGATCCAAAATCTTTGAATCTCATCAAAAATCATTTGGCACAGTCGCCTGATTGATAAGCATTTGTAACTCGAAGGGAGAAAAACGTCTAAAGGAAATGATTACTCATTCTACTTGTCAGTTGAACTGAATTGCAGTGTAGCGTGAGTGATTTTGGCTGCCATGAAAGAGTTGCCTCACTGGTTTATGAGCGGTATCATCTTTCTAATGACCCCTCTAGTCTAACCGCAGACCTAACTTAAGGTCAGACTTGTTGGGCTTGAGAATACAAGCGTTCTTGTGAGCTAAACATGGGGCCTGGTATTGCATTATTCTGAAACCTGAAACCCTTATAGCAATTGGTGTCGTTTTTAAATGGGTGTGAAGTTATTACTATACAACAATGTATTTCTCTGCTCTGAATAGCCTGTCAATCAGCTGACATACAGCTTAATGTGTTCATGCAGATGGGAGCTAAATATGGCCGCTTGCCATATTAGGTTGGCTAACCTGCAAGACAGTTCTGGTCACTTGAGAAGGTGTCAGGGATTTGGAATATACCAAAAAGCAGATCATCAAAGCGGCAAACCAGCACAAATTAAGCTCTATCGGGAGAGTGAAATTGCTCTAACAGTTGTTGATGATCAGTGGCACTATTCCACCAGTGATTATTAGCTGTCCTGAGCATCTCCTGACAGATAATTAATGGTGTTAACCCTCAGATGGCGTCATGTTGAACGCTGGGATAGAACAGATCTGAAAACACAAGGCATCATACACTTGCCGACTTTTGAGGAAAACACTGGGCCAGGGTTTTTCCTACATTGAAAATTTTTTGGCGGCCGCCAAAATGATTTTTTGTCCCGCCAAAGCCTTATTTGATCTGTAATTGGGTTTTGTGAGTGAAGCAGGCTTCTGACGGAGAGAACGATCACAGCGCCCCACCCCCGCGCGCGCACTCTCCGTCTTCAGTTCTGTCTTTGCTCTCTCCCTCGCATCAAAATCAACTGATCCTAAAGGTCGGAAGACCGAATCCATGTTTCACGTGGTGCACTCGGAGAATATTTTTGCTGAATTAGCGCTGTGTGTGAATTGCAGTCAAAAAAAAGTTGCCTTATCTTCTCTTACAACTTATGTGACAGGCATTCCGCACATGCAGCTGACATAGATTTATTTATTTATTTTTGCGTTTATTTAAAGTTATCCAGTTTGAAGTGGTTTAGGGGTGTGCGATATGATTTTTGATCGTGGACGATTAAAATGTCTACACTGCTTTTGAAAAATATCGTAGAATCGAGCATTATATGGGGCATTCTACCAGAAACGTACATTTTCTATCCCCCCCCCCCCCCAAAAAAAAAAAAAAAAAAGTAGTATTAACCTTCAACTTTAACACTGACTTTAACAAAGGAGATAGTGAATAATTGTAAATTATCTGTTATGGCGCCTCTGTCCCAACATACTGAACAACGCGACGTATATTCACATAAAATGTTAACAACGGAACGGGACACTGCAGTTCATAATTTGCATGTGCTTTAATGCCTTGTCGGTTAAACATTTAATTCACGTACTGATGCGCTGTTCTAACGTGTGCGTTCCTCAGCGCGTACATGTGAAGCTCACATGCACTAAAGCCTGTCTACCAGCGCCTGGATACTGGACTAAGTTATCTTTCGAGTCTTATTGTGCTTATACTACACACAAGGTTTACATAAAGTCGGTTATGTCTAAAGTGAAAGCAAACTTGAGAAAATTGAGAGAAAATTTGCTTGTCAAATGCGTGTATATTAGACGCGTCACGCGCAACTCTTAAAGAGACAGTAGTTATAGTAAACACGCTGCCGCTTGTCCTTAAAGGGATAGTTCACCCAAAAATAAAAAATATCTCATCATTTACGCACTCTAATGTTGTTCCAATCCTCTATTAATTTATTTTCTAATATTAATATTTTGAAAAATGTGGCTATCCAAACAGTAGCTAGTCCCCATTGACTTCGATACCATCCTACAGGAGAATATACTATGGAAGTCACTGGGGTACATCAACTGTTTGGTCACCCACAATCTTCCAAATAACTTTTGTTTTCAACAGAAGAAAGAAACTTATTCGAGTTTAAAACAACTTGAGAGAGTAAATTATGATAATTTGAATTTTTAGGAGAACTATCCCTTTAATGTTAATAAGACAACAAAATGCAAAGGGAAAATCACTCAATGCTCTTGACTGATAACTTTAATAGTAGCTTTAATAAGTATCAATGTTTAATTTATACAGTGAAGTCTATGTTTTGTTTTATTTTCATATTTGTTCATTTAATTACTTTCTTCAATGCTACTGTTAAATACACCTATAGCTGAAAACAAAGCACTGTTTATTTAATTTGTATATTAAGTTGTGTATGTGTAATGTGTATCTTTCATCTTAATATTTAATAACAAAGAAAATAATGACAAATATTTTTATCTTTGCCCCTGTCTGCCTTTTTTTATTTTTATATTTTGTTACCTAAGGCTTTGTTTTTAAAATATGGACATTAGTTTGGCTGTAATGCTAAGTCACAAAATAGTAAAACCAACATAAAAAGAATCGTGATAAAATCGTGAATCGTGATTTTCCTGAAAAAAATCTTTATATTATATTTTTGCCATATCGCCCATCATCTTTCAGAACAATGAAAGCCAGTCGTGGAAAAATCACAGCTTTTTTTGCAAAGAGGGCAAGAAAGGATGACAGTGAGAGTGACAGGTAATATCTGTGTCTGATAATTGCATAGTCTATATAATTTGGAAGAGGTTTAAAATTGAATAATTATCAGCCACAGTCTGGAAGAAAATGATGGCCCCCCAAAAAAATAAAATAAAAAGAATGAACAACCAAATATTAACAACGAGGAACAAAAGAAACAAACATCAAGGTATAGATATAAAATAAGTTGTAATCGCTTTCTTTTACTATCTAGCCTGACAGTGATAGTTTTTTCATGAATAAATAGGATAAGAAAAAAAAAAAAAAAAGACAAACTGTTTCTTTGTATTTATTTTAAATTTAACATGTATTGTCAATATTGGGCTTGCGGATCATGTGGGTACTAGGGTACTCTTTGCTGTGTGTGGATGACCATGTCAGTGAGCCACCACCGAAGACCAATTTTGACCCAGGAAAAACCCTGTGGGCATCACACACTTAACAGGGGCCCTATGAAATCAGTTTTATTTTAATTTTACTGGTTTCTGTTTTAATGTTTAAATTAAATTTCAGTAATCAATAATCATGAAATCATGACATTTCTATAATTTAGCAACAATTATTCATACCCTTTTATTAAATACCTTTTTGCAATCTCCTTTTGCCAAGATAACAGCTCTGAGTCTTCTCCTATAATGCCTGATGAGTTTGGAGAACACCTGACAAGAGATCAGAGAGCATTCCTCCATACAGAATCTCTCCAGATCCTTCAGGTTCCCAGATCCATGTTGGTGCTTCTCCTCTTCAGTTCACTGCACTCATCAGGTCAGGGAACTGGGACGGTCATGACAGAAGCTTCATTTTGTGCTCCCTAACACATTTTTGTGTTGATTTTGATGTTTGTTTTGGATCGTTGTCCTGATGGAAGATCCAACCACGGCCCATTATAAGATTTCTAGCAGAAGGCCGTCAGGTTTTG
Source organism: Vimba vimba (assembly GCA_022828995.1). NCBI lineage: Eukaryota > Metazoa > Chordata > Actinopteri > Cypriniformes > Leuciscidae > Vimba > Vimba vimba. The sequence continues at coordinate 32,597,996 of CM040829.1, read as the reverse complement.
TTTTTTTATCTCTTGATATTTGATAGAATCCACGATGCCATGTGTCTGAATAAGAAGTCCAGGACCTCCAGCAGAAAAATATGCCCACAACATTAAAGATCCAATGGCATATTAAATTGTACACATGGGATACTTTTTATCCTTGTGTGCACCAAACCCATCTAGCGTGTTTGCTGCCAAAAAGCTCTTTTTTTTAGTTTCATCTGACCCCAGAACCCTGTGCCGTTTGAAGTTCCAGTCGTGTCTGACCACTGAATATGCTGGAGTTTGTTTTTGGAGGAGCGAGGAGCATTTTTCTTGAAAACCTCCCAAACAACAATTTTTTTTTAATAGGCTTTCTGACCCCAAGACTCAACTAATCTCTGCAATTCTCCATCTGTGATTATTGAAGAGTCTTTGGCCACTCAAACTTTCCTCCTCACCGTTCATTAAGACAATATAGACACACATCCTCTTCCTGGCAGGTTCGTAACATCTTTAGTTGATTATAACTTCTTAATTATTGCCCTGATGGTCAAAATGGGGATTTCTCTTACAGCCACTTCTCTTACAGCCACTTTCTATTTTGTGAAGCTCAACAATCTTTTGCTGCACATCAGAACTATATTCTTTGGTTTTACTCGTGATGGATGATTAAAGAAATTTGGCCTTTGTGTTTCCTCATATTTAAACTCCTGTGAAACAAGAAGTCATAGCTGGACAATTTCATGTTCCCAGTCACCCTGGTGTGCTAAAAAAGGTAAATATTAATGGGAATATACTTCAGAGATATTTTATTCATAAAAAATTCTGGGGGTATGAATAATTGTGGCCAACGTGTTTTGGAGAAAAACATTTATTTTATAATGTGATTCTCTCAATTATTTTACTTCAGTGAAAGGTTAGAGTTTTGCCCATTTTTTGAATGAAATATCAAAAGGATAAACGATGCAGATTTATTTTTTTACAGCCATTTTTGATCATATTTACCAGGGGTATGATTAATTCTGAGCACGACTGTATATATATAATGTATTTATTTATTTTTTAATTGCCTTTTTTCATAGCTTGGAACTCAAAAACAACATCCATTCATTGAGAGAATAGATTATCAATATAGATATAGGAAACAAACAAAAAAAAAACAGCTCAGAGAATGCAAACTTCCGCTACAACATATTAGCTCACATCATGGAACAAACATGCGTACAAACGTGCATCGTTGCTAGGAGATGCATGACAAATGAAAACAACAAATATTTTCTAAAATCGGCTCAAAATATCAAAAATATCTGATGTCCTGGAATCAAAGTTTGAAGCTATTTCTTTTTTTCCTCCTGTGAAATCTTTCAGCTCAAGTCTACAGACATGCTCTGACTTTCGGCATCGACTTACAGTCGACTTATCCAGACTGTAAATCGGGGTAGAAATTTGGCTAAAAGTTGTCTAGGTATTCCAGACTTAAAATGGCATGAGCTGGTCAAGTCAGGGTACACAGGGCTCTGGGTGAACAGCCCCTTATGCTGTCAGGAAACAAAAGTTAGGAAACAAATCCACAAATAGTTGCTGAATTTGCCAAAGCCATATAATCTTTTCAAGATATGTTTTGTTTGATGGAGTTACTAATATTCCTTATATCTTTGTTTCTAGATTTGGAAAGATTTGTCCAAAATCATTATTTTATTTTATTTATTTATTTATTTTTTTTGTACCACATTTGACAAAGACTGCTACACCTTTATCAGGGTCATGTTCCTTCCAGTTCAAGTATATGCCCTTCTTAGCTAGGATACAACATGCCCAGGGCTTCAGACTAACATTTGAGAGCAGTAGCACAGGTGCAACTAGGTTTCTACAGATGGTGGCTCCAGCACCTTTTAAAAAAAAAAAAAACATTTGTTATCTTAAAAGTAATTGAATTTAATAAGTGCAGTTACTAATAATATTACATGTTTATGTCTTGGAAATGCACATTTAACACAAAGCACTGAGCTTGAGATGCAGATAAAATTAACTTTTATTAACAACAGAAATGTGCAAAAACCTAATTAGTCTAACCAATGTTTTTCTATAGTATCATACTGAACTTGCTTTGTGTAATTCAGTTGCAATTTAAAGAAAAGTTTGTTTTCCATGAGACTTTTTGACTTTTTCTACTTCATACTTTAGTACAAAAAAGTGGCAAATTTGACAGTAAAATATTTCTTGATGATTTGATGTTTTATAATAATGACTTTCCTAATGTCTAAATAAAAATCCAAAAGCAAAATTTGTGCAAAAATTGTATGTATTCTGGCTAATAAGCCAGTAATTGTTCCTCCTAGTGGTAATGTGTTTGCCGCAAAGTGTTAGTTTTCCTAAATCTTGAAACCTTTAATTATGGGGACAGTCTTTGAAGGATAAACAAATATTGTTTTTGGTCATCACATTAAAATAACATTTAAATTGGATAATATTTAGAAATTGGATAATATAAGAATTTGAAGTCTCTAAAGGTTGTACGAACCTTGAAAATAATATTTCTGCCACAATACCATGGTTACAGTTAATGTTACTACATTAAATCCATTGTGAATGTCAGTTATTTGTGGACTGAAAAGCATTTTATAACTTGTTTGTTTCGCTCATCATGACACGTTTCTCCCGATTTCCACGTCGGTGGGATTTATTTATTTGATTATCTATCTATGGTTTATAACAGAGAATTCTGCACTGAGTTTGAATACTTCTCACTAGATCTCGCTTCAATGTTATTAATACTGTGATGAATTCAAACACTTTCTCACTTGATCTCCCAGCTCTGTGTAGTAACGGCGATTGAGATCGGCCTGAAATTAAATCTGTTCTAAGCTTGTGCTGCGCTTTCTTAGTAAACTTGCGTTTTTTATGCGTACACTCCGTACTCGAATTTCTTGTTTCTTTTGTTGCAAATTCATTTGTGACTTGGTAATAGCAGGGTACATTAAACTCAACATTAAATACTTTGTTAGGTGGCCACTTAATGTCCAATGTGAAATATGTGTATTTTGTTGATTGTATTAGAAGAGCTATTGAATTTCATTTGAAATGCCTTAAACTGTTTTTTTTTTTGTATTCTTTTTTTCTCTTTGGCCAGGCCTGAAGTGAGCAGTTCCAATCCGTCCAGATCAGTCAAGCCCAGTGGAAACGGCCATAAGATCTGCTTGGTGTGCTCAGATGAGGCCTCTGGATGTCATTATGGTGTGCTCACCTGTGGCAGCTGCAAGGTTTTCTTCAAAAGAGCCGTAGAGGGTGAGCCTGCAGGACTTACACTTACTACTTCATCTTCCTTTTTGACGGCACTGGGCTGATAAATGCGTTGATTCTCATTTTATTATACAGTGAACAACAAATGAATTGCATGTTATCAGGTTGTCCTGTTGAATACATTTTGAAAAGCGTACAGTAGCTGATAAAATGACGCCATATGGACACTCAAAATTGAGTTTTGATGATTTTAGTCCATATCTGTTAGGCCATCTATATGTTAAAAGTGTGATTTATTTGTGGAATGTACACAAAATTGTAATTCATAGCACAAGGCCCTTTGATATTTAATGCCCTAACCTCTAGTTCACATAGGAAATACATAAAAAATAGTATGTAGCAAATGAGTTGCACAGACAGTTGCTGAAATTAAATTAGCATTTATTTGATGTATTATTTAATGAAAGTTAAATAATACAATCATTAATGATATTATTTTATATTGTCCGGTGAGTGTGCATTTAATATTTGTGCATTAATTCTGATATTACAAGGTGTGGATTTATTATTGTGATCCTTTTGTAAATCACTCAATATGTGGTCATAAGTATCCATTTCCAGCTTGTGTTTGAAAGTAGCTCAAAAGTCTAAAAGCATTAGGGAACAAAAGTTGGGAGAAATAAATAATTCCACAAGTGGAATCTAATGTCACTTTGCATGGTTTGAGAAGGTTCACAAGGGCATTTTTTCCGTTGCTTTAATGAAAGCAGGGACATCTGACCTTAAGTACAATGTAGTTCACATGGTCAGTGTCAGAATTAGTGACCTAGAAACAGTGGAGAATCTGAAATATTTCTCATTTGCTTAGACTTCTGAACCACTGCTTTTTTTCTAATAGAGACACCTACACTGTGTACTGAGCATGACCTTAATCTATATCATTTGAGTAATTTCTGTGTGATCTAATCCATCAATCAGAGTTTCTGTAAACCTCAGTAGACAGATGATCAGGTTTGCCTCAATTAATCACAGGAAGAAAAAAAAAACTGTCAAATATTGTGTGGTTTCATGTGGAGGTGTTACCTTGAGATGAGATATTTCTTTAGAGTTATAACACAGAATGTGTCTAGAAAAAGAGCATGCAGCAATAAAGCATGTGTGCTTGGCTACCTGACAAAATACCCTCCTGTTTAAACACATGCTCCATCCGAATACTGAACTACAGGGCACCTGCATAATATTAACTACAATATCTACTCCTTTGGCTTTATCCACCATCCATTCTCTGAAGAGCACAAAATAGAGTTCCTAAAATAAAATACAATTCATTTTCTCCACAAATTAGATTACTTATAAACCTTTCCAAACAGACCTTCCATGTACTCAGAGGTTGAAGAGATAGTGTTTCTGTAGAAGCTATGTACTGTAGTAGTCAAAGTCATTTCAGTTGCATTAAAAAGAACAAAAACAATGGAGAACTACATCACCCATAATCCTGAAGAAAAAAACATCAATTATAAAAGTATTTGCATCTGAATCATAGACTGTAAAAAAAGATGGAAGATTGGCCACCAATATCCCAATATGGCGCTGACATATTGCGCTGATTCGGAACCCGCAGTAGTGAGCGTGAAGTGGAGCCTCGGTATCAAGGCACCGCCCACACTCCCGCAGAATCAGTTAGGTACAGTTTACTGCAGAACAGCCCATCTGTTGATGTGAAATATGGAAATGTAGAAAATAAAGGTAAAGCTCCAATCTCCCCGAAAAAAGTCTGTTGGTGCCTCAGTGACTACTTCGCTCAGAGAACATGTCATGTCAATCTCAGCTGTCAATTACTCAAGTCAAGTCATCTTCATTTATATAGCGCTTTTAACAATGTAGATTGTTCCAAAGCAGCTTTACATTGATAATAGGAAATTAAAGTGTTTTGGCTTTATAGCAGCTCTAGAATAAAGTTATTTTCCAGCTAAAGTTAGTTTGATTGATTCACTTCCGTCGCAATGATCATTAGTTATTAACTTAGGGGCCGCTAACACGACACCGTTTTAACAGGAAACTCTTACGTTTTTTCTGCGCAAACTTCAAAAACGTGAACCAGTGATGACATCACACTCCCATTTTTATAATTAACTAAAACCAAACTTAAAAAAAAAAAAAAAAAAAAACATTTTAAATTACATCAGTGGGATTAAAAACTAACTAAAATAACAGAAACTAACTTTGGAATAAACTTATACAGGTAAATATTACAGTATGCTAACATCACAGACAATGGCAGACAGTGACTAAGGTAGATCTGGCATAATGTCAAAAACACATCTATAAATGACTTACAGTTACAATTTATTGAGGTAAACATGCCTAAAGTACAGAAAAAAGGTACCATTGGGTATTTATCGCGCCGTGTCTTGGAGAAGGCGGCGGCTTAGGTGGAGGGTGAGGAGATGGCGAAGGGATGGTTAGAGGAGATGGTGAAGGGATGGTAAGAGCAGGCAGACAAGACCCTGAAGGCGGTGATGGTGGAAGTATCCATGATGGTGATGATGGACGGAGTTGGCAGGTGGTAGAGACCCAGAGCACTGCAGGGATTGACAGCCCACGGTGTGAGTCGCAGGAGGGAGGAGTTGCAAGTTTACATCGTGGCTGATGACATCCGTGGAACGCCCGACGGAGATGGAGCCGATGTCAGGGGATCCCATGGTGCAGACGGAGAGCTGATGGACTTGAGTGACACCGCTGGCACTGGAGACCAAAGTGCAGTTGCAGTGACGAGCATCTGAGATGAAGCCAGAGTCCCCGAGGACTGAGGCGGAGCTGGTGTGATCAAGGCAGGGGGAAGGAGGAACCCGCTTGAAGCCGTAGGGGTGGAGAGACAGAGCGCAGTGGAAGGCTTGTTAGTCCATGGCGCAGGCAAAGTGACAAATGACCAAGGTGGAGACAGTGGGACGAGGGAACCTGGTGGAGCCGTAAGGCCGACGGTCTCTGGTGGAGCCCAGGGATTGGAGGAGCCGACAAGTCGACGGCGCGAGGGGATCAGAGGCCCGAGGTGGAGCCGAGGGATCCTCTCGCTTCGGCGAAACTGGTGATTACACGACCTGAGGCTTCACAACAGCACAAGGCATCACAGGGGACGATGAAGGGCTGCTGGCATCCAGCTGAGGCGGAGCTGGAGGACTGACTGAGCTCTGCGATGAGGGTGAGAGAGGGAAGCTGGACGGGATCAATGATGATATTTCCAAGTCCATAAAGGTCGACGATGCAATTTCAATGTGGGCTTGAACCAGTGGTGATGATGAAGAAACAAATGATTCAGAGTGGGAGGCTCCACCAGGTTTCCCCCTGCCACAGATGTCGCTGGCTCACACCCCTAGTCAGACTCTCTCTGGGGAGTCTGGCTCCAGGGCGATGGACAGAGGTGTCCTCACTTCATTTGGCTTTGGCTCTGGCTCATTCATCTGTCTCATTCATCACAAAATCTCCATGGTGCTGGGTGGTGGTGGGCTGGGGTCTAGGTCTAGCTGTAGTCTGATTGGGGGTAGACGCTCTCCAGACACCTCATGATGGCCTCCCTCCAGTCAAGTCCTTGGGTGTCTGGGAGATCTACAGGATGATGGTTGTTTGCCCCAGTCCAATACAATGACTTGATGGCCTCGTCGTCAAAAGGAGCGCTGCTGGCGAGGCAGCAAAACTCCACTGTAAAGTCCATTATTTCCAGGCCTCTCCGGGCCAATGCAGTAAATTTAGCTGCATAATCAATTCTGGGTCCGGTCTTCTGTCACGATGTGTTGCAAACAAATGCCCAAAGATGATGGTGAAGTTTAACACAAAGTTTTAAAAATAATTCACGTAGCCACAGAACAAAAGGTAGGACCACTGGACTAAGGAAAAAGTATATGTAGAATAGCACAAGTGCTACTGGTAAAGAGTATTGTGTAGCTCAAACAGTAGAGCGTTGGCGCTTGCAATGCCAAGGTCATGGTCATGGGTTCGTTTTCCAGGGAAAGCAAGAACTGATAAGAATGTAAATGTGTACCTTGAAATGCAATGTAAGTCGCTTTGGATAAAAGCATCTGCCAAATGTATAAATGTAAATGCTAATGTCAATACAGTCTGTTGCCTTGATTCTAATTTCTCATAAGCTTAATTGAAATAGCCTCGAGAGAAAAATTATAATGACATTTTTAATGAAGACTACATATAAAATAGCTACCAAAATAATGTCGGTAACTGCAGTTTGACAAAAAGTAATAGCCTAACTAAAAGTTCACATAAAATGCAATGACTTTTCGTCAAAAAAAAACTAGACTAAAACTATGAAAGACGAAATGACTAAAATGTGACTAAGACCATTTTCATCTGAAGATGAAGACTAAAGCCTGGGACACACCAAACCAACGTCAAAGAACTAGCTCAGATGAAAGCCGACTGTGTTGTCGCCTTGCGTCGCCTTTGTCAGGGGGAAAAGAGCTGCACTTGAACACACCGAGAGAACTACAGCCGACTGTCAACTAGAATGCGTGTTCTGCGCCTGCGTGTAAATGAGACAACTGTCTATTTCTGCAGATATATTCATCTATATTCGTCATTCAAAAAGGGAAACCAACGCTGCAGGCTGCAGATACACAAACCATAAACAAAGCAGTGCGTGCTTACCGTTTTGAATATCAATCCTGCTAAACACTTTCTTTATTCCATGTTAATATTGAAATATTCGCCAAGGAACACTCAGGTAAGATGACGTAACATTAGAACAGCCTTCTAACTGTACCGTTTTGACTTCTTTGCTCGCTGTTTTGCTATTATTCTCGTGCACTGACTCGTTCACTAAACTGAACAGCCAATCAGAGTTCTCTCTCTCACCGACGGCCCAACGCCGATTCAACATGTCGAATCGGCCGGAAAAAAGCCGCCGAGGACCAATTTCAGCCAACTGTACGGAACACACTGAGAAAAATTAGTCGGCTGATGCACAAAAACTGCCCGATGGCCGACCGTCGGCTTGGTGTGTCCCGGGCTTAAGACTAAATCAAAAATGGCTGCCAAAATGAACACTGATGTGTCCTGCATAGAGGATTATTCATATTGTAAAATTCATAGTTATTGCTAAACTGAAATGAATAACTTCCGCTAACCAACGTCATTTGTTGTCAAAGTGTCAGCATGAACTGAGCTGTGTTTTCAGCACTTGAAACATTTATATCTGTTATTTTTGTTTTTCTTCCCTGATTTCTTCGGTTGCTCTGGCAATGGTGAAGGATGGAGAGCGCGACAAAACACAGATGGTAAATAAATTCACTTTAAATAATGCTTTTGCTAACAGTCGCCCCACAATGCACCTGTGCTAAAATGCTTTTGTCTAATAATTCATAGTAGTAACACTGGTACAATCAAGCTCAATCCTTGGAGCGGGAAAAGAAATCACCCACAAGCACTGTCAGAAATTAATTGTTAGCTGGACTTATTTATTAAAACTGGACTGGGGCATTTTTTTTTACCTTTTATCAGGGCATTTTTCATTCTAACCAAATAAAAACACAAAAACGTGTTCTCCAATTATGTCAAACAATTACATCAATTTAAACAAATTCTCAGTATTGGCCATTATTATGGCTCAGTTATGGCCATTATGTGTCAAATCAATTCAGCATTACATTCAGGTAGCTGACAATGCACAAGATATCCCAACACAATGAACACTCTGTTAAAATATATATTTGAAATAATTGGTGGGCACATGTGTTTGATTACATCAATCTACTAAACTCTGTGTTAAGTTTTATGAGTGTTTTCTTTGTTTGGATTTTTAAAAGGTTTTAAAAAAACACTTTATATTAGCTACTGTAGAACAGCACTTGCCTCTGATACAGTAAATATTTATTTAGGACATTTTTGTGTCCTACATTTTGACTATGTTATTCAACCCATTGATTTCTGACCCTGCTCACAGACATGTTAACCGCACTAGTTATTAGTCACTAGTTTGCATTCTGATAATCATCATAGTTTGCACTTGACTTGATTTTGCCTGCATCACAGTTAGTGCCTCTGAGTTGCCGTATGAGTGCATTTGCATTGATCGGTTTTGTTGATGTGTCTTTACTATGACTAATGGGAAGACATTTGAGTCAGAGTGCTTCAAGCCTGCTAAACATGTTTGAGACATTATTGTTTTATTTGAACAGTTAATGAAAAGAGGACGTGGAGTGTCAAGCAGTGTTCTGGGAAATGAGGATAAAGCTAAATTGTCTTTTGATCACTTTTCCTTGACTTTGCTTCAACCCCAGGAAAATCTATTTAGTTGGAAGGCAGACAGTAATGTATTTCCAATCTGTATTTATCAGGGGAAAAGCTATGTTGGCGATGGATGTAAAGTATAATATAGTCAGGTTAATTAAGGTGTAATCTAGTTACTGGCCACTGTCAAAGCAGCATCAGACAGGAAGGAGTTGAGACACTTCTAATGCAGAGTTTGGGGGCACACTGGACATGAAGTGAATCCAGGTGGGGAAAAAGGAGAAAAATATGCTTAATCGAAGATAAATTATCTCAATATAGATATGTTGTATAATAAATGGATATGTTTTCTCAATCTTTTCTATGCAGATGTAATGGAAATACAATTGTCACTACTAGAATGCAGTTCCATGCATGGTTCTCAAAATGTTTTTGGGAATGTTAGTTTTTATAATAATAATAATAATAATAATAATAATAATAATAATAATAATAATAATAATAATAATGATGCCTTTCCCAAGTTCAAGGTTGTTGTACACAAACATAGCATCAAACATATGTATGCATCATATAGTACATTCATATACACATACAAATACACAGTAAATAAACTGCAGAACACTATACATTATTAAATATAATGTAAAAAATAACAATTGGAGAACATTCTGTATAGCTTCTTATTAGATAGTCACACAACAACTTCTCTGCAATGTTATAATTACAGAGAAATAGAACAAAGAGACACAGAAACTGTTTTTAAACTGCAGCATATACTTGGAAATTGGATGCTTTGAAATGCTTCAAAATGAACAGTTCTGTAAGTTGGGTCTCTACAGACTGTTGGATGGCATGTTCTCCACACCAAATGGAGGGATCCTCAAAGGTCTTTGGCTGAGTGCTTGGCAGTAGATTGGTAGAGGTGGCGTTTGATTATTCATCTGTTTTGGCTTACAAGTCTGTAATAATTCCAAGCGTGTCTAACTTAAAGCTTTCAGAAGTTTGTAGAAATGAATAAAGATGTGACCGTTATGTTCTCATAATGTGTACAGAATGTGCTGGAATGGCTTTTTACAGGGATGCTTCAACCAAAACTAAACATTGTGTCATAACACTTTTATTATGTCATCGACACCTTCAGGTCATCTAAACCTGTATTATTTATTTAAGAAGAATTGTATTATTTTTTATTATTTCCATGAAACACAAATGGAAATGTTATGCAGAATATCTTTATCATTTCATTTTTATTCACAGTGTTACATACTCATATTTGACTGTCAATGTCAGCACTGCATTTAACCGTATCTATGAGGGGCTTTCGCACCGGGTAGCCACCAGGATGGTTCCCCTAAGAACGTTTTCCTGGTTGAATTTGCACCGCCAGTAGGAACTCTGAAGTGACGTAAGCCGCGCTTGTTGTTGTGACTTTTATTTTTATAGCACAGCGAACCTTTATTTTGACGGTGCTGAGAACGCCAGCCTGAGCTCACAGTGCTCGCATTCTCCGTGTTCATTAGTTTACGATCTGTCTAACAGTCCTGTCTATTACCTTATTAGATAGAACCGTTCTATCTTAGAAATACATAGAAAGACAGTATATGAAAAGGTATTAACATATGCCGTGTGGTTGATGTCCAGTGTTGCAAACTAAGCAGAAATATAATCATGTTTTGCTTGGTCCCCTCAAAGTTGCGTTGGGTTTTCTTCATAGGAAAAGGTTAAGAGGACCATTTATCACTGTTTTCCATGTTCGTAGAGTTATTTTCTGGAGTAAATATATACAGTAGGCTATAATCAGTGTGTTTACACAGCCTTTTTAAAAAATGACTGGTGCCGGTGTTTCGCGTGCGTTCGGCCAATCAGCGTACACCAACGCCACGGATAGTTCCAATAGTCCTTATGTAGCCCCGCTCCTTTTCAGCGCTCCGCTCGTTGTCTTTTGACTTCCGGTCTGTATTTTAACAGCGATCTTGCGTATTTATGAATGAACGGCTCGTTTTAAAATCTTCCCGGTCTACTGACATTTGTTAAGACATCTGCTTTAAAAATTACAATCCTAATGATAACTTTCGTTAACTTTACATTAAGTAAATACACTTCAAAAGCTAATTACTCCTGGACAGCAATGCCATAGAAATATAAAGAACGTCCGCAAAAACGGAAGTTCAAAGACAATATTCTAAAGATGGCGGCGCCCTCGTTTCTCTGCCGCATAAGGTCTATATGGCATTTCAGAATGTTTGTAAACAATAGGCACCAAGATACTTCCGGGTGGCAGAACGCGAGCGGCTTCTGCTGACCAACTGAAGAGATCCAGCCGGCTACTGTAAACAGTTACATAGTTAAAAACATTGTTGTTGATCAAAGTTGAAATGATGACGAAAACGTGTTGTGTTTGGGGTTGCGCCGCCAGATATACAGCAAAAGGTTGTAGGGTTTTATCGATTTCCTTCAGTAAAAGGAAGGAGGTTAAAGCGAATGGACGTCGTCAAAAGTAGTGCTACAGAGAAGATAGCAAGACTGTGCAAACAACCAATATTAAAACTGCTAAGAGGAAATCTTAATGACCCCCTAAATTATATGATTCATCCAACGATTACTTTTCTCCTGCCAACCCTGCTTGCTCTTCACCTCTGCTTCGTGTATTCTCAAAACTGTCCATCTACAAAATCATAGCAGAGCATAATTATCTTCAGCTGGGGAAATTTGAGACTAATATTAGTAAACTTAAGGTCTCTTTTGAAGATCAGACTCATTGCCAGTCACTGCCTGAAGTATAAGTATTATAAAAGGAAGAGACAGAACTTCTAGTGTCATGTAGGCTACTGATCAAATGTCAATGGAAGAAATAGGAAAAGCAAAACATAGTTGTAGGCAACTGCTGATGGATGATCGATGTGTGTACCACATTGGTTTCATCATCACCGCGAGTTTAGTTTGAGTGAATGCCCAGCTGAGCTCTATTTCACCGTCAAAAGCTCACGTCTGTGCCATCCGATCCGAGCAACAGAAAACAATCAGAACCGTTTTTAGTTAGATAACAGGGAAATGGACCATCTACCATAGCCTAACATATTGTTAGTCAAACAGCAACAGTCACTAAAAGAACTACTCAATGGTAGGCTGAGGCTCATTTAAAAAGTATGGTAGTAGACTAGCGCTACATCTACTATGACCAAGGTTAGGCATTTCATTTATTGCTATCTCCTGAATTAGTTAATCAGTCCCTCAATGATCATGTTAACTATGTCTGTTTTTGAATCAACTTACCTGTTGACATGTAGATTAGGCTACTGCCGACGGTGGGTTTCCCTTCCAAGCAATTTACTAGCGTTGCCATAGGAACGCTTCGGCTTTTGCCACCCGGAAGAACGTCTGTTATTGTTGTGACGTCACGGTGAATTGTCGTATAGTGCTGGTTTAGACCCGACTCTGAAGTAGGAGCTAAATTAGTTCCTCCAAAAGGAGTTCCTAGAACTATAATCGTTCACAGTTCCTGCGGTGCGAACACACCGAAAACCGCAAACTTCTGCCAGTAGTTCTAGAAACTATGAAAAGGTTCCTCCGGTGCGAAAGCTCCTTTAGTTAGTTTTACCTTTACCTTTATTTTTAAGACACTTAATCAGTTTGTCACTTTTCAATCGATGAAACAGATGAAATTCAATCTACAGAACTATGGATTCAGTTGTCACTTTACTGCAAAGTCTATCTGGGTTTTTTTGAGGGAGGTGATGCTATAACCCCAAACATCAGAGGCGCTCATTGTAATTGTAAATCTTTTTTTCCAGGGCAGCACAACTATCTCTGCGCGGGAAGAAATGATTGCATTATCGACAAGATAAGGAGGAAAAACTGCCCGGCGTGCCGCTTCCGCAAGTGTCTTCAGGCCGGCATGAATCTGGAAGGTGAGGATGCTCTGACGGATTGATGAGCGATTGTCATGTGGTTCACTTGAGTGATTTATATGACCTTTTATATGCCACAGCACAGGAGCGCAAAGCAGCAAGTAACTAGAAGTGACATTTGTGAGGAGTTTCCCTAAAATTATAGATTTCGATTGAACCGCTTTGAAGAGAAAAACTCAATTTTAATATGGTACACTTTTCGCATCAGTGATCGAGAAATGTCAACTGAATAAAATGTCATCAAATAATCCAGTTCCACTATTTCTTTTAGACGTATACGCATTTTTTCCAGTGCACGTCCTTAAGTAGGTGGTGAAAACACGGTGAGGCCAAAGACGAAGATGAAGGAAGTTCTGAAATAGCCAGAAAGCTTTAAGAAGGCAGCAGTGCCTCATTGACAGCGTGCTGATGTACTTCACAGATATTGGACAGGATTCATCCACCTCTGTGCAAGCCTTTAAAATTATGGATGATTTATTTGCGTGAAGCACCAAACAGGAGAAAAAAAGACCTTGATGCAGTAGCTGCTAACTAAATCTGGGGTTGTACCAGAGAGGCTTTTAGTTGCCATAGAAACATTTATGGCAGAACATTTAGAAAGTGGGACAAAATGACATTGTGCTTGATGGTAAGCTCACAATCAACAACAGCGATTTTATGAGAGAAAACCTTTAAGAGGCGTTCGCACATCAAAACACAAAGGTGTTCGTGTCTCCGCATTAAGCTCCATTCATATAGTCTGTGCTAAAATTTGAAAGATTCAATATTCCTTCCTATAGGATCTCAGAATTCACAATAAATGACTAAAAAGCACATGCTAATTCCTACTCTGTTGTCATTGTCACTTGAGAACATTGTTTTTAATATAGAACATTAGAATCTGGATTTGTTCATTTTAATTAGCTTTGAAGAGGGCTTCTGCTTTTGGTTGTTCAGGTCTGTTCATACAAACAAAAAACACACATCCATACAATTACCTTGAATACACATTTTCTGTAATCAATATGTTCTAAGTTTAAATCAAATTATTATAATATTTGTGTGGTCCAATACGTCCAAAGGACAGTTTGTGCAGAGGTTTTTATCATTGTTATTCTAATTTTTATTTCTTTATTTACCTGTGGTTGCAGTCAGTCATTTTATCAGAACGAATTTCATTAACAACGTCAAAAAATCCATTCCCTCCTAAAAGAAAAGACTTAACATGAAAAGAATATCTGAAAATGACATCTTTTGTGCAGGTAACTGTCTTCCTCTTTTGTTCTGACAAATTGAAAACAATAATGCTGCAAAAGTAGACAACACTGATATTCAACATACATTTAACACTGTTTGACATTACCTCATTACCACTTTTTTTTTAACAACAAATGATTCCTCAGATAGTTGCCTTTTTGAACAAAGCAACAGAGAAGAGTTTACTGGCTTTTCAGAGATTTCGACACTTCAGCCACTGATTGCAGTCAATTGCAGCTATTAATACAGTTATAGGGAGAGAGAAAGAGATTAAGTGTATGTGAATTACCAGAGTCTGTGTGTCTTTCAACGGTGTCATACTAAAAGCGAAACTGTACGTTCATCTGCTCCAAGAACAGCACCGGTATTACCTCGCCAATGAGAAATATCATGTAGCTTTTAAGTTGTTAAACTATTTTACTGCTAAAATCGTCAGAGCAGCTCTGTTAACACCTTTCTATGCGAGTGTGTGCATACTGTATGTGTGTGTGTTTGAGCGGGAGAAAAAGAGTATGCTTTCCTTACATAGTAAAACGTGATTTTGTGGCAAAAAAACATGGACATAATTTGATGTTTTTATCCCATTGTTTACTATATTCATTTATTTGGTCAGTGTTGTGTTTTTGTTTGTTTTGTTTTTTTGATGTTGTCAGCTGTATAGACCTTTGAAATTTTCCCTGAAAATAATTGCACACCTTATAACGTTCAGCAACCAATCAGATTCAAGCATTCAACAGCCCCGTAGTATAAATAATGTTATTTGATACAACTTTTGATTTTAATAATGTTTTAGTAAATGCTGAAACCTGAAATGAACATTAAGGTTTAAACTAGAATTCTGTGTTATTCATCTTTGAGATCCTTGTCACTGAATCATTTACAAAACCTGAACAGCAACAGAAGATATGAGAGTGAATTTCCCAGAGGCTGTATCAAGATAAAAGTCTTATTTAGTCATGCAAGTGTCTGCACTTAAATCCCAAGAATCGATCTTTCAGTCTGTGTTGTTTTCAGTTGATGAATGAACAAAGCTTCGTATCGCTTCCAATCAAATAAATCGCAATAAGCTTTGTGCTATGTTACTTTTGGTATAAAACAAAGTCTCAGCTTTCAAATTCTGTCATTTTTATTGTGAAATTCAAACAATTTTGACGCTCTTTAATGTGGCGCGACAGATTCAGCTCACGTGAACAGATTATCTCTTCCGCTTCAGTTACTGCAAAAAAAAAAAAAAGAACATGAATGAACAACAAAAGGTATGTTAAAAGATACAGTACAGCTTACATAAATCCATGTCTCATGCAATCGCGCAATCAGTGTTCCAATCGCGTAAAGTGGTCAATAAAACAGCTATTGATGCGTTCACGCCATGTCGTAATTACCGTAAATAAAGCTCTGTATGCTTTCGAATCGCTCTCACGGTACTTTGATGTCATACACCGTTCGGTCTGCACAGCGCCGCCTCAAGTCAAACACATCTTAAATCTGCAGTGGTCAGGTGGTACAGCGGCCACGTGGTACAATTCATAGCTCTCAGAAAATTACACGTTGTAATTACAAGTTCTACAAGCACTTTTTACAGTTCAGAATCGCTACGGTAATTATGACATGGAGTGAATGCACCTCAGGAAAGCCATTCAATGTCCCAAAAACTCATTAATCAGGTAGAAAAATTAAAATAAAGAGGAGCATTTAAATATATGCATCATATTGCATATTCATTGTATTTTTACTTAACCTGTTCTTCAATATTTAATGTGTGTTTGAATAAATCCTTCATGTTTTTATGGCAGCCACCATTTAAATGTTTATATTTAAAAAAAGTATATGAGTAGAAACATAATGTCATTAAAAATGTATTATTAAAACGTTGTTATAAAAAACTTCCCTATGTGTAAATCAATTAATTTGAACCTTTAATAGTATAGTTATACCAACTGTATAGTTTACATCATTAGTTGAGTTTTTTTTTTTTTCTTTGAGGAAATTTGAAATCGAATCGAATCATGAAATTTGTGTCAATGCCTAGCCATATTAAACATTCAGATGAAATTGTTTATTAGATCAATGTCTTCATCGAGTCGTTAATATTCACATTTCTTCTTTTATTTCAGCTCGAAAAAACAAGAAACTAATGCGGTTGCGGGGACATTCGTCCTCAAGTGAGCAGGCGCCCGCTCTGCCCGATGAGCACATGTGCTCGCTGGTGCCCAAGGCCATGCCCCAGCTGGTGCCCACCATGCTGTCCCTGCTCAAAGCCATTGAGCCGGAGATCATTTACTCGGGCTACGACAGCACCATCCCGGACACCTCCACCCGCCTCATGACGACACTTAACCGCTTGGGCGGCCGCCAAGTCGTCTCTGCAGTCAAGTGGGCCAAAGCCCTTCCTGGTGAGCCTTCGGAATTATCCATACCTTAGATCAGTGGTTTTCAAACTGTGGGTCACGACCCACTTGTGGGTCACACAGTGAGAAAAGGTGGGTCGCACAAAGACACTTAGCTGCAGCTAAATTTGTTACGATGAGTGAAACAAAACCAGTCCGATTAATGACCAAACGACTCTTAAGAGAGTTTTAGCGCCCGCCAAAGTGATTTTTTGTCCCGCCAAAGTCTTATTTGATCGGTGAGTAATGTAGATGAGCTGCTGCGCTTGTAACAGAGTCACAGTGCATGTTTAACTGAAAGAACGAGCAGAGAGAGAGACTCGGTCGCGCGCATGCGCTCTCTCTCTCTTCAGAGCCAGGCGAAAGTGTAAACAAGACTCACCGTCTCCAAACTAAGCGCTGTCTTGCTCTCTTTCCCTCGCACATATTAATCAAAATAAATCGACACGGTGGTAAAAGGTCAGAAGACCAAAGTTTCATGTGGAGCATTTTTTTTTTCCTTAATTACCGCTGGGTGTGAATTGTGCTAAATAAGTTGCCTTATCTTCTCTGAAAAGCGTCCCAGACATTCAGCTGACATAAAACAACACTTTAATTAAACGAAAAAAACTATCCAGTGATGAAATGTTTTCTGTGTTGACACAAATCTTGGATGTCCATGTCCTAACTGCTGGGATAATCACACAACGCGCATGACACGTCCAATTCGCGAACTAATGACTCATTTGAACCGATTAATTTTAATGAATGGTTAAAACAACTCATCTTTCCAACAGTGAACTCAGGAGACGTCTGAATCGGTGTATAATCAGTAACACTTTACAATAAGGTTCTATTTATTACATAAATTACATAAAAAGTAGAGTTTGCTTACTCAAGCTTAAGCTTTAAAATAAATAAAACCCCTTGTTTTTTTTTAAAAGCATTTGACTACATTTTTCCACACAGTGCTATCAAGAATCGATAAGAGAATCGTTAAAGAATCGGATCGATAATCAGAATCGTCAGTGGCATTATTATTGATAAAATCTTATAATTTCCCATCCCTACGTGAAGACGGTAAAATTATAATCAAACATTAAAGAACATACATGTTTTTAAAAAACAATTTTGCTAACATGAGGTCTTGTCACTGTCAGTCTTTTTACATTAGTGCAAAACTAGGGTATGCAGATTAAGACGATCAGCATGCATTGATTAATCGCTCAATGGTGTTTTAAGCCCCCAATGGCTCCGTAGAAGCAGCTAACCCTAACCTAAACCTTAAACCTACCCATCCCCTCGCTGCCTGGAAGGCGCCGCTGGGGGCTTAAAACACCAAACATCTGATTAATCCCATGGCATGTAGCAAAAAAAAAAGGTGCGACCAAATCATGCTGGTGCAACCTACTGAGAAAGTTGGTAGCACCAGTGCAAGTGGGTCTTGAGATTGATTATACTTGTCTAGGTGGGTCCTAGAATGAAAAAGTTTGGGAACCCCTGCCTTAGATCATGTCAGGACTAATGCTGTTAAATCGATTAATCGCAATTAATCGCATCTAACATAAATGTAAGTGTTTATATATATATATATATATATATATATATATATAAATAAGTGTTTATATAATGTATGCGTATATATATTATTATATTTATGTCACATATATTTTATTATACAAACTATTATGTTAGATGCGATTAATCGATTTGACAGCACTATTTTACTTTAACTTTATTTTCAAATTAATGGGCTACTAGAAACTCATCACCGACTAAAAGCGTGAGAAAAGAAGCACATGATATTCTCTGCTCTGGCAGTGTGTCATGGGCTTACTGGGCAAAAATGCTTGTGGAAGAGGATTACAAAAGAACCACATGATTGAGCAAACTCATTTCGAGCTGTACATTCCCTTTAAAGAGACATATAGAAGAAAACATTATACTATAGCCATTTGAGCATTCTGACAACACAAGTCATTCTTTTTTAAGTGACATGATGTGAAGGTCAAGTATGGTAACCCATACTCAGAATTTGTCATCTGCATTTAACCCATCCAAGTTAGTTCACACACATTAGGAGTAGTGAGTAGTGAACACACACACAAACCGTGGACACACACACCCAGAGCAGTGGGCAGCCATTCACTGCGGCACCCGTGGAGCGATTTGGGGTTTGATGTCTTGCTCAAGAACACCTCATCATTTCCTGCGTGACACACATGTGGAAGTTCAAAGAAATAGATTTCTCTCTGTTTCCTTATGTGATGTATATCTGGCCCAATGATTATTTCATTCAATTGAACGTGACATTTTATGTAACAATGGTTTCATGAACAATTGACACAAATTTGTTCTGCTCCACTTTCATGAATAAAGCCCAGTGTCTTTGGAGGGTTTTGATGTCAGGAAAGAAGATTTGGTTTTGATTTTAGTGACATCAAAATCATGTCAAAATCAGAACAAACAGATGTCATTATGAAGTTGCGTCAGAGAGATCTGAAGCAAGAGCGGTCGTATAATATTGTACGGGCTGAGTCTCAAAAACAAAGTGTAATTCAAACCATTTTACTTTTTGAAACAAGGCCCTTCGATGATTCTTTGCAGCTCTTTGGTTCAAGTCAAGTCAAGTCTCCTTTATTTATATAGCGCTTTTTACAATACAGATTGTATCAAAGCAGCTTCACAGTGATAAACATGAAAATAATACAACAAAGTTTGTTTCTAGAAGAAAATTGCGTCATCGTCCACCTTAAGGCAGATCAATAATAGTGTTGAATATTAAATGTCCCCAACTAAGCAAGCCAAAAGCCAAGGCAACAGTGGCAATGAACCAAAACTCCATCAGGAGAAACCAGGATCAATCAGCAAAGAATGTTCTTCATGTCATGAAAACTGTTTTGCTTGTGTAGGACTCTTGAGTTGGCTATGGTGTTTTTAAGAGTGTATACTTCCTATAGAGTTAACGTCCCTGTCATATTCAGGCTTCAGAAACCTGCACTTGGATGACCAGATGACGCTGTTGCAGTGCTCCTGGCTCTTCCTCATGTCCTTCGGCTTGGGCTGGAGATCCTACCAGCAGTGTGATGGAGGCATGCTGTGTTTCGCTCCAGACCTCGTCATCAATGAGTGAGCCCACCTTTACTACCCACAATTGGAATGTTTAGGCTTGAAATGACAGGTTATGTGGTTTTCAACACCATTTTCAAACTTCCAGACTTACACTGGCACCATAAGTCAATTATCTTTCTCTATCGGTTATCAGACTTTTCTTTTTTTGTCTTTTTAAACGGACTTTAAAACTTTTGTTTAATGATTAAAAACCCCAGACCTGTCTTGTAAGTTTTATATGTGCTATATTTCAATGTAAGTGTTTCCTTTGGGTTATTCTTAATGAAAATCTAGGTCTTTTGATATCTGAATAATGTGCAAAGCAGGGCTGTGCGCTGACTTTTGAGATGTTACCTCTGGTCCTAGAAGGACGAAAATGTAACTTTAATAGGACATGGAACATGGTGTGTGCAGATTTAATCCACTGAACTTTGCAAAAGTTAGCAAATCGTCAACTACTTCTTTCTCAGGCATGCTTATTGTAGCAGCCTGGGAGCTTTATTGCATATATAATACAATTTGCATTACTAAAATAACATATACAAAAACTTTTAAAAGTGAATAATATTAAAAAAATAAATTGTTCAACTTTATAATGTAAAAAAAAAAAAAAAAACATTTTCAGTGGAATATCGTCTATTCCAAATGTGTTGCTTTCGTAAATGTCTTAAAAATACAAAACAAAGTAAAGAATGCATTTCATGAATTACACAAGATGTTTTATTTATATTATTCAGTCATATGTATTGCATGGAATGAGAAATGACAGCTTCTGGGTATTGAAACATTTGATGCACAACTAGGAAATGCAAATCCTACATGTTGCATTTGTCAGTTTGGGAATTGCACATTATATCGCATATTCTTTTCTGTCAATATATATAATCCTATGGTCAATAAATCCAATTAAACCTGTATAATTTTACAGGCATGCTGCTTTATGTCCATGTGAAAGATCAAATTATCAGATGTTAGAATAAATATCTAATTCAGTCATAAAACTCTAGATGGCGCAGGTTGTTTGTCCTTTACATGAAATCTGCAAGCAATCACATCATTACCGCATGGCTGTCTCAGCTGATCCTGCAGCCAATGAGATTGCTTGCCCAACATTTAAATAGTCTGGTTCAGTGTTTGCTGTAGGGTAAAACCCTTCACCTTCCCCAGCTCCACCTGCCTAGATCTGCTACGGGATTTATTCATGTCTATTTATGCAGCAGCAGCATATCTTACATGTTCACAGCAGCGTGTCTGTGTATCTATTAGCAGAAGCAAGTTCATACTTGTGCAGCAGCAGCAGCAGCAGAGAAGATCTAGTTCGCCAAGACCAAATACATTAACATTGTATTATTCATTATCATGCTAAAACCATTTCAAGTTGTCATGATTGAACCGTTTCTTTTGTCTGCCATGATGTTTGGCTTTCTCTTTCTCTCTCTCTCTCTCTCTCTCTGGTGCTGTGAAATGCATGTAGAATATAAATATGTGTGTGTGTGTGTTAAAGGGAGAGGATGAAACTGCCCTACATGGGTGACCAGTGTAACCAGATGCTGAAGATTGCCAGTGAGCTGGTCCGGCTGCAGGTGTCCTACGACGAGTATCTCTGCATGAAGGTGCTTCTCCTCCTCAGCACAGGTACAGCAGTCATCACAATTCACAAGTATATCGCACTTACAGTGACCTCAAAAAGTCATACTGAAAAATGCATGAATGTCCAGTATTTATTTGAAAGAAAGCACATATTTCACAATTTTGTGGTTTCAAATTATAAAACAATGCATAATTTATGTATTTGGACACTTTATCAGACAACAGTGGAACATGTTCATAATTAATGTGAAGGAATACACCTGTGGATACTTTCCTAGGATTGCCTGTGTGAGGTGAATTAATGCTTTCATGTGACTTCAGTGTCCAAATAGATTTTGAGGCCACTGTATTACTGTCCTATGCAGATTTTCCATAGTATATTGGTTATTTGGTGACACTATTTTACAGTGTCTTTGTTACACATCTTACATGTACATACAGTACTATAGTAATAACAGTAAATTATGCATAATAGCAAACAACTAACCCTAAACCAAACCAAACCCTAACCTTACATCTAAGTATAGAGCAAGTATTTATTTGTATAATTATTAAAATGTAAAAGTGTAACCAGTATATTATTTATTGGCGCATATGCTTGTTAATATAATACCTTGGATAAACTCTAGTAATTGAGTTTCAACAGGTTGTCTATAAAAATATTTTTTATAAAATATTTAAATACATTTTTTTATTTTCTTATAATCCCGGAATGTTAGAAAAAGCACTTTTATTGTTTCTTAATGAAATGGCTTTTATTCATGAAGTAATGTCTCTGGTTTTATTTAACCATTTCTACAATAGCTTTGTTTCCATCCAAAGTTGCAAATTTAACTTGTGGGCAAAATCTGAATTTTGCATAAAACATTTGCAAATAATGCACCGTTTCCATCCAGTGTGCCGAAGAGAACAAAATCGTCACTTCCTGATAAACTGGCACTAAATATTACCAAGAAAAATGGAAGTTGCTGCAGTAGGAGAAGCTACTGTATGTAATAATTTCGTATATAATAAAGGACTTTACGCAATAAAGTTATTTTGCTTTTTGAGGTAGAAGCCTGGTGTTTGGGAATGCAGTCTTGTAAGACAGTTATGCGTCCCATTGCATTGTCACATGTCTTTTTTGATGTGCATCAAGACATTTATTCGGTAAATGTGTTTCCGTCGTAGTTCATCGGATATCGTCTTATCGGGTAAAAAGTTTATGCGACTCAGTTTTGCGCATACGTTTTTTATGCACATTTTTAGATTTTACGCGCATTTTTGTGTTTCCATCCAGAGGTTTTTTTTTTTTTATGTGATATCCCAAAATGCGCATAAAAATAGGTGGATGGAGCTAGTGTCAATGAAAATGACATATGTATCATATGTACCACAGAGACATATTTCATCTAGCAGAGTTGGACCTCTCCTTCCCAGTGCAGTGTTCAGTGTGTTACTGCATGGAATACTGTGTCCCACAATGCAATGCTCTCGACTTTTCATTTTGTTTTATGTGACAAATGACCCGATCTCCTCCCTTGAAATCAGGTCTCTATCAACTATGGTTAATAGTTAAACCAAGTACACACAGATGATATTAATTTAAAATATGTATATAATTGCTTACTATATAGTGCATAATAACACAAATTGACTTGATAAACTGTTAATTGATAATAATATTAATAATAATAAACAAATAATTGAACATCATTACATTGTTAAATTAAGTGTTATGTCCATAAATTTTAGTTATAAAAGAAAAGAACACTTAATTACATTACAAATCGTTGTGAATGAATTGAGGGTAAGTGCACTTTTAACAGCCTTTGTTGACTTATTATTTTACTGGACAGCCAAATGTTGAAACATTTTCGATACAAAATTATAAATGAATATTCTGAGTTCAAGACAAGCATAAGTAACAGCATTTGTGACATAATGTTGATTACTACAAGAATACATTTTCGGATGGTTCCTCATTTTCATTTATCATGAGTTGAGAAATCAAATTTTCCCTGAACTTTTCACATCTAAGAGGTCATTGTACTATACAAGTTTCAGAATTTAAAACTTCCTTGTTAGTCCAAAAACTGTTTTTATTGAAACCAGGCTGCCACAATGACTCGTGTCTACTTTTTTTTATTTTTTTATTATGTAATAGAAACGAATGCATCAGCACAAGACTGCCTACACCAGGGGTTGGGAACCTTTTTTGACCAAAGAGCCTTTTTTTTTTTTTTTTTTTTTTTTTTTTTTTATTTAATTGAAAAAAAAAAGATATATATTATTTAAAAAATAATATTATTATAATATAAAATAAAATGTTTCAATAACATTTCAAAAATAGTAACTTTATTAGGTCTATAGACAACTAAAAACAAACAAATATGCAACAAACAATAAATAACGAGTTGCAATATGTAAATGAATTGTGCAGGGCTTTCAGCGCGAGGTTGAGTTATACCTGAGGATTCTTTGGTAACAAGTAGGCTCCCTTTCCAAAACCCTCACTCGCCAAAACTCCGGTTATGATCAATGACAGTGTCTACACTGATCAATGAATATCTGATATTTACATCGTGCTTGCATTGTGTTAGTTTTATGATTCAAGTATTTGCGAAAGTTAAGTAAAGTCAAGCTCATTTGTGTGCTTAACAGACATGACTGTGATTGGCTAAAATGCCTAGTGCTGCAAGCTTTTATTTAGAGTATATTTATTTAAATATAATTCTGTAATCAAGACTTTCCATGATTAGTTCATCTCGGCAGCTGTAATAGTAAAAACTACTCAAGTTTTCAAAAGAGCTTCACATGTAATACTTATTTCATATGGAACAATGTTACCCAATCACAGGGTTAAACAGAGTGCTCAAATCAAAGGGCTAAAATCAGGGTACTACATTTTATTTTTGTTTCTAAATGTACAGTTTTTGATGTAAAAATCCTACTTACAACGTGTCCTCAGAAAACAAAATAAAAAAATACACTTCATGACCCCCTTAAACCGTCGTATTTACAGTCGTTTAGGGTTTATGGCAGTTCATTCTGCAAACAAAGTTGTACAATTTTATATAACATTACACGGGAGAGGTTTGTGAGGTCCTATTAACAGACATATTGTTTATGTCTTATGGATATACCTTTGAAACGGTGGGTATTGTGGTGAAAATCAAGTTTTTAATGTTGTTTATATGTCTATGTGGTGTTTTTAATGTGCTTTAAGACAAACCATGTGCAAATTCATAAAGTCAAACAACATTGCTGAGTATTTTCTCTTTAAAACTGCAGTGAACCAAAGACAGTCTCAAAAACGAGGTTTGAAATCGCCCGTGTTTCTTACGTCACAAACTACCTTGTAACCAATCACGTCAATGTGCCGGCGGGCTTTATCATATCATTAACAGTGAACTAGTAGGGGAGTCTCGAGAGAAGCCAGGTTATCCCGCTATATTTTTCCGTTGATATGAAAAGTCGGGTAGATTTAGCAAAATAACCCAGATGATAACTGGACACCAATTGCTGAATTGAATATGCACATAGTAAGGTTTGTATAGCCCTATTCGGACGGGACTAGTTTTCCAAACGACGTTTGAGTTACAATTCTTATCAACCTACGTCTGTGATTTCATGTACGGATTCGGACGGGACTAACATCTCCGTGTTTATTACCGAGGTTGGAGCTGGTGCGCTCCTCCTTAGCACTTGGTGCAGTTGTCATGCTGCAAACTATATACAAGTACATTTCAGGAATATAACTTAAAAACTGCCATTGAACACAATTCATTTTGAAATGAAGTACTTTGAAATATAAAGTAAAACGTCCTAACATATTTAGTGTTTTGTAAACATTTTATAAAAATAGTAAAAAAAAAACGTTTTTGAGTACTTTTTATTTTTTTTATTTTGCAACATAAACAAATGTTTACCATACCAATGTTTGGTATTGTTTTTTTCAGCACAACATCACCTATATGAACGGACAATTATTTTTTCACTTTTATGTACTGTATCAACATACTGGACCCAAAATCACACAAAAAACACAAAATCCGAATAGAAAAATTATAGTTTTTTTACTACAAAAAACACAAACATGCTCAATGAAGCATTTTAAAAGGTTTAAAATGTAAACACAAGTTGTAAATGTCAACATATACAGGTAAAATTCAGATATAATCAAGCTATATACAAAAAAAATATGATTTACAAAAAAAAAGCGAGTGTAGCCATAGGCTTTTTTTTCTCTTTTTAGCTTTGCCACTTTTTAAAAGTTTATGCACACAATTATACAGAGAGCTATATTTAAGGCCTTGCATTCCCAGAGTATGAGGGTTCCCAATTAGTGCAAATACAACATAAAAAAGGTAAAATTGAGATAAAATCAAACTATATACAGCAAAAAGCAGGTGTGGCAATAGGCGTTTTTTTCTTTTCTTTTTTGCTTAGAAACTCTACAAAACACTTCATGTACAATTACACAGACAGCTACATTACAGGGCTTTCCTTCCTTGAGTAAGAGGGGTTCCTAAAAAGTGCAAATATACTATACAAAAGGTAAAATAAACACAAAATCAAACTATATATACAACTATTTACAACGAATATCAGGTGAGTTTTTTTTTTTTATCTGTGCTACTCCTCAAAACAGTTTCTGTCAACAATGAGACCAAAGACATTCGCTTCATTTTCCTTCCACAAAAAACTACCTAAACTATCTACACTACTCCTAAACTACTCTCAAAATCTATTCAAACTTTTCCAAAAACTAGCAATAATATCTCTCTCTCTCTCTTTCTATATATATGTCTCTGTCTACTCCGTCAATCTCCCGACTACCGCGGGTGCCTTTCAATTTCACGTCTTTGCTCAGTTGGCTCCTCCTCCACTCCCTAAAATGTGCAGCCTGAAGAGCAGAGTCAGCAGATTCACACATTTTTCTCCGTTTTGCTTTATGACAAAAACCGACGAAGTTATGAGAATAAATGCAACGCCTGTCGCATCCCATCTTGCGTTCCTTTACGAACGCGTCAATATTTTCAAAAAAAAATTATATAAAGTTTAAATTATCATATCTCCGTTTTTACTTGGTCTATCAACACAAAACAAAAAGTAAAATAGAGTTTCAAGCCAGCACTTTCGACAGAAGTGGACAGCAGCGCTCAACGTGACTTTGTTTTTATGCTTCGACGTCTTAAACTGGTCATGTGATTTGATCACGCCGACGTGATCGGCGACTCGGAAGAGTTAACAGTTTACGTGATTTGGCTCTTCTTGTTGATTTCATTTTTTTATTTTTCTAGTGTACCGAACACATCTACATCCATTATCGGTGCGCAAAAAGCAGAAACTTGAATACCGGCACGATAGCGAGAGATTGTACGGTAGTTCACGGTGACCAAAATACACAAGAAAAAGCGTTTTGGAAAAAAACATTTTCGGCAATCACAGGCATTCGCGTTCGGACGGGATTAGATTTCTCTGAGGACCGCTGAGTTTCACGAAAAACAGTAGGCAATTTGCTCTGGAAATTTTACAGAGGTCGTGTGAGAAAAAGACAGACATGGCAGATTCGGACAGGATTAAAATCTCAAAGTACGTCTGTGAAACAGAAATTTCTCTAACGTCCCCCTGTGAAACTAGTCCCGTCCGAATAGGGCTTATGAGAACAATGTAGAAGGAATACTTTGCATGCTTGCATTCTGTTTTACTTTCAGTACCGTTTTAACCCTTGTGCATCCTTGAGGACATTTTTGGCTTTTTCAGTTTTGTTTTTTTGATCACTTTGCCTGTGTTAATGCTAACTGCATAAAATTTGGCACGGGTGTGTATTTTTATTGGAATTTTACTATTTCATCATCATTTTCTTTAAAAAATCAATTTTGCACTAGTTACACAAAATACTTCCTCTCAGGACCTTAAGGACAAAAATGTCCCCATTGAAACCCATTAAAATTGCATTTTTTAATCCCTGTGCCGTTTAACTATAAAATGATGCAATCTTTTTTAATAGGCTTTCATTCTGTTGGCAAGGCTTCAAAATTGACATTTTTACCATTTTTTATCAGATGGTGCCATTTTTTTCAGGTTAGGCCTATAAAGCAAATACTCGCTTTATTCCTGTTTTCTGCTTCGGCATATTATAGAGCCAACTGGATAAATTATGCAACGATAATTGTGTGGGTTTGTTGGTATGGATGTCTAAGTGTGGTTGGTATGTGTGTTATAAAAAAAAAATGTGTTTGTGTGCATGTGTGTGCTTGTAATATTTGAGAGAGAAAAACTCAACTGCAAATCGAAAATCCAATCACTGTGTTCACCAGTGGAGTTTTGCTGGCATCCAATGGGGAAAGTCTGGTACTGCGCCCAAACAAAATCTTACTGAAAGCTCATTTTTTGAGATATCATCCTCAAATTCGGAACACAACCTGTTTAGATTTATGGCTTTGAATTTATATCAGTTTTAGACTTCCAAATGTTTCATAAAATATATATTTTATATAAAATATTGATTATAATGTTCATAAATATTTTTCATAAACTTAAACTTCTATAACATTTTTTTGGTTGCACTTTTTTTCAATTTTTTCACTTCAAGAACAATCTGCCAAGGGTCTTCTTTAAAATGAGACCAAACTTAAGTATTTGCTCCCAAGCATAACATTTTTTGAGAGTTTTTTGACTTGGACATTTTTGTCCCTTTTGGACCTATGAGTAAGTTTTTGTTTTTTTGTTACTGTTAACTGCATGAATTTTGAGCTATTATAGAGCCAGTTGGATAAATTATGCAATGATAATTGTGTGGGTGTGTTGGTATGGATGTCAGAGTGTGGTTGGTATGTGTGTTATAAAAAAAAAAAGTGTTTGTGTGCATGTGTGTGTTTGTAGTATTGAGAGAGAAAAACTCAACTGCAAATAACAAAGCCAATCACTGTGTGACCAGAGGAGTTTTGCTGGGATCCAATGGGGACAGTTTGGTACTGCGCCCAAACAAAATCTTACTGAAAGCTCATTTTTTGAGATATCAACCTCAAATTTGGAACACAACTTATTTAGATTTATGGCTTTGATTTTCTAGCCGTTTTAGAGTTCAACTTGTTTCATAAAATATATATTTTATATAAAATAATATTCATAAATAATTTTCATAAACTTAAACCTATAGAATTTTTTTTTGGATTTACTTATAAAAAAAAATTAACTTCAGCAATAATCTGGCAAGGGTATTCTTTAAAATGATACCAAAGTTAAGTCTGTGCTCCCAAGCTTCAACTTTTTATGACCGTTTTTTGACATGGACATTTTTGTCCTCTTTGGACCTATGAGTAACTTTTTTAAATTGATGCACAAGGGTTAAACATAGTTGGCAATAGTTTATACTACTTAAAATTCAGTAAATGTCGTACTTTCCGATGAGCCTCAGATCTCTCTATGTTGAAGTCCTGCTGTCTTATCTGATTGGAGATCAGGATGTAATTCCACCAAGACTATCAACGTCTTCTGCGTTTTGCATAGGTTCGTTTGTGTTTGCCTGGGCTGGAATCCAGCATCCCTAGGCCTCAAATCCCTCGCTGATACACCATTGATCTGAACGCCTCAGGGACTAAGCTTTGCATACTTTCCTTTGAGTTGTTGTGAACCGGTAGGACCGTTGCAAGAGGAACCCTCACACATGGTGTAGTCTCTTTTAATAAGCTTTATGGTGTCTCAGCACAAAGGTGTACTGTACAATTCTGACGTGGTTAATATGTTCCTATCTGTGAAATGAGCTTTCCTGAGTGTGAATGCACTCTTAGTATTGGCATTCGTTTAATTCTGATTCTTTAATGACATAATGACTTACAGACTTTGCTACTCCTTGGAATATTTTCCTGATTAAAAGGCAATAATGTAATGTTAACGTCTAATCCTGACCCCATCTGTTTTCACAGTACCAAAGGATGGCCTTAAAAGCCAAGCTGTGTTTGATGAAATCCGCATGTCGTACATCAAGGAGCTGGGAAAAGCCATTGTTAAACGAGAGGAGAACTCCAGCCAGAACTGGCAGAGGTTCTACCAGCTCACCAAGCTCTTGGACACCATGCAGGAGGTAGGCGGGCATCTCTTACAATCAGCAAACACAAACACGAGACATTATTGGCACTGACGGTATTATTGCGTGTACAAGAGAGAAAAACATGCTAGGCCAGAAATGCTTCATGCACGTATGGAACCATGTGGTCAGCACATTGCAAATGTTTGGCCTACATACTTCTTGCTAGAGGTGGAGGACTCGAGTCACGTGACTTGATACGAGTCGCAAAGTTAAGGACTTGATACATTTCTAATTATAAATATGTATTATAATAAATTATTATTAATATTAGCGTATAAATGTAAAATTAAGGAAGCACGTCGTGGCCAATATAAACTCTAGGCTGCTTGTTTCTTGTTTGGTACTGTGACATGACTTGACTCTTAGCAGGACTCGACTTGACTCGCTTGGTTTGTCTGCACTGTGACTTGAGAATTACTTGAGAAAAAGAATATAAATGTTTATTTTTTTTTAAGAAAATGACCGATGGTTTGGCTAGATAAGACCCTTATTCCTCGGCTGGGATCGTGTAGAGCTCTTTGAAACTGCAATTTGGACCTTCAAACCGTTGGTTCCCATTGTACCGTAGTCAACTATATGGAGAAAAATCCTGGAATGTTTTCCACAAAAACCTTAATTTCTTTTCGACTGAACAAAGGAAGACATGAACATTTTGGATGACGTGGGGTTGAGTAAATTATCAGGAAATTTTAATTCTGAGGTGAATAATCTTTTAAAGCCCAATCGTGTCCTTAAAGAGCTTCCTTCCTACAGAGAACTTCCTTCCTACACACCTGTCTACAACTTTCAGATGTTCCCGAAGATCGCTGATTCATTCAGGAACAAAACAACAGTGCTGTGATTATCTGAAATTTGAACACCACCTTACATGACTCAACCGACAAGCAATGCGCCTCCGGGGAAACTGGATGCCGAGAATACTTTAAAAAGGATTATAGTGTTTGCCTTTTTATTATTAGACAGAACTGTTCAACAAAGACAGTAAACCACAGAAGACGGTTCTCAGTGCTATCAAAATAAAAGTCCCGCTTACGACACGTAACGGCCCTACTGAAAAACTTGTCGTCAGCCTTGGCGATATATCGTTCAACCACTACTTGTGAATGTATACACTTTAGTCATTTTTGTGATTTTCTTTTTTACACATATTATGAATTAGATGAATTAACTTGGAGGTTGTACCACATGACATTTTACTACCTAAACAAACCAAAACATTAATAAAAATATCTGAAATTTTAAGACTTACTGACCTTGACAGTCATGAGGGTCTGCAGTTGTCCTCCCTATGCTACTATTTAATGTTTAATGTAATGTCGGTTGCACCACATGACTTGATTTGGTGCAACAGCAAAAAAAAAAAAAAAAAAAAAAAAGCAAAATTAAAACAAGCAAAACAACATATTTTTGAGGACACATGCTGTCCTCAAAATTGCATTGTTTGTAAAAAGCTCTACTGAAATGCTACTTCTGTCCACAGATGGTGGAGGGGCTTCTTGACTTCTGTTTCTACACGTTTGTGAATAAATCTCTGAGCGTGGAGTTTCCTGAGATGTTGGCAGAGATCATCAGCCATCAGCTACCAAAATTTAAAGACGGGAGTGTCAAGCCTCTTCTGTTCCATCAGAAATGACTGCCTTACATCATAGCAATGCCTTAACGCCACCCTTCCCTTACCAGCGCCAGTCCAACCTGCCCGATTGCCCCCAAACATCCTGAATGAATTGAGCATGAATTCTGCTTGATTCTCAGAGGAGAGAGGTGAAGTTCGCTCTTCACAAATGTTTGTGGAGCAGGACAAAGGACAAAGCAGAGTCATGTACTCGGAGCAGACGGAATATGACTTTCAGAAAGACGTATTTTAGTGATATTTTCTCTTTTTTTGCATGTACACTGCTGAAATGTTTACAAAGGTATATCAAAAAAAGGGAAATGTGCCTTTTTTGCGCTTTGCGAATCAATTTCAGACATTTCTCAGGCTAACGCAATGACTTGGCATTCACACTTTATGTCGACGACTCCCATTCGTCACGTCACGTCTGTTTTCTTGTCTAAGCCTGCCTCGGTGGTTCTCTGTAGGGTGACAGCTTAACGGTCCTCTGAGGTGCTCAAAAGTATGAAGCAGACCCTTTTTTAGTTTTTTTTGTTTTTCAATCTCATCGAAGTTCCAAAACAAGTATGTATGCAGCACTGTGGAAATGCCACATGATAATTCAACTCAAATCGAGATCTGTTCCATGACTGGCAGCAAATACTAAGTTATTTATTTGTTTGTTTTTTTAAATAGTTCACCCAAAAATGAAAATTCTTCCATCGTTTACTCGCCCTTGTGTTGTTCCAAACTTGTATGCCTTTCATTACTCCATGGAACACAAAAGGAGACATTCTAAATCATTTTCAATTCAGCTGCAATGAATGGTGTCTGGAGCTTTCAAGCTTCAAAAAATACACTAAAGCGCCATAAATGTATTGATAGAGTGGCTCATATACCACTCATGTTGTGCGTTTCAGGTTTAAAGGCTAAATTTAAGTCTTTATTCACTGAAGATGAGGACCAGATTAGTCCGATTCATAAACAAGCCATTCATTCGTGAATTTGAATCATTCGCTCGTGAATCTTTGTCGGTTCCATTATTTAAAAAAATTATAATAATAATCGGTGTTCCACAGAAATAAGCAATTCATACAGGAATAACATGAGGGTGAGAATTTTTTTGTTGTTGTTGATATTTTAAATAAGATATATATATAAAAAAATGGAAATACATAATAGTATCTCAATTATATTAAAATAGCACTGACAAAGTGCTAAGTCTTTTTCTTTGGGTGAACTAACTGAAATTTAAGCATATTATATTGACAATTGATTATTAAATTAATTTAGTTTTTATGTTAATTATTAGCTCAGGTTCACGTAAAATAAATGACCATCAGCACTTGGTAAGTCCTGGAATCAGTGGCTAATTCAGGGTTATTTTGTCAAATTCCTGTCCATTCTAGCCATATTCAGATTAGCATATCCCAGCATTCCCCTCCTCTCGACTGTGGTCTGTTCATGTCTTTGTGCGTTTTTTTTTAAGTGCGTCTCGGACACCTCGGATTATTTGTTCATGCATTTAATTTTCTGTCATCCTTGGAAACCATTTTAATTGAAATGTTCGTGGAATATTCTCTGCATATTCTGAATCTGGTAACCCACGAGGCCCTCAAGTTTTGACCCACTTTTTGTTTTTGGTAACATCAGAACAAAAGGAACATTTGTTGTTCTCGTGCTCGAGTATGTGTGTTTGCCCGTTGTTACGTGTGTTACTCCGCTTTTGGGTGTCTGCACCAGCTAAGCTTCATTACTAGCCGAGTGGAATAATTCACTCAAAAATGGAAAATTATTAGTCTGTCATTATTTACCCGTCATCATGTTGTTCCAAACTCATGCTGTTATTTTTCTGTCTCTATGAACTGTTGTATTGTGAAGATTCTTCGAAACATACGGGGTCGGAAACGGCACGGAGGTGAGTAAATAGTGACAGAATTCAATTTTTTGGGTGAAATATTTCCTGAGTTGCACCTGAGTATCCTGCACATTTCTGGAATTCCCATTGTTTGAGTGTATAAGACAACTGAACATTCAAAGATTGAACTAACAATGTTATTTTAAAAATAACACAACTAAATTTGGTCATTTGACCAGATTCAGCCATTTATTTAGCCACTATGGCCATGTACAGTATTAAAACTCTCATGGTGAGCAGAGGGTTAAAGGTTCATTTCCAGTAATGCAGCCGATTGTCGTCACCTGGCGCATGTCACAGAATCCGGAGTGTGTTACCAAGCCACTGTTTGTTTAACGCTCATTTCCAACAGCTTCATTAATATGACATGAAATCGAAATGTACGCGGTAAAAATCCCAATCACATATTTTAGCGTATTTTACGAGACTATTTTTTTACAAATTCCTCGCTAGGTTTGTGAGATGACGCATTTTCTAATTGTTTCACAATAGGCCTTGCAAAGGGAGTTTGTGAGCCATAAACCAGAGGTTGTATGAATTCAGAAAAAAGCTGAAGTGTCTAAAAAAATATTTTTTTTGTTTGGTAATCATTGATCATTTTTTAAAAGTAACTAAAACGAAAATATAATTACACAGATACACTTTGATATACACATCATTTTACAACAAAATTTTAATACATAAAGTTGTATTGCTATCTTTTTTTGTGTCAAGAACTGTATTGCAGCTGTTATATGTAAATGTAAATTCTATAAATCTATAGGGAATATATGAGTAATCACTGTTTTAAAGAATGACAGAGTAAAGTTAGGAGTCGGGGGTTGCGAGTATAGCTTGTATAGTGCAACAGAGTGACCAAAGCAACGCAGATTAAAAAAAAAAAAAAAAAAAAAAGAGAGAGAGAGAGAGAAAGAAATATTTAAAGCAGTTACATTTTACAGTAGCACTTACTACCCAACTCTAGTACTTTATTTTATCCTTTTCTATTTGTTTTATAAAGATTTAGGCTTTGGTCTCATACATAATGCTGTAAAATTAACTAGTAAAAAATAAATAAAAAATACATATATATATATATATATATATATATATATATATATATATATATATATATATATATATATATATATATATATATATATATATATAATAAAGCTGTGTGTTAAAGTAATGTATCAGAGCCTGAGAATTTGCACTACCCTAATACTGGCTTGACATAGTATATTTTGTAAAAAAAAATTCATGCAAATACTATCTTTAAAGATTAAGGGCAAATCATATTTCACTGGTATATGGCTTTCATTAAAGTCTTTTTTTTTTTTTTTTTTTTTTGCATTTCAGTTATATGTAAAAGTAATCCAATGTCTGTTTGTTTGAAAAATTGTTTTGTATGATTTGTGTATTACACCTCTCCTGTAGTCAATGTCGATCATTACACATTTGATTAAATGTTGGATAAAATGTGTTCAGAAGAGGTCTGTGTGTTTTATACTGTGAAATCAATGTGCTAATCTGCTATTTTTCCCCATTGTATTTTGACACAAATCTACACTTGGACATGCTGGTTTATTTTCTTCTCAATCCTATGTCTGGTCCGCAAACTTCCGAAACAAAAACAAAAAAGACCTGTACAATATTTCTTTTGAACCAATTGTATTCCGATTAAACCAAGCAATTTCTAACAAAAATAGAATAAAAAATAAAATAAAAATCGACATCAATTTGTATTTAAATTTATTGATAGATTTATTGAACAGAAAAAAAAAAATCAAAACAACTGAACCATATTTTTATTTATTCAATATTCTAAAGAATATTAAGGCTCATAAAATTGTACACGATTTTTTTTTTTTTTTTTAAATGTAAAAAGATCAATTGGGCTATCAAAAAAATTAAGTTAGTGTGCTACAATAAAAAATATATATTCACATTTTACAAAAAAAATTATACCTTATCAATTGTCACTTATTTACAATGTTAATACACTCCAAAAGAACACAAATCTCATCAGAGATAATGCTTAAATAAGAGTGGTTTACATGACGTTAATTCACATTAAGAAATAATTTACGCTTTTCCACTTACATGCTAAGAAAGGAGAAAAAATTCGATTCAATTTTTTTTTTTTTTTAATTGCTTCCTGATATACAAAAGAGTGCAATAGTTTCCCCCCACTGATTAACAGTTATCTCTTAGTAGTTCTAAACAAAACAGTTACGAGGACCTGAAAGACACAAAACACATTCAAAAAGCCCCAGACTGCATAGAAACAGCACACATATTACATCATGGAGAACCAGGAAGTGCTCACATATTTATATATATATATAAAAAAAAAAACAATAATAATAATTCATGATAAGCCCTGTTTGAAAATCTAAGGAAGAGTTTCTTGATTGTGGCCGAAGCGGCAGCAACAATTTGGTCCCAGGGTTTTTTTTTTTCTTCCCCGTTCCCTTTTTTAAACAGCTGCAGTGCACTGTGGGATATGTGGGACGATGATGCGCTAGTGAAATGCCACAGTTGCCAAAAACCCATAACATTGGACAGACACGCTCAGGCATGCTAACGTGGCTTTTCTGTCGAAGTCCAGTTCTTTTGCCTCGCCAAAGACTCCAACCAAAAGCGTCTAAACGAACTCCACGTAGTTCTCCGGAATTAACCCCGTCTTCCCATCCAAGGTGCCCTCCAGCCAGCCTGGTTCTCTTGACCGATGAACTATGA
This sequence comes from Vimba vimba, assembly GCA_022828995.1. Taxonomy (NCBI): domain Eukaryota; kingdom Metazoa; phylum Chordata; class Actinopteri; order Cypriniformes; family Leuciscidae; genus Vimba; species Vimba vimba. Next base: position 32,562,031 of record CM040829.1, on the reverse strand, counting down.
GACAAAGATGCAAAAAGAAGACGACTTTATCCTCTAGTTATCCTCTTATTTCCACAGTGCCAAAGGAATAAGTGTTCCAGATTCAAGTTAAGCTCTATGTGCGGCATCTGTTGCTTAATGTTGATTACCACCAAAAATACCGTCGACTCATCCCTGAGTTCTAATAGAAGCTGACTCTATCCCCCCAAAAAAATCATCTGGAGAATTTGAAGCCTCTATTGAATCTTGCAGTAGAGCACGCCTGAGGTTTCATTAAACACTAATCTAATCTACTGCTCCAGTGTCAAATGTCAAACCGTGGAAGGTCCGATCTCTGATACCTGTTGAGGGGCAGGAGGTGGAACAAAGCAGATATATCGATTTGCTGCTCCAACGCCAACGCTCAAGGCTCAAACCTTCCTAACTAACCAAATATAGTACAGATACTGAGGTTTAAAAATGGAGACGTACCATTGTCGAATATGGTCCCTGCGATAAAGGACAGCTCAGAGTCATGTTCAGCCTTGCAGGCGTATAGTGCACGTGCTTTTCGGAGCGGAGTACTGGAAAAGAAAAGAACATTTGTTAGGGCTGTTAATGAATTCAACATTTCAATTGAATTAAATGCATGATATCAGTATCTGCTCAGAAAAATACATCAAGACAATTCAAAGGCATTATTAAGTTTGCAGACTTCAAGATAGACAGACAGACAGACAGATAGAAAATGTGTTTTAAAAAAGTACCATGATATTATTATGGGTTGTTCATAATGTTGACATGGCAATGTTATTATTATTATTATTATTATTTTACCTGTTTTAAAGGGCCATTTTAATCTTTGAAGTACCTTGGGATACCATGTACAGGACTCATAAAAGAATACACCCCTCGGAACGTAAAGATATTTTAATTTTTCTTGATCACTATTACAACTCATGGAGAGATGACAACATTGAAATTTATTAAACATATACAGCAATTGTAAAAAGTTTAGAAACATTTTTTTATATATTTTTTGAAAGAAGTCTCTTATGCTCACCACGGCTGCATTTATTTAATTAAAAATACAGTAAAAACAGTAATATTATTTATTACAAATATTGCGAAACATTGTTCGAAATTAAAATAATAAAATATATTTTAAAATATAATTTATTATTCTGATGGCAAAACAGAATTTTCAGCATCATTACTCCAGTCTTCAGTGTCACATGATCCTTCAGAAATCATTGTAATATGCTGCTTTGCTGCTCAAGAAACATTTATTATTATTGTAATAATTGTATTGTAATTATAAACAAACTAAAGGTTACGGTAATTAAAAGCACAAGAGAAAAGAGGAATTTTTAGCATGGATTTAAATTCAGCTAATGTGGAAGCTGTTCTCACATGTTGTTCCACAGCTTAGGGCCGACCACTGCGAAAGCTCGATCTCCCCTGCGTTGTAAGCGAGATTGTGGAACAGACAAGAGATGTTCTAAGTGATCTGAATGGGTTATGAGTGACAATTAAGTCAGAAAGGTATTTGGGGGCTTGGTTGCTGAGAGATTTATAAACGAATAATAACATCAATTCTGTATCGGACTGGTAACCAATGCAGATAATGTAGGATTGGGGTGATGTGATCTCGTTTTGGACCATTTGGAGACGAAAATGGAAAAGAGAGGTAACCCGACATATAATGAGTTACAGTAGTTGAGTCGTGTTGAAATAAAAGCGTAAGTGAATAACGGTTTCAAAGCTATCCCTGTTTAAAAATGGTTTGACTTTGGCTAACCGCCGTATGTGGTAAAAACTGACGCTGACTTGTGGCATTGATTTGTTTGTTCAATTTAAGACTACTGTCGAGATAAAATCCTAAGTTTTTAACGTCGGAGGTAAGGTGTGGTGTGAGGGTGCCTAGATCGATAGAATTTCTGTCAGAGAGCTCATTTGGACCAAATCGGATCATTTGGGTTTTATCACCATTAAGCAACATGAAATTGTTAGTGAGCCACAGCTTGACTTCATGAAGACTACAAGTCTTGTAATCTCTTATATGCAGAGTTATCTTTATGTTTTATAGGTATGCAGAGTAGGGTGTCATCCGCATTACAGTGGTACGACACACCAAATCTACTCATAATTGATCCATCCGCATGTACAATGAGAATAGTAGGGGTGCCAGAATCGATCCCTGGGGTACCCCACAATTGAGGTGAGTCGCAGGGGATGAATGAGTAAAAACTTCTGTTAAATAAGAAAGACTGGAACCATTTGAGTATCGTACCTGAGATCCTAATCTAACGTTCCAGCCGAGATAAAAGAACCCTATGATCTACGAAGTCAAAAGCTTAGCTCTAGTCTAAAGGCACTAAAGTCATGGTGTCGCCAGCATCTGTCGTTATTAAATTGTAATAATATTTCAGAATATTACTGTTTTTACTGTATTTCTGATTAAATAAACACAGACTTGATGAGCAGAAGAGACTTCCTTCAAAAATATAAAAAAGTTGACAAGTTAACTTTTGACAGGTACAATACTTAATTAATAGAAAAATAATAATAATAATAATAATATCTGTAAAATAAGAAAAGGAGGATTGTGCATAAATTAAGGGTTACAAAAATAAGTACACCCTTGATTAAATTCAACAATTGTGTAATATTCTAGTATGTCCTCCATAACTAATTATACTTCTCTGACCCTTCTTGGCATTGAGTGTACAAGTTTATGACAAATAATTGTCACATCTATTCTGTTGAACTCGTGAAGGAGTACCCTGATGTTTGATGCAGAAGACAAATTCTGAGTATGGATTACCATACTTGGCCTTCATTTCACTTCACTACTAGGATTTTCACCTTGCGAGTATGTATTGAGTCACTGTCATGTTGAAAAAGTGCCCACCAATGCAAGGAATAAGGAGAGAGTTGCATTTTGAACTACAGGTTAGGTTAGGGTTAGGTTCTAGATTTTGAATTACATCACACAATGGTGTGTGAATTCATGACACTATTGATTAGGCACAACTCCCCCACATTCATCCCTATACAAGAACTTTACTATCACTGAACTTCCCTGTGGAGACTGACACCACAATCATCAGTTTGAGGTGTTCAAAACTTTTTAGTAAATTTGGGATAATCTTTTCCAGTACATTTACTTCTCCTCACAAGTCTGTTGCGATCAGACGTCTGTGAGTCAAAACATGAACACGCTGGAGGAGCTGCTTTATTGTAGAAAATGAAGTTGTACTTCTGATAAAACAAGACACTGACACTGTTTTTTATGTTTAATACGCTAAAGCTACTGGATTTTAAGTAATCTATTTTATAAAGTACTATATATAAACGTGACGTGACTTTACTAGAGTGCTGAATTGCAGAGCTTGTGCAAACATATCCACATTTCTATGATCAGATTCTTTTCTTATGCGTTATTAAAAAAAAAAGCTTGATGTTTTCTCAATTTTGTTGTGTATTTAATATGTTACAGAGAGGAAAGATCACAACACACATTTACACATTTTTCTAACCATCGCTCTCAGCAGTGTGGGCAGTGTCAGATGTTCGTTAACTGTCTATCACTGCTCACGTATTTCGACCTTAATTTTACCTAAAAACGAAGAATGAAAAAAAAACTTTGCCTTGAGTATATCAGGGCCTTAAGCAGGAGGAGGCAACAGACAGGGTCTGCAGATCTCCTACTCCTTTAAACAAGGTAATTGCAAGAAAGAATGCCATCTTAAGAGTCACAAATTTCTCTGCAGCTTACTCTAAAGGCTCAAAGGGTGCCATAGTACTACGGCCAAGTCCCAGGCCGGAACTCTTGCATAACATGCAGGCCTCAGCCGTACAGTACCATGTAGGAAATGAGACACTAATTTATCTCTCCAAAGACTCAACTCCGACAGGTGTGGTAAACAGCAATGGCTGTCACGTACACCTTCAATGTGAAGGGTGTTAACCCAGCAGAAATGCAATCCTGAAGGAACTCCAGCACTGAACCAACCAGGCAGTTGACTGTGTCCAAATGATGCTCTCTGCACCATAAAGTGAAGAGTCACCACTTAAATGCATAAAGTTTCCTCCTGGAGGGAGCTCTAGAGTTAAGGATGGTCTCCACAATCCCGTTTGAGAGACCAGAGTTCCAAGAGTTGATCCCCCTCAGGGGGACCCAAACCCACAGATTCCATATTTCCAGACTGTGGTGATAAATATTGGCTCCTACTTGAGACAGAAGATCCCTCCTGAAGGGAATCTCCCATGGAGAGCCGTCCAGGAGAGACATCAGGTCCAAGAACCAAACTTGGGACGGCCAGAAAAGGGGCTACTATTAACAGACGAACCCCGTCCTGCAAAACCACTAGAACTCCCGGGAGCAGATCGATTGGGGGAAATGAGTACAGATATAGCCTCAGCCAAGTCTGAAACATGGCATCCAACCCCAACAGAGCTGGATTCACGTGAGGGAGAACCAGGGGAGACGGTGTGCCATTTCTTCTGATGAGAACAAGTCCATTTCTGCCTGGCTGAACCATTTTATAGGTGGAATCCTTGATTTAGGTGCCATGGGATGTAAACTGCCATCACCGAGATCAGCTTGCCCTGGGCCCAGAGGAGGATCTGTTGCGGAAATCTGCATAGAGAGTGTGCAAACACAGACCTTCCTGGTGATTTGTGTATGGGACTACTGATGTTGTTTGAATGGACAAGGACATGGTAGCCTCTGAGATCTGGGAGGAAGTATAGAAATACAGTCATCATCTCCAAGCTATTTATGTTTCATGAAAGATGAAGACCTCTCCACAGACCCTGAATTGAGCAGCCATCTAGGACCGCAACCCAGCCCATGAGGGAAGTGTCTGTCGTTAACAACTTGGCCTAGCCTGATTTTGCCTACGGCTGTAAGTATTGACTCAATAAGAGCAGGAGACAGATGTGCCTGCATAGTAGTTAAGTCCCAATTCACCCCTAGAAAAGTGGTTCTCTGTAGTGGAGAAAGCGCACTCTTCTTGGAGTTCAGTCTTAACTCCAAACACCTCATGTGAGTGAGGACAATATCTCAATGCCGAATCTCCATTTCCTTGAACTGTGCTTGGATCAGCCAGTCGTCGATGTAACTGAGTACACAAATGCCCTGGAGTCGCAACACAGCCAGAGCTACATCCATGCTCTTTGTGAAGGTGTAAGGTGACAAGGCTAGGCAAACAGAAGTACCCGTTATTGGTAAGTTTTGCCCCTGAAAGTGAACCTGAGGAACTTCCTGTGTTAAGGAAGGATGGAAATGAGGAAGCATCCTAAAAATCTATTGTCACAAACCAGTCATTGGGCTTGATTTGAGAAACAATAAGTTTCTGCAGAGTACGGTTCAGATGAAGCAGATCCCCATCCTTCTTCAGAACTATGAAGTACTGGCTGTAGAGGACCTGTCTCTTTCGGGAAAAGGGAACACGCTCTATGGCTCCTTTCGCCAAAAAAGAGAGTTTTCTAACAGTCTGCTCAGAGCTGGCCACAGTACTCCATTTAAGCGTGGTGGATGAAAACCAAACTGAATTCTGTACCCTTTTCTACAATTTGCATAACCCAATAAAACATTTGGCAGAAGTCTCCATGCTGCCGCATAGTCTACTAAGGGTATTAGCCTCTCGAGACTGACCTCTGGTAATATGCCAGGTACCCATGAAACCGGTACAGAACGACCGAAAATACTTTCCCAATACCCTCCCCAGAGGGAGCGATCACCCCAGTTTCATAACATACCTGGGCAAAGACTGGGCGAGAAGCTCGCTGGAGACCGCTGCGCCCCAGGACACCCGAAGTGGGGATGGTTGGCAGACCGGTCTCCCGAGGGCCATGAGGAAAAATGGGCACACTTAACCCTGGAGTTGGCCACTTCGGAGGAGCCTGTCCTCGACCACCATGAGCCCTCTGATGTCAGGATGCCTGAAGCCTTCCTCGAGAGGATGACAGTCCTCAGATCTGTCTGCCTCTGGGAAGGCTTCGGCTGTGATCACCTCAACCCCCAGTCTCTTTGAAGAGAGTCTAATAAAGCGAGACTGTTTTTTTTTTTTTCTCTCTCTCTCTTCGGGATATAGACTACTCTGATATAGCCAACACCGGGGCCTCACTCAGTCCGGAAGAAACCACAGAACGTACTTCTGGCTGAAGTAGCAGAAGCGCTCCCATAGCATCAACATTCTTACGCAGCACTGAGTTCCCGCGAAAGGGAAACAATGCATTTCACTTCTGCACATTGCATCACTCTTCTCACAGCTCTTGTCGGCATTTGCTGGCATTTCTTCAGCTCTTTTCTTAGCAAAAAATCACTCATCAAAAAAATTAAAGCTTGAGGGGAAGACATGATTGCTTCAGGGACTTTGTCACAAGTCCATTCTTTTTGAGTTTCTGTTTCTTTAACTATAATTTCACACGTGCTTTGGAAATCCTCCAAGGAACCCCAATATGTATTCTACATAAAGAATAATTGCTGACTTTATTAACTTTCAGAGGAGGTGTAGTCATTTATGTACAGTAAATACTATAGGACAAAAATGCAGTAATCATTCTGTGCAACATTATATAACAGGGATGCCCCATATGAAAATATGGGCTAATAACCAATAAATGGTTTTTAAAATTTGATTCTGTCTTTTTCTAAATAAAAAATAAAATATAGCACTAAAAACTAATATTAGTGGAGTTGGTGTATACGCTCAGACTTGAGGGGAAAGGTGTGAATTTGCAAAGCTGAAGCTTAACACTGACAATTAGAAAACCGCTATAGATAGTGGTCTAAGCAAGCCAGAGCAGGACACACACCTGAGGGGGGAGGATTCGCTGGAGGGGCTGGAGGCCAGCTGGGGGCTGGAAGGGGCAGAGAACATCGGCCACGAGGGGGAGCGCGGTGAAGTGGGACTGGGTGAAGCTGGGCTGTGACAAACACACACACGCATCCCAGCACCAACGTTTATGTTACAGCTGTATAGCAGATGCTTAGAACTTTCACAAGAGACTTTAAGAGGAAGTCAGCATGAAGAAATAGACATAAACACAGTAAAACATGCTTGAGAGTTTGATGCTTACTGTAACAATTCAGCAAAAAAATGACAATTTTGTCATCATTTACACAACATGTCTTTCCAATGTGTGAACACAAAAGATGTTTTATCTTTGTGCAACAAATGCACACATTGAAGCACCAGAAAGAACAGCCCTTTGTTACTGTATGTTTTTTATTCCATACAAATACTGTAGCAGCGTAAATATTTGCCAAAATATCTTAATTTGTTTTCTACTGAACAAAGAAAGTCATACAGATGCTGGTTTGGTGAGTAAATGATGACTACATTTTCATATTTGGTGGAACTGTTCCTGAGTAAAACATGCTGAGGAAAAACATTAGTGATAATTTGTTAATGTAGCATAATGAGTGGGGTCTCTCTCTCTCTCTCTCTCTCTCTCTCTCTCTCTCTCTCTCTCTCTCTCTCTCTCTCTCTCTCTCTCTCTCTCTCTCTCAAAATTGTCAAAAAATACTTCAATGCTGGCTGCCAAAATTTGATCAACTTACCTTGTTGACATACTGCTGCGAACCTTCGGATTTTGACTGTAAATTACAGAAAAAAAATGTTAAAATAATTTTTGCTATCTTAGCTTAATTTGCATGAATATAAATATGCAAAAAGGATATATATATATATATATATATAATTTTTTTTTTTTTTTTTTTTGGTGCTATAGCAAAAGGGCTAAAAAAAAAAAAGATTTTGCTCCTTGCAAGGTCAGGCAAGTACTTCTGAGTTCTACTTGCTCTGCCAACATTTTCACATATTATTATTGCTATTTTTTTTACTTTAAAAGTATAATCTGTATATGTATTATTTACAATATTTTTTTTCCATTATTTAAAAATATTTATTTTATACAGTTTTCGTTCTGTATTAGAAATCTATATTTTATTTAAAATAAAAATTGTCCAACAATTGCAGGAAAAAAACATGATAATGGCATACATGTCAAAACAATAGTGATTGGTTCGTAATTTTAACCCATTCTTACTGCTGCTACATGATCTCAAATCATTCTTCAAGCTTTGACAAAATCTCATATACAGTTTGTTATTCAGTTAGATCATGTTGCATAGCTGACAAGTTTAATAACAATCAAAAGTAGTTTAAGTGTAATGTTCATGATCAAAAACTGTAAGATACAGCAGTTCCATCAACTGGCCTGAAACTCTCTCCCACTGGCCTCGGGCCTTCCTAAATATTGAGGAGCCATTCTGACCTCCAACAGTGGCTCAACCAATAGCATGAGTTTGGGACGGAACTATCTGTTTGTCCAACCAATGTAAGATGAGAAACCTGCATGACCTAAAACATTCATTATTTTTCCAATTCCGTTTGGTGACATTAGTGGCACAGAAACCACACAATTCACCTTTGGGCAGGGGGAAACAGGCTGTATGGACTGTTCTTACACGTCGGAAACATTCGGCACGACAGAAGCAAACATTTTGTAAACATTTATGGACATATAGTCCCACTTTAACTACAATGTAATAACATTTAAATTAAACATTTGATACAATGCACATATTGTGTGCATACATGTTCTATGCATTGCACTTATCTTTAAAAAATGTAATTACAGCTGTAATTTATTTAATTATCCATAATTCCACTGTTGCCCCTTCCTTTAACCCACCCTTAAACCTAACCATACCACCAAACCTGTCCCTGACCTTACCCGAAGCCCATCTCAATAGCAGCATCATGAACACAAGAAGTACATTGTACCTAACATTACATTACATAGTAGTTAAAGACACCTAATATAAAGTTTGACTTATAATTAAACACATCAGACAATGATGTTAAGCTATCATGGGTGGTTGCTAGCAAGTAGTTGATACATTGTTGCTGCAGAATGAATCCTCTGTTGCTAATTCAAGCACATCTATGTTCACGTGTCCAAAACAATCCACAGTAAAATACAATCTCAAGTGATACATAAGTTAGTAGATATCATCATAATCAGTTTTTTATTTGCACGGGAGCAAATAAAGCTGCTTATTGGACAATGTGGAATTTGTAGCCTAGCATCCATCGCACTCATCACTAAACTGATGAGCGTCTACTCACAGTAGATAGTGGGGTTGTCATGGGAACAGTGTGACCTCAAGTGGCGAGTTAACTTTAATAATCTAAATGTCCATACATTAGCAGTGTTAATGGACTCTCACTCAGTGAAAATACATTATGCTGTCACATTTAGTCCCTACCATTCTGTATTCCGTTTAAACGATGGAAAGTTCCAGTGCTCATTGGTCAATAGAGTGTTTTACACGTAATATTGTGAAAGAGTTTTAGGTTTTGTTTATTTATTTAAAAAAAATAAAAAAAGTATTCTAGTGATCAAAGCTAATCCACACCATTACTCTAGTCTTCAGAGTCACATGACGGTTCAAAACAACAGCGTTTATTTGAAATAGAAATACATATTTTGTAACACTGTAAATGTCTTTACTGTCACTTTTGATCAATTTAATGCGTCCTTGCTAATGGAGTTGCCAAAGAGGAAATTGGTCATTATCTCAGAAACTACTTCTACATATTGACATGAAATGTATTGTTAATGACACATACCTATCGTTGGAACATTGATCTGTAAATACCATGCGAAACTGGTGACATCACCGGATGTTATAAAGTAATAAAAATGTAAATCATGGTAAATCTAATCATCTCTCTACTGAGAATGATCCAACAAATCTGCTCAACATGACAGTGTGTTTGGCCCACTGCCAGAAGCTATATCATAAGAGGCATATATATATATACACACACACAGCTGATTCACCTAGTTATCTCGACAGTTTTCTGCATCCCTCTGCCACCCCAACTCCTCACTCTCGGCTGGTTCCTATTCCCAGCCGAGGAAATGGGGGAGTACTCTGGGTTTGGGCTAAATTCCGAGCTTGGAGCCTGATCCCGTCGGACAGCACGCCAAATGTGCCTATTTTACTCTATTCGATGTAAGTATAAGTGTGAACTCGTGAAATGACTGCCACAGGTAATTGGACATTATTTTCTTTTTAATTGATATACTTATTTATTTTCAAAGATTTATTCTTGCCGTTTTTGCCTTTTTATTATGACAGGACAGTGAGTAGACAGGAAGTGAAGTGGGAGAGAGAAAGGGGGAGGACGGGACCGGGAAAGGTCCACGAGTACTGATTCACATTAAATCAATCAGTGCCAAATTTTGGTACCCGAGAACGCATCTGGGCGCAAGAGTAAGACTATTTAAATACGAATCCTGCATGTCACGCATTATATCATGCGTGTCTCTGTGTGAATGAGTGGCGCAGATGCGTGGTTTCATTTACCACACACACACACACTGAAGCACACTGTGTTTTTCAGCCTCTGCAGTCTCACTACATGAGAACATGAATGCATTTCCAGAGTCGCTCTGAGAGTCACTGAAGTTCATCAGCGTTTTACAGCTTCATTTAAGAAAAACTATCGTTATATCCAGGGCTTGACATTAACTTTTTTGCTCACTAGCCAATGTGGCTAGTGGTTTTCCAAAGTTACTAGCCACACAGCATTTTTACTAGCCACATTTTTGTTTTTGTGAAATTACCTAATAAAAGTTGACTATGGCGTGCTAAAATTTACTTGAACTAGATTTACAACCCTTTTAAATGTAAAACCACTGTACTCACCCAAATCAAGACTACATAAATATATAACAATACAGGTCATTATCATTAGCTCTGATAAGGTTGTGTGTAAAGCTCCTTTTTTAAAAATAAAACCATGTATTATGTATTATATGTCGCCACATAGCTCCACACCGGCATACGACGTAACTCCAGCAGGGCATGCAGCTAACTGTCTCTTCATTTCTGTGTTGTCGGTCACAAGCGCGCAAGCGCAAGGCAACACTGTGTGCATGTAATACTCATTAGGGCTGTCAAAATTGCTCAAAAATGACGTTCAAATATTCCCTCTAAAAAAAAAACAGCCTATATTCAAACTATTCGAACATCTGGTTGCGCATTTTGTCAATGACGTGCATTACGTCAATAACAGGACAAATTAATACAAAGAGACATAACTACTTGTATAGGTAGTTTATTTAAGTTTAAACATATTTGACAATGTATTACCTACACAAAAACAAGTAAATCAACTAATGGCCAAGACCGCAGACCTCACTCTCGCTCGCTCACTCGCACTCGCAGGCACTCTCTCTCTCTCTCTCTCGCCCTCACCCTCATGCTGCGTTCACACCAAACGTGAATAGAGCATCTGGCACGAGTGTAAAGACGCGTTTACGCGCGTCTGGAGGTCTTGCGGTGCGAATGAGGCATCACGCTCTCTGTGCATAACGGTTTAAATGAACAACAACAATAAGCAAATGTTGAGTGCTGATCAAAACTTTGTGCAAGCAATTGAAGCCTGCAGTGGAAGCCTGCAGTGCATGAAACTACTGTATCTAACCAACCTTATTCATGCAATATCTATTCAGTCAATACAGTAGCATACACTTTAGTAATGTTTCTGTTTAACGTTGACACTTCTTCCTGTTACCTGTCCCTGATCCCTCAGGCAGCGCGCCCACTCGCAAAGCAGACAGTCGCGCCTCTACTACCGCGGGCGTTTTTCCACATTCGAATATTCCACATTCGAATATTCATTTTCACCTTCGAAATTCTGTTTTTTAAACCTATTCGAATATATATTCGAATTTATAATATTTGTTGACATCCCTATGGGAGTTGTAGTGTCGTAGTGTCACACTTATTTCAGATGCGTTTTGAAAAGACTACAATTATTCAACCCGCCAAAGTGGCTAGTTGGAGTGACTATGTTACCTGCCACGAGCAAAATCCACCCGCATTTGGCGGGTTGGCGGGTGTTAATGTCAAGCCCTGGTTATATCATTAACACACGGAAACTCAAAGCCACAACCCATCAAAATAATAGTTTGGTTTAACTTGATAATATATTACTGTTGTACAGTAGAATTTATATATCTCAATTTAATAATAATACCAACACTAATAATAATAAATTATCAAAAAATGTATTTTTTAAGGAATAATCACACTTTTTCTTCTATGTTGTAATTTAAACAGTATAAAGCTCAGTTGTGCCACATGTTGTTTGACCAAAAAGTTTAATATCATTTAAAAGATCAATTCAATTTATGTTTTATGTCTTCATTTGATTACTAGAAAATTCACAACACAGAATGTGTAGAAAACAAAACATTTCATAGAAATTGAACATATCATTTTTTATGTTTTTTTTTTATTACTAAAATGGTTGTTTTTATTAATATTCAAGCATCGCAGACAATGGCAGACAGCGACCAAGGCAGCTCTGGCATAATGTCAATAACCCTTCTACAAATGATTTAGTTTCTTTACAGTTATTGAGGTAAACATGACTAAATTACCAAAAAACCTTTGGGTTTTGGGTACCATTGAGTAGCGGCACAGAATTTCAGGTACCGGTACCGTTAAAATGTGAACGGTACCCAACCCTAGTCAGATGTTTGCAATCGAGTTCCTGGAGGGCCCGCAGGGCTTTAACCTTAAACACACCTGATCCAGCTAATCAAGTCTGTAAGGCCTGCCCAATCGGTCCAACGACAATTTCCGATAAGCGTGTTACTGTCTTTTCAGCATGACAAAGTAATTTAATTCCAATTAAACTTTTATCTGACTCCATTTTATCACGACCTCGAACTTAGGTTGGAATGCCAATTGGTTATTGGTCATTTATATAATAGTTTATCTACACATTTGAATATTCTATTTAACTCTTTACTCTTATTGTACTTGTTCATTCAGGTGCCAAAGTCGCACAGGGTTCTCGCACCGGCCGTTAATTTTTATGCGGGCCCATGATCACAAACTCGCCATTCTGATTGATAACCAGAGGTTATGGCTAAAGCAATTTAACAATGCCGCCCACGCTTGCTATTGTTAAAAGGTACCCATTTAGCCCCCTACAGTCGCCTATATAAGAACTTAGTTAAATCCCAAACAATAAGAGGTTATGGCTAGTACATTAAGATAATGGCGCTCCAATGCTTGCTATTATTACATCAATAGTATTTTTATCTAGCCCCTATAATGTGATTGCATACAACTTAGTTAAAGTCAAGCAGTTAGTCAGAAATCTAGAATCCCACCTGATGTGCCCCATGCTCCATCTAACCTGAGATCTAGTATGCACTTAACTCTGGACACAGCTTTGCAGTAACAATGGATACAACGTGATCTACTAAAGTTACAAATTTCAGAATAAGTCAGAATAAAATCAAATGAAACAATTTATTATTAGTCGTCAGGTAAATGTATCATGCCAATTACAGAATCAATTCAAAGATGATCAATACATAACATCAAATGCTCTGAGGTAAAAAGATGCATACCTGACTCAGGAAAATAGGATACATAATGCTGAGTGTCTGAAAGACATTCAGCATCACGGGCTGATCTCATTACAAACCACCCTGAGCCTCTTGAGATGCTTCTTCATACATTCAGACCACGACAGAAACCTAAACATGTGCTAACAATGGAAATTTGCATTAATCACAGTTTCCAGAGTTTACACCTTTTGAGAGCAGGATGCCATTTGCATGAGAGACCCACCCTCCTCTGTAAGCAAGATATAACTCTTAAAAACTGGGATGGGTAATGAGTAGTCTGTAAGGGTGAGGTGTGAACTGCTTGGTGTGGGATGGTCATTTCGCAAGAGAAAGTTCAAATGTTAATTTCCAGAAACGTGCTTTGTCTTCTCGGGGAGTGGTCGTTCCTCAACCAGACGGCCCGGAATTTTCGAATTTCTCAAGTCTTACAAGTCCTTCAGGCTTATTTAAAAAAACACAGGTATGTGTGTTGGAGCAGAGTTGGACTGTGGCCCTCCAGGAGCTGAGTTTGACACCACTGTTGTAGATAATTGCATACACTTGGCCTTTGCATTCAAGGCGCCACTTTCATTTTCTAGAATGTGACATTGGCTTCCTCGGCCAACGTAATTCGACTGATAACACCTTTTCTCAAGTAGTTCATCACTCTCAGGCCACCATTGATTTACAGCCTGCCGGGTGCTCTGGGGCCTTTGAGATGGGTATATCAGCACACAGCCACAATTAATATATATATATATATATATGTCTGTATATAGATGACAGCATTCATCTCAGTCTTGTGGCTTTGGACCGCTGATCCTCACAGCTGATATATAGGCCTTTACCACCGATCACGAGCGCACACACATCTCATCTTGTGTTATGGGGACTTACCAAAAACATAATGATTTTTATACTGTACAAACTGTATATAATATCCCCTAACCCAGTGGTTCACAAACTAGGGTATGCGTACCCCTTGGGTGTTCGTGAGGTGATAGAGGGGGTGGGCAAACAAAATGCTGAGTTTTGCTGTACATTTAATTCCACCCCACCTTAAAATAACATTAAAACAGAGCATGTATTTCTAACCTTCATATATATGGGTAGCATTTGCCTTAACAATGCAGTGCACTTTCAGAAACCACCTGTATAGATCTGCTACGTGTAATGTACATGTACGCTATATTGTACAGCAGCAGCATGCTTTACTCGCTCACAGCAGCACGTCTGTGTATGTATTGGCAGTAGCAAGTCCCGTACTTGCTCTGCAGCAGCAGCAGCGTAGCAGATCTATTCCACCATATCAACATTGTCATATCCATTACCATGCATCACCATATCACTTAGAGAGAGTTGTCATGACAGAAATATTGTTTGGTCTATTTGGCAATGAAATCATTCCAATAAAAGCCACAACAGAGCTGTCCCAAGCAACACACAGCGGTGTTACATTAGTGAAAAAATATGCAACTTTGAACAAATTAGCAGAGACAATGATTCAATGACCCATTCATAAATACAGCCACTTGCTTCATTACTGAATGAATGATTAAATTACACACTCATTAACCACCTACTGGCGGTTTTAGTTTAATATTTAAAAGTATTTATCACTTTGTTTCATACTTTTTATTTAAAATATCTCATAACATTATTTATGCCATTGTAACTGCATTGATGCCACCTCTGAGCAGCATTAAACAGTGTGGAAATACATCTAGATGCAGCTTATGCCACTGCAGTGCAAAGATGGCTTTTGTTGATACTGATTTAATTAGATTGAAATTATTGATTTTGTTTATTTTTTTTTTATTACATCAATTAAATGAATGGAATTTTAAGAATTTGACATAAAACATGACACATACCTTTAATAGGGTTACAAAAACTGTGCCTTTATATAGGTAAAAAATGCACCTGAAAATCAATTTAAGGGGGCAAATGTTGTCTCTTAATGGAAATCTGCAGTCTACGTGAAAGAGAAGGGGTACGCAGAAGGATGCCTCAGGGGGTACTCCACTCTAAAAAGTTTGGGAACCACTGCTCTAAACCCACTACAGTAAACCTTCTGCATTTTCATAATAATAATAATAATAATTCAGTATCATTTATAAGCTGTTTTCATCATATGGATGAAAAATATCCACACAAGATAAATGATTTCTGGTATTACTATCCTTGTGGGGTTGGTTTCTCCATACAGTACACCGTAGGAAATACCTGAACCACACAGCAGTGCTGTGACTATTAATCTCATGATATTATGGACGCTTATCTGGATTAACCTTCAATGACTACAAAACAAACAGATTTCCATGTAACAAAAGCAGGACTTTTCCTCCTAAATCCATGAAAATATTTAATGTCATACTGTCATCATCCTATTTTGCTCAATGTCTCTGCATTGCGCAGCAGCAAGTCATATTTTTATTTTATTTGGGCATTTTAATCTAATAATCTAAAGTTGGTTAAGTTAGTTAACCTTCAATCTGTTCCTCTAAAACAGTTGAGTTATTAAAAACAATGGGAACAACTATATAAACTATCTATCCTATTAATACTTCTGAAAATGAGAATTCAAAGTGTTTAAATTTCATACAGTGTACTATTTACTATAGTGTTCATATTAATATACTATTTATTACAAACAGGTTACTTCAAAGTCTCATCAGCATTTTTTTTATAACAACAGCAATAATTTTGTGTAGATTTTGTTACTACTGTTGTTTGGCCATTATTTTTATTAGTCACCTTGTTTTCAGGTCATTTGTCAACAAATCTGCAGTAACAACTCGATCTTCCTGGAAACAGTTATATGTCACCGGGGCGGAAACGTATGAATGAGATTCTACGAATTCATATGAAAAAAGTTATGAATCGTCATGACATTAGTCTGTACATTTCAACCAGTTTGACTCATTTAGGCCAATTTGTGTACCGGCTGCAACGATGATAGACAGGCACTACATCATTGACGAGGAAATCAGCATTCAATCACATAACTTGTTTTTACCTACATTTTACAGTTACTCTTCTCACATTCACGTCATGCTTCAGGAGCTCAGTGAGAACACAGTGAGCTCAAGGGAGTCAGGAGAGTTGCTGCCTCCCCCTGAAACGTTATTGTTAGTGTTGCTGAATAGATTTTTTTTTTAATACACACTATTTGATCTAATATTTTGTAACATGTCTTTGGTGTCTTTTTTCTGTCTTACACACTTGTTTGAAAAAGCACCACCTCAGATGCCTCTACGGACAAAACGTTCCTGCTATCCACATAACTGATCTCATATGAAGCTTCTTATCAGTGAGGGAGATACAATGCTATCACTCACTTGTTGCAACTGCTTTATTATTTTACTGTCAAACTGAGTCAGTGAAATATCACAAAGAAAAAAAAAAGCATTAGCACTTGCTAATACCGAATACCCAGAATTCACACATTAGATCAATAAAATCTCAATTATACATGCTTATTAATTATGCATTCACATTTGATACTCAGTTCTCTGTTTACTTCTAATTATGCATGTTCTTGTGCATGTTTTTGGCTTGTGCAGCGCTTTGGTACTGGGAAATACTAGAGTTTCGAGCTTGCTCTGTTAAACGTGGCAGATTTGGAAGTTGCTTTAAAATAAGCAGACATGGCTTCTTGATTCGATATATTTTGGGGATATTTAATTTTATTCTATCAATCAATTAATTCCACTAGAAACAAACTTTGTTGTATTATTTTGTTTAAATTTAATACTGTGAAGCTGCTTTGATACAATCTGTATTGTGAAAAGCGCTATACAAATATACTTGATTTGATTTGATTTGATTTGATTTGATATGCATACCCAGACAGCAATATAGTGTCGACCCAGATCCGGGCCACATCTGGTACAGTACATGTGGATTCAACGCGTTCCAGATGTGGGCCAGATCTGGGCCGACACTATGTTGCTGTTTGGGTAGTTTACTGTTTTGTGTTACTTTTCTTATTTGACTGCAGTAGACAGTTTAATAGGTCTAGAAGAAAAATAATCGCACTGAATAAATGGTAAACCTTGAAATGTATTGTTTCCCCCCCCATTTTAGTCAACCCAACATTATAAAACAAATGTTAAAGCTAACTGCAATCTTTACACATATGACTGGCAATCTTCTGCGAATTGCAGTAGATAGAATCGTGATTTGTATGAGAATCATTCGATTGCAATGTGTGTTTCATGAGTAAATTTGGAATATATTCCTATTTCCATTCCACCCCGAGGAAGATGACTTTGTGTATGAGGGAAATATTTATATGGCAGTATTCAATGAAAATGTCTGAAGGGCCAGAATCACTGGATGTTAGCTTTTTCACACTAATCTTGGTATCTGTGTGAGTATATTTCACAGGAATAAAACAATTGTTTATGACGTGAAACTTAAGAGTGTGATCTCTTACTGGGAGTGGGAGACTGGGAAAGGGTCGAGGACAGAATCTTGGGGAACACCGGTTAAAAGCAAGACCTTGGCTCTCTCAACAGTAAATATGTTGGCAGGAAATTGAGAGAATCTGAGGGCTGTGCTGGGTTCCATAATTTCCGTTCACATAATAAAAACCTCAAAGCAAGCAAAGACTGTAGCCAATGTAAGGTAATGAAATGAATCACAGATTGTATCAAAACGTTGTTCAGTCTGATAAAACAATCTACCCTTTTGACCCTGAAACAAAAGCTAAAACTAAAAACTATGTGCAGTAAACAGTAAAGATCTCCTAAATGTAAGATGCTGTCTACTTCATAGCAAACATGGAGATAAATCATTGTTCTATTCCACATACTAATTTAAACAGTTAAAACAGATGATGGCAGCAAGGGCGCTGTTATTATGTTCTTGTATTTGCTAATGTATTGTTATGATGTTGCTAGGGTGTTCTGAGTGGTTTCTAGGGCATTGCTACTGTAGTGATTGCTAGGATGTTCTGGGTGGTTGCTCTATGATGTCTCTATTTAATTTATTTTATTTTTATTGTTTATATGACAGGGACAATACCCTCTATATGCTTCTAGATAATAGATGATTTGCAGAAATTCAAAAATATAACAGCCAACAACCAAATTCAAAACACATACAATACAATATATGTGAAAACAACAACAACAACAACAGATAATAATAATTTAATGTTAGGGTAGGCATTTTTTATTTTTTTTTAAACACTTACTGTTATTCTGGAAACTCTCTTCACATCCTGATAGCAATCAATAATAGAACTGGTCTAAATATTAAAACGTACATATGTTCGTCCAATCATTGCATTCGGTCCGATTAATTGTATTTAACGGACATTGAACACTGTATACATTTTTGCCCCTAAGATTATAACTAGTTTTTTGTTATTGGTGTTATAATAATATATTAATGCCACATCTAATCTATAATGCATAATATATAATCAAATATATAATATATAATGTAAAAAGAAGCGGTCCCAATATTGACCCTTGTGGAACACCCATTTCAGTACTTTGATAAGAGAACCGTATAACATCTATTTGAACACTGTTCTCAAGACTCAAAATACGAGTTTCTGGTCATATGATATTCTGGTCTTTAGTTATGGCTTGAAACCCTCCTTCAATGTTATTCTAGGGGATTTATTTACCTGTCTTATATCCACCAGGCAAAAAAATCATATTCACATCATAACTAATCCCCTGACTGAGCCTGGTTTCTCCCGAGGTTTTTTTTTCTCCATTGTCACTCGATGGAGTTTGGGTTCCTTGCCACTGTCGCCTCTGGCTTGCTTAGTAGGGGACACTTAATATTCAATAATATTATTGATCTGACTGTACTGACGCTGTTGTGTGAGAACTGAACTGAGCTGGAAAACGACATTAGATTTTTGCAGAACTGCTTTAATAATTGATGATCTTTACAATGGAACTGAATCAACACTGAACTGACTTCAGCTGAACAACAGCCGATATCATCATCATTTTCCTGTTATCACTGTAAAGCTGCTTTGAAACAATCTGTTTTGTATAAAGTGCTATATGAATAAAGGTGACTTGACTTGATATCATTCATATCTGTAGCACAAACAGTGCATTATAAGATACACACCAAACTTTAATCCAACGTATGTACAACGCATGTAGAAATGCTTGCCTTATCAAACACCACTAACAACATAAAAAACTTTTTTCAAAAAGTTTAGACTGACTCAACTGCACAGTCAGCAGAGTACAATTTTTGCGCAAATTGCTTGCATTCATATTTCTAATCGGTTGCCAAAAAAAGCAAAGCAATAATCTCAAGTGTTTCACTGAGATCAAGATCTTGAGAACATAGGGACTTTTTGTATTTCTGCTCCGTATGTGCTTATGCTGCAGAGGAGCAGCATTAAAAAAAACTACTCTTATCTCATGCCATAGCTGTGCACAGCAAAGAGCTATCAAAATGGGCCCAATATAGTGGTTCAAAAATCCATTACCGACCCATGGCCAACCAGAGACAGTGAGATGCATACTTCAAACAGTGTGCCTTACAAAGTGCACACAGTGGAAAAGGGCTGTACGAGATTGGAAAGGTTACAGGGAAAATCATTACTACAGCCCATGTGAGAGGGTATATGTTTGCTTTGAAGGGGATGTATCATGGAAAACAGGATTCAGGATTTTTTTTTTTATTTTTTTTTTTTTCACTTTGGAAGTAAAAGATCTATTATGTTTTATCTATTTTGTAGATATGCTCTAATATTGAACCAACAGCAAAGCAGTTAACACATACACTTCAGACATGAGCTACAGTGCTAATGTGTTCAACAAAGGTTCAAGTCCGCCCTGCATCTTGCAGCAAATCTACTTAGAAAATACATCTCAATTATGCTTTGAACATCGACATTTTTGCTGCATCTCATTGCATATGGGAAGAAGTTGTGTCATTTACATAAAGAAGTCTTAAAGGTGCAGTACGGGTCAGAGAGAAAATGGTCAAGTAAAACTAGATTCTTTTTGGTGCAAGGAACCCTGACTAAAGGTGTGGTCACATGTACCTGGGTCAGAAATTAACTTTTTTAGCAAGCTGAAAACGCAAGGCGTTCTGCTGAATACGCCTAGCTGTGGGCGCTTGAGAGCGTTTTGGTAGCGCAGCAGGTTTTTTCCATTTGAGATGCTTTGCTTTCTATGATACGGAATATCCGTAGTGTTACTAGTGTCTCATTTCACAGATAGTTTGTTTCTGTGTTGTTTCTAAAATGTCGATACAATGTAACGTATTTGCTCTGGCTCTTGTTTTAAATGATATTTTTCTGTTATTATGCTTGTTGTTGTCACCCTGTTGACGTTGTACAAGCAGAATGTGACGGTTGGTCGGTGTAGTATTTGTCCCGCCCCTCCTCCACTGTGATTGGATGGCTGGATAATACAGTACCAGTCAAAAGTTTGGAAACAGTACTATTTTTAATGTTTTTGAAAGAAGTCTCTTATGCTCATCAAGCCTGCAGTTAAAAAAAAACAAAAACAAAAACAAAAACAAAAAACAGTAATATTATGAAATATTATCACAATTTAAAATAATGGTTCTCTTTTTTAATATACTTTAAAATGCAATTTATTTTTGTGATGCAAAGCTGAATTTTCATCAGCAAGTACTCCAGTCTTTGGTGTCTTATGATCCTTCAGAAATCATTCTAATATGCTGATTTATGATCAATGTTGGAAACAGTTGTGCTGCTTAGTATTTTTTTTATAACCTGAGATACTTTTTTCAGGATTATTTGATGAATAAAAAGTTAAAAAGAACTGTATTTATTTAGAATAGAAATCTTTTGTAACAATATACACTACCGTTCAAAAGTTTGGGAACAATAACTATTTTTTTTTTAAGAAATTAGTACTTTAATTCAACAAGGATGCGTTAAATTGATAAAAGGTGATGGTAACGATTTATATTGTTAGAAATGTTTTTATTTTGAATAAATGCTGTTTTTATGAATAAATGCTGTTAACGTTTTACTCATCAATGAATCCTGAAAAAAGTATTCCAAAAAAATATATTAACCCTCTGGGGACCAAGAACGCGCCGGCGCGTTTTGCTCGTTTTTTTTTTTTAGCAATGAAAATAAACACCAAATGCTCTGTTAATTTTGATCTTTCATTTTCGTGTAATACATCAATCGATCCTGTTCAGTTTCTATTTTTTTTCTGTATACTCACAATAAAAATAAAGTGTTTTGCTTTTTGACAAATAAAGAAAAATTAACATGATGCGATTTCTCCCTTCTCTCTGTCAGTAAACTCCCATTTGAAACGCGTTCGAAAATGATCTATAACTCCGCGAAAATTCAGTCAAACAGGCAAACAGACCCACGGGCATAAAGCTTGAGATCGCATCTGTTAAATGAAGTCATTTATATAAAAAACAAATATTCTCAGCTTCTGTAATCTGTATAAAAAGAGAGCGACTCCAGTCGAGCTCATTACGAGCTAATTCACAGTAATGTGACCACTCCCCGGAGAGCGCGTGCTATTCAAACGCAAAATCTGAGGGGTGTGAAACGCCCACATCAGCTGTAAACAAAGCGCGTCGCGATCGAGTGAGGCATAATATAGCCTACCTTATGGAGAAAAGATTCATCAGAACAGTGCTGATGAGGAGAAATATCTCCTGATATGAGGAGCAGATTCCGCTGAGGAGTGAGGTAGGCTGTTTTCTTTTCTCACGTGTGGAATAACGTTATGGAATAACGTTAGTGTAGGCCTATGCAAACCGCAAAAAGATGAATCGCATTTCTATAATATGACTCGCCTTTCTGTGAGATGAATGTAGGGGACATATTTGTAAAGACTGTTTAGCCTAAATATGAATCGCGCGTCTGTGTGTGAAAGAATAAACTGCTTTGCTATAGCCTACTGAGATGAGTAAAAATCGAATGGAATAATATTGTTATGTTGAAATAAAATGTATTTGTATAATCAACGTATTAAACTGCAAAAAAAATACTATTTTTGTCAAAAATAAATTCATAGACTAAGATGTTAGATGTTCCAATGTTGGCTATATTCAAACTAATGAATACATATGATAAAATGTAGGCCTATAATCTTTTTTTTATATATATAGGCTATATATATATAAAGAAAGAGTACAGTTGAAATATTGTTGAAATTGTAATTATTGTTGTAATTGTAACATTTTTAATAAAATAGTAAAACGTATTTACAAGAGAGATGTAAGCGAAATCTTAAATGGTCAATATAAGTCTTCTAAATACATCTTTTGTCCTTGCATTGTGGCTCAGTCAGTGTCACACCTGAATGAATGGCTAATTATGCAGAGTCATTATTCAGAGTGGGTGGGACACCTTAATCTAAGGTGTAAACTACTCCTCCCCCTCGCATATTGCCTTTCCAAGCAAAACCTGTTTTACACCATTTAAATCAAGTTGTTGTTTTTTTGTGAACGATAAAGCAAGACTATTTTTACATCATTTTAAAGCTAGAACTAAAAGGGACAACATCCATTAGTCAAAAGTCTTGTGGACACATATTTAATATGTGTTTTGTGTTCTTAATTCAGCAACTTTCATTTTAATTTTTTCCAATAACCACGCATAAACATTATTCTCTTAAAAATACAAACATCTACATACACGTTGCTCGCATATTATGGTAGCCCTGTTTGTGCTATATAGAGTGAATTTACACCTTTGCCATTAACATGTTTATAATTAACTGAAAAAAGCACAAATGTCAAGGCATGTCAGAACATCTCAAGGACCCCAAAAACAGCTTGGTCCCCAGAGGGTTAAACAGCACAACTGTTTCCATCATTGATAATAACTGAGTATCAAATCATCATATTAGAATGATTTCTGAAGGATCATAAGACACCAAAGACTGGAGTACTTGCTGATGAAAATTCAGCTTTGCATCACAAAAATAAATTACATTTTAAAGTATATAAAAAAAGAGAACCATTATTTTAAATTGTAATAATATTTCATAATATTACTGTTTTTTTTAGTTTTTTTAACTGCAGGCTTGATGAGCATAAGAGACTTCTTTCAAAAACATTAAAAATAGTACTGTTTCCAAACTTTTGACTGGTACTGTAAGTGACAGTGGTGAGTGCTGCGTTTTACCCAAAGTTGAACATTCTTCAACTCTTGGTGACCGGTAAAAAATGTATAGTGTTTCAGCGTGAAATAGACACTCAGCGCCTCGTTACCCTCCTGCCATTTTAAAAACGCGGCACTCCCATTAAAAACAATTGGAGAAATAAGCCAGCCACGTGAAAAAACGCTTTGGTGGACACAGGCCTAAGGGTCAATATTTGCCCTATAAAAGTAATTTTCTGGGACTTTTTTAACTTTGTAAAGTTATTATATATATATATATATATATATATATATATATATATATATATATATATATATATATATATATATATATATATATATATATATTATTTTTTTTTTTTATTTTTTTTTTATACAATTACCTTATAATTACCTTATCTGTGTTGTTTTTATGTAAAATATTACAATTTAGTAAATTAATTCAATCCATCAGAATACTATAGTCTGTTAACAACAAAATTCAACAAATGCCTTCAACAAAAGCTATTTTGCCTTTGCATTGCCAAAATGGCACAGAAGCCTCATCTGTCATGGCATGTTTCTTTACATAGACTGTTCAATGCTGCTAAACGGTGGCATAAATGTATTTTCACAGCAATTGCATAATGTTATGAGATTTTACATTTTAAATATCCTACATAAAGTACATAAATAATTATAATTAAAAAAAATTAAAAAAAAATCATTACAAGGTAGGACTGCAATATTATGACAAAAATCATCATTGTCAATTATTGCCCTTGATATTGGAATAATGATGCTGATAAACAGAATGTGTTTGTGTGTGGAGAAATTGCATATTCTTTTAGTCTACACTGGCAAAACCATCTGAAAACCAATTATGAATTAGTTTATCAAAATCCAGTCATTCCAATAGGAATCTGCATGATCTGGAGTTTTGCGTGAGGGCGAAAAAGTTCCACACACAGATTTCCAAGTTGGTCACAAGCACTGACCAACAAAAAGCTGCTTGGTTTGATGATTGAAAACGATGGTTTTTAAATAGGTTTCTTGAACACTCCCCCTACCTGCTGTTGGTTGAACAAAATCATGGCATTGGTTCGGCCAGTATTGTTGTGTTGGGCTGGCTGGGATGCTCAAATAAACAGAGGCAACCAGGAGAATGGGAGACAGTATTTTAACACACTTTTGCTTTAAAGCATGTACTGTACACTTACAGTGAATTAGGCTGACTCGGTTTGGCCAGTTGAAGCCCATCATGATCTCCGTCTCCGGTGGGCAGGCTGTTGAGTCGAGTCCAGTTGTGTGTGCTGTTGCAATTTACTGAGTCTGCACTGGAGTTTACAACCACACTGTTCCTCTTCTCCACTGCTGATAGAAAAGCAAAAATGTTGTTATCCTAATGAAGAGTTAAAGGTATGCTAATATAATTACTCCAGCCTGTGGCTAAAACATGGCCAGGCGAGATCTAGTGGTTTGCATTTTTTATGTGGTTTGTATTTCAATAAGCAATTCAAGTTACACTTCAAGTGACTCATATCTTTAGACAATAACTAAATGGAATCTAATATTTGTGGACTAGTTAATTCGTCACATGCCCAAAAGGGGTTGGCAGCATTTTTTAGTAATTGCGAACAGGCTGGTGTCTGGTCATACTGTAGGTGTGCCAACTTGAAACCCGAAACTATTTCAATAATTGATTCCATTGTCATTTATAGCACAACAATTTATAGACCTCAAACTGAATTTCCTTCTCCAGCTGACCTGATGCACAGAGCTTGGCAATGTAAAACCGTTTGCATGTAAACACCCTACTGGGAGACTGCAAAATAATCTTTGGGATTTCCTTTTTACAATTAAGGTTTCATTTGTTAACATTCGCTAACTACACTAGTTAACATGAACAATAATTCTACAGCATTTATTCATCTTAGTTAATGTTAATCTCAACATTTACTGAAGCATTTTATCTGTTAACATTAGTTAATGTACTGTGAACTAACATTAACCGTTTACTAACTAATATTAACAATTGTTAAATGCTGTAATGTATTTGTTTTGTGATGGTTGAGTCCCTTGTTTGTTCTTCAGAAAAATCCTCCAGGTCCCCCAAATTCTTTGGTTTTCCAAAATCTTTTGCATATTTGAACCTAGGGCTGCACGATATTGAGGAAAAATGCGATATGCGATAACTCAGTAAATAATGTGATATTCGATAAGCGATAAGATAATGCCTAAAGTGTGTAAAATAAACTTAAATTATCTTTAAAATATTTAAAATTATATACCCTACATACGTGTTTCACATTATTTTTGTAACACGAAAACATCTTTACAACTTCTGAAAGTGAACAGCAGTGTTTTACTGTAGCATAAGAAGTGTTATTTTAACATCAGTGTAAACCACAGGGTTTAGGGTTTCAGCTTATCCTACATTAGGATTATTTAACAACAGAAACTGAATAATCAAATGTAAAAATAAAACCCTGCTTAGTTTTCACTGTATGAATTAAATATATACTGATTCTTATTAAAGCTACAAAAGTTATTCAGCCAAGAGCAGTAAGTGATTTTCTCTTTGTCTTTTGTTCATGACCCCAGTTATTGCAAGCCATTGCGATATTCATATCACGATATATACATTTTGCAAAAATTTGATAATTTCGATATATTGTGCAGCCCTATTTGAACCCTTTCCGGTAGTGACTGTATGAATTTGAGCTCTATCTTTTCACACTGAGGTCAACTGAGGGACTCATACTCAACTAATACAAAAGCTGCAAACATTCACTGATGCTCCAGAAGGAGAAACAATGCATTAAAAGCAAGGGGGTGAAAACATTTTTAAACAGGAACAGGATAAAGATGTGTTCATTTTCCTTGTTTTGTTTAAAGATATATATATATATATATATATATATATTTTTTTTTAATTTAGTGCTGCCCTTCAGAAGCTACAGAAGATACTTACATGTTTCCCAGTAGACAAAATAAGTACAATTTACCTTTATCTTCAAATTCAAAAAGTTCACACTCCCTAGTTCTAAATGCATTGTGTTTCCTTCTGGAGCCTCATGGAATGTTTTCACCTTTTGTAATAGTTGCATAGGAGTCCCTCAGTTATCCTAAGTGTGAAAAGATGGATCTCAATATCATACAATCACAGCTGGAAAGGGTCAAATATGCAAAAGATGCTGTAAAACCAAAGAATCTGCAGGAACTGGAGTATTTTTCTAAAAAAACATTGGGCAGTTTAACTGCTCAGGCTGCGTTTCCCAAAAGAATCATAAGCATAAGTTGATCGTAGAACAATTGCCACCAATGGTCTCTACGAGCAACTTAGGCTTCCGATGCTTTTTGGAAACACAGCCCAGGACAAACAAAGGACTCATGAGCAAGGATCATACAGGTAAGGACACACAGTATTAATAATCAAGTGAATGTAAACTTTTGAACGGGGTCGTTTTTATAAATTCAACTTTTATTTTGTCTTGTGGACTATATGTAAACATCTTTTATGTAAAATATCTTATTCAGGACAGTACTAAATAAATAACATGCATTTTGTATGATCCCTCTTATTTTGTTCAAATAATTAACATATTGCAGATTCTGCAAGGTGTATGTAAACTTTTAACCATGAGTGTATAAACAATATTTGATGTGAAATATATATCTATCTATATCTATATCTATATCTATATCTATAAGAGGAAGTTGACTCTACCTAACCCCCAAACATCCAAAATCTCTAGATATCCTTTTTAAGATACATCAAAGTGGTCATGTATGGTCTCAGAAAAATTCACTCAAAAAACAAAAGTCTTATTTGTACAACAAACGTGGCTTAAAAACGGAGGGTTACGTAGGTAACCAAATTTCTTTGAATAAGGTCAACGTCACCATATTGGTAAGCCACACTAGAGGGCGAGCTGTCAGGAGATTGTACATCAAATTAAACTCGCTCCACCTGCGCGCAATCATAAATAATGCAATCAACAAATTCAGGTGCAATAACCGCCGGTGTCACGTATTGGTGGCTGAAATTATTGCACGATGCAGAAAATCCAATAACTAAGTCTTTATTTGGAAACATGCAGGAGAATACAGGAATTATATAGCATTACCACACAAACTTAAATGGTAACGGAGAAAGAATTGAGAAAACTAAGGGCTTAAATACACAGTTAAAAAGAAAACTAAACACAACTCTGGTGAAAGTAATCAGTCACTATGGAAACTAACTAACGAACAGAACTGGGAACAGAATGAAAACAAAACCAAACACAATGAAACTAAATAGACTTAAACAGCACCAGCACATTCTCTTATTTCGTCGACTGGCACCACATAGTCCCAGAGTGGGTGACAGTTTGACTTTATTCATAGAACCTCTGTTACCTATGTAACCCCCATTCTGTTTCATCCTGGTCAACACGCCACCATATGGGTAAACAGTATACCGAATAAAGTCAGAAGAGAAATGTGGTGAGGCCATAACCACAGGATACAGGACTCTGGCATGTGAGCAGGACTCTGGCTTGTGAGTCTTGAATCTTGGCAAATACTACTGATAGAAGAGTTAAAGGGGGTAAAGTATATAGAAGGCCCCGATGCCACTTGTGTGCTAGGGCATTTGCCCCCAGTGTCCCCTTCTGTCCCACCATTGAGAGCCCAAATGACTTGCACAATCTCTGGGTGCAGCTGCCAAGACAGGCTCTCATGATCATTGAGTCCAGAGCTAAGCCCAGATGTGATACTATTCTGCATGGAGTAAGCCAGCTCTTCTATTTGTTCAACATCAAGCCTAGTCTTTTGTGTCGTTCCTCGCTTGTTTGGTTTAGGCACATATCAGCCAATCGTCCAAGTAATTTATGATGTAAATTCCCTGCCAACGGAGAGGATTGAGTGCTGCATCCATGTACTTGGTAAAAATTCGAGGAGCCCAGAGACAGTTCAAAAGCGAAGTTCTTACGAGCCATCTTGAAAGAAAAAACTTTCTGTGTACTTTCTGTGATCTCTGTGGATGGGAATGTGAAAAAATTTATCACAGAATTCCACTGTAGTGAACCAGTCCCCCTTGTCTTATACTCGTGAAGAGGGTTGACAGGTTCAACATTTGAAAAGGTAGACGTTTTGAAGGCCAATTGAACCGTTTCAGATTAAAGATGGAACGCCAGTCTTCATCCTTCTTTCAATTAGAAAGTAGGCCGAATAAAACCCCTGCCCTACTGACTCTGGGGGCAGGAGTGTTATTGCTCTTTTCCGCAATAGTGCTGGAACAATACCCTGGTAATCTGGTGGCTTGGTTCTGAACTGGAGCCTGTATCCTGATCTTAGGGTATTGAGTACCCAGGGATCCTAACAGTTGCATTTCTAGCTGCTTTGTTGGCTGCTGCTGGCAAAAAGAGTGGTGACTGCCCTTCCTCGGGTTTGCCAAGGAACTCTGGGTCAAAGTACGCTGTGAACCTCCCCAGTCTTGGACAGATGAGGTTGAACGACCCCAGCCTCCTGTTGCCAAAAACAGTCTCAATTGCCCCATCTGTCTCACTGCATAAGTTAACTCCCTTGCTTTCCGTGCCTGTTCCAGGGCTGCTCCTGATGATGGGCCAAAAACCTCCCCTGGTACAACTGGGGCAGCCACCACTGTTGCACAATCCTGGTTAGAAACATTTGCTTCTGATAACCAAACCTGGCGGCGTGCTTGGACCACTGAAGCCATGGACTGGAAACTTGTGCCAGAAAGCCTTGTCGCTAAAGCTGATGCCTGATAAGCTTTACACAGCTGAACATCCACAGCCCTGCTGCGCTTGTCTGGATGATTTTGTCTCTATCTGTTTCTGCTGTTGCTCCAGCCAACATACCAAATGTAGGTCCCACCAGAGGCACTGCGGCAAGGCCACAGCTATCCAGCCACGACACATTAACTAACTGTGTTTTGGGTAAGGCGTTAGCGCTAGTGGTGCCTTCCAGGAAGACTATAGCTCTTCGGCCCTTCGGATTTCTGACGATGGGAGCCTCTAACAAAAACAGATGTCGTTGGTACTGCCAAAACCGGCACTTGAGCTCGCTCTGCTGCCCTAGAATTCACAGCTTTATCTGATGGATCAAGAAGTGCCTGATCTGAGGCCTGGGAAGTATCTTTATCCAGCTCAGAATCTGAAAGATCCTCTGAATTTCATACTTAAATATGACTAATATTTGAATTATATTTAAATTTAAAAGGCACAAGTTCAGTTAGACAGGCAGCCTTATCAGTGGTGCATGATATGCAATGATGATGATAAGTGTCGTTGTTGGGTTTTAATGTTTTTGAAATAATATTCGAAATTCGAATTTTAATATTTGGATGGTGGAGCGTGTTCAATTCTAAATACGATCTCCTGACAGCTTGCCCTCTAGCAAGGCTGACCCATATGGAGGCGTATTGACCGGGATGGAATATAACTGGCTACAGAGTCATAAAGGTCATGTACAGAGTCATGCATTCTAGCATTATTTTTAGTTCTAAAGAACTATAATTTTTTATATTTTAAAGAAAGCACATACCTTTGTCTTTCTCTGAGAATGTGGGTGTGGGGAAAAGTGTGAGGGGTCTCTCACTGCAGGACGGGGCCTTGCTGTCTGCACTTCTCCGCCTGGGCAGGTTGAGCTGGGTGTTGCCCTGCCCTCCTCCAGACACTGGCATGTCTTTGAAAATCTGCAGAGCCGAGAGGAAATTCAGATCAGCATAAAGATGTCAGAGAGCCACAGTGATGGGATGAGTGTCTGCACAAAAATAGAACAGACTGAAATGCTGCTACTGATCCTGGACGAATATACCTTATACCTATGCAATTAAAAAGTTTGATAGTAATGACATTAAGAAAGAAAGGCAATAACTGTGGATGAAAAGTTTATATAAATGAAATTTTGTGCTATCAAGGAGAGAATTACGGGGAGTTTAATGTATCATCATGATTATGTATAGACCCTTTTACAGTTGGTAAACATGGTGACGTATTTGTGTGGGCGGGGCTTAGCTGGAGGCAGAAAGATCCCTCTGGCCGCTTCACTAACGCTAGTTTGCAAGTTTTGTTAGCTTGTTTTTTAACAATGACTGGAGAAAATCCGATTTCGTCTTAATGTGCAAGGTCACTCACTGTCCAGGACCGTGATTATTATTTGCAAAAGTTAATTTTAATGGACGGAACCAGATGACTGTACACGCTCAGTCAATGGACGATCTGACAGGATTAACGTTAACGCTACCTCCGGTTGAGTGGCCTGACTTCTACACCTACCCGATAGAGAACCCGAGGGTAAAGAGAAACTGAGGGCATATATATATATTTAGATGCCTATAACTATGTGCTGAATGGTCATGTAAAGACTTGTGTGGTACGATCCGCAGTTCTGCCTAGCCAGCGCCAAGAAGACGACAATGTAAAGAGTGACACTACGGTGCAATTTTAATGATGAATATTTTCTAGAAATAAAAATTCCAGATCCAGCATACTCATTTTTCATCGATTATTGCACCCAACAACACAACAAGATGACATTTAATAATAAAAATAATAATAATTTAAGTTCCTTATTATGTAGCCGAATCTGTGCTGGTTAGTATTGGCCGCCTCCAGTTTGCCGTTTGTTTTGCCTCCAGCTAGCGGCGTGATGTAACTGTGACGTCGGCGCAAAAGGGGTCTATATAATGTATATAATTATGTATATGTTACCGGCAAAGTGTGTAATCCGGCATTCTACAGAATGCCTAGGTAATGTATAGAATTAGGTAATGTATTTTTTGCAAAAAACATCAGGAATTCTATACATTGTCTAGGCATTCTATACAATACCGGGATTTCACACTTTGCCGGTAACATATATAATAACTTGTAAATATGAATATTAATTTTTATAGATCTGACTGAGTTTAAAGTGCCATTTGGCCATCAGTAAAATGCATCATACCATGAGCAGTTGAAATATGCTAGAAAACCTCGCTCATTTAAGAACGTGAATTAAATTATTGACATCAAATTTAACATTTAATTTAATATTCAACAATGATATTGATCTGCCTGTCTTGACACTATTATACAAGAACTGAACTGAGCTGGACGATGACATCACGGTTTACTCCAGAGTGGCTATATATATATATATAAACTAACTAAATTAATAACTTTTTTAAAACAAAAATGAAACATCACTGAACTTACTTAAGCTGGACTGTAACGCTATTTTCTCCTGGAAACTAAATGTTTTTCGCGTTCTTTAATCGTGTTCTTCAAATTTCTTTAATGACGAGTTTAGTTGCATAACAATGAGCTTTCCCCACAAAAAATGAAATAAAATAAATAAGTAAATAAATAAATGCACTGCAATAATTGAATCAATGAACTTTATAGATCTTGCCTCTCATTTACATCTGGTCAAAGAGTTTCATCAACATCACAGCATATATTTTCACGAGTCATGCATCGTAGAAAAAAAAGCTGTGAATGCTGGATCCATCCTTGTGCCTCAACTTCTCCAAAGGGCTCTTCCATCGCTTGAAGAAGACTTACTTGGCTTAAGGGTTGCAAACACATACTTTCCATCTCCAAGAGGAGAATATGCTGGAAGTAACACCATCCTGACATGTGTGTGATGCTCAAACCACTCTTGCACCAGTGCTAAATGGTGAAATTGGAAATTGTCCCAAACAACGACACAATTTCGCTCAATTTGTTCCTGATCACACTGCGGAAAGTGTATTTCATTGTATTTCAAAAAAGCCTTACTCTGTGTTCACACCGCCGCCGGCGAGCACGTCAAAATTCGCGTTCGCCGCCCTGCCAACCACGCCAAAGAAAGATTCCTGGACGCTCTGACGTAGATCGAACGCTTGGTTTTACAAACTTTATTTAAAGGGGCCGCAAAGCAAACAAGCATGTTGAAGCAAATTTGTGCAGACTGACCACAAGTAGGTTATAAGTTAACCTCATGTAATCTTTTAAATGTGAAAGGAAAAAAATAATCGCTGGAAAGAACTCAACAATTATAGTTACATGTCTTCTAACAAAATAAACCAATTTAAAGCCATGTGTGTAATGTGGCTTTTGTGTTCACGGTTAAGTGCTAGTCTAATCTCAACATTTATAGGAGTTTATAGGAGACGTTTACATGTCTTGGTCTTTAATTAACATTAATTTGTGTGCACCCTACGTTACAATAACTGTCCAGGTTGAAGTGTAACCTTAATGCAATTGGTCGGTGTTGATTTGAGCAAATTCATTGCATTCCCGCTGAAAAACAAGCGTTCTAGCGTGAAAATGTTGCCTATAAATAGTGTTGCACATCTTCTTATCAAATTCACATGATCAACCTCTTCTCCATTTTGCTTGGGAACTAATGTGGTCGGAAACAAAGTTTACTTGACTGCTCTCTCTGGAATCCTCTCAGGCGGAGGACTTCTACTTTCCAATTGGTTGCCGCCGAACCGCGTTATAGCTCATTACCATAAAGTTGACCTGACTTCAACTCTCCTCGCCGCTCTCACCGTCCAAGACGCGCCGCGCCGCCATCGCTGGTCGGCGGCGGTGTGAACTCAGTTAGAAACCTTAGAAGCCTTTCTGTGTTGTGCGGCCCAAAGACAGTGTTGTGTGCCACAACATCAGTGGACTGCAGCACTTGCTGACCAGGGACATTGACTGTGGCACAATGTTTATATTGGGCTGAACTCTTTGTCCAGCTTCCCTCAAGGAAAGACCATAATTTATATCATGGTCAAATAGGTTGGCTCTGATTTCATTTGAAACCTGTCTGTATCCTATCCTTCTACCTCTCCTCCCTCCTCTTACACCTTGCTCTCCCCTTCTCCTCTGTCCAGGTCTTCTTATATGTTCTTCTCTTGCTCCTTCTACTAAAACCATTGCCTTCCACTCTACTAATCTCTTCTCCCTCTTCCTACATCCTTAACTCTTCTTGCTCCATCTCATCTTCCTATACCATCTATTCCCCTCATCTCTTTCTACCTCTTCCACTGTTCCTCTCCCTCTCAATATTACTCTTTCTCTATCATCTCCAAAACCTCTCACCTTAAGCAGCATTTCCACCGCAGGAACTTTCCCCAGACACTAGGGACTTTGGGGTGGAACTTCGGTGTGTTTCGACCACAGGAACAAGGGTCTAAATGAAGTTCTGGTTAAAATTTCCCCCTCAGAAAGTCCCTGCTCACGAGGTACTACTTTTTCAAAGTTCAGGAACTTTCCGGGGTGGTTTTAGAAGTCAGTTGCGGTGCGTGAGAGTTGTTTGCTATTCGAATCAACAATGGAGTTTAAAAAATATGACAGATGGGCCGACGATGAGGTTCAGGCTTTATTAAGCTTAAATTCAGAGGATGAAATCCAGCGGGAACTGTAAAGTAGCGAGCAGTCCTACGTCACCGGACTAATTTGCCTAATCTTCACAGTACTTTAGATCACGATGGAAACGCAGACAGCAACAGGTCTGGGGGACAAAAAGTTCCCCAG
Organism: Vimba vimba; assembly: GCA_022828995.1. Taxonomy (NCBI): domain Eukaryota; kingdom Metazoa; phylum Chordata; class Actinopteri; order Cypriniformes; family Leuciscidae; genus Vimba; species Vimba vimba. The sequence continues at coordinate 32,528,047 of CM040829.1, read as the reverse complement.
ACAAATTGTTTCGGGTAATTACGGTGGAAATGGCGTGTTGCGGCGTTGCGTCTGGTAAGGACATGGTGTTAGCGTGAACTATCCCTTTAAGCACACTAAATAACTAAATATGTTTTTTTATCGAACAAATGAACCAAAAAAATGCATTAAGAAAATAGACAGAGGGATTTTACATTTTATTCTGGCCTCAGTGAATGCATACAAGGAAAAAGAATGCATACAGTGGGCGTTCTGTAAAATTTCATATGAGGGGGTCAAATGACTGTGGAACAACTTAAGATTGAGTAAAAGATGGCAAAATATAATTTGTTTGGTGAACTATGCTATTAAGAATGCTGAGAAAAAATCCCTTTCTCTTGAGACACAAAATGAATGAAGGTCACAGTTTTTATGCAAAGAGTCTATTACGTGTTTGTAAATGAAAAGCTTTTTGAGGATCAGGTTTTTGTTACAGTCAGTTTACTGTTTGTTTCCTGCTGTACATAACTGTGTATATATGCTGACAGATATAGGATAGGTAGCCAACAATGCTTGAAGGATTTATTACAGGTTAACCTCATTCACAGAGTAACAAAATGCACGTGCCATGTCTTTACGGGGACGAGACATGGGAAGGTTAATTGCACAAGACGTGGTGACAGCCAAGATCTGAAAACTTACCCAGGCCACTTCACCCCTTCAGGCAGGGGGGAGTGGCTCTATGTCATGTGACTGTGAGGTCAGCTTGAGGAATCAGCCATGAGCCGATTTGCATGTTGCCATGGCAACTACTCTAAGCTGATTTACCCTTAAGCTCCTGTTGGCTTTGAAGTTACCTGTTACAGCAAACATGGTCTGAGTGTGTCCCTTAAAAAGGGTCTCGCTGCTGAATCTCCTTTAATAAAAGAATTACATCCTTCTTTCACACTTTGATGTGAGCACCTTTAGGGTGAATACGGTGACAGATTGATAAAAACAATCTAATGAGCCATTTAAATCATTAGCTGTGGAGATCATCACCAAAGGTTCAGAAGAACTTATAAAACATGCTTAACCCAAGTTTTATAGTATATGACTGGCTATTCTGGTCAGCTAGCAACCATATCTTACAAGCAACCCAGTAAACACAGAACGTTCCCCCAATGTTCCCATTTGGTTTTTTTTGGAACCAAATAACGTTCTAGGAACGTTCTCTGTAGGTTATGTTTTTTTTTTGTAACAGAACGTAGCAGGGAGGTTCTTCCCAGAAGGTTCCTTGCAGGTTATTTATACGTTTCATTTTCATAACTATGTAAACTTGTGAGATGACCAATACAGAGATTATTCTAATGCAGAAATGTGTAATTTTTCATAACCATAAACTATATTTTGCAGAATTATATGTCTGAAATTAGTTGAATACAGCTTTTAATAAAGAGTAGAAATTAGATCAGTCAAACGCATTATAATGATCAGATAAATCCAAATCCACAGAAAGCCACGCCAACTTGAGTAATTAACGGTCCTTTCATTTTACTGACTGAGTGACTAACATGTTTATTGGTCTCTTTATTGAATAATTACTGATAATTAACATATATACATACATACGAGAGTAAATAGAGATTTCAGAGAGATTTGACACGTCTAATCGAAGAGAAAATTATGTTTACTGAGTATGTCCAGCTAAACTGTTCAATCCAGTGGTAAGAAATGATGTAATGTTATCCTATTTGAAGTAAAATAATTATGGAAGCTTGTTTCCGCCTCAGAATAAAAAAAAAAAAAGGTAATTGCGACTTTTTATCTCACAATTCGGACTTTTTTTTTCTCACAATTGCGAGTTTATATCTTGCAATTCTGACTTTTTATCTTAGAATTGCGTGATATAATGTCGCAATTGCGTGTTATAAAGTCAGAATTGTGAGATTTAAACTCGCAATTCTGACTTTTTTTTCTCAGAAATACGTTCATATATCGCAATTTTGACTTTATAACACGCAATTGGGAGATTATTCGCAATTCTGAGGAAAAAAGTCCTTTAGTCCTGAGTAAACTTAAAATCTGGATTATTGTGGTACATACAAGTTCTATGAAATCTTACATTTTAATGGTCAAATTTAATCCTCCATATAATGATTTATGTGCTTGGATTATTCCTATTGGTTAAACAATAGATCAAAACAAGACAGTCGTAGGCTATACTGATTATTGATGTCCCTTACATCCATCCTATGCCGCTTATACTACATCATGGGACACAGCAGTGCTGGATGATTACTGACGTACAGCAGGGTAAATGATATCAGAGGAAAGAGGTTAGGAAAACCTACTGGGACCGTTCTGAGAACTTACTGGGAAGGTTATATTTACGTGAAGAAAACTTTCCTGGTTAATCAACAGAGAACGTTAGTTCTATCTAACGATTCCAGAACGTTCTGGGAACTCAAAATTGTCAGCTGGGAATAAAAAACATACCCGTTCATGGTTCTCGATCAGGATTTCTACCACAATGTTTTGGAACTTGATGTCCATGATCGCTGCAACGGTCTCTTCCTGAGGCCTCA